>LR738711.1:347481119-347539632 GCA_902687465.1 Secale cereale
CCCCCCCCCCCGCCGAAGCACTGGTGGAGATGTTAGGCAACCGCTGGATCGTGACGGAGCTCCCCCTGACACGGTCAGGGGTCGAAGTGCGTCATAGTCCGTACAAGTTTCACTACCGTTGACACCAGCCAAAGCTTTGGCGCGCGCGCAGTTGCTCCTCGACTTTCCTCCCGTTACGGGGAAACTCGACGAATGGAGAGCCACCATTCGAAGCCTTGTCGTAGTTGCCAATAGGGATGACCTAAATCCAGCGGAGCTCCCAGGCCGACGCTCCGATGGGTTCCCACGCAATGGCGGCGGGGGAGCCGGCAGCGCCGTGGCTACGGTGCATTTGCCTCCTCCTCGCCGGGTGCCGCGTGCGTCGACCCGTCGAGACGTCGCGGGCGATGCCATCTCCATAGCGTCGTCCGACCCACGGACCCGCGGCGACCAGCGTCAAGTTCTTCAGGAGCGAGCTCATGAAGACGCTCGAAGCACCATCAAGAGCCGGCGTGGAACACGCCACCAGTCAGACAGGCAAGCAGGGCCTGCTGTAGACTGCCCAACACTGGAGAGCCGTGGGGGTCTACCTTACGAGGTAGGCTGTCCAGCTTTCACCCGTGAGCTACGGCAATTCTAGTGGCCCTCTCACCGCACATTCAAACCTGACGTTGGCGAGAAGTACAACGGCAAGACCCACCCGTCGGAGTTCCTCAGCATCTGCACCATCACGATGCAAGCTACCGGGGCCCGCGACGATAAGGTGCTTGCGAATTACTTTCCGTTGGCTCTTAAACCTAACGCCATGTCGTGGTTGATGCACTTGCCAGTAGACTCTATTTCCTCCTGGTCCGACTTGTGCCATGAGTTTGTTGGCACCTTTACCGGAGGCCACCATGCCCATGGCCAAGCAAGTGACCTGCATGTCATACCCCAGAAGGAAGGCGAGACTCTGCGCAAGTACATACAGAGATTTAGCTGGGTACAGTACAATATCCCCGATGTTTAGCCTGCCGCCATCATCAGCGCGTTCCACCAGAACGTGCGCAACCGCAAGATGCGCGAAGAACTGGCGATGACCAAGGTGAAGGATGTGGCGGAACTCTACGTTCTTGTCGATAGATGTGCCCGGGCTGAAGAGGGAAGGAAGTACCCCGGCGAAAGCGCCGGTGCGGAAACCGACTCCTCAAACGAGGATACCACCGCTCCAGCGAAGAAGGGCCGGAACCGTAACAACAAGCGCAAGGGAAGGCCGTGCTTGCCGTCGAGGGATCTGATGACACCGGCTCCGCCAAGAAAACCAAGGCGGGTGACCCTGGCAAAGAAATTGCCGGGTGTATCGCCTACCGGGCCTTGGCGGCTGCCGAGAAGCCAGGAAACTCCGGCAAGCGATACTGCGAGATCCATCGCACCAAGGGCCATGATCTCCAGGACTGCCACCAGGTTGAGCTCCTTGCTGAGAAGCAAAGGGCTGAATACGAGAGGCGGGACAAGGAGAAGGGCAAAGACAGCGCTGAGGGGTCCAGCAAGAAGCGTGACGGCCAAGTAGGCCATCGCGGCAAGGAGAAACAGCAAGAAAGGCCCGCCCGGGGCCGCGACAAAAGACCTGAAGACGACGATCACGAAGAGGACGACGAGTCCGGCGGCCAAGAGTTTCAGAAGGCTACGGATGCCATGTGCGTCGATGGTGGCGCCTCGCTTCATGCTTCTCACCGCCAGCTTAAACAGTGGGCGTGTGAGATTATTGCGGCAGAGCCATCGTCCGGTGCCCAAAAGCCGCTGAAATGGTCCAGCACACCTATCATCTTTGACACCGAGGATCACCCTAATCGCACTACTGTGGTCGGGTGGTTGCCATTGTTGGTTTCACCGACAATACGCAACCTGAAGGTGACGAAGATGCTAGTCGATGGCGGGGCCGGTCTGAACCTACTTTCGCCCACCGTGATCGAGAAGCTGCAAGTTCCTGATGGAGACCTCGAGGAGACAGGCACGTTTCAGGGGGTCAGCCCAGGGAGGAGTCAACCAAAGGGGAAAGTCACGCTGGCCGTGACTTTTGGAAGTGATCTGAACTACAGGACAGAGAGGATCGTGTTCGATGTTGCCAAGATCCCCCTGCCTTACAACGGGATCCTTGGCCGCCCAGCACTAGCCAAGTTCATGGCAGCATCACACTATGCCTACAACACCCTGAAGATACCAGGGCCCGTGACGATCGTCACCATCCCCTCCGATAAGAAAGATGCACTGATTTGCGACGACCAATTGTACCAGCAAGCAGTTGCAGCAACTACCGCTACGGGGGCACCTGCTCCTGCCACTGGAGCCCCGGGAGGGAAGAAGAAGAAGACCGGCGAGACCTCGGGCGCCCACTCCGGCAAGTGCACCTCTTTGGAGTGTTGTGCTCCCGTCAAGGACGTGCCTGAGAGATCCACCAGGAAGAAGAAGACGGGCGAGACCTCGGGCGCCCACTCCAGCAAGCGCACCTCTTCGGAGTGTTGTGCTCCCGTCGAGGACATGCCTGAGAGCTCCATCGGAAAGAAGAAGACCGGCAACACCTCAGACACCCACTCCGGCAAGCGCACCTCTTCGGAGTGTCGCGCTCCCGTCGAGGACGTGCCAGAGGGCTCCACCGGCAGAAACAAGAGATCCAGGGCCACACCTCCAGGAACCAAGAAGGTTTATGTCAAGGAGGACGGTTCGGGAGGGGCTTTTACCATAAGCTCCGCCCTTGACAACAAATAGGAAGACGCACTCGTCACCTTCCTGCGGGCGAATGTCGACGTGTTTGCCTGGAAAGCGTCTGGCATCCCCAGCGTTCCCAGGGAGGTGATTGAGCACCACCTTGTTGTCTGTCCTCATGCGTGGCCCATCAAGCAGAAGGTCAGGAAGCAAGCTTTGGAACAGCGAGAGTTCATCACTGAGGAGATCCGAAAACTGGAAGCTGCGGGTTTGGTGAGAGGAGTGCTCCACCCAACGTGGTTGGCCAATCCAGTGGTAGTGCGCAAGGCAAATGGGAAGTGGAGGCTGTGTATTGATTACATGGATATCAATAAAGCTTGTCCCAAGGACCCCTTCCCGTTGCCGCGCATAGACCAGATTGTAGACTCCACGGCAGGGTGTGACCTGCTGTCATTCCTCGATGCCTACTCCGGCTACCACAAGATCTTCATGGCAAGAGAAGACGAAGAGAAGACAGCATTCATCACCCCATGTGGTACGTACTGTTTCGTACGAATGCCTTTCGGGTTGAAGAGTGCTGGCTCGACGTTTGCAAGGGCAGTCCATATTGGTTTTGAACCCCAGCTCCATAGAAATATGGAGGATTATATGGATGATATAGTGGTCAAAACCAAGAACAAGGCAACCCTTGTACCGAATTTACAAGAAACATTTGTGAACCTGCGCAAGATCTACCTCAAGCTGAACCCTGAGAAGTGCGTCTTCGGCGTTCTGTCTGGCAAGCTTCTCGGGTTCTTTGTGTCGCAGCGTGGGATAGAAGCCAATCCGGACAAGATCAAAGCTATAGAGCAGATTGAAGCACCCAAACGGGTCAAGGATGTGCGTCAGCTTGCTGGTTGCGTTGCCGCCATGAGCAGATTCATTTCCAAGTCTGCCGAGCGCGCCCTCCCCTTTTTCAAGATCTTGAAAAAGGCGGGCCCAATGGAGTGGACGCCGGAAGGCGAGGAAGCATTACAAGATCTGAAGAGGTATCTTTCCACCATGCCAATACTGGTTGCGCCTAGACCACAAGAACCGTTGTTGCTATACTTAGCGGCAACAAACCACGTGGTCAGCCCTGCAATAGTGTCGCAGAGAGAAATTGATGATGAGGTGATAGCAGCAACAGAGCCTGGTGCCACTGGTGCAGAAGCAACACAGTCGGTTGGAGTGCAGCCGAAAAAGAAGATGAAGCAGCACCTGGTCTACTTTGTTAGCTCCCTCTTGCAGGGGGCTAGATCAAGGTACTCCGATGTGCAGAATTTGCTCTTCGGCCTTCTTATGGCCTCGAGGAAGCTGCGTCACTACTTCTAGGCGCACGAGATCACTGTCGTCACTCGCCTCCCTCTGCAACGGATATTGCACAATCCAGACAAGACCGGAAGGATTGTAGAGTGGGCAGAGGAGCTGTCCAGCTTTGGCCTCAAGTTTGAAAGTACCTCGACAATTCAGAGCCGAGTCCTGGCAGAGTTCATCGCAGAATGGACCGCAATGCCTGATGAAGAAGTCTAGGAAACTGCTCTCCCCGACAAAGAGGCGAGCTACAACTGGATCATGTACTTTGATGGGGCTTTCTCCTAACAGGGCGCCGGGGCTGGCGTACTGCTGGTCGCGCCCACTGGAGAGCACCTCAAGTACGTGGTCCATATGCACTTCCCTAGGGAGGTATCAACGAACAACACTACCGAGTATGAGGGGCTGCTTGCTGGTCTTAGGATCGCGGCGGACCTCGGAATCAAAAAGCTCATTGTCAGGGGCGACTCGCAGCTTGTTGTCAAACAAGTCAACAAGGATTACCAGAGCCCGTTGATGAAGGCCTACGTCGATGAAGTGAGAAAGTTGGAAGAGCGCTTTGACGGTATACAGGCGGAGCACGTTCCCCGAGAGGAGAACGACATCGCCGATTACCTGTCAAAGCGCGCTGCCCTCAAGCTACCTACGGAACCTGGTACCTTTGTGCTTCAGCTTTCTCAGCCATCCGTTGATCCATCAACAAAGCAGAACAAGAGGGGGAAGTTAGGGCCCTGCAAGTACTTTTCCACCGAGCTCCCCGGAGCCGCCGGGAAGGATGTTGTCTGGGACACTGAGCCTGCCACCGGAGGGCTAACTCCGGCGGAGCGTCAAGCTTTTGCCGTCGAGATGGCCACTCCCTTGGCGGAGGAAATGCCTTTAGTCCTCGCCGTCGAGCCCCAGGCTCCAGCATGGGCGCAGCATACCGTCCGATTCCTTCAGACCGGGGAACTTCCTGAGGAGCAGGAAGAAGCGGAGAAAGTAGCCCGTCGGTCTGGCATGTACCAGTTCATCGATGACGTCCTGTACAGAAGGAGACCGAACGGTGTGAAATTGAAGTGCATCCCTTGAGAGGAAGGACTGTAGCTATTGGCAAAGATACATGGAGGCATATGTGGATCCCACATAGGGTAGAGAGCCCTTGCCGGCAAGGCATTCCGGCAAGGATTCTTCTGGCCCACTGCCCTCCAGGATGCAGCGGTGCTGGTCACCAGGTGTGATGCGTGCCAATTCCATTCAAAGAAACTTCATCAACCAGCTCAAGCCCTTCAAACCATTCCTCTCTCCTGACCCTTCTTGGTCTAGGGGCTTTACATACTGGGCCCTTTCCCCCGCGTCGTCGAGGGCTTTGAGTACTTGTACGTTGCAATCGACAAGTTCACAAAGTGGCCAGAGGTGGAGGAAGTATGAAGGTCATAGCTCAGTCAGCCGTCAAGTTCTTCAAGGGACTAGTGTGCCGTTTTGGTGTACCCAACAGGATCATCACCGACAACGGCATGCAGTTTACAAGCCGCACCTTCATGCAATATACCCAAGACCTCGGCAGCAAGGTCTGTTTCGCTTCTGTTGCTCACCCCCGAAGAAATGGTCAAGATGAGAGGGCACATGCTGAAGTGCTGCGAGGACTAAGGACAAGGACCTTTGACACGCAGCACAAGAGTGGGAGGTGCTGGATTGATGAATTGCCGGCGGTTCTTTGGTCGATCAGGACGACGCCAAATCGAGCCACCGGCCAGACGCCCTTTGTCCTGATATACGGGGCAGAAGAAGTTCTCCCCACGGAACTCATATACGGGTCACCTCAAGTGCTCGCTTATGATGAGCTTGAGCAAGAGCAATTGCAACAAGCTCCTTGAGGAAGATAGTCTTCGGGCGGCTGTGAGAGCAGCGCGCTACCAGCAAGCCTTGTGCCGCTACCATAGCCGCAAGGTCCGTGCCCGAAGCTTTGAGGAAGGCGACCTTGTTCTCCGGCGCGTTCAATCGGCCAGGAATACGAACAAGTTGACGCCGAAGTGGGAAGAACCTTATCAGGTAATACGAGTCACCAGGCATGGCTCTGTCCGCCTGGAGACCGAGGATGCCATTCCGGTGAGTAATTCCTCGAGCATCGAGCATCTTCGCAAGTTTTACCCATAAGGCGCGGCTTGCCGGGCCCCCCAGGCAAGCCACCCTTTTGTACAAGCCTTGTCGGCAAGGCATGCAACCCTTTGTACAAAGCCAGGCGCAGACCCTGAGCATAAATAAATGAAGCGCTGGCGCCCTAAGTTATAGCATGCATGCTGAGTCGAGTCTCGTCCTTGGTTAGGGTTGATAGTGCTTAGCAGCAGCTAACCCCTAGCTTAGAGGTCGAGTCTTTGTCTTTCCTCTGTCTTCTTTGGTTCACAGGACACGCAGACATCTTTGCCGAAACCACTCGGAGGAAGCAAACAAGAACAGACCAGCGCCTAGGCCCCGGCGAGCCAGTGTTGCCGAAGGCTGCACGGGCAAGAATTCGCCCACGGCTGGCCAGGGTTGCCGGGGGCTGCAGCTTCAGATAAGTTCTTTATCCCTTATCATGCATTCCATTATGGAAAAAGGTATGTGAAACCTCGTTCTTTTCCTTAAGCTACCGTGCTCCCATAACTCTAGGCCCTAGGGCTCATTCCTGGGACTAAGTTTGGTCGTAGTCGCGGCAGCAGAAGGATGGAACGAGGAGCCTGAGCCCACTTCATCCCTTCCTCCGCCAAGGGGGTGAGAAAGGTCGAGCGAAGTAGGGAAACAGCAGGGCCTGTTGCCGGGCGAAGAAATGTTTATCTTAAAGATATTAGGGATTTATTCCCTGTTGTGGGTTTTTACCTACGAACAAATGACCCGGGAAACATTCCTTTTTCATTAAAAACATTCCATTCAGGTACAGTCCATAGGGAATGAAAAACATGAATAAGGGGATTACAAGTTTTAAACTTAACAGATGCCCGAAGGCTTACAGATTAAAAAGAGATAAGATGCCCATAATGCCTTTCTTGTCCCTCTCCTGAGGAGGCAGGTCAAGGAGGCGAGAAGGGCAAAAGGGGCGCCTAGGCGAGCTACGGGTGGTAGAAGACACGGAGAAGGCGTCTCGGCGGCCTCCCAAGGGCTGGACGGTGAGGACGGCACCGGAGGCAGAGCTCGAAGACGAGGCGGCAGGACGTCAGTACGCGTCGAAGGCGTCGGTGCCCGCGTACTCCGACATGACGACCTTGCCGCCCGCCTTCTTCCTCTTCCTCTTATGCAGCCTCCCTACGCCAGCCGCCAAGGAGACGGCCCCGAGAAGTTCAAGGAGCCGGCGACGCGGATGATGGGGTCGCTGGTGCCACCAGGAGCGGCGCCCGACACCTAGTCGGAACCCGTCATCCTGCCGTCCACCGCCCTCGTCGTCGCTGTCGCTGTCCTGCTCGTCACCCTCATTCGAGGAGGAGTCTTCGTCATCAGAGGAGCTCTCCTTGTAGCACCTCGCACGAGTCCCGAGGTGCCCGAAGACCTTGACGGAGAGGTGGCCATCCTCCATCAACTTGAAGTGGAGGGTGAGCCCATCCGTCAGGCTATGGATGCGAGCGAACCTCTTCTATCCTTGGAGAAGATACATCACATGAGGGACAGGGAAGTCGACGCGGGCCCGCGGGCCACTGATCCCACAACCCCTCATGTGCAGCCGCAGCGACTCCGGCGGATTCCCCTCCATCTCCCGCGCAAATGGAGTCGGGAGACGAAGGCGACGGCGTGGTGACCCCCGCATCCTAATGAAGAACTCACAGGGGTCATCTCCAACATGACCTTCCACTTGAGGAGGAGCTGCTGGCGGGGGCGAGGCCGGCGAGCCGCCCCGTCCTCCTCTTCCCCGAGCACCCCGGCCTCGCCCACGGCCCCGCCCCTCCCTCTTCCCCTCGTGGCCGGTTCGGCCACCGCGGGTGCAGGAGAAGGGGGGACGCGTTGTCGAGCAGCGACCCTCGCCGCCACCGTTGAGGAGCCGAGGTTTTCTCTCTTCATGGCGGACAAAAGAGAGGAGCAGAAGTTGAAGGAGAAAGAAGATGGAGGAGTGCGGGGCGCCGTCCCCTTCCTCCGCCCTTTATAAAGGGGCGGGGCTGGAGCTCTACCGCCCCGCTCGGCCAATCAAGACGCAGAAGGTGAGGGGGGCCGGGACCGACCCGCCGCCCCAACCAGCGGCGGCTCGGTTTCCCACCTCCACCGCTCGCCACCTCGAATGCATGGAGGCATGTGGCGAATGTGCAGGACCGAAAGGACGGGTGAGGCGACCTCTCCCCACCCCGTGATCGTGGGGAGTGGACGCCTAGACGACCGCGCCTCGGCCCTGTCCAGTAAGCGGGCCGTGCCTCCATGCTTCCCCCCGTTTACGGGGAAAACGCGGGCCGCCTCCTTTCGCGTTTACTACGACGTGACGCATGCCTGCGGGAACCGCCCCACGCATGCCGCCCACGTCACGCACGCCCCTCCACCCCGCGCCGCACGAGCGGGTCGTTGGAGGCGCAGCGCGCCGAAATTTTACCACGGTGAAAACCACCCCGCCTGCCCGCACACCGTTCTGGGCCTGGCCCAAGAACGTGTCGCGCTTATGTGTGGCCCAGGCCCGGGGGCTCCTATCGGTGTACAAAAAGGGGGGGTACACTTTTTGTACCCCTATGACTGTGCACGGGCAGTCTGACCCACGGTGCCACCACACCAAGCATGGCGAGGGATGCGAACCGGGGCAAGACCGAAGCTTGATGGAGACTGGAGCGACGCCATGAACAGGACCACAAAGAACAAAGGGACGAAGCGGCTCTCCCCGACAAGATCCTTGCCAGGGCCAGCCCTAGCAGCCCCGGCAAGACCCTTGCCGCGACAGCTCGCCACGCGCCTACGGAGTGAATCACCCTTGAGTCCACCGCCTCCATGGGGCGAGGATTCGGGAGATATCCCCGTAGTGGCATGCAGATCTTTGTGAAGACATTCGAGATCAGATGCAAGTTAAGAAGACGACGACCCTTGGCAGGATTCCAGCCAAGGAGAACCACAAGACCCCCGGCAAGTACCTTGCCAGGGATGACAGCAGGCGCCACGGCAAGACCCTTGCTGGAGCCCCGGCAAGGCCCTTGCTGAGGACACCCACAGGGCCACCATCAGGCCCGCACCAACCAGGTTTCTACCGACCCACGCGGCTGCCGACCCAACCAGCTGGATAGGCTCCTGCGTGGCAACCCATAGATCTTCGTGGAGACCCGCCGTTGCGCCACCTCAGCTGCCTGTCTGCCTACATGACGCCTCAGGAACTGCTGGCCAGGGCGCGTGTCAACACAAGGAGGGGCGGCGACGGACAAGATGGACATCTCCCCCCCCGTCCCCGATAAAGCGAGGACACCTATGCTGGGCGCATTAAATGCACCTTGTCATGTAATGTGAGGGATAACCTCGCATCACTGTACCCATTCCACCTCCTATGTGCCACTGTGGCAACCCCTTTTTCCTATAAAAGGAGGCCCAAGGCGACCAGGAGAAGGATTCGGCTTTTTAAAACTCCTCACGACTCTCTTGGAGCTCCTTACTAGCTGATGAACACCAACATATAATCCACCAAAGCAGGAGTAGGGTTTTACGCATCTTTGCGGCCCGAACCTGGGTAATGGAACCGTGTCCCGACTGTTAGATCCGCTCTTCTCTCAACCCCGCGCCCCGCAACCGTAGTAGGGATTCTTGTGCTCCCATAGATGCCTGAAATGCCATGTAGGTAGGCAGGCAGCTGAGGTGGCGCAATGGTGGGTCTTCTTCGAAGATCTGCATGTCGACACGCAGGTGCCTATCCAACTGGTTATGTCGGCAGCTACATAAGGCGAGTTTAGTCGGCGTGGGCCTGATGGTGGCCCTATGGATGTCCTTGGCAAGGGCCTAGCCGGGGCCCCGACAAGGGTCTTGCCGCGGCGCCTGCTGCCATCCCCGGCAAGGCGCCTGCCGGAGGTCTTGTGATCTTCCTCGGCTAGGATCCCGCCAAGGGTCATCGCCTTCTTAGTGCGGATCTGATCTTGAGTGTCTTCACAAAGATTTACATGCCACTACGGGGATGTCTCCCGAATCCTTGCCCTCTGGGGGCAGCGGACTCAAGGGTGATTTGCTCCGTAGGCGTGGGGCGAGTTGTCGCGGCAAGGGTCTTGCCGGGGCTACTAAAACTGGCTTCCGGCAAGGATCTTGTCGGGGGAACCCGCTTCGTCCCTTTGCTCTTTGTGGTCTTGTCCTTGGTGTCGTTCTAGTTCTCTGAGCTTCGGTCTTACCCTGGCTTACCTCCCTTGCCTTGCTTGGTGCGGGGGTGCCCGTGGCTCAGACTGCCCGTGCACAGTCATAGGGGTACAAAAAGTGTACCCCCCCCTTTTTGTACACCGACAACAACGTTGTCACGCTGGTGCTGATCTTGCACAATTTCATCATAGGCTAGCACTCGAGGAGACCCGTAAATGAGTTCCGTGGGAATAACTGCTTCTGCCCCATAGACTAAAGAGAAGGGAGTCTACCTGGTAGCTCAATTTGGTGTCGTTCTAAGGGACCAAAGAACTACCGGGAGCTCATCAATCCATAGCATGCCACACTTCTGCAACTTAACCAAGGTTCTCGTCTTGAGACCTCGACGCACTTCAGCGTTTGCCCTCTCAGCTTGTCCATTGCTTCTGGGATGTGCCACAAAAGCAAATTAGATCTTTCTTCCAAGGGCATGAACATATTGCATGAAGGCTCGGCTCATGAATTGGGTGCCGTTGTCAGTGATGATCCATGCTGGGACCCCAAAGAGACACACCAATTCTTTCAAGAACTTGGTAGCTGACTGTGCAGTCACCTTTCTCATGGGAGCTACTTCCGGCCACTTTGTAAACTTGTCGATGGCAACGAACAAGAATTCAAAGCCCCCGACAGCTCGGGGGAAAGGGCCGAGGATATCGAGCCCCCAGACCGAAAACGACCATGATAAAGGGAATGTCTGAAGAGCTTGGGAAGGCAGATGGATGTTCTTGGAATGGAACTGCATGCATCAAATTTCGTGACGAGCTCAACTGCATCTTGGAGTGATGTGGGCCAATAGAATCCTTGCCCGAATGCTTTCCCAACTAATGCCCTTGATCCAATGTGGGAGCCGCACATGCCTTTGTGAATCTCTGCCAGGAGTTCCTTTCCTTCTTCTTGGCAAATGCACTTCAATTTCACACTGTTGGGCATCCTTCTGTATAGAATGTCATCGACAAACTGGTACATACTGGCCCTCCGGGCTAATATTTCAGTATCATCTGGCTCTTTGGGAAGTTCTCCACTCTAGAGGAAATTGAAAATGTTCCTCGCCCAAGTTGGAGCCTGGGGCTTGGCAACAAGAACTAAAGGCACCTCCGCATTCGCGGGGTTGCGCTCTTTGACTATGAGGATTGGGGGTCTGGTAGGAGGATGAGGCCCGACAAGCAAATGGGAGTTATTTTTTGCAGGGTCCATGGTAGGTGGCTCGGAGAGCTCAACCGACAGAGGTTTACTGGAGTCTAATTTCCTCCTTTTGCTTGCCATTGTTGATGGGGATATAGAGGGCTGAGAAGGTGGAGAACAAAAGTTCCTGGTCCCACAGGAAGCTTTTGCGCAGCACATTTTGATAGAAGATCAGCAATGTTGTTTTCCGCACGGGGTACGTGCTCTGTTTGCAATCCATCAAAATGATCCTCCAACCTTCTCACTTCCTCAATGTATGCCTCCATCAATGGGTTTTGATAATCATTGTTGACTTGCCTCACCACCAACTGTGAATCTCCTCTGATGATCAGTTTCTTGATTCCCAGTTCGGTGGCAATCCTGAACCCGACAAGGATCCCTTCATACTCCGCTGTATTGTTGGTAGCCTCCTCCGGTGGAAAGTGAATCTGCACAACGCACTTCATGTGTTCCCTAGTGGGGGCGACCAGAAGCACGCCAGCTCCAGGCCCTTGCAAGAAGAAGGCACCATCAAAATACATGATCCACTCTTGGGGTGATTCCTTGTCGGGGATATATGTCTCTGTCTTTTCCACATCACGGTTTGGCATCTATTCTGCAATAAACTTTGTCAATGCCCTGCTCTCTATAGTGGAAGTGCTTTCAAAATTCAAACCAACGAAGGATAACTCAAAATAAGCCCACTCTAGTATCCTGCTGGTAGCCTCTGGGTTCCGAAGTATCCATTGCAACGGAAAGCGTGTGACAACCAGTATCTCATCAGCTTGGGAGTAGTGGCGCACTTTCCTTGAAGCCATGACCAGGCCAAAAATCAACTTTTGCACACCGGAGTACCTGGATCTAGTCCAGTGTAACAGAGAGCTGACGAGTACATTGGGCGATGCACCACTTTCTTCCTCACCATATCCTTGGGGTCGCCACTTCTACCGTGCTCATCCTTATCCTGATCCAGAACTGACTCTGCCGGGCGGTGCTCATCTCTCTCCCCGAAAGGAACAACAGTTGAGGTTGTTGCTTCATCTACTTCCCGATGCGCTAACAAGGCTGCACTAACCACTTGATTAGTTGCCGCGAGATATAGCAGCAACGGCTCTTGCGGTTTTGGTGCAACCAAGGTAGGCATAAAAGACAAGTAGGTCTTCAACTCTTGTAGTGCTAAATCTACTTCCGGGGTCCACTCATGGGGCCTGCCTTCTTCAGGACCTTAAAGAACGGCAGGGCACGCTCGGTAGACTTGGAGATGAATCTGCTCAGTGTGGCTACGCACCCAGTCAAACACCTGACATCCTTCACTGTCTTTGGCAACCGTACGTTCATCTTCAAACGTACCCGGCGATTGTGCACATTAGACTGAAAAGCTGCTATTACTACTGCCAGGAGGATGTTTTCTGTGGACTCTACTAAACCTCTGCATGCACTTCCCCATTGTTTCTCCTTCTTTCTGTGGCAGCAACTGCAAATTGTTGGGCCGCCCTGGTATTGGTGGCTGTCGATGAAGGCGCCAACGAACTCATGGCACAGGTCAGCCCAAGACGAAATGGAGTTCTCCGGCATGTGCATCAACCAAGCTATCATATTAGGCTTAAGTGCTAATGGAAAATAGTTGGCAAATACCTTTTCATCTCTTCCTCCGGTAGCTTGAACAACGATGATGTAGATGCTAAAGAACTCTACCGGGTTTAGCTTCCCATCATACTTCGCTGGATCTCAGGCTTGAACGTGCGAGCAGACAGCCAACGGACTTGCCACGACTCATGGGTGAATGCAGGGCACGCTTCCTCGAAAGGCAAGTAACCGCCCCCACCAAGCGTGAGCTCGTCGACGTTGGAGCCGCCGCGCCCATCGGGCTGGCAGTGGTCGCCGTGGCGTTGGTCGATAGCAATGTGCGTGCTCTCCCTCTGCCTGCCCTCCAAGGCTCGCTATCTGGCTTGGTTGGCTCATGGATCCGATGAAGCCATTGAGACGTCGTCAGGCTCCTGGGTGTGTAGCCCCCGCACCTGCAATTGCGGTGGGTACAACATCGTGGGAGTAGCCCCTCGACATGGCCGGCAGCATGGGTCGTAGTTGTTGCTTGGCGAGGTTGGGCCGGGCCGGCTTGCCGTGATCTCTCCGTGTTGACGAAACTAATCAGACTTTGGGTGGTGGCTCACCACACATCCATCTGATCAGCCGCCGGTGAAAATTTGAACAGCAGCTGGGCCCGCGCCATGGCCTCCGTTGCAGTGCTTGGGAGAGATGATGATGTGGACTGTAAGGTCGCTTGGCTCCTGGCAGTGCCAACAGCCATTGCGCCGTGTCCTGATCGTTGGGAGTCAGCCACTTGGACGGCGTGGTGACGAGGTGTAGGCGCTTTAGGGCCGGCAGTTCCATTGGGCGCAGCGGCTGGGTCCGCCCGTCTTGGAGTTGGTGCATGCTCCAAGGTCGCACCCTCAATTGGGGCGGCTTAGGAGTTGCGATTCGCTCCAGAGTGAACAACACCGCCAATGTTGTGCCCGTCGGTTGGACGAGGATCACCAGAAGGAAGGGCTTCTCCACCCGTACCTCGAGGGACATCACCGCTAGGGTGTAGCTGATGTTGTTCTTCTCTGCCATTTCCGGCTTCCCCTTCGACCATCGGAGAGACGGTGACGACGCCACCTGCCTCGACCACGTCTCTCACCGCATCTGTGTTTCCGTGCTCCTCCTCAGGCCCCATAGCATCAGCGGACGCGGGCGGCGGGACCCATGAGGAGGATGGATGGGCCACAACGTTGGACTTCTTCTTGGGCGCCATGGTTGATGGTGCCGAAGAAGACGACGCTCGCGATGAAGATGACGCGCTGTTGACGCTCTCAGATTAGCACAAGTGACCCACTTACCTGGCGTGCCAAAGATGTCGGGGTATAACCACAGCCACCTCTGGGACTGAGGTCCCATTTGGTTCGGCAAGGGGACGGGCATGTTACACAAAGAGTAGAGTAGCATCGAGCAGCGCGTTGGGGAGCACACAAGCAATTTTACCCAGGTTCAGGCCACCGCGAGGCGTAAAACCCAACTCCTACTTTCGTTGATTGATGATGGAAATGGTGGAAAATGTACACGCCACTCTTGCCCGGCAAGGTTGCCTCCGGGTGAGAGTGGTCGCGCATATGGGTGTATGCGGGTTCGAATGGTCGAATCCTTTCTACGTTTTCCATGGGCCTCCTTTTATAGGTCAAGGGGTCACCAAAGTGGCAAATCAGTCCTATCATACCTAACTCTGCAGCTGACATAGTGCATTTAATGCACCGCTTAGTGTCACATCACAGCTTGTCTCGCAAGCCTTGCCGGACTCATCTTGCCAGTTGCGCTCTTGTTTGCTTGACACATCTCTGGACGGGTGTCATTCGTTGGTTCTTGTAGTAGGAGATGGCTGCCACATATCCAGAGGTAGCCACAAAGCCATCTTAAAGCTTTACACCGCATTAATTGGCGATGGGCGTTGCTGCGCTGTGGAGTGTTACCTCCGCCTGCCCCGTCAAGCCTGCTAGGGTGATCCTGGTAGTTTGCTGTCAGGCGAATCCGGCTCCCCGCCAGGCTCGCCTGCCCAGCAAGGATGGTTTCGTTCTGGTGGCCTCTTGCACCTTGGTTGTCTTGATCTCCATGACCAGTCCTCTAATTCCACAAAGAATTGATCTCTTCGTGTCTTGATCTGGTACTTGACACTGCAAACTTCTCCTTTATCCTGTGCACAATTTGGTGTGATGGGCCTAGGGTCTGTTGCACCGACACCATGGTAAAAACTCAAGTAGAACAAGTACGTAAGGCACAAGATGATTTGCTAAATGAGTTGAATAGTAAGAACAATGATAATGTCGTTAGGGTTATAACTAGATGTGGTAAAATGACTCAAGAACCTTTGTATCCTGAAGGCCATTCTAAATGATTTGAGCATGATTCTCAGAGTATTAATACTGATAGACCTAGTTCCAGTAATAAAAAGAAGAAGAAAACTGATAGGACTATGCATACTTCTTATGAAACTGTTATAAACACTTATAAGAATTCGAATGATATTTCTATTTCTGATGCTGAGACACAATCTAGTGATGAACATGAACCTAGTGATAATGTTAATGATTATGTTCATGCTGATGCTCAACCTAGTGATAATAATGATGTGGAGATTGAACCTGCTGTTGATCTTAATAACCCACAATCAAATAATCAATGTTATGATAAGAGAGACTTTATTGCTAGGAAACATGGTAAAGAAATAGAACCATGGGTTCAGAACCCATGCCCTTTCGTCCTAAACCATCCAAGAAAAAGGACGATGAGGAATTTGAATGGTTTTGTGAGATGATTAGGCCTATCTTTTTGCGTATGCGTTTGACCAATATGCTGAAAATGTCTCCTTATGCCACGTATACGAAAGAAATTGTTACTAATAAAAGAAAGATATCGGAAGCTGAAATTTCTACCACGCTTGCTAATTATACATTTAAGGGTGAAATACCAAGGAAACTAGGAGATCTAGGAATACCAACTATACCAAGCTCTATTAAAAGAAACTATGCTAAAACTACTTTATGTTATCTTGGAGCCGGTGTTAGTGTTATGCGTTTATCTTTATATCGTAGACTTGATTTGAATAAGTTGACACCTACTAACATCTCTTTGCAAATGGCCGATAAATCAACTGCTATACCCATCGGTATTTGTGAGGATTTGCCTGTTGTGGTTGCAAACGTGGTAGACCCTTTTTGAATACTGTAGGGGCTATTATTGATTGCAACAAGGGCAATGTCACTTTTCATGATAATGGTATATGAGCATAGGTTACACTTTCCGAAGAAACAACCTCAAGTTAATAGCATCAATTCTATTGGAAAAATTTCAACTATTTCTATTGGAGGTTTTGAATTCCCTATTCCTACTATCAAAAATAAATATAATATTCTCATAATTGGGGACATGCATCTCCCCATTGAGGTAACCTAGTGTTATCCAAAAATTCTCTAGTTTCATGTTATTCAAAATAGGTTTGTTAATAAGACTTGATCAACCTTGTTAACGGATTCCTTTTGATAGGCATGAGATGGATGAATTTAGGAAGCACAACTCTCTGTTCCCACCTTTTATTCTCTGTTACATAGATTAAATAAAGTAAAATAGTATTATCCCTCTGTTTTCTATTTATTCGTGCAATAAAAAAAGGGATTTTTGCATTCGTGCCCCTAGTTGGGTCACACTTGAAAGGTTTGCCCCTAGTTTTTCAACAATTGTGGTTTTGCCCAGCTCACTTCACTCACCTTGTGTTTTTGCCCTTCCGGGGCGGTTTCGACCAATGAGCAGTCGCTACGTGGCGAACCGTGATTGGTCAGAACCGCCCTGGAAGGGCAAAAACACAAGGCGAGTGAAGTGAGCTGGGCAAAACCACAATTATTGAAAAACTAGGGGCAAACCTGTCGAGTGTGACCCAACTAGGGGCACCAATACAATTATTCCATAAAAAAATATCCCAAAAATAATAGTTCTCCAAATGCCTTGAAAATTTAGTATGATTGTTTATAGAATATTTTAGAATTTCTGGCACTGAACATGCACTAGGGGGGTGCACCACGTGACCACATGGGTGGAGGGCGCGCCCCTTGCCTTATGGGTCCCACGTAGGCCCCCCTAACTTATTCCAGCACCCATCCACTTTGTCTTCCTCGACAAAAAATCATCTCGTTGCTCAAACCCGTGTTCTAGCTCATTTTGCTGCCATTTTCGATCCCCTTGCTCAAATCATCTTTCGCAAAACTGTTTTGGGGGTTTGTTCTTCGGTATGTGACTCCTCCAATCGTCCAATTAGTTTTTGTTCTAGTGCTTTATTTTTTGCTAATTTATTCTGCTATGGTGACCCTGTTCTTGAGCTTGCATGTCAAATTTATATGGTCCAAAGTAGTTTTGATGCATGATATAGCCTCCAGACACTTGTAGGAGTAGCTGCTATCAATTTTGTGGAGTTTGGTTCGCTTTCATTTTGAGCACTAAAGATTTTAGAATTTTTCAGAGAAAGAAAATGATGAGGAGATTGTTGAGAGGTTCTTAGAGCCGGGGTTCAAAAGAAAATGAAAATGAGAAGAAGAAGCCCAAGTACCATCTTGCCCGCACCGCGAAGGTTCGGCTGTGTGAATGGCCAAGTGATGCATTCTTGGAGGCGGCCAGAATTCATGAGGATTTCTATTATTTGGCTGAGAATGCAGGCATCACTGACTTCATTCATGATAAGTGTGAACAATACCTCCTACTCACTAATACCTTCATGCAGAATTTTCATTTTCATGCTAAGATATCATCACCCAATGTAGAATTCTGTTTATATGATGAGCCACAGTGGCAAAGTAGTCATTATGCATTGATATGATAGTGAACTGTGCTATCATACCTAACTCTGCCGGCTGACAGTGTGCATTAAATGCACCACTTAACTTCACATCGTTGGATGCCCAGCAAGCCTTGCAGGGCTATCGCGCCAGCTCGATGTCTGCCTGCTCGACACATCGCAGGACGGGTGTCACCTACGGGTTCTTCTTGTAGGAACTGGCCACCATGTGGCTAATGGCTGCCACTTAATGTATTGTTTAGAGCCGGAAGCTGAGACCGAGTACGAGTACGAGCACGAGGTTTCCAACGAGGTTGAGCACGAGGACCCTTCTTACGATCCGAACGACTTCTCTTCAGGCAAGATGACCGAACCCCGATAACATTACTATCTTTGCCTATTGCTAGTAGTTCCGCTCTATAGTTTTGCCTCGATGCCCATGTTCTTCTTGTCAGCCTCCTACTTGTAACCATTGCCTTGTTTAGCCACCCTACCTATGCAAACCGTTGCTTGGCTAAGTACGCTTCGCTCAGCCCTTCTTATAGCATTGCTAGTTGCAGGTGAAGATCGAAGATCCTTGCTTCATGTTGAAGTTTGGTTGGGTTATATCACACTATATAATTGCTAAATGAAATCATCTATATATTGGCAAGGGTGGAAGGCTAAGCCTTTTGCTTGGTGTTTTGTTCCACTCATGCCGTTAGGAACCGTTTAAACCGGTGTTATGTTCCTTGATTATGCGTTCCTAACACGGTTGGGGTGTATGGGACCCCCTCGATAAACCGCTAAGTGCTAAGTCTTTTCCAGCAAGTCCCAACATTGGTACTATTTGCCTAATAACAAACTAAACTTGCATAGGGAGTAATTAACCCTCTTTCTTAATCAACAACCCCGGGCCAGTGCTCCACATGAGTGTTGGTCCGAACTGGGGGTTCTGTAGGGCCGCCTTGGGGCAACCCGAGGTATCTGGTATACACCCGTAGAATCGCCCATCCGGTCGTGTCCTGAGACTTAGATACGCGCGGCTACTATCAGGGTGTCGACACGCCAGGAGGATTTGCTGGATTAGCCTTACCTTAGTTCGGAGTATCTTGAGCACGGGATTCCGAGAATACTCGGGTCTTCCCACTTTGGAGTTGCGACTCCACAGATCATGGGCTTGTAATGGGTCAAGTTGGAACACCCCTGCAGGGTTATGAACTTTCGAAAGCCGTGCCCATGATTATGTGGCAGATGGGAGCTTGTTAATATCCGGTTGTAGATAACTTGACACAATGTTTCTAATACACTACTAGCGTGTGTTCCGTGACTGTCAATTTCCGAATAGGGATTCGGGAGTTGAACACGGAGGGGTTATGTTTGTTGAGCTTGTAGCTAGGATCACTTCGTGATCACTTCTCGACCGAGGCTTCTCTTCTCGCACTCTCTCACGTAAGCTAGTTGCTAGTGGCTGCCGCAGACACTTATTCTTTTCTTCAGCCTTATCCTCTCCCAAGGCTTAAATAGTCTTGTTACCCGGGAACGGGATTGCTGAGTCCTCTGTGGCTCACAGTTACTTCACCACACCAGATGCAGGTCCGACGGTGAGCTATCCAGGTGATGGCACCGAGCTTGACTGGGAGTATGACGAGGAGCGTAGTCGATACTATGTTCGTTATCCTGATGATTAGTAGTGGAGACTTCTACTAGGATTTGATCCGACCTGTGGATTTAAATTATGTTTGGTATCTTGACATTTGGATTTTGCCCTTAGAGGGTTGTGATGTTTTAATGTATGATGTTTGAGACATGTATTGTATTTGTGTGACGTGGCGAGTGTAAGCCAACTATTTTATGTTACCATCCCCTCTTTTACATGAGATGTGCAAAGATTACCAAACTTGAGATCATTCTAGGATGGGCTTATACCTTTAAGTCGTGCCTCGACACGTAGGAGGTATAGTCCCATCCTGGGCATTACAAGTTGGTATTCAGAGCCTTCTCCGACCTAGGAGCCCCCACTGATTGATCGAATCGTTGACGGTCGAGTCTAGGCACACACTGAAAATATTTTGAGTCCTATATATTATATCGGAGAGTAGGATTTCTTTGCTTTTCATCCCCTTTCTCTCTGGTGAGGACTCCTGACGTCTACTCTTGTCTCTTCTATCTTCAAAAATTGCACCAAAATTTTTTAGGAATCTCGCGAGTATTCTGGGATTGTTTCGATGTTCTTGTGACGAGAATATTGTTCTCGATGCCTCCTGACATTAGGGGTTGTGGCAGTGTCCCGGGGAGTTGAGCTTCGGGGTATTGTCGTCACAAGCATATCGCGGCAGTACTAAATACTTAAGACGGCCAACATAAAAAATCTCTCCTATACGGCCAGTGGCAAGATAACCCCGACATCACCCAGTACTGGGGAGGTAGTTCGGGAGTATTGCCATAGCTTGTTATAGTGGATGCTTTTCGAAGGTCTGACGTAAACAGTTTCCGAGAAAGACTGGTTATGTGTTGAAGGATGGATACACCTAGATGTAGGTTTAGAGTTGATTGCGCGGTGCTTCCCGTGTATCCCCAGCACCTGATTGCATAACTGGAATCTTTCGGAAATTCATAGGTGGGTTTTATCCAGTAGATCGTAGGCATTCTTCCAACGAATGCAGGTTAGCGAGTTCGGGGTTCTACATTGAGTGAAGTGGTATTATGACCGATGTTCCGATCCGGAGTTGCATCTTAAAGGGTCCTTGGCTATGCTGATCCGGGGATTGCAAAACCTTTTCGTAACGCGTTCATATGCTTTCAGCACAAAGATGTTAGAACGAAGCTCCTATCTTGTGTTTATTCCCATCCGTACCTTGTTGTTTTTCTTATTTTACCTTTTGTCCCCTATGTGGCTTCTCGTGAAGATTGATGTTATCATTTAACTGAGAATTTCATTCGTTCCTCTTGTTCGAATGATTTCATTCGTTCTATTGTTCGAATGATTATTGTGAAGACTTGTTGCAATTCATTCCATTGATTCAGCTTATACCTTCTGTCAATCAATTGCTGATTCGTGGTCATCTCTTTCAGGATGGCTCCGAAAAGGGTTCCCAACGCTAACCCAGAGGGTGAAGAGGTCCCAGATCGTCCTCCTTCCCCTCCTCCTCCGTCTAAGGCTTGGAGAGCGATTATGCATACTACAACTCAGAACACTCAGATGTTGATGCAGATGATGCAGCAGATGCAAGCTAATCAAGCTAATCAGGGTGTTCCAGGGAATCAAGGCAACTTCTTCAACCAGTAGCACCATGCTACTCTCAACCAGTTCTTGGCCAATAATCCAAAAGCTTTCAGTTACTGTGTCGACCCTCTTGATGCTGAAGATTTGTTAACCGACATAAAGAAGCATTTTGAGTGTAGTAACGTAAGAGAAGAGGATTATGTGAAGTTTGCAGCCTTCCAACTCAAAGATCAAGTAGCTGATTGGTGGCAGCAGTACAAAGACTCCAGGCCAGGTCAGGTGATCTCTTGGGAGAATTTCTGCAAGGACTTTCGCTCTCACCACATTCCTACAAGTGTCATCGAGGGTATGCGTGAGCAATTCCGCAACCTGAAGCAGGGCTCTATGACAGTCTATCAGTATAATGTCAAGTTCCAAAACCTCGCCCGCTATGCTAAGCAAGACATTCCTGATGCTAAGAGCAAAATCTACCAGTTGCGTGGAGGTCTCAAAGATGAACTTTAGCTTGCTCTCACTTTGTTCGAGCCCGATGAATTCGACAAATTCTATAACATGGCTTTGAAATAAGAGGCAGCTCAGCTTAAGATGGAGGCTTCTAAAAAGAGAATTCGAGTTGCAGTCCACTCCTCCTCATCTTCTCAAGTCGTCGCAAAGCAGCAGAAATTTTGGCTTCCTCCTCCTCCAGTGATTCGAGATCCATACAACAACTCCAACAACAAGAATGCTAGTGGTCGTGGTTTCTCCCACCCACCCAACTCCAACAAGCAGTCCAAGCAACAGTTCCAAGCTCCAAGACCGAGTGTTCCTCCTGCCCGTCCGCTTTCTGAGGTTACTTGCTACAAGTGTGGCCAGAAGGGTCATTATTCCAACAAGTGCAACAACCCAAGGCGCCTTCCGCCTCCTCCACCTGTCGGTACCGCTATGGTCAAGTATGATCCAAAGGCAGCAAGGGTCAATCTGATGAGTGCAGCACAAGCGGAGAATTCTTCTGATGTCATTTTGGGTAACCTTCCAGTTAACTCTTTTCCTGCTAAAGTGTTATTTGATTTGGGTGCTTCATGCTCTTTCATGTCTCAACCATTTGCATCCAAGCACAATATTGTCACTTCAAATTTGCCTCAGAGGTTGCAAGTTATTTCTACGGGGAGACGTATGAATTCTGGTGTCTATGCTCCGGTTGTTTCTATTCGCATGGGTGATAATCGATTTCTGGCTAAACCGGTGATTCTCGGCAATTCTGACATTGACCTCATCCTCGGAATGGATTGGCTTTCTCAGCATGATGCTCACATTGATTGTGCTCAAAAGGAAGTCAAGATGACTCATCCTGATGAAGATGTGATTATCTTTGCCTCCAGGGATAACACTATCAGGCTTTTCTCTCTCAATGATAAGGGCGAAATTAATGCCATATCTCAAATTCCGGTGGTAAACGAATATCAAGACGTCTTACCTGAAGAACTTCCAGGCATGCCTCCACACCGTCAGGTGGAATTCGTTATTGAACTCGAGCTGGGTACTGAGCCAGCATGCCGGAGTCCGTACAAGCTCTCTCCGGATGAATTGAAGGAGTTGAAGAAGCAGCTTGATAAACAGGAGAGTATGGGTCTCATCAGGCCTAGTACGTCTCCTTGGGGCTGTGGTGTCTTATTTGTCAAGAAGAAAGATGGCACGGAGCGTCTCTGTGTTGATTACCGGCCATTGAACAAGAAGACAATAAAGAACAAGTATCCGCTCCCCAACATCAACGAACTCTTCGAGCAGCTCAAAGGAGCTAAAGTGTTCTCTAAGCTCGACCTCCGAATGGGCTATCATCAAATTCACATTCGCAAGGAAGACATTCCCAAGACGACCTTCAGAACGAGCTACGGTTCATACGAGTATACTGTCATGTCCTTTGGTCTCGCCAATGCTCCTCCTACCTTTTCGAGGATGATGCACTACATCTTCAACCCCTATACTGGCGAGTTTGTGCTTGTGTATCTGGATGATATTCTGGTGTTTTCCAAGAATGAAGAAGATCACGAAAAGCACTTACGTCTGGTTCTTGATCGACTCCGAGAGCATAAGTTCTATGCCAAGTTCTCAAAGTGCGAGTTTTGGCTCGATAAGGTTTTGTACCTGGGCCATATCATCTCAGCTGACGGTATTGCGGTTAATCCCGAGAAAGTTGAAGCAATTGTTAACTGGGAAGCTCCTCAGAACGTCAAGCAACTCCGCAGTTTTCTGGGTCTTGCCAGCTATTGCAGAAGGTTCGTTGAGAACTTCTCCAAGATTGCCAAGCCTCTTTCGAACTTGCTTCAGAAGGATGTCAAATACTTTTGGTCTCCAGAGTGTGAAGTGGCATTCAAAACTCTCAAAGAAAAGCTCGTCTCTGCTCCAGTTCTGACTCCTCCAGATGAATCCAAGCCCTATGAAGTATTCTGTGATGCTTCTCTTCAAGGTCTTGGTGGTGTGCTTATGCAAGATAAGAGAATTGTGACATACACTTCTCGTCAGCTCAAGCCAAGCGAGAAGAACTATCCCACAAATGATCTCGAGCTAGCAGCTGTGGTACATGCTTTGATTACGTGGAGACATCTGTTGTTGGGCAGAAAAGTCGACATCTTCACTGATCACAAGAGCTTGAAGTACATCTTCACACAGCCGAATCTGAACCTCCGTCAGACTCGTTGGGTTGAAATGATCCAAGAGTATGATCCCAGCATCTAATACACCCCTGGCAAGGCGAATGTGATTGCAGATGCTTTGAGCAGAAAGGCATATTGCAACAGCCTTCTTATCAAGCCGTACCAGCCTGAGCTTTGTGAAGCTTTCAGGAAGCTCAACCTCCAAGTTGTTCCGCAGGGTTTTCTTGCAAATCTTCAAATTGCTCCTACCTTGGAAGATCAGGTCCGTGAGGCCCAACTCAGGGATACCATGGTGAAGAAGGTGAAACATGGTATTGCAAAGGGCACTCCAAAATACAAGTGCTTTCGTGTTGATGAGAGAGATACCTTGTTCTTCGAGGACAGACTTGTTGTTCCCAAAGGTGATCTCAGGAAACTCATAATGGAAGAAGCACATGATTCTCTCCTTTCCATTCATCCTGGCAGCTCCAAGATGTACCAAGACCTCAAGCAATCTTACTGGTGGACACGCATGAAAAGGGAAATTGCCCAATTCGTGAACGAATGTGATGTATGCAGAAGAGTGAAAGCAGAACATCAACGTCCAGCCGGTCTTCTCCAACCTCTTCCTATTCCCGAGTGGAAGTTCGACCACATTGAAATGGACTTCGTCACTAGTTTTCCTAAATCCAAGCGAGGAAATGATTCTATCTTCGTGGTGATTGACAAGCTTACCAAAGTCGCTCACTTCCTGCCAGTCATAGAATCAATCAATGCAGCTCAATTGGCAGAGCTGTACACTTCCAGAATTGTGTCCTTACATGGCATTCCTCAAGTCATATCCTCAGACCGTGGAAGTTTGTTCACTTCAAGATTCTGGGACTCCTTTCAGTCCGCCATGGGCACTAAGATCAGGTTCAGCACTGCTTTTCACCCTCAGACTAGTGGTCAAGTCGAGCGAGTGAATCAGATTCTAGAAGACATGCTCAGAGCCTGTGTCATATCTTTTGGCATGAAATGGGAAGACTGCCTTCCATTTGCCGAGTTCTCTTACAACAACTGGTTTTAAGCAAGTGCCGGCAAAGCTCCGTTTGAAATCCTCTATGGCAGAAAGTGCCGTACCCCTCTCAACTGGTCTGAAACAGGCGAACGTCAACTTCTTGGCAATGACTTGATCTCAGAAGCCGAAGAAATGTGCAAAGTCATACGTGAGAATCTCAAGGCCGCTCAGTCGCGTCAGAAGAGCTACTATGATGGCAAGCATCGAGATTTGGCCTTCAACATTGGTGATCATATCTATCTCCGTGTTTCTCCGATGAAAGGCACCCAAAGATTCGGTATCAAAGGAAAGCTTGCTCCTAGATACGTCGGGCCTTTCAAGATTCTTGGCAAAAGAGGCGATCTAGCCTATCAACTTGAGCTCCCTTCCAACTTCGCCAATGTTCATAATGTCTTTCATGTGTCTCAACTCCGCAAATGCTTCAAGGCACCTGAACGCATGATTCCGTTTGAAGAGATTGATCTTCAACAAGACTTGTCCTACCGAGAGCATCCCGTTGCTATTCTCGAAGAAACCGAACGCAAGACCCGCAACAAGTCCAACAAATTCTTGAAAGTCAAGTGGTCACATCACACCGACCGAGAGGCTACGTGGGAACGAAAAGATCATCTTCGTTCCGAGTACCCTTCCTTTTTCCAATCCTAGATCTCGGGACGAGATCTTTTTGTAGTAGAGGAGAGTTTGTAATGCCCCGGATGTAATACTTTCCCTTTTGGGTTTATAATATATCTCCGGCTTCATCTATTCCATTTCGGGTTCTTTGTCTTTCGGGTTTTCGTCGTGTTGTTGTTTGCGTGTGTGGCATTCATTCATATCATGTAGACATGTGCATCGCATTGCATTTGTGTTGTCGGTTGCATCCGGTTCCACGCGTTCCTTCCCGTTGTCCGTTTCGCGTTCCGGAGCTCCCTCACGTGTCCGTGGCGTCCCGTAGGCCTACTTTGGTGTTTGGCCGTGTAACGTTACCGGTGTGCCGCGAGACTTGTCGTGTGTTGTTGTTTTGTTGTGTGTAACCCGCCTCTCAAATCACGTCGCTTTTGGACTCCGTTTGCTATCCCAACAGTTATTCGTGTGGGTCCAAAGTGCCTCCACTTGTGGCCCAGAAACATCCCTCCAGCAGCCCACTACCCTCTTCTAGGCCCATCCTGACTTCCCCCGCGATCGGATCCGTCGGATCGCGATCGGAGGGCTCCAAACACCCCCGAATCCCTCAAACCCAAAAATCTGCTATTTATAGACCCCTAGGTCTATTTTTGGGCATCTCTAGCTTCTTCCTCCTCCTTCTCCCCCTAAAATTCTGGATATGGCCAGTTCCCCTCGATCTCCTCGAGCCAGGCGCCAGGATCCCGAGGAAACAGCCACCGGCGCCGTTCCTTCGATCCCAGGCGACCGACGAGATCGATCGATCGCCTGGTCAACGGCCTCGAGCCTCCTTCGAGCGACCGCTCTGGGCCCCGCTCCCACCTCCTCGTTTGATCGCCACCGCAGGACCACTTCCCCGTCGCTCCACTCCCTCCGCGCCAGCCCAACGGCCCAGCCCCGCCACCTCTCCCGCTCGGCGCCAGGGGGCCAGCACCTCCGATCGGGGACCAGCCAAGCCACCGAGGCCGCGAGCCTCCCGCCGCCTCCGAGCTGGCCGGCCCAGCTCCCCTCCTCCAGCAGCCTCGCCGCACCGCCGGGTGGGCCTCGCCTCCGCCTCAGGCCTCCACTCCCTTCGGCCTCCCGCCGGGCCGCAGCCGTCGCCCCAGCCGGGCCACTCCGCGCCGCTCCTGGGCCGCCGCCTCAGTGTTCCGCGGGCCGAAGCCGCAAATCCTGCCGGGCCTCTCCGTCTCCGCCAGATCGGGCCGATCCCCCGGCCGTTTTTTTTTCGGCAAGTCTGGAGGTTTACCCCTTTTCCACATAAGTCCCTGTGTTTATTGTCTGATGCATTATTAGATCTGCTCTAACTTTTTGTGTGGATGTCCGTTTCGCGCAAATAGCATGTCCAGACGTTCGTGGTGAATAGCACTACGTTTCATTCCATTGTGCCATGCTTGTTAGAGGTCATCTAGATGCTTGTTTTCCCGTTGCAATAGTGCATCGTGATAAAAACTGCTGCTATGTGATGTTTTTATGCCATCTTTGCATAGTGATATCTTTTAGCTCATTTATCCGATTGATGCAAATGACATGTCCACGTGTTCGTCTTGCTATGCTCTACATGTTGCTTGTGTTAGGTTGCATGATAGATTTATTCTTTCCATGTTTATATTCGTTGCAAAGTGCCATATGACTGTGAGGTTGTTTCACTTGTTATGAAATGCCATCTTGTTGAGCTCATTGATATCGTTGTGTTTATCTCCATGGTGCATGCTTGTATGTTTCGGAATCACCATCATGTGTACTTTGATGTGGTGCTTACCACTTGCCATGTTTAGTTTCGAGGTGACTTAAACTTGCTCGTTTAGATGCCATGATGAAACTTCTGTTTTAGGACTTAGTGGTTTTTCACTAAGTCTGAAATCTGTAACGTTCCGATGCCATGTTTGCTTGCTGCTCTAGGACAAACCATGATATTTTTGGAGAGGATCTTGATTGTTCCTTGTATTATATATTGTTGGCTTTCCATTCATGTTCTCACATGCTTATTTGAGTGGCTGTATAATGTTTAACTTTTGCTCCAAAGTTTCAATAAAATTCTGCTGCCAGAATTTTATTGTCAAGTTCAATATATCCAAGCTTGTTGCTATTGATCCGTGGCTCCTTTGGGGGTGCACCTTTGGACTTATTTGCTGTAGGATATGTCTAGTTTATGTTCATGTCCTTTGCCATGATGTTTGAGAGCTGTAGCTTAATTATTTTGTGCTCCGAAGTTGCTATGTTGCTGTGATTTTCAGCTTTCGCTCATTTCTTGATTCGGGCATAACTTTTAGCCCGTAGCTCCGATTTCAGCGAGTCTTATATGAAACTTGATTGATTTTCTGTGTAGATTCATAATATCTTATTGTTATAATGTTTTGAGGTGTTTTGCTTGAGTGCTATTTTCCGTGCTCCGTGTGCATCCTTAGTGCATCCATCATGCATCCATCATTTTTGAGTGCGCATTGCATCTTGTTGATTTTGTGCCTTGTGTGATTGTATTGTTTAGAGCCGGAAGCTGAGACCGAGTACGAGTACGAGCACGAGGTTTCCAACGAGGTTGAGCATGAGGACCCTTCTTACGATCCGAACGACTTCTCTTCAGGCAAGATGACCGAACCCCGATAACATTACTATCTTTGCCTATTGCTAGTAGTTCCGCTCTATAGTTTTGCCTCGATGCCCATGTTCTTCCTGTCAGCCTCCTACTTGTAACCATTGCCTTGTTTAACCACCCTACCGATGCAAACCGTTGCTTGGCTAAGTACGCTTCGCTCAGCCCTTCTTATAGCATTGCTAGTTGCAGGTGAAGATCGAAGATGCTTGCTTCATGTTGAAGTTTGGTTGGGTTATATCACACTATATAATTGCTAAATGAAATCATCTATATATTGGCAAGGGTGGAAGGCTAAGCCTTTTGCTTCGTGTTTTGTTCCACTCATGCCATTAGGAACCGTTTAAACCGGTGTTATGTTCCTTGATTATGCGTTCCTAACACGGTTGGGGTGTATGGGACCCCCTCGATAAACCGCTAAGTGCTAAGTCTTTTCCAGCAAGTCCCAACATTGGTACTATTTTCCTAATAACAAACTAAACTTGCATAGGGAGTAATTAACCCTCTTTCTTAATCAACAACCTCGGGCCAGTGCTCCACATGAGTGTTGGTCCGAACTGGGGGTTCTGCAGGGCCGCCTTGGGGCAACCCGAGGTATCTGGTATACACCTGTAGAATCGCCCATCCGGTCGTGTCCTGAGACTTAGATACGCGCGGCTACTATCAGGGTGTCGACACGCCGGGAGGATTTGCTGGATTAGCCTTACCTTAGTTCGGAGTATCTTGAGCACGGGATTCTGAGAATACTCGGGTCTTCCCACTTTGGAGTTGCGACTCCGCGGATCGTGGGCTTGTAATGGGTCAAGTTGGAACACCCCTGCAGGGTTATTAACTTTCGAAAGCCGTGCCTGCGGTTATGTGGCAGATGGGAGCTTGTTAATATCCGGTTGTAGATAACTTGACACAATGTTTCTAATACACTACCAGCGTGTGTTCCGTGATTGTCAATTTCCGAATAGGGATTCGGGAGTTGAACACGGAGGGGTTATGTTTGTTGAGCTTGTAGCTAGGATCACATCGTGATCACTTCTCGACCGAGGCTTCTCTTCTCGCACTCTCTCACGTAAGCTAGTTGCTAGTTGCTGCTGTAGACACTTATTCTTTTCTTCAGCCTTATCCTCTCATAAGGCTTAAATAGTCTTGTTACCCGGGAACGGGATTGCTGGGTCCTTTGTGTCTCACAGTTACTTCACCACACCAGATGCAGGTCCGACGGTGAGCTATCCAGGTGATGGCACCGAGCTTGACTGGGAGTATGACGAGGAGCGTAGTCGATACTATGTTCGTTATCCTGATGATCAGTAGTGGAGACTTCTACTAGGATTCGATCCGACCTGTGGATTTAAATTATGTTTGGTATCTTGACATTTGGATTTTGCCCTTAGAGGGTTGTGATGTTTTAATGTATGATGTTTGAGACATGTATTGTATTTGTGTGACGTGGCGAGTGTAAGACAACTATTTTATGTTTACCATCCCCTCTTTTACATGAGATGTGCAAAGATTACCAAACTTGAGATCATTCTAGGATGGGCTTATACCTTTAAGTCGTGCCTCAACACGTAGGAGGTATAGTCCCATCCTGGGCATTACGCTTAATCATCTGGTGGCTTGACACCACATTAATTGACGACGTGGGTCGTGCTTGAGTGTGCGATGGGGCGTTTTGGCCTCTGTGAGCCCCTGGCAGGCCCTGCCGGGGTGTTTCTGCTATCTGCTTCGGGGGGGTGGCCTCGCCCTTTGCCGGGCTCGTCTGCCCGGCAAAGGAGGCCCTTCTCTTGGTGAAGCTATGCTTCTCTGGCTTGGCTTTGGCTTGTCCGTGCATGAGTCAGGGGAAAACACTTACCCCTTTATATTTTCCCCGACATAAGCCCCCGGGCCTGAGCCACACGTGTCACTGGGCACGTTGGGTTAGGCCCCAAACAGTGTGCGGAGACGTGGCAGGAGAAGGCTGAGGGCGCCGTTTTTGTGATGATGACCCGTTGGTCCAACGTTGACCTTGTGCAATTACTACGTGTCGTGGGATCATGGGGTTGCTGTAGTTACAGTAAAAAATGGTAACTTTCTAAAGCGTCGCGCCTCTGTTATGCTTTTCCCTTCCTTAAGAGAAGGAAAAGACGAACGACACGATTCATCTGTCTCTTGCTCCGCTCCCCATCTTCTTCTGTCGCAAGCCACACGACAACCCTTCCTCTTGTTCTCCCTTCCGCCGCCTCCCTCCTCATGGCCGGAACGGGGAAGAAACCAGCGAAGAAGAAGAAACAGGCAACTGCGGTGAAGGAGGCCGCTGCCGAGGGAAGCAAGAGTGGGGCTGCGTTGAGCAAGAAGCGGAGTGAAGATGTCGTCTTCATCCCTTCGACTTTCAGTGGCCCCGTGCTCCAAGCGAGGTATGCGTATATGTGGGGGAGGTTTGTTGAGAAGGGACACGGAGCGCCCATAGTGTATGTGGCGGGGAAAGAACATCTGCTGAATTCCTACTATTTCTTCTATGCTTATTTCATCTGCGGTCGGTGTCCCCCTTTCTCTGGGTTCTTTGAGGCGATCATGAACATCTTTGGATTCCATCCCCTCAATTTTACGCCAAACGCAATGGAGACCATGGCCATCTTTGCGCACTTGTGCGAGAATTTTGTTGGGTTCAAGCCAAATGTGGATCTGTTCCGGCATTATTTCGTTCCTCGTGTAGAGATTAAAGTTTACCGCCCTGGGATCATCATTTGGATGCCGCGTGTGCCCAGGAAGAATTGCGATAATCTTCCTGGGTTTCAGCGCGAGAGGTGGGATGAGTGGAGAGGGGATTGGTGCTGGATTCAAACGAGGAAGCCCCGAGTTCTATGAAACACGGCAGGAATGCGTCAAGCGCTACAAGAATTGGAGCGACATAGGCCTTACTGAGGATAGACTCCGCCCGACAATTAATAGGTTCACTCGTTTGAGGGTTGCCGGGCTGACCATTGAGCATGTGGGGGCAGACTTTCAGCTCCACAGCATCTCACCGTTGCAGGAGAGGGACATGCCTGCGTGGTTGTATGGCGATGCGGCAGACAGAATGAGGCTGCTTTCGGGGCTAGCCAACAACTTATCAGTCTATGCACATGCCTGGCTGTGCAACCAACTATTCGGCCACTTCGTGTTGTTCAAGATCCTGGCAACCATCAGTCCGTTGAATGTCAACTCCGTGCAGGACCAGATACTGAAGTGGATGCCGGAGTGCAATGCTAAAGGGGTAGAGAGCACTTGGTAGCTATCTTCCCTAGACGAAGAGCTCGCGTGGTCGGGCACCCTAGAGGAGAAGGCTATCAGAGTTGAAGCTAGGATGTACAAGCATACTTCAGCTGCAGAGGCGGCGTATATCGCGAGGAGGGTTGAAGAGGATAAGGCCACTCGGCTTGCAGAGATGGAGAAGGCCGCAAAGGCCAGGAAGGGCAAAGGGAAGGCTGGAAATGGAGGTTCTTCTCATGGTGGCAGCGGGGCGCAAGCCACGGAAGTGGCCGCCGGGGAAGAGCCTGCCAGGGTCAACTTTGGCGGGCTAGATACCATGGTCGTGGCAGCCACAGAGCTCCAGGAGGCGGAGGAAGCGGCCATCACGGTGGAGGTCCCTGACGAGGAGTGGCTCGCCATCGGACCGCAAGCCCCCGAGCCAGATCCGGATCAACATGGTCGCAGGCGTGCTACTGACAGAGGGGCTGCGCCCTCGAATCCCAGGCCAGCCGCCAAGAGGGTGAAGAAGACCAGCACCAAAGCCACCAAGGCTGAAGTGCCGTGCCGCCAATCTCCCCATCTGTCTCAGGCCAATGACCCCTCCGCCAAGTGCTCGGTGGACATGGAGGTGGAGTCCAGCTCCTATTCTGGTTCAGGCTCCTCACAGATCTCGCCCTCCTCAGAGCCTCTGCTGCCACGGCAAGCACCGATATTGTCTGGGAGTCCTGCTTCCCCCCAACCTCCGTCGAAGAGAAGACGGGAGTCTCCACCTCCCGTGGAGTTCCATTTGAAATCCATGCTCATTTCCGAATAGTAAGGAGGATTTTCCCCTTTTCTGTGAGTAGCTCGCATATCTAATTTATTTTTGCTGACTAACCTCTTGCTCTTGCTGCCGGTAGGGAAGTGGAGGAGGACATAGAGAACCTTGTCCACCGTCCCCAAAAAAGGCTCCGGCGCCTTGGGTCATTGGATGGCGTGCATTGTTCGGCCTTGGCGAGGACCGGTGCGGACGACCTTGTGTTGAACCCCCAGCCCAGCCCCCAGCTCGAGAGCTGTCAGGACCCCGATCCTAAGTCACACAGGTCTAGCCTGTAACACATCATATCACTTTGCGGCCTCACGCACGGTATCCCCACGGGTGCCACCTTACCTGGCCCGGGACCGTTTGCACATTTTGGCACACGTATATGATAGTGTCGCTAGCATCCATATGACAGTGAACCCGGGCCGACATGACCAGTTATAAACCCAAAGTGGCACTAAATTACAGGGACAGGCATACATGACCCAGCAACGAACGTGTCGGTCATCAACGTATGAACCCAAGTCGTAGCAAGCTACAAGGACTTAAAGGAACAACGCGTGACATTTCCCCTAAGGGACAGACACAGGAACGAAGAAGGACACATGCCGGCCAGCCTAAGTGTTCCGGAGTAGTAGCGAGCTACCAAGGCTCGATGGAAGCACTAGGAGACATTTCCCTGTAAGATAGGCTACCAAAGGTAAACAACTAGGTGTCGGATCCCACACATAGCAATACACATTACACGTACGCATAACATGCAAGTATGTGTTGTACAACATGGCATCACAACATAACTCAACAACTCATATAGATAAGGCCCAGAAGAGCCATCATAGCATTTATTACAGACAGAGGTCACATGACCCAACACACAGAGCATACAGGCAACGGAAGCATAACATGTCTGGGTACAGACAACTACAAATGAAAAAGGCTGAGAAGCCTGACTATCTACCAGACCCTCCCACGGGTACAAGATCGTAGCTGAGGTAACAAGCTAAACGTCGAAGTCCACGCGGAACCACTAGCGAGACTGAAGTCTCTCTGCAAAAACATAATTAAGCAAACGTGAGTACAAAGGTACTCAGCAAGTCTTACATCAGAACTAGCTACATATGCATCAGTATCAACAAAGGGGTGGTGGTGTTTGACTGCAGCAAGCCAGCTTTGACTCGGTGGCTATCTTGAACTACGACTGCAAGTAACTCTTTTGAGGTGGCGCACATGAGTCCACATATTCACCAATCAATACACCACTATGGATCCGCTCCCGTCTCCCTACGAGAAGGCCATCCATAGCACTCACGCTTATCTTGCGTGTTTTAGAGTATCCACTTTCACTTGTCTATGAACTGTAGAGGCAACCCAGAAGTCCATTTCCCGGACACGGCTATTCGAATAGATTATGTATAACCCTGCAGGGGTGTACTTCTTCACACACGCTCTCACCACTTACCACCGTTTACACGACATGTACTCGGCAACCTTCAAGCGGAGGCCCAGCGAGGGTGTCGGCCACGACCTGACTAACCACACAAGTCTCTCGTGCAGGTTTATCGCCTATTTGGGTTCCATCCGTGGGGAGATCCGACCGGGGTGTCGCTCACGGCCCCAAACGATGTGTACAGGGTTCCCGCATCACCAAACGGGCAATCGGTACACCGTGCCACGTACCTGCAGCGTCACAGCCCACCCCGAGGGTCAGCACTGCGCATGACCTCCAGTAAACTACAAACACCAGAAACTAGTTGCAACTCCTGGACAGAGATCATCTTGATTAATAAGTCGAGAGAGTCAATTAAGGATCCCAATGTGTGGTAGTAGCTGTTTCATGGACCAACCAACACAGAACTCAGTTCCTGAGGATGGCTGCAATGAGACAACCCGCCATGTACTCCTACAAGGCCTCTCATCACTACCTTTACCAAATCGCGTTCACACACTTAGCTCTCAATGGTAGGACATGTTCACCACATTCCAATTCATCCCCGATGAATCAGACCTGACACAACTCTAAGCAATAGCAGGCATAACCAGAAAGCATGAATGAGTAGGCACAACATGGCTCAAACAACTCCTACTCATACTAGTGGGTTTCAACTATTTACTGTGGCAATGACAGGTCATGCAATGGAAAGGGGTTCAACTACCGCAGCAGGTAACAATTGAAGCTTTGTTGTCCTAATGCAGTAAAAGAGAGCAAGAGCGAGAGAGTGGGATTGTATTGGAATGCTCAATGGGGTTTTGCTTGCCTGGCACTTCTGAAGATAACATTGGGTCTTCATTGGTGTCATCGATCACATCGTCAGAATACGTCTACTGAAAGGGGATAAGCACCGGCAAACAGAGAAAGAACACAATCAATGCAATGCACAATATTATGCATGATCATGACATGGCATTATGTTGTGAGTTGAGCTAATGTAGCTAGCAATAGGTTAAATGAAGTTGGTTTGAATCTAAGATCCAAATTCAAACTCCATATGTGATTATTAGATGCCATTTAATTGATTTGACCTGATCAACAGGTTTAACTTGTTCAAACATGCATGAATATGCCATAAACAGATTCCTTGGATTTTTCTAATCATTTTTCATATATAAATTCTTTTCATCTGAGCTACGGTTGATTTTCTATGATTTTTACAAGTATTGGCTATTTTTTGAAATAAATAAATCATTTATGATTTATTTAAAATTCCAGAAAATAGATACTGCATCAGCATGACGTCACACTGGCGTCAGCAGGTCAGCGGCTGGACTAAGTCAAACCTGACGTGTGGGGTCCGCACGTCAGTGACCCCACAGTTAAACATGCTTAACTAAACTTAACAGAAGATTAAACTAAACTAAATAGGCACTGGGCCCACATGTCAGTGTCTCAACTAAATAACTAAGTTAGATAACACTAATTTAAACTTAACTCTTATTAGTTAGGGGCCTGGGCCCACACGTCATTGACCCACAAGGGTCAAATCTGCTCAACGGTTGAGGTCAAACCTGCCGGCGGCTCGCCGCCGGCAAGACCGAACGCGGCGGAGGCTGCGGAAATGGGTTGTGGTGCCCCGTTCGCAGCGTGGCTGGGCTCATTCGAGAGCCCAGACCAGCGTGCATCGAGTGAGGGTGCCAGCCGGGCCTGGGGTGGCCGGAGGCGAGTGCGATGAGCTCGGCCGGGGCGGCCGGAGTTCGGGCACCGTCGGGTTCGGGCACCGTCGGGCACCGTCCAGTTTCCCCGACAGGACACAAGCTAGCACAATCTTCAGGATCCAAATTTCCTTCTCGGAGATAATGATTTATTGCATCATATTGATCTTGTCATCCTTGATTTGAGATCTTCATCCAACCAGATGATAACGGAGACAAACTCTGAAGAAATACATCTTCCCTAAGATCGAGGAACTCAAGATCAAGTTATGGAGTGAGACATTGAAGCATCTCTTGAGCTGAGACACGGAACACACATCTAGGGGGATGGAGTGAAACAAATGATGAAGGTTCACTTGGTAGGCAAAATTCCACACCTAAAAGAATGGTGATCGAGATCACCGGACGGGGCACCTTAGAGAAGGTGACTCACAGAGTTATCCCCTTAAGTGGCAAAAAGAATTACTTTTGATATAGAGATCATTGAAATTCCCTATACCAGCCTAAGGCAACACAATCGATCGATTGACGGAGTTCGAGATAATGACATTCTCAGCCAAAATGGATGATGTGGACTGCCTTGTAAAAGACAACACAAGGGATGATTTTGGTTATCATCGGAAATGGATGGAACCTATGGTAGGACCACTTTTGAAGATAATCCTGAACAGCAGTGATTGAGAACGGTAACCCATGGAGAATTGGCACATTGGCGGTGCAAGCTGGGAATAAAATGCAAATGCTGGGAATGATTCTGGTAACTGGGAAGAATCCCAACAATAGAGAGTAAATCTACTCTTGAGAGGTTATAGCATAACCAAGAGCACTAGGAGCAATCCCGGTTAGTGTCGAGGTTAACACCTAGTGCTTGTGCGTGCTCTCAAGAACTTGAGCATTCCCATATTTATCAAGGTTTTACCAATATCCGTGTCAAGGATCCTAGCAACATCATATACTACCATGATGAATAATGATGGATGATGCTGATGCAAAGGAAGATAACACTTCTCGGATTTCACCTTGGCGAGGCCAAGGAGACGAAATCTGGATGATCAACCGAGAGACATTTAGCACTCCGCTTCTAATGTTCTCCTTAATGTGTTAGCGTAAACCATTCATAGATATGTTTGGTATCTTGAACATCAAGTAAAGGTCGGACTTCAGAAGCACAAGAATCCATAAGGAACAACTAGGGAGTAAATCCTACGAAATCCTTATGGGGAGGTGGCCAACTTCTTCAATCAAGATTCTACAACAATAGGTCTTCCGGCTGGGTGTGTTGGCCACGACATCCACTTTACCGGTTATCGAGAGACCAATATTATAGTTCTTGGAAAATGCTCCAACCATCATATCTGTCTGAGATTCAGTTCTGGTTGGTGTCAGGATATTCCAGACTCATCGAGTCTAGAAAGAAAAGAAATTTTACAACACAAATCGACGAGATGGTGTTGCGAGATTCTCGGAAAGTGAACTACGGTAGAAAGCACCAAAACATGAGCTGGTTCTGCTACATACATGTGAACACATTGTCCAAGACAAACATGACCACGTAGTAGTCTTACAATGAAACACTACCAAGTTCGGGTTGGGGAACCATCAACGAGGATATTGAAGTCCTTACATAAGTCATATGATTAGCTCTTATGATGGAACTTTTCTCCTTGAACAATCAATCAGTGGCTTGGTGTGCTAGGGATACATATGGAATGAAGATGATCAGTCTATCAGACCATGGGATACTTCGCACGTATGCATGACTGAATTGGGATGATTCCAGGGAAGCAAACAAGCTTTCTCAAATTCACGGTGACAACTTGCACCAACTGCACATGAATTGGAGGAAGTCACTTCTCTCATCCAAACATATACCTCGCGAACGGAACACGAAGGCAATGCTTACCAAGTTTCCAACACTAGCTTAATGTCCTACAATATCATGGAGAAGGTAGCAGTGTTGTTGATGGGCTCAACAACAACTCATCCAGGTTTCCACAAAGGTGGAATTCCACAATTAAGTGAACACGGTGTTAGCATTGGGCAGACCCAGAGATATAACGGTGTATGCTCGAGGGATCAGCCACGAGTAAGACAACATTATGAACATCGTTGGTTCTGATTTGATTTGATGATAGCCCATACTCAAATCAAAGTTTTGATATGACAATAGGTCCAACAACTAATCACGGGGACCAATTGATGAAGATATCATCTATCTTCAACACACACACAAAAGATATCCCTTGAAAGGAACTAAGTCAGGCAAGCTTTTATCTTCCAACTCTCCAAGTTGTTGTTTAGCTTACCAACTAGTTCAGGGTATCCAACACAGATTCTTGGAGAAAGGGTGGTTTAGAGAGAAACCAGCTTGATCACGGGCTCAACATAACGGTCGGGGGACAACCTGGTAATACTTCTAGGAAGATAACCAGAAAATCACGATCCGTCGATATGTTACTAAGCTCGAGAACAATCTTGCTTTTCAGGGCAAGACGATATGATCAAATGAGCAAGGACTTAACAAAATCCTAACTCATCAATCAAGGAGTGCACCAGGAAAGTGGACTAGGTAGCACGATCAACCTTAGGGTGATGATTCAATAATCAACTCGCTAAGGATGAGGTTATTGTCCATTTAACTACCAAGCAACAGGGTTGCTAGGAGTATTGATTCACACATCATGGTTCATTTGTCGGTATTCCGGTTACAACAACGCGGAGACCGAGGAATGAGCGATAATGGCGAGAAGTATCACTGTATCAAGAGTTCATAGAAGGTTGTGCAATTCTCATGACATTCTTGACATAAAGATGGTAATACTCCAGGATAGAATAGTTTAGAAGCTGCGTTAGCATTCTTCATCTGCGAAGTACAACTTCTTTGACCAAATCCGGGATATGGATAGGGTACTCGAATTTGTTTCTCCTAGTCATTCCAGAATAGAATGGCTTGACAGACCACAAGAGTAAAAGGCATCGATGAACACGAGTGCACAACTACTCTTGACTATCAACTGATAGACGAGGGGTCAAAATACAACTAAAAAGGAGACAACTCAAGGAACATATAATTTCTGAGTTCTGGATGCATAGATAAACATGTCGAACGAGTTCAACGTATTTCTTCCGGATAACCCATGCAGAAAGTAGAATTGGCACAGTCACATATGAATGGAGTACTACTCAAGAGCACTCGGGTTGTGATCTTTTGGTTTGGGAGAACTTCTGCCAAGGGTGGTTCATGGTATTTGGAAGAAGGATATACCATGGACCTCGAGGACTATCACAAGGTTACTAATATCCTAAAGGAACGAGCAATACTATCAACAGGAAGTAAGTAGAGTGAATCTTGGGTTCAAGAACCCAGAAATAGAATACCTACCAACTAAATAGCATCACGCACTACAAGAAATATGTCAACTTGTGACCACCACTATTGGTCACTGAATGGTCACAAATTTCCATTTGTGACCTTTTTGTGACCAAAAACATAAGGTCAAAAGCTAGCCGTCATAAACTGACTATAGCGACCTTCTCTGTGAGAAGGTCGTAGACGTTTTTGACCAAAACAAAAGGTCGTTGAACCAATGACCTTTTGTTTTGGTCATTGAATGTCTGCCCAGGCCACGTCGGATTCGACGTGGCAATCTGACGTGGCAAAATTGTGACCAATTGAAAAGGTCACTGATAAGATTCAGCCCGGTCCGATTAGGTGTTTTACATGGGCCGAGCCCAACAATTCAGCCTTTATGTATATTTTTCCTGTTATTTTTTACTAGCTACATGGGCCTAGCCCAACAATTCAGCGATTTTTTTCTTGGCCATTGCCTTTAATAGTCCATTTTTTTGCCCTCAACTCTTTTATAGTCCATTTCTGTTTTGGGCCTCGGCCTTTTTACATTCCATATACTTTTTGGGCCTTGGCCTTTTCGTTTGTCCCACTGGTCATCTTTCTATTTCTCACACTTTCACAATAAACAAATGAAAACTATTTCAAATGGCAAGAGAACATACTAAACTGTTAAAATGATAGCCAATATTAGCACCAAATATGCTGACTACTGTACAACATACGAGATTACAGTATTTACAATAGTGTTCATACAACCAGATATGCTAGCCACTGTACAACATAACTAGCACTACTAACTCGCTACTCTTTACTTTGTCGGGCTTCAAATTTCTTCAGCCCGGAGCTCCTGTCAAGAGAGGTAACACCACACATTTAGAGCTAGATCAAAGGCAGAAACATATGAGTCAAAATGCAGTATAGGCACAGGACAAGGACACTCCTATTATCACACATTTAGTGTAGTACAGAATGTATCACTATAGCTTTGGAAAATAGTTAAGTCTTGTGGGTATCTAGTTTACTTGCATATGGCCAACACTAACTAGTATGAGTTCGTTCAATAACTAAAAAGTACACAGTAGCTGACAATGTATAGTTTACACATATAAACCGAAGATTCAGCAAAGGCATGTTGATAAAACAGTGAAAACAATGGTATCTGGTATACTTCCATGCATGAGTAGTTCTTAATATGCATATTCATCATTACAACTACTACTAAGTTTATGGTCTTAGTATAGAAAGGTTGGAGCTCAAAAGCTCCTAATTAAGCATCACATTCATCTTACTGAAACCTAAATATTTCTGTTGAGTCGGACACATAGAAATATTTCTGTAAGTGAAAATGCTTTGTTTTACAGGATGGCAAAATAAGAAGATGGTTTGGAACTGAAACCCAAAGCAGATCACTCCGCCCACCTTCATCATCACAGGAACGACAAGCAGTTTTAGACTCGGCCCACCTTCATCATCACAGGAACGACATGTAGTTTTAGATCATAAAACTAATGTTCCAACTTAGCGCTCCATCAGAGAATCAACTAAATTTGCTGGAGCGGGAGCGGCGAACGAACCTCCACACTCGAGGCCATTCTGAAGCCTCACTTTGAACTGCAGGACAACTGTCCCATCCTTCAAAGTAACAGGGCTATCGAGCTCTTTGACTATGGCATATTTCCTGGCTGGCTCGCTAACAAGGAGACCATAGTCTTCATGGCCATCACTCTTCTCGTGCTTCCATACACCTGCATGAGAGATTTATATCAAAACTTGATACAAGAAGTGTTGTGCAAAAACTATTGGTGGAACAACAGATTTTGACAGGAAATGGAGTCAGACATATAACTATCTACCTCAGAAACAATGCAGATAAACAAAGAACAGTAGTCCTAGGTTTAACACAGAAAAAACTATAATAGCAGCATCTCAGTCACTACCCACTGCAATCCGCACCAGTGCAGCAGTGTCTCAGATCACTCCCCATGGACAAAATCAAACGAGTTCATGTTTTGGGCAAATGGAACAGAGAAGGGGGGCACTTTGATTTGTTCCACGGCGTGGAGGAGCATCTGTTACCTGAAGGAGGAGGTCGGCCTCGGTGCAAGTTGAAGCTGAGCGAGGAGAAGAAGGGCACGAAGAAGGCATCGGCCACCGTCGGGATCCCGCACCTGCAAGGCCTCCACCACCCCTCCTTCCTGCTGCCACAGTAGCAGGGATGCCATCATCAGGGAGACGACAGAGCCGGCGTCGCGGTTGGTGACGACGAAGGAGGAGACGATGAAGACGCGGCAGAGGGACCCCGCGAGCCCCGCGAGGGAGAGGGTCATGAGTAGTGCCTCCAACGTGATGACCGGCCGCTCCAGGAACCGCTCGCAGTCGGTGGAGGCGGCCCGGTGGATGCCATGGTTGTAGCAGAAATAACATACGTTAGCTCGAACAAGCAACATGACAAGACAGGTGCAAAAAAACATGTAGACACTTAGTTAACCAGAAAGTACATTGTAGTGTATGAAGATAACATCAACAAGATGGTCAAGAGAAACAAAAACATCCTACACTACTCCATATAACTCATTCTGTGTATGGACAAGTCTACACAGAACCACATCAAGCTTAACAAATGAAATGACCTTATAGATGCAAAGTCGATGGGTTTAATAATCAGATACTGTAACAGTCAAGCCAATAAAACAGCAGGCATAGGTTAGATCCAATAAACCTGAACAAAAACATGTACGGCAAAACATATATGCCAGAGACTGCAGACGGGAACTCACGACTCACAGATCCTAGAACCAGTCAGAAGTAGAACATTAAGCACAAGCACGCACAATCAAACAGAGCCACCATAAGCAGGGCAAAACAACTTGGCACCTCAACAGTAAACATCTGACCATAAGCCACGCACAAACGTCTTATATTGTGGGATGGAAGGAGTATGTGACAAGAAGGTAACTAACGCCAACAGAGCAACAAGGACCAGTGCAATATTAATATTGACACATTTTATATCATGTGGAGATAGACACCATCAAGAAACAGAGGTTAGTTAATAATGGGCAGGTTTCGACTAGTTAAATCAGCGTCCGAACTCTATACTGGGTTCCATTTGAAAACAAAAGGCACGAACTAGTCAATGTGAAAAGTTTTAGCATTATTGCTATATGTTTCCTCATAATCATACTACACAGAGAAGGGTTCAGCCTCAAGTCTGAACTAGCCTTACATGGTGGAGTACAATGAGTTCATGCTACAGGCTCGAAATCAAACCAACACATATGCAGGCTAGTACTACTTGAGAAAGACAGATCCACAAGGAATACTTCTTTCTACAGGTACCAATCCCTAACAGCCATGGCATCAAATCCAATGATTTGCGAATGAATACTACTAACATGAATGCCCATTGTTCTCAACAAAATGGAAAACACTATAATAGCAGCATCTCAGTCACTACCCACTGCAATCCGCACCAGTGCAGCAGTGCCTCAGATCACTCCCCATGGTCAAAATCAAACGTGTAACGCCATGCGAAAGGACCCGCCCAGTTCTCGGTGGAAACTTAAAAATCGGCCGGAACCCGCATGAAAGCCCTCCGGCTCTATGCCAAGCACGAGCAACCCCCGCGCTGCACCCAGCTCGGCCGCGAACGGAACCATGAGGAGTGCAATTAATCTAGAACAGAACAGAACAATTAATCTAGAACCATGCAAGAAACTAGGTTTTACTGTCATCATTGATTCCTAGCACAGCTCTGCAAGGAGGTCGGCATCATTGATTCCTGAAATTTTTAAGTATTGTTTGGTGAACTTAACTCAAACAATAATTTGTCTAAGACCAGACTACAAGTGATGCTTATGATTGCAGAATCTAAACAATAATTTCTCTAAGACCAACTTCATGAACAAAGCAACAAGTCCAGTGATGTCATGTTACCTGAAGGAGGAGGTCTTGAAGCAGAGTAAGAAAGAAGTAACCTGAATCCGGCCGGCTCGGGGTTGAAGTGGAGCATGTACTCGTTCTTGTCTGCGGAGTGCGCGGGCTGCCGCGCGTACCCCACCGGGAGCGGCGAGGCGGAGGCGCCCTCGGCGGGCCACACCTTGGCCTTCTCCTCGTCCGGGAGCGCGAAGAACGCCGCCGACAGATCGAGAGCGCGCGCCATGAGCTCGTGCGGAACGCCGTGGTTCACCGCGCGGAAGAACCCGGTGGCCTGGCACGCCGCGCGCACGGCCTCGGTGGCCCGGGCGCGCGCTCCCGCGTCGTCGGCGTCCTCCACGGCGAAGAACGGCGCCAGATCCACCACGGGGAGCGCGCCGCCGTTGCTGGCCACCTTGAGCGCCGTCTGCACGCAGCTCCGCACCGCCGCGCGCCCTGCCTTGGTGACCGGAGGAAAGGGACGGTCGATTGGATCTGGGGGATCGAGGTAGGGAGCAGAGGGTGGAGGGTAGGGAGAAACGGTGAGGGGAAGGAGGGATGGCGTGGGTGGGAGGTCACGGCTGGATCGGCCGCCGTAGATGGCGGCGGTGGCGGCGGCGATGGAGGCGAGGAGGAGGTCGTGGAGGGAGAGAGGAGAGGGGTTAGGGTTTGGGCTGCGGGTCGTGGGGGGAGCAGTGGTGTGCCGGGGAGAGAGGGAGGGGGAGGAGTGGTTTGGTCTGCGGTGGGGGTTTTCTTTTCTTTTTTTGCTGTAGATAGATGGATGGATGGATGGATGGATGGATGTGGGATGGTGAGATGGATGGATGGATGGATGGGCGCCATGTCATCGATCCGGGGGAAGAGTCCTGATTGGTTCGGAAAACCAGTGATGTAAAAAAGTATCTAAGTACTAAAAATATCTAAGGGATTTTGTGAAGTAGCTACCAAAAATATTTTGCAAAAGGGCACCATACAAATTTTCACTAGAGTTAGACCACATATTATGGATAAGTACCAATTTGTATGCATTTCTAATCTTTCTAGCTATTTTTAATCATTTTCCAAATGCCCAAAATGAGTTTTTTTGTGAAGGACCTACCATATATTTGTTGCAAAATTGTACCAAATCAATTTTCTAAAATACTAGGCCATATTTAATGCACGATTGATAAACTGGTTGTGTGAAAAAAGTTTTGATCCACCTCTCGTGAAAAAGAAAAATTTTGGCCGATTCAGCTGGAAGTGGCTCAAATTTGAACTGTAGCTGCCTTGTAGTTTGCTCTTTATTTTTTACAAAAATCATTTCTAGGTACATAAGTATCTATTTAATCAGAGAAACACCAAAAAAATACCAAGATTCAACCACTAGCTAGGAACGGTCATTCCCGCCGTTTTGACCGCATTTTGAAACGGGCATAAAAAATTCAAAAAAATTCAAAAAGTTGGAAAACCTTCGCATTGTGTCATTATATATGACCAAGTTACCAGGAAAAATAACAAACTTGTAATACGGTAATTATTTTTAAAAAGTGTTCTCAGAAACGAGCTATCAAGCGTGAAGATTCATGGCTTTCAAGCCAAATGATCAATCTTATGGCCACATTCATGGAATAGTTTGTTCAAATGATCTCATTTTGTGCACAAAGGTGCATATTGGAATGGCAAACAATGTTGCCTAAGGAAGTTTTCATTTTCTTTGGACGAAAAATTCATTTTCCATTTTTCGAGTGCCCAAAAGGAGGTTTTTTTGTGAAGGACCTCCCAAATAATTGTTGCAAAATTTGACCAAATCATTTTTATAAAATACTAGGCCATATTTAATGCACAATTGACCAAATGGTTGGGTGTAAAAAGTTTTGATCCACCTCTCGTGAAAAAGACAAATTTCGGCCGATTCAGCTGGAAGCGGGTCAAATTTGAACTGCGGATGCCTCATAGTTTGCTATTTATTTTTTCCAAGAATCATTTCTAGGTACATAAGTACCTATTTAATCAGAGAAACACCAAAAAAATTCCAAGATTCAACCACTAGCTAGGAACGGACATTCCCGCCGTTTTGACCGCATTTTAAAACGGGCATAAAAAATTCAAAAAAAAATCAAAAAATTGGAACACCTTCGCATTGTGTCATTATATATGAGCAAGTTACCAGGAAAAATAATAAACTTGTAATACGACAATTCTATTAAAAAAGTGTTCTCAGAAATGAGCTATCATGCGTGAAGATTCATGGCTTTCAAGCCAAATGATCAATCCTATGGCCACATTCATGGCATAGTTTGTTCAAATGATCTGATATTGTGCACAAGGGTGTATCTTGGAATGGCAAACAATGTTGCCTAAGGAAGTTTTCATTTTCTTTGGACGAAAAATTCATTTTCCATTTTTCAAGTGCCCAAAAGGAGGTTTTTTGTGAAGGACCTCGCAAATAATTGTTGCAAAATTTGACCAAATCAATTTTCTAAAATACTAGGACATATTTAATGCACAATTGACAAAATGGTTGGGTGTAAAAAGTTTTGATCCACCTCTCGTGAAAAAGACAAATTTCCGCCGATTCAGTTGGAAGCGGGTCAAATTTGAACTGCGGCTGCCTCATAGTTTGCTATTTATTTTTTCCAAAAATCATTTCTAGGTACATAAGTACCTATTTAATCATAAATACATGGTTTGGTGGCGATACGTCGAGGTTTGGGCGGTGGTCGAGGGCCCCAACTCTAGATCGCGTAAACTCGCATGCCCGCTGCGTGGTCACCGCGTGACTGTGGCGTTGCCATGTGTTCTGGGCGGCCTAGGCATGTCTAGTGGGTTGGCCACTCCCCAGGTAGGTGCTAGGAAGAAAATTACAACATAAGATTCTCACGAGGAGACCGATCGATGCTCAAACATGAATTAGCAGCCAAGTGTTTGATTAGCGGTACGGAAAATGCACATGGCTAATGGGAGTGAGTTTTGGTTGAGGATGATCAGTTACTAAGAAGACCGTCTTCACAAATTTTCAGCTCAAAAGGAGGAGTCTAGGTGGTACTTGCTTTGCAAAGTACCACACTGGACATAAATACGAATGTTGAAGATGGGCTCAAAATAATGAATGGATTGAGCTGGCATTTGGTGGAGGATAGTTATTTGGGCATAGGAAAGCACTGTAGAAAATGGATACCATTTGGACATGCCAAAGTGGTACTTCCTTCACAAAGTGTTTTTTTGAACAGAATAGGAAAATGAATATTTTTGAATTATTTTTGAACTAGGCAAGGAAGGTTTTTTACATATTTGACGAAGATATGACCCAAAGAATTTATGAGATTTTTTGGGGAATTTTGGGAATGACAGAAATATAGGTTGCTTCACAACCTAGGGCAAAAACTGCCACATGGGCATGACACATAGGCAAAACTGATGAGGTGGCGCCTAGTCGTAGCAACCCACCACAATTTTCAAGGTTATGACCATCTATATTGGTCATGAACAGCTAGACATAAGGCAGCGAACCAGTGCTATCTGCTTTGTGACCATTTCGTGTAAGGAAATTATGACCTTTCTGACCAAAATGGTCGTTATAGTTTAGGGTTTGGAGCCCCCCGAACAGCTTTTGACCAATTGGTCTGAAATGGTCATATATCTATGACCAATTCTTCCAGGGTCACTAACAAAAGGTCATAAGTTGACATATTTCTTGTAGTGACGGGATGCTTTCGAGAATGATGGCCAAAATCATCACACTGGAATATAAAACATTGCTGGATTACTGGGTGATCTTCTAAGATACTTAGGGTCATAATAATAACTCCAACATATGTGTCGAGGTAACAGAGTACCACAACTCACCGTCTAGTGTGGTTAATCTGGCCTAAAAGGACATTAAGAACATATAGGAATGATTTGCAAATGCATCAGACTATTTAGAAACCTGGGATGACTCGGACAGCATAACGGCTGCAAATGCTCGAAAATACTTTTGAGACTCGTGCACAAGATAGCATAACCACCCAACATCATAATGTCAAGGTTCTGAGACCAACAGTTGAACAAACAGAAGTAGTAGAAACTAAACTGAGGGTTGAATCCACAATAACGTGATCCTGATAAAAAGAATGAGAATCCTAGTTCTTAATCCCCGTAGAAGGAAGAAGGTGACTCAGATCAGAAGGTCATAGGGCAAAGGAGTAAAAAGAGCCTTACGTTCCCTTCCACAATCAATTCCCTTATATAACTAAAGAATTTCTAGACACAACTTCGACCAGTTTGGCTTGCTAATCCTACAGGCAGTCAGGCTCTGATACCAAAGCTGTCAGGACCCCGATCCTAAGTCACACAGGTCTAGCCTGTAACACATCATATCACTTTGCGGCCTCATGCACGGTATCCCCACGGGTGCCACCTTACCTGGCCCGGGACCGTTTGCGCATTTTGGCACACGTATATGATAGTGTCGCTAGCATCCATATGACAGAGAACCCGGGCCGACATGACCAGTTATAAACCCAAAGTGGCACTAAATTACAGGGACAGGCATACATGACCCAGCAACGAACATGTCGGTCATCAACGTATGAACCCAAGTCGTAGCAAGCTACAAGGACTTAAAGGAACAACGTGTGACATTTCCCCTAAGGGACAGACACAGGAACGAAGAAGGACACATGCCGGCAAGCCTAAGTGTTCCAGAGTAGTAGCGAGCTACCAAGGCTCGGTGGAAGCACTAGGAGACATTTCCCTGTAAGATAGGCTACCAAAGGTAAACAACTAGGTGTCAGATCCCACACATAGCAATACACATTACACGTACGCATAACATGCAAGTATGTGTTGTACAACATGGCATCACAACATAACTCAACAACTCATATAGATAAGGCCCAGAAGAGCCATCATAGCATTTATTACAGACAGAGGTCACATGACCCAACACACAGAGCATACAGGCAACGGAAGCATAAAATGTCTGGGTACAGACAACTACAAATGAAAAAGGCTGAGAAGCCTGACTATCTACCAGACCCTCCCAAGGGTACAAGATCGTAGCTGAGGTAACAAGCTAAACGTCGAAGTCCACGCGGAACCACTAGCGAGACTGAAGTCTCTCTGCAAAAACATAATTAAGCAAATGTGAGTACAAAGGTACTCAGCAAGTCTTACATCAAAACTAGCTACATATGCATCAGTATCAACAAAGGGGTGGTGATGTTTGACTGCAGCAAGCCAGCTTTGACTCGGTGGCTATCCTGAACTACGACTGCAAGTAACTCTTTTGAGGTGGTGCACACGAGTCCACATATTCACCAATCAATACACCACTATGGATCCGCTCCCGTCTCCCTACGAGAAGGCCATCCATAGCACTCACGCTTATCTTGCGCGTTTTAGAGTATCCACTTTCACTTGTCTATAAACTGTAGAGGCAACCGAGAAGTCCATTTCCACGGACACGGCTATTCGAATAGATTATGTATAACCCTGCAGGGGTGTACTTCTTCACACACGCTCTCACCACTTACCGCCGTTTACACGACATGTACTCGGCAACCTTCAAGCGGAGGCCCAGCGAGGGTGTCGGCCACGACCTGACTAACCACACAAGTCTCTCGTTCAGGTTTATCGCCTATTTGGGTTCCATCCGTGGGGAGATCCGGCCGGGGTGTCGCTCACGGCCCCAAACGATGTGTACAGGGTTCCCGCATCACCAAACGGGCAATTGGTACACCGTGCCACGTACCTGCCGCGTCACAGCCCACCCCGAGGGTCAGCGCTGCGCACGACCTCCAGTAAACTACAAACACCAGAAACTAGTTGCAACTCCTGGATAGAGATCATGTTGATTAATAAGTCGAGAGAGTCAATTAAGGATCCCAATGTGTGGTAGTATCTGTTTCATGGACCAACCAACACAGAACTCAGTTCCTGAGGACGGCTGCAATGAGACAACCCGCCATGTACTCCTACATGGCCTCTCATCGCTACCTTTACCAAATCGTGTTCACCTACTTAGCTCTCAACGGTAGGACATGTTCACCACATTCCAATTCATCCCCGATGAATCAGACCTGACACAACTCTAAGCAATAGCAGGCATAACCAGAAAGCATGAATGAGTAGGCACAACATGGCTCAAACAACTCCTACTCATACTAGTGGGTTTCAACTATTTACTGTGGCAATGACAGGTCATGCAATGGAAAGGGGTTCAACTACCGCAACAGGTAACAATTGAAGCGTTGTTGTCCTAATGCAGTAAAAGAGAGCAAGCGCGAGAGAGTGGGATTGTATTGGAATGCTCAATGGGGTTTTGCTTGCCTGGCACTTCTGAAGATAACATTGGGTCTTCATTGGTGTCATCGATCACATCATCGGAATACGTCTACTGAAAGGGGATAAGCACCAGCAAACAGAGAAAGAACACAATCAATGCAATGCACAATATGATGCATGATCATGACATGGCATTATGTTGTGAGTTGAGCTAATGTAGCTAGCAACAGGTTAAATGAAGTTGGTTTGAATCTAAGATTCAAATTCAAACTCCATATGTGATTATTTAAATGCCATTTAATTGATTTGACCTGATCAACAGGTTTAACTTGTTGAAACATGCATGAAAATGCCATAAACAGATTCCTTGGATTTTTCTGATCATTTTTCATATATAAATTATTTTCATCTGAGCTACGGTTGATTTTATATGATTTTTACAAGTTTTGGCTATTTTCTGAAATAAATAAATCATTTATGATTTATTTAAAATTCCAGAAAATACATACTGCATCAGCATGACGTCACTCTGGCGTCAGCAGGTCAGCGGCTGGACTAAGTCAAACCTGACGTGTGGGGTCCACACGTCAGTGACACCACAGTTAAACAGGCTTCACTAAACTTAACCGAAGATTAAACTAAACTAAATAGGCACTGGGGCCCACATGTTAGTGTCTCAACTAAATAACTAAGTTAGATAACATTAATTTAAACTTAACTCTAATTAGTTAGGGGCCTGGGCCCACACGTCATTGACCCACAAGTGTCAAATCTGCTCAACGGTTGAGGTCAAACCTGCCGGCGGCTCGCCGCCGGCGAGACCGAACGCGGCGGAGGCTGCGGAAACGGGCTGTGGTGCCCCGTTCGCAGCGTGGTTGGGCCCAATCGAGAGCCCAGACCAGCGCGCAACGAGTGGGGGTGCCAGCCGGGCCTGGGGTGGCCGGAGGCGAGAGCGATGAGCTCGGCCACGGCGGCCGGAGGCGAGAGCGATGAGCTCGGCCGCGGCGGCCGGAGTTCGGGCACCGTCGGGTTTGGGGTTGTGGTGCACTAGGAGGGGACAGGGTGCGTGCGTTCGGCTCCTGGGAGCACGGTGAGCATGGTGACGTGCTCGTTTTCGAGTTTGCGCGTCGGTGGCTACGACGGCGACTAGCTCAGCGGCGGCCGGCGACGGTAAGGAAGGGGGCGACGGCTACGGCAAGTTGCAGGCGACGGGGACAGGGGGAACGGCGGAGGAGCTCACTACGAATTCGCCAACCATCGCGAATTCGCCGGTGAGGTCGTCGGCCGCCGAAGGTTGAAGAAGACGAAGACGGCGGCGTTTTGGGGCTTCCGGTGTCGGGCGGCTCGGCGAGGAGGAGGAAAGGGACGTGGCGGAGCTATTGGGCGCTTCGGCGAGGCGAGAGGTGGACGGTGGCTACGGTGGTGACGAGCGCCGGCGACGAGCTCCCCTCGGTGGCTGCGTGCGAGAGGACAGAGGGAAGGGAGAGAGAGCAGCGGGTGTGGGGGAGGGAAGACGAGTCCTCGGGCGTCTGCGTGGCGTCGTTAGGAAGGGACAGGGCTAGCAGGCAGGGTGGAGGTGGCCATGGCGTGTGGTCGCGGGCGCCGGGCACGCGCTCGTCCCCCTGGCAAGGAGGAAGACGACAGGGAGGGGACGGTGGCGGGCTGGGCCTGTGGGCCACTACAGGAGAAGGCCAGGTGAGGTAAGCCCAGGTACTTCCACTCTCTCTCTCTTTTCTAAAATAGTTTCTGTTTTCTAATTTTCTGCTTTTGTTTTGATTTAATAAATATGCCAGAACATTTTCATAAATCTTGGGAATATTTGTGGGCACCGTCTGGATTAATTCCAACAACCCTCATTTACTTCCAAGATTATTTGGGCATTTAAAATTTACCTATAGGATTTAAATGTCCAAAGGCAATTATCTATGATTTAATTCAAGGATCCAAAATGGCTCCCAAAATTATAAAACCATTTTTGGCACAGGTTTTAGCCAAGACCCAAAATGATGAACATTTTGTGAAGGGCACTTTGGATACATTGAAAAGTATTTAGGTTCAACCTATTTGAGTCCCTTTAGTGCTAGGGTTTCAACATCCCCAATTCAAGTTCATTTAAATTTTAAATATGATGACATGATGAACAGGCAAGGACCACATGGCTTGATCTAGGGATGTGACAACTCACCCCCACTAAAACAAGAATCTCGTCCCGAGATTCAAGCGTAGGGTAAGAAATCAGAGGGGACATGTCGGTGTACTAAAGTAGGGGTACCTTAGTATCCCGACTTGTGCACGGGAAGTAGCAGCGTCCCGTGGTCTGGCTCACCACGCGCCCGCCAAAGCCCACTCTAGACCCTTTTAAGCCATTCAAGAACAAAGTATTCAAGTTAAGAGACAAGACCCCGGCAAGAGGAGCTTGCCGGGAAGGCCGCACCAGGCTCAAAGTTATCATTCCAGCACAAGACCTTGGCAAGAGGAGCTTGCCAGGAAGGCCAAAAGAACGGCACCTCAAGAAGGTGTATCGCGGCGCATCATGCGCCCCGGCAGGACCCAGAGAGCGACAAGCTTCCGGGCCCGGCAAGGTTGCGACCCCGGCAAGGTGCTTGCCGGGGAAGCCTATGCTGTGTGCCTGCGCTCTAGCTCATCTGGCCACGCGTCGCCCTGGGGCCCTTCCAGGGGCACGTGGCAGAGGGCTGTGCAGCCTGGGGTACACGGTGGCAAGCCGCGGTGACAAGGATATCGCCGTGGCGAACGGAGACGCATGGACGGGCGCTTTTTGGGGCGACGGCGACGGGCATTCAATGCCTTTGTCCCCCACCGTCAAAGTTAGGTGAAGACCACTATTTATACACTGTTCATGCACTCTTACAACCACCACCATTTTTACATTTTTACCCTTCTCTACGTTGGCACCTGTCGGTGACCCCTTTGAGCTATAAAAGGAGGCCCATGCACTACGTAGAGGGGGTTCGATCCCAGAAACTCGATCACCACTACGCTCGGTGTAGCTGGTACTGTAGATCTTCAAGCTCCCGAGCTCCAGAAACTCAATACAGCCAAGGCAGGAGTAGGGTTTTACGCGTACGCACGGCCCGAACCTGGGTAAACTGCCCGCGTGTGCCCCTCGATCTGCTCTCCGTGCTCCCTCCGCTCCCTTACAGCAACGTAGAAGGGTCTCCGGTCCCATAGGTGTTCGTGCGCGTCCAGTTTCCCCGACATCTTTGGCGCGCCAGGTAGGGGGCGTCGAGGTTGTGCGAACCTGATCCGGCGCTCACGCGGGCGCAGTCTTCATCAACCTCTCCAGCTTCATCAACTCTATCGGCTACGCCAATATGCCTCCGAAGAAGAAGGCTTCGGAGGTCGGAGGCCCGTCTGCGTCAATTCCACCACCACCAGAGCCAACGGTCGGTGGGGGAGACGCCGGCGGAAGGGTGGACGCCGGTGGGGAGACTCACGGTGCCACCAAGTCCAAGGACAAGACGGACGACCGGGCGAACTCCAAAGCCTCGGCGTCCGTGCACGCACCCCGTCCCTCTCAGGAGACGCCGGGCCAGCAGCGACGTGGTACCCACGGTACCATCCGTCTGCTGGGGCAAGGCCAAACTGGAGGATCGCGGGACGCTCAAGGCCATCGTCCTGGCACGAGCAAGGCGCGGTCGCCGGTGCGAGAACCTGCTCCTTCTAACGCTGTTAGAAGTCCGAGCATATCTCGCTCCTCGCACCGCTCGCCACCGCTCCCTTCTACTCCGGCTGAAGCACTCGCCAGAGCTCAGCTACTCCTCGACTTCCCTACAGCGGCGGACAAGGCCGAAGACTGGAGGGCCACGATCCAGAGCCTCATCGCCTTCGCCAACAACGACACGCCGCAGCAGCCGGCAACTTCACGGCTGCGGCAAGTCGACCAAGCGAAGGCCGATGCTGACAAGACCGCCGGGGGTGAAACTACCATGCACTCCCCGCTGCGGAAGCAGAAATCGCCGCCCCGCCGGATCAACGTCGACGACGACTCCACGGCGTTGTCGGATCCGCGGGCTCGCCGCGATCAGCGCTAAGTCCTCGACGACAGGCGACAAGAGGACGCTCGAACCCGCATCGAGCGTCGAAGAGAAGCCAGAAGACAGTCTGATCAGCGCGCCGGGACCGCTGTCGACATGCATGCGCCCGGTGAACCAGGCGACTTGCCATACGCGGCAGGCTGCCCTGCGTTTACCCGAGAGATGCGGCAAGTCCAGTGGCCCAGCATGAAGAACTTTAAGCCCGACGTACCCGAGAAGTACGACGACAAGACACACCCCTCGGAGTTCCTCAGCATCTACACCATTGCGGTGCAGGCTGCGGGGGGACGCGACGAGAAGATCCTAGCCAACTACTTCCCGCTCGTGCTTAAGCCAAACGTCAGGTCTTGGCTTATGCACTTGCCGAAGAACTCCATCTCTTCATGGGCGGATTTGTGCCACCAGTTTGTTGGCGCCTTCACGGGCGGCCACAAACCCCACGGCCAGGAGAGCGATCTCCACATCCTTGCCCAGAAGGAGGGAGAGTCCATGCGCAAATACATCCAAAGGTTCCGCCGCGTTCAGCACAATATCCCCGATGTCCACCCTGCCGCGGTTATCAGCGCGTTCCACCAGAACGTGCGTAACCGCCGGATGAGGGAGGAGATGGCGATGACCAAGATCCGGGATGTCAGCGAGATTTACGCTCTGGCTGATAAGTGTGCCCGTGCTGAAGAAGGGAGGAGACTCCCCGGAGAGGATGCCGGTGCAGGAGGAAGCGACAGCGAGGATGCCGCCCCGGCAAAGAAAAACTGGCGGCGGAACAAGAAGAAGAAGAACAAGGAGGTACTGGTTGTCGAGCAGTCCAGCAAGGAGGCTCCCGCCAAGAAGACACAGGCTGGTGGCTCCGGCAAGGAGGCCGCCCCTGTAGCGGCAGCCGACAAGCAGGACGGCTCCGACAAGCAGTACTGCAAGATCCACCGCACCAAGGGCCACGATCTCCAAAACTGCAAGAGGGTAGAGTACCTCGTAGAGCAGCAGAAGGCTGAATACGAGCGTCGCGACAAGGAGAAGGCCCAAGGAGGCGGAGGAGAGCCCAGCAAGAAGCGGTCGTTCAATGGCCGGGGAGAACGCCGCGGCAAGGCCAAGCAGCGGCAAGGAGACAGACCTCCCCGGGGCCGCGACAAGGACGAAGACGAAGACGATGACGAGGACATGGACGAAGGAGACAACAGCGAGCAGGAGTTCCAGAAGGCCACATAAGTTATGTGCGTCGATGGAGGTGCCTCTCTGCACACTTCCCACCGCCAACTCAAACAATGGGTGCGGGAAGTGAATGCAGCTGAGCCACCCGTCGAGTCGCGCAGGCTGCTGAAATGGTCCGGCACGCCCATCATCTTCGACCTCGAGGACCACCCTGACCGCACAACCGCGGTCGGGTGCTTGCCGATGTTGGTTTCACCAACTATCCGCAACCTCAAGGTCACCAAGATGTTGGTTGACGACGGGGCCGGCCTCAACTTGATCTCCTCCGCTGTCATCAAGAAACTGCAGATTCCCGACGGCGAGCTCGAGAAAACCGGGTCGTTCCAAGGGATCAACCCGGGAAGGAGCAAGCCGAAGGGGAAGATTACGCTGCCAGTGACCTTTGGTGGAGAGCTCAACTTCAGGATGGAGAAGATCACGTTCGACGTTGCCGATATCCCATTGCCATACAATGGGATACTTGGCCGTCCCGCGCTCGCCAAGTTCATGGCAGCTTCCCACTACGTATACAACATGCTCAAGATGCCAGGGTCGATAAGCGTTATCTCTGTCCCCGGCGACAAGAAGGATGCACTTATCTGCGCCGACAAGATCTACCGGGACGCTGCAGCCGCGGCAGACAGCAAAACACTTGCCACTGAAGCTCCCGGGGGGAAGATCAAGACCAAGTCCGGCAAGAGCTCTGGAGCCCACTCCGGCAAACGCACCTCTTCAGAGTGCTGCGCTGCCGTCGAGGACGCACCATCGAGCTCCACCGGCAAGTGCAAGAAGGGAATGGCAGCTCCACCGGCAACCAAGAAGGTGTCCGCCAAGGAGGACGGCACTGGTGGTACCTTCACCATCAGTGCTACACTCGACCCCAAATAGGAAAGCGCGCTCGTTGCCTTCCTGCGGGCGAATGTGGACATGTTTGCGTGGCAACCGTCTGACACCCCCGACGTTCCCAGGAAGGTAATTGAGCACAAGCTTGTTGTTTGTCCTCACGCGCGGCCCGTCAAGCAGAAGGTCAGAAAGCAAGCGGTGGAGCGCCAAGAGGTCATCGCCGAAGAAATCAAGAAGTTGGAAGCAGCAGGCCTTGTTAGAGGTGTACTTCATCCCACGTGGCTGGCCAATCCAGTTGTCGTGCGCAAAGCCAATGGGAAGTGGAGACTTTGTATAGACTTCACTGATGTGAATAAAGCATGTCCCAAGGATCCATTTCCCTTGCCGCGCATCGACCAAATTGTGGACTCCACGGCTGGATGTGAGTTACTTTCATTTCTCGATGCATACTCAGGTTACCATCAAATATTCATGGCTGAGGAAGACGAGGAGAAGACCGCGTTCATTACTCCATGTGGCACATATTGCTTTATACGCATGCCCTTTGGATTGAAGAATGCGGGCTCAACATTTGCAAGGGTGGTACACACTGCTTTTGAGCCACAGATCCACAGAAATGTAGAAGCCTACATGGATGATATAGTGGTCAAGAGCAAGAGCAAGGATACCCTGATTCAAGACTTAGAAGAAACCTTTGAGAATCTGCGCAAGATACAACTCAAGTTGAACCCCGAGAAGTGCGTTTTCGGAGTCCCCTCCGGCAAGCTTCTCGGGTTCTTTGTGTCCCAGAGGGGGATTGAAGCCAATCCCGACAAGATAAAAGCCATCAAGCAGATTGAAGCCCCGAAGCGCGTCAAGGACATAAGAAGACTTGCTGGTTGTGTGGTTGCCCTCAGCAGGTTCATTTCAAAGTCTGCAGAACGCGCCCTGCCTTTCTTCAAAATCTTGAAAAAGGCAGGTCCTATGAAATGGACTCCGGAAGCGGAGGCAGCGCTGCAAGACTTGAAAGGATACCTATCCTCCACTCCAATACTTGTCGCACCTAAACCACAAGAGAAGTTGCTGCTGTACTTAGCGGCAACCAATCAAGTGGTTAGTGCTGCGTTAGTAGTGGAGAGGGAGGCAGATGAGGAACCCACATCCCCGGCAAGCGAATTCAGCGTCAAGCAGGGGGCTTCCCCAACAAGCTCTGGCCCCGACAAGGACAAGTCTGCGCAGGGGCAAGGAGAAGTGCGAAAGAAGATGGTGCAGCGCCTAGTTTATTTTGTAAGTTCCCTCTTGCAGGGGGCTAGATCGAGATACTCTGGGGTGCAGAAGTTACTTTTCGGCCTCCTCATGGCCTCAAGAAAGCTGCGCCATTACTTCCAAGCACACGAGATAACAGTGGTCACTCGCTTTCCGTTGAAGAGGATATTGCAAAATCCAGGAGCAACAGGCAGGATCGTCGAGTGGGCACTAGAGCTGTCAAGCTTTGGTATCAAGTTTGAGAGTACTTCAACCATACAGAGCAGAGCTTTGGCAGAGTTCATAGCGGAATGGAACCCAACACCAGATGAAGAAGTTCCAGAGACAAACGTCCCCGTCCAAGAAGCAAGCAAGGAGTGGATAATGTACTTCGATGGTGCCTTCTCGCTGCAAGGCGCCGGCGCTGGCGTGTTACTCATAGCGCCCACCGGAGAGCACCTCAAGTATGTTGTTCAAATGCACTTTCCCAAGGAGCAAGCGACAAACAATACTGCCAAGTATGAAGGTTTGCTTGCCGGTCTCAGAATTGCGGCCGAACATGGGATCAAGAAGCTGATTGTGCGGGGAGACTCACAGTTGGTGGTCCGACAAGTAAACAAGAGTTACCAGAGCCCTCTGATGGAAGCCTATGTCGATGAAGTGAGGAAGCTTGAAGAACACTTTGAAGGCCTACAGATGGAGCACGTTCCAAGATCTTAGAATGACATCGCAGATGGCCTCTCAAAGTGTGCTGCAATGAAGTTACCTGTGGAACCAGGGGTCTTCGTGCTCAAGCTAACTCAACCATCCGTTACACCATCAGTTGGGCAGAGCAAGAAGAGGAAGTTGGTCTCCGGCGACTACTTGCCGGCGGATCTTCCCGAAGCCGCCGCCAAGGTCCCCAAGATCAGCAACCAAAATGCTGAGGAACAGTCTGCTCCTGCGGACCCAAGGGTCTATACATTTGAAGTAGGCGTTCCCGACAAGCCTTGCCCCGGTAGGCTTGCCGAGGAACCCTCAGCTCCGGCAGAACCGCAGGTTCTTGCCGTAGAAGCTGAGGTTCCCACAGCAGCCCTGATGCCTTTAGTCCTTGTTGCTGAGCCCCAAGCTCCAGCATGGGCACAGCAAATCGTCTGTTTTCTTCAGACTGGAGAACTTCCCGAAGAACCATAAGAGATAGAGAGGATAACCAGGCAGTCAAGTATGTACCTGTTCGTTGGCAACGAACTGTACAGAAGAAGACTCAATGGTGTCAGATTGAAGTGCATTTCCCGGGAAGATGGACAGAAGCTGTTGGCAGAGATACATGGAGGCATATGTGGCCACCACATTGGCGCGAGAGCACTTGCCGGGAAGGCGTTCCGGGAAGGTTTCTTTTGGCCAGAAGCCCTCCAAGATGCAACTGCACAAGTAACCAAGTGTGAAGCGTGCCAGTTCCATGCCAAGCAAATTCACCAGCCAGCTCAAGCTCTCCAGACGATCCCTTTGTCCTGGCCCTTCTCGGTCTGGGGGCTCGACATCCTCGGCCCCTTTCCCCGCGCCGTCGGGGGCTTTGAGTACTTGTACGTCGCAATCGACAAGTTCACAAAATGGCCAGAAGTGGAACCAGTGAGAAAGGTGACAGCACAGTCAGCAGTCAGGTTCTTCAGATCAATAGTTTGCCGTTTCGGAATCCCTAACAAGATCATCACCGACAACGACACACAGTTCACAAGTTGCACCTTCATGCAATACGTCCAAGACCTTGGCGCCAAGGTCTGCTTCACTTCTGTTGCTCACCCAAGGAGCAATGGCCAAGCGGAGAGGGCAAACGCTGAAGTGCTGCGCGGACTCAAGACAAGAAACTTTGATAGGCTGCACAAGTGCGGAAGAAACTGGATCGAGGAGTTGCCGGCGGGTCTTTGGTCAATCAGGACGACACCGAATCGAGCCACCGGACAGACACCCTTTGATCTTGTCTATGGAGCGGAGGCAGTTCTCCCCACGGAACTCGTATACGGGTCTCCTCGAGTGCTTGCTTACGACAAGCTCGAGCAAGAGCAACTGCGACAAGATGATGCATTGCTCCTTGAGGAGGAACGTCTCCAGGCCGCTGTACGAGCTGCTCGATATCAGCAAGCCTTGCGTCGCTATCATAGCCGCAAGGTCAGGGCCAGGAGTCTCGAGGAAGGCGACCTTGTTCTTCGGCGCGTTCAGTCCGCCAAGGGCTCCAACAAGTTGACGCCGAAGTGGGAAGGCCCTTATCGGGTGAGACAAGTCACAAGGCCTGGCGCTGTCCGCCTTGAGACCGAAGAAGGCTTGCCGGTGAGCAACTCCTGGAACATAGAGCATCTTCGCAAGTTTCACCCGTAAGGCACAGTTGCCGTGATCCGCTCCGGCAACCACCTTTTGTACAAGTCTTGCCGCCGTTGCATGTAAACCTTTGTACAAAGCCGGGCGCAGACCCCGTGCATCAGTAGAACTTTTGTGCTTCGCACCATTTGTCATTTCGCGCCTTTCCTTTTACTTGCATGTGTCATCTGACATTTTGTGCAGCACACACCACCGGTAAGCAGTAACAAGCCGCAAGGCTCCGTACTTGTATTTCCTCCTTTTTTTTGCCTTTCTCTCTGAAACATAAGGAGTGTTCCTCGCGCACAAGTTTGCCGG
>LR738711.1:347539726-347601472 GCA_902687465.1 Secale cereale
GAAGAAGATAGAAGTAAGGACCAAGTGCTGTTCAAGAAAGAAAAGTCTTGCCGGGAAGCAAACAATCCATGAAAGCTAAGTTACCAAAGTTTGAGCATTCAAATTTTTAAATATTTTGTTATCTTCCATGAACAACCACACTTTGTATGGAAAACCTGTGCGCGGAGGAACCTACCCATGGCTAGCCGCGCCCTTACTTTGTTTCGAGCACGCTCAACGGCTTAAGTGAGCTGCGACAAGTGTCGCGCCCTTACTTCGTTTTCGAGTTCGCTCAGCAATCTAAGTGTGCTGCGACTAGCTGCGGCAAGGTTTCTTGCCGACAACGGCTTTGCTAGCAGGCTGCTAAGAGTCCCGCACTCAGTGCTCGCGGCTAGGGTCCCCTTTGCCGGCAAGTTCCCTAAAAAGCGTAGGGTGAAAAGCATACAAAGTGAAGGACCAAAAGCAAGGGAGATAACACTGCATTGATTACCCAAAATGAAAGTATATATTACAGAGATAACTTGCCGCTGTTCTAAACAACTACTACCTATGACTTAATTGGCAGCGGCGAGGGAAGCAAGATGCCTAGTCTCTTCGGTCTCCGTCAATCCTCTGGATCTTGCCCACCTTGGCTACGATGTGGGCAACTTGGGCCTTCAACGCCTCCTGGTCAGCTTCGGGCGGTAGGGTACGGAGGACGTTGACGAGGTTGATCCCGGGGTTGCGGTAGACGATCTTCGACAGCACCCACTCCATAGTGCCCATGCAAAGCCGGCGCGCCTCGTCAGCCAGCTGCGTGGGGATCTTCTCCCGTAGCCACGCGAGAGCCGGCGCCACTCCTCTGAGGAACAAGCTTAGCTTGGCGCTGTGGGGGAGATTCTCGTCGGGGGAGTACGCAAGGTGCTCCGCCCTCAGCGCCACCATCTCCATATCGATGTTGGTGGCAGAGGAGACGAGCTCCTCGGTCCACTGCTCCACCGTCCGCTGAAAGTGGTTTTGCGAGACGGCGGCGCTCTCCAGCAAGGCCCTCTCGGTACGGAGATCGTCCTTTAGCTTCGTCTCGCGGTCCCGGGCGGCGTCAAGCGAGTCGGTGAGGGTAGAGACCTTCATCTCCAAGTCAGTGATGGAGTCCCTAGCGTCGGTGAGCTCTTTGCCCTTCTCAGAGAGGCGGATTTGCAGCTCCGAGTTGATGTGGGCATCCTTCTCCCGCGCCACGTTAAGCGTGGCGACCCTATCTTCACTCGCCTTCAAGTTCAGCTCCATCTGCGCCACCCTGGCCTCCAGATCCCTCTTGGCGGTCTCTGCGGCAGCGCCAGCATCCCTCGCCTCCTGCAGAGCCCCGCCAATAGCCTGCTCCCGAGCGGTGAGGTCGTCCTCGTGGCTGTCGAGGTCGACCTTCCGCTGGTTGAGCTCTCCTTCCCGCCGAGACAGCTCCTCGGCGGCCAGGCGCTGCTGCTCCTCCACCTCGGCCTTCTCGAGGAGGAATGCTTGGTGTGCTCCGGCAAGCTCTTCGCGCTCCTCCGCCAAGTTTCGGAGGGCCGCCTGGTTGGCGGCACGGAGCTCCGCGGCGCGCTTCTCCAAATCAGCACCAGCCTTGGCAGCCAGAGCCTCCCGAGACTCCAACTTCGCCTGCCTAGCCCGGTACAAGGCCAGGAGTCGACGCAGGAGTTGCTCCTCTTCGGGCTCGCCGCTTCTGCCGGGCGCATCGACAACCTTCAACCCGGCGGAGGCAAGAACTTCTCCGTCAAACGTCTCTCCCTCCGCGGGTGCCCTTGATGAGGACGCCCCTGGACTTGGATAAAGACCCCGTTGGCGGCCTCTAGATAGACGCCCGACCCAGCCGTAGAGGCGGAAGGATCGGTGGCCGGTGCAGCGTCCGGCGCTCCTACGGCCTCCGGGCCAGCAGTGCGGTCGCCGGTCCCTTCCCCAGCCGCGGCGTCAGCGGTCGGGGCGGTCTCCTCGGCGGCTGGCTCATCGGCGCCAACCGTTCCATCTGTGGCGGTGGCATCGCCAGCGTCGCCATGCACCTCCTCCTCGGCAATGGTTTCCGTCTCCATCGACTCCGGGGCGGGCGGATCTAGCAGAAGAAAAAGAAAAGAAAGATTTGTCAAGCAAATATCCAAAAAGAAGAATCCAAGAAGAAGAAAGTACAAGGGTATACCCGCGCGGGCCTCTTCGATGACGGGGTCCCTCGCCGGGGAGCTCTCCCTTGGCGGCATAGAAGTGGCCCCTGCTGGCGGAGGGCCGCTTGTGCCCTCCCTTGGCGGGGTGCTCACCCTTGTCGGGCTGCTCGCCCTTGGCGGGGTACTCGCCCTCGGCGGAGTGCCCGTCCTTGGCGGAGCGCTGTCCCTCGCCGGGGAGCTCATCCTTGGCGGGGAGGGTGGAACAGGCGGCTCGTCGGGGTGACCTCCTGGTGCTCCTGTGGCTGCGGCTCCACTTCTGCACAAGACAACAAGATATCAATAAGGATAACAACCTCAAGCGCGCCCGTCAAGCAGAAAAATGAATACCAGACTTACGCTGGGGGCTGCGCTGGGGGCTGCTCTCCGGAGCAGCTTGTTGGTCCGGCAAGCCTGTCGCTGGCGCATCGCCCGTCGCTGCGATAGGCTCGTCGTCCTCGAGATCAACCACAGGGATGTTGGCCCTCTTCGCCATCCGCTGGGTTAAGGTCCTGGAAGCCAAACAAGATCAAAGTTAAATGAAAAAGAAATCAAGACAGAAGCAACAAAAACAAAAGGAAATTGAAATTGCAAATGCTTACTCTTCCTCCTCTTCGTCGGAGCTAAGGGCGGAGAAGTCAAACCCCGCCTCGTGTGCTCCAGCGCGAGGAGCTGGAGGAGAAGGCTCCCTCGGGCGCTTGGCGGGCTCCGGGGCTGCGGGCTGTGAAGACCCACCACCGGTCGTCGCCGAGGACCGAGGGGCGGAGGGGGCACCAGAGCCACTCCGGGAAGGTCCCCCTCCGCTTGTCGCTCGGGCACGGGGCGCCTCCTTGACGACCTCGCTCGTCATGGTGGCACGCGTCGCACGGCGCTTCGGCTGCTGTCGAGGCGCCTGTGGCCTCGTCGTCTCAGCTGCCTTGCGGAGGCGCTTCTTCTGCTGTGCCGGAGGACTTGGTGGCGGCGGAGAGTTCTCCGAGGATGAGGAGGCGTCGTCGTCAAGATTCAGAGACCCGCCAGAGTCTTCGTCGAAATCACCGGACTCGGTGTCCTCCTCCTCCTCGGCGGGCCCGCTAGACTCAGTACCCTGCCCGACAGCCTCGCCCATCCCGGCAGGCTCCCCGGTAGGCTCCCCGGCAAACTCATCGGGCGCGAGCTTCAACAACTTGAGGATTTCCTCCTCCTCAGCCTGACTCACCGCTTCCGCCGCCTCCGCTTCATCCACAGTGTATCCAAATTCACCTGCCGTCGCAGCCGCAGCGGCCTCCTCCATCCTGGAGGCAATGTACGCCACATCTCGCTCGGTGGTCTCCCGGGTGAGCCCCTTCTTCTCCTCGGCTTTGCGTGGTTTTTCAACCAGGTTGTCGAAGAAGGCTTGCACGGTCTCCGCTGAAGGCACCAGCCAAGTGGGCACGATCCCGTGGGAGTCGCACTCAGGCATCACCGCGCGGATGGCACTGAGGGCAGTATTGTTGCACAAAGGAACTACTCCGACCGACGGTCTGAACCACTCCGGGTGCTTGGGGTCATGCTTGAACAGCTCCCGGACCATCCCCTTCAGTTCCAAGACGGTGAAATTATAGTTCAGCCCGGGGCGCAGTCTCATGCGGTCTGCCGTGTTGCCGAACTCCCAGGCAGGCCTCTTCCTTTCCTGCAGAGGGGCAATGCGGCGGCGGAGGAAATCGGCCCCGACTTCACCTACAGTAAGATTGGCATCCCGGAGACGAAGGATCCTAGTAAGGGCAATCTGCAGCTTGTCGTCCTCCGGGGCCAAGTTACTCCAATCCTTGCCGCGCACTATTGCAGTCTGGCGCGGCAAGGTAAACTGCTCGGGCTCATCTTCCAGAATCCAACACCAGTCAGCCCTCCACTCCTCCCACTTGCCGCGAAGCTCTCCCTTCAAGTACACCTCCTTCTTGTTCAGCCTAAAGATCCAGGAGATGCCGCCGGAGAGTGGGGATCCAGATTCTACTCTAGGCGTGAAGAAGTGGCGGAAAAGAGCTACATTTGGGTGGACCCCGACATAGTTTTCGCACAGATGTGCGAAAACGGCCAAGGTGAGAACGACATTTGGGGTGAAATCTAGGAGGTGGAGGCCATACGTGTTCATCACATCACAGAAAAACTCCGAATACGGAGGGCAGAGACCGCAATAGAAGAACGAAGCGAAGAAGTGGTAACCTCCCGGGAACATGTCGACGGCCACGGCGGGGAGGACTCTGGTGCGCGGGTGATCCTTCGTCTCCCTCGCCCAGAACAAGTAGTACTTGTCCCACAGCTCCCTCGGGCCGAGCCTCGGTGGGAAGACCACCATTCTTCTCCGCATGGCTGCCAGCTTCGCCGCCTGCTCAGACTTCTCCTTCTTTGCCTTGTCGCTCTTCGCCTTGTCGCTCTTCGCCTGGTCACTCTTCGGGGCCATGGCGGGGACGGCGAGGGAGGACGGCGGTGCTGCGGGTGGGGAAGACGGCGGAGGAACGGCGGAAGCAGGGAGCGGCGGGTTTTTTTGAAGATTCAAGGCGCAATGAAAGCAATGGGGAAAAACTGCCCCTGCTTCCTCTGCTTTTAAGGGGGAAGTGGGGGACGTTCCGCATTTCCCCATTAAAGAAACAGGCCACGATCTCTCCCACGACGCCGCAATCGACTCGTGCCGTTAGGGAGGGATGCGGCGAATCTGGAGTGGGAAACGGCGCGCCGTGGGCCGCGTGTGCCCGTGCACTGTTCTGGACCTGGCCCAACAGCGCTCGGCACTGTGTGTGGCCCAGGCCCGGGGGCTCCTGTCGGTGTACTAAAGTAGGGGTACCTTAGTATCCCGACTTGTGCACGGGCAGTAGCAGCGTCCCGTGGTCTGGCTCACCACGCGCCCGCCAAAGCCCACTCTAGACCCTTTTAAGCCATTCAAGAACAAAGTATTCAAGTTAAGAGACAAGACCCCGGCAAGAGGAGCTTGCCGGGAAGGCCGCACCAGGCTCAAAGTTATCATTCCAGCACAAGACCCTGGCAAGAGGAGCTTGCCAGGAAGGCCAAAAGAACGGCACCTCAAGAAGGTGTATCGCGGCGCATCATGCGCCCCGACAAGACCCGAAGAGCGACAAGCTTCCGGGCCCGGCAAGGTTGCGACCCCGGCAAGGTGCTTGCCGGGGAAGCCTATGCTGTGTGCCTGCGCTCCAGCTCATCTGGCCACGCGTCGCCCTGGGGCCCTTCCAGGGGCACGTGGCAGAGGGCTGTGCAGCCTGGGGTACACGGTGGCAAGCCGCGGTGACAAGGATATCGTCGTGGCGAACGGAGACGCATGGACGGGCGCTTTTTGGGGCGACGGCGACGGGCATTCAATGCCTTTGTCCCCCACCGTCAAAGTTAGGTGAAGATCACTATTTATACACTGTTCATGCACTGTTACAACCACCACCATTTTTACATTTTTACCCTCCTCTACGTTGGCACCTGTCGGTGACCCCTTTGAGCTATAAAAGGAGGCCCATGCACTACGTAGAGGGGGTTCGATCCCAGAAACTCGATCACCACTATGCTCGGTGTAGCTGGTACTGTAGATCTTCAAGCTCCCGAGCTCCAGAAACTCAATACAGCCAAGGCAGGAGTAGGGTTTTACGCGTACGCGCGGCCCGAACCTGGGTAAACTGCCCGCGTGTGCCCCTCGATCTGCTCTTTGTGCTCCCTCCGCTCCCTTACCGCAACGTAGAAGGGGCTCCGGTCCCATAGGTGTTCGTGGGCGTCCAGTTTCCCCGACAGGACACAAGCTAGCACAATCTTCAGGATCCAAATTTCCTTCTTGGAGATAATGATTTATTGCATCATATTGATCTTGTCATCCTTGCTTTGAGATCTTCATCCAACCAGATGATAACGGAGACAAACTCTGAAGAAATCGATCTTCCCTAAGATCGAGGAACTCAAGATGAACTTATGGAGTGAGACATTGAAGCATCTCTTGAGCTGAGACACGGAACACACATCCAGGGGGATGGAGTGAAACAAATGATGAAGGTTCACTTGGTAGGCAAAATTCCACACCTAAAAGAATGGTGATCGAGATCACCGGACGGGGCACCTTAGAGAAGGTGACTCGCAGAGTTATCCCCTTAAGTGGCAAAATGAATTACTTTTGATATAGAGATCATTGAAATTCCCTATACCAGCCTAAGGCAACACAATCGATCGATTGACGGAGTTCGAGATAATGACATTCTCAGCCAAAATGGATGATGTGGACTGCCTTGTAAAAGACAACACAAGGGATGATTTTGGTTATCATCGGAAATGGATGGAACCTATGGTAGGACCACTTTTGAAGATAATCCTGAACAACAGTGATTGAGAACGGTAACCCATGGAGAATTGGCACATTGGCGGTGCAACCTGGGAACAAAATGCAAATGCTGGGAATGATTCTGGTAACTGGGAAGAATCCCAATAATAGAGAGTAAATCTACTAGTGAGAGGTTATAGCATAACCAAGAGCACTGGGAGCAATCCCGGTTAGTGTCGAGGTTAACACCTAGTGCTTGTGCGTGCTCTCAAGAACTTGAGCATTCCCATATTCATCAAGGGTTTACCAATATACGTGTCAAGGATCCTGGCAACATCATATACTACCATGATGAATAATGATGGATGATGCAGATGCAAAGGAAGATAACACTTCTCGGATTTCACCTTGGCGAGGCCAAGGGGACGAAATCTGGATGATCAACCGAGAGACATTTAACACTCCGCTTGTAATGTTCTCCTTAATGTGTTAGCGTAAACCATTCATAGATATGTTTGGTATCTTGAACATCAAGTAAAGGTCGGACTTCGGAAGCACAAGAATCCATAAGGAACAACTAGGGAGTAAATCCTACGAAATCCTTATGGGGAGGTGGCCAACTTCTTCAATCAAGATTCTACAACAATAGGTCTTCCGGCTGGGTGTGTTGGCCACGACATCCACTTTACCGGTTATCGAGAGACCAATATTATAGTTCTTGGAAAATGCTCCAACAATCATATCTGTCTGAGATTCAGTTCTGGTTGGTGTCAGGATATTCCAGACTCATCGAGTCTAGAAAGAAAATAAATTTTACAACACAAATCGACGAGATGGTGTTGCGAGATTCTCGAAAAGTGAACTACGGTAGCAAGCTCCAAAACATGAGCTGATTCTCGGAAAGTGAACTACGGTCACCTCTTCTATATGATTCCGATGCATTGGTAATAAGGTGCTATGAGACATGCATAAAAAGGTTTCTCGAACATGGTCAAAGGGCTGCTTGCCTTGTCCTTCCGAGTCTTCAAACCTTCTGGTCCATCTCCGAGTACTTCATTTATTTCGTCAACTAACGATGGAAACAATCATAATAAGCAACACAATCAAAGCAAAAATAAAAGTGCTCTAAAAATAGGATAGTTCGATCGGGAAGGATAACTTCATGTTATGCTAGTACGAACTCTTGAAAGATCGATCAGAAGGGATAAGCTTGTGTTATTTTTGTACGAACTCTTGGATTGATCGATCGGAAAGGATAACTTTGTGTTATTTTAGTACGAACTCTTGGAAAGATTGATCAGAAAGAATAACTTTGAGGTGGTTTCGTACCCCACCAACAATTTAATCTTATGTTCTCCGCTAGATAGGAACTTTGGAGTGATTCTTCATCGCACTCTGAGGGGTGGTTATGTGATCCAATTATGTTAGTATTGTTGAGAGATTGCACTAGCGAAAGTACAAACCCTGGGACTCATTTTAAAGCTTTGCAATATCGTTTGTGCTCCGTTTTATCACTTGCAACCATGCTGTTTTTTAGTGTTACTATCATAAAAATCAATATCTACTATCCATATTACACTTGTATCGCCATCTCTTCGCCCAACTAGTGCACCTATACAATTTCCCATTGTATTTGGTATGTTGGGGACACAAGAGACTTTTTATTATTTGGTTGCAGGGTTGTTAGAGAGAGACCATATTCATCCTACACCTCCTACGGATTGATAAACCTTATGACATCCACTACTGGCCTACAAAACTCTACACTTGGAGGCCCAACACGTGTCTACAAGAATAAAGTTGCGTAGTAGACATCAATGGCTCTGGATAGAACCGTGGTGCGATCAAAGAAACTAGCCCAGGTTCCTCCGCACGAGGGTGGTCACAAAACGAACGCTCACTGGAGTCAAGGGACAAACAACTGCAAAATTAGGAAAAGTAGCAACAAGACGAGGTAGTGTAAACTTAGCTTTCATCTTGAGCTTCTCCCCACCCTCTACCGGGTTGCGTGCATCGGATTTGCCTGCGTGGCCCGAAAGAGCAATCAGGTGGGTTTTCCTTCTGGGCAAGGGCTGATATGATTCTATGATAATTGGCGGGCATCAAGGATGTTGCATTGGATTTCTTTGGTCCCCCTCCTGCTTCTCTCCCTTACTTTCCAATCAACCTGGCGGCTACCATTGCAAGGAATGCGCCAGTGCAAGGAGCCTCGCCAAAGTATACTTTTCCGGGGTATCTGTCAACAGACTCACACTAGCGCTTCGCTCATGATTTGGCCAACGTGGGGGAAATACTTGTTCCAAGCGTCATGCTCTGATCGTCGACATTGACTATGCCATGGCTAAAGTAACTTGACTGTTGATGAAGGGTTGGGAAGGGGAGGAGGAAACTTGCACCCGCACACGTTGTGGCCTTTCTCTGTATAGAGCCCGAATGATGGTCATGCCACATGGGCTGCTGGGGCGGAACGAGAAATGACCTTCGCTGCCGCAGGGGCCGCGGCAGGGCGTGGGGATCAATAAGGGAGCGCGGGGACAGTCCCGCGTTGCTCCAGCGTCTTCGCGGACGCCATTGTCGATAGTGTCGTTGAAGATAAGAGTAGCGATGAAGATGGTGCACTTCGCACGCTTTCAGGTTCGCGCCAGTGATCCCCCTACCTGGCGTGCCAAAGATGTCGCGGGATATCTGCGACCACCTATGGGACCGGGTGGCCCCTTGCTGGTTCGGCAGGGGGACGTCGCGTTGCACAAAGAGCAGATCAGCGTACGGCAACACGACAGAGAGCACACAAGCAATTTACCCAGGTTCGGGCTGCCACGAGGCGTAAGGTCCTACTCCTGCTTTGGTGGATTGATGGTGGAATGAGCGAGGTGGTGCGTGGTACAATTGCCCGGCAGGATTTTCCTCGGAGCCAGAGTGACTATGCGCGTATGGTGGTGTGGGTTCATCAACTTTTCCCCTTTCTATAGTTGCCCTAGGACTCCTTTTATAGATTAAGGGGTTACCACAGTGGCAAAGTAGTCATTATGCACTGATATGATAGCGAACAGTGCTATCATACCTAACTCTGCAGGCTGACATGGTGCATTAAATGCGCAGCTTAATGTCACATTGTTGGCAATCCCGCCAGCTCCATGTCTGCCTGCTTGACACGTCACAGGACGGGTGTCATCTGAGGGTTCTTCTTGGAGGAACTAGCCGCCATGTGGCTAATGGATAGGCTTGACACCGCATTGATTGACGACGTGGGTCGTGCTTGAGTGTGCGGTGGGGCGGTTTGGCCTCCGTGAGCCCGCGGCAGGCGCTACCGGGGTGTTTCTGCTATCTGCTTCGGGGGTGCCCCCCCCTTCCGGGCTCGCCTGCCCGTCAAGGGAGGCCCTTCTCTTAGCGATGCATTGCTTCTCTGGCTTGGCTTTGGGTTGTCCGTGCATGAGTCAGGGGAAAACACATACACCTTTATATTTTCCCCGACACTTGCAATCGAATCTTTTAGTTTCTTGTTTTTATCACTAGTTTGGTTTTGTAAAAGAAAACAACAACAAAATGGAATTGAGGTTGCATCATATTATTCATCTTTATAATGTCTTTCGTGAAAATGATGGAAAGGAAAATTGTGCTCAATTGATAGAAGAAAAATTCAATAAAATGGTTGGCATCAATGATGAGCATGATTGCAATGCTGTTGGTATGAATTCTTTGAATATCCATGATGCTAATGATATTCAAAGCCATAAGCTTGGGGATGCTATGTTTGACGAACATGATATTTTTATTCCCCCAAGATTTTATGTGCAAATTAGTTATAATGGTAGCATGCCTCCTATTTATGATGATTATGATGATGACATATATGCTATTGAGAATAATGACAACCATGAAACTAGTCATCATGATTTTAATGCTCAAATTGATCATGCCAATCAATTATCACATGATAGTTATTTCGTTGAGTTCGCTCCCACTACTATACATGAGAATAAATTTGCTTATGTGGAGAGTAATAAAATTTGTATGCTTGTGGATCATGAAAAGAATGCTTTATATGATAGCTATATTGTTGAATTCATTCATGATGCTACTGAAAATTATAATGAGAGAGGGACATATGCTTGTAGGTATTTCAATAATATCAAGTTTCCTCTCTATGTGTTGAAAGTTTTGAAGCTATGCTTATTTTGCATTCCTATGCTAGTTGATTCTTGCTCTCACAATTTTTTTTCTCCCAAAATCCCTATACATAAGAAGTGGGTTATATTTAATGTTCTTGCCATGTGATTTATGATGCTCTTGTTATGTTTCAATTCTTTACTTCTATGTGAGCATCATTGAAATCATCATGCCTAGCTAAAAAGCCATTAAAGAAAATCGCTTGTTGGGAGACAACCCAACATTTACCCCTACTATTTTTGTGTGTTAACACGATTAAGCTACTGTAGTAATCATATTTTATATGTTTTTCAATAAAGTACCAAGTAAAGCCTTTGGGATTGTGTGGATGATAGTTGACTTGATTCTATGCAAAAACAAAAACTTTTGTGTCCAGTGCTTAAATATCCGTGCTTCACTGGAACGTGATAAAATTCAGAATTTTTTACAGATATTTGATATACAAATTGTCTATGTTTTTCTAATTTTTCAAAAAAATTAAGTTGCATAAGTATGGTGAAAATTCATATCATTACATAATGTTCTCTTTTTGACAGATTGTGTTTGCAATGCATAGTTTGCTTGTTTTCTAGTTTCTATGGCTTATATTGGTCAATATAAATTCTAGAAATGAGATGGTATAGTAGGCATTGTTTGAGGACCATTATGAATCTTTTCTTGACAGTAACCAAAGTGAATGATTTGTTTTATCATACTAACCTATCTCAAGAAGTTCCGTTAAGTTTTGTGTGATTGAAGTTTTGAAGTTTTGGGTGAGATGTGGATATGTGGAGAATAAGGAGTGGAAATAACCTAAGCTTAGGGATGCCCAAGGCACCCCAAGGTAATACTCAAGGAACAACCAAGCAACTAAGCTTGGGGATGCCCCGGAAGGCATCCCCTCTTTCGTCTCCAACATTATCGGTAACCTCACTTGAAGTTGTATTTTTATTCGTCACATGTTATGAGTTTTTCTTGGGGCCTCATTTTAGTCTGTTTTGATTTTCTTTCTGATTTTTATAATAATGTTTCCTTCTTTTATTTCAATAAAAGTGTCAAGGATAGCCTTAACCATGCTTATTTTGCAAGTCTATACGTTGTTGTTTGAACATTCGTAAGTTCTCTGTAACTTGGTAAGTTTAAAAAAATGATCTAGGGAAGTATGATGAAAATTGCACTCATAGACTGTCCTGTTTAGATAGATTGTTGTTATGTTTGCATTGCTTGCATATGTTTGCGTGTTTAATGATTCTATTTGAGGATATGACTATTAAATATGCAGAGGTATTTAGTATGTAATGTTAAATAATAATTTTAGTAATTTCTACAGTAGAGAATGATAAGATTTTTGCATTGATTTATACTAACTTATCTCAGGAGTTCTTCTTGAGTTTTGTGTGGATGATGTTTTTGAGATTTAGGAAATCGTGATATGAGAGGAATTAAGTAGACACAAAAGCTCAATCTTGGGGATGTCCAAGCATCCCAAGATAATATTTGAAGAAGTCTCAAGCCTCTAAGCTTGGGGATGCCCCGGTAGGATCCCACCTTCCTTCATCAACAATTATTGGTTAGTATCGGTTGATCCTAAGTTTTTGCTTCTTCAGATTATTTGTTCTATTCTTTAAATGTAATTTTATTTCGTTTTGCCTGTTGTTTGAATAAAATACTTAGATATGGAAGTTTTCAAATAAAAGAGTGTCTTGACATAGCTACCTATTTACATTACTATTCGCTTGATATTCACTTATAACTTTTTGGAGTACTTTCTCATTTGCTCTAGTGCTTCTTCACTTGTATCTTTTTAGGCATGGTGTGCTTTAATATTTTTTGTAGAAATTCTCACTTGCTTCATTTATATTATTTTGAGAGAAAGAAAATTCAATGCTCATGTTGTTCACATAGATTTCTTTGAGCTTATAAAAAGCAACATAGGAAACTAGTCCCAATATGATAGATATTCAAGAGGGATATAATAAAAACTTTCATGAAGATCATTGGACAAAATAAACTTGATTCTTTGTAACAGTTTTGAGATATGATGATTGTAATATGTGAGTCATGTTAATGAGCAATTATGTTTTAGTAAGAATATTAATGTTAAGGTTTGTGATTCCCTATGCAAGAACGGAAGTCAATGGTTATGTAATGAAATTACATCTTACTTGTGGTGCATTATTCGGTGTTAGTTATGCTCACTGCTCGCTTATGTGATTTTTCATCTCACTTTCTCAATGCTCAATCTATTTGCTACCCTCCACTTGTACTAAGTAGAAGTAGTACTTGTGCATCCAAAATCCTTAAACCCAATTTTGCCATATGAGTCCACCATACCTACCTATATGTGGTATTCCCTTGCCATTCAAAGCAAATTTGTATGTGCCATCTCCAAATTTCAAAATAAACTCATGTTTTGTGTCACCGTACCGCTCATGAGGCGGTTAGGGGTGGCCGATATTTTTCCATGCTAGATGTGTTATTCTAAAGATGAGAGTTTATTCACTTGTCATTGCACGTGAGTACGGCGAAGGAATTAGGGATGCCCAGTCCCGAAATAAAAAATGAATTTACTTTATGTTGTCAAGTAATAAATTCCTTGGAAAGTGTTGGTATGGAGGGAACCAGTGGATACGGTTAGCCATGGATTGTGATAGAATGGTGGAAAATGTAATAAACTTAAATGTGTGTTTGGGAACCGCAACTCTGCCTATGTTGTCTCAACATAGCCGGTCCCAAGCCCGGGTAAAGGAGGAGGGTTGTGTTAGGCTTGGCGAGCCAACGTGAAAACTCAGCTACTCTTATGGAGATGAAACCCAAAAGATTTTCGTTGGGGCGTAACCCTCTCAGCGACGCGCCACATCGGAACCTGGGTGTGGTGTCAAATGGGCAAGGGCCGGGACGTCACCCCCTTGGTGGCGCGCCGTATCTTGATCTGGATACGGTGGCAAGTGAGCAAGGATCGGGTCGTCGCATCCTTAGTGGCGCGCTACATCGGCGCCCGGATGTAGTGGAAAATGAGCAAGGGTCTTCGCATTTGACTCGACGAGTGCGAAGGGTAAGGAAGCTAGCCGAGCCTAGGAGGATCCGCTTAGGTAGCTGGAATGTAGGGTCCCTGATAGGGAAGCTTCAGGAGCTAGTCAATGCAGCGGTGAGGAGAAGTGTTGATATCTTGCGTCCAAGAAACCAAGTGGAGGGGACAGAAGACAAAGGATGTGGAGGGTACCGGCTTCAAGCTGTGGTACACCGGGTTGGCTGCAAACTGGAATGGCGTAGGCATCTTGATCAACAAGAGCCTCAAGCATGGAGTGGTAGACGTCACGAGACGTGGGGACCGGATTATCCTGGTCAAGCTGGTAGTTGGGGACTTAGTTCTCAATGTTATCAGCGCGTATGCCCTGCAAGTAGGCCACACTGAGAACACCAAGAGGGAGTTCTGGGAAGGCCTGGAAGTCATGGTTAGGAGTGTACCGATTGGTGAGAAGCTCTTCATAGGAGGAGACCTCAATGGCCACGTGGGTACATCTAACACAGGTTTTGAAGGGGTGCATGGGGGCTTTGGCTATGGCACCAGGAATCAGGAAGGAGAAGATGTCTTAAGCTTTGCTCTAGCCTACGACATGATTGTAGCTAACACCCTCTTTAGAAAGAGAGAATCACATCTGGTGACTTTTAGTAGTGGCCAACACTCTAGCCATATTGATTTCATCCTCTCGAGAAGAGAAGATAGGCGTGCATGCCTAGATTGTAAGGTGATATCTGGAGAGAGTGTTGTACCACAACATAAGCTGGTGGTTGCTGACTTCCGCTTTCGGACTCATGTCCAGCGGGATAGGCGTGCCAAAGTCGCTAGAATGAAGTGGTGGAATCTCAAGGGAGAGTTAGCTCAGGCGTTCAAGGAGAGGGTCATTAAGGAGGGCCCTTGGGAGGAAGGAGGGGATGCGGACAATGTGTGGATGAAGATGGCGACTTGCATTCGTAAGGTGGCCTCGGAGGAGTTTGGAGTGTCCAGGGGAAGGAGAAGCGACGATAAGGATACCTGGTGGTGGAATGATGCCGTCCAGAAGGCGATTAAAGAGAAGAAAGAGTGCTTCAGATGCCTGTACTTGGATAGGAGTGCAGACAACATAGAGAAGTACAAGATGGCGAGGAAGGCCGTAAAGCGAGCTATTGGTGAAGCAAGGGGTAGGGCGTATGAGGGCCTCTACCAACGGTTAGGCACGAAGGAAGGGGAAAGGGACATCTATAAGATGGCCAAGATCCGAGAGAGGAAGACGAGGGATATTGGCCAAGTCAAATGCATCAAGGACGGAGCAAACCAACTCCTCATGAAGGATGAGGAGATTAAGCGTAGGTGGCGGGAGTACTTCGACAAGCTGTTCAATGGGGAGAATGAGAGTTCTACCATTGAACTTGATGACTCCTTTGATGAGACCAGCATGCGTTTTGTGCGGCGAATCCAGGAGTCTGAGGTCAAGGAGGCTCTAAAAGGGATGAAAGGAGGCAAGGCGATGGGCCCTGATTGTATCCCCATTGAGGTGTGGAAAGGCCTCGGGGACATAGCGATAGTATGGCTAACCAAGCTTTTCAACCTCATTTTTCGGGCAAACAAGATGCCAGAAGAATGGAGACAGAGTATATTAGTACCAATCTTCAAGAACAAGGGGGATGTTCAGAGTTGTACTAATTACCGTGGAATTAAGCTGATGAGCCATACAAAGAAGCTATGGGAGAGAGTCATTGAGCACCGCTTGAGAAGAATGAAAAACGTGACCAAAAATCAGTTTGATTTCATGCCTGGGAGGTCGACGATGGAAGCCATTTTCTTGGTTCGACAACTTATGGAGAGATACAGGGAGCAAAAGAAGGACTTGCATATGGTGTTCATTGACTTGGAGAAGGCCTATGATAAGATACCACGGAATGTCATGTGGTGGGCCTTGGAGAAACACAAAGTCCCAGCAAAGTACATTACCCTCATCAAGGACATGTACGATAATGTTGTGACAAGTGTTCGAACAAGTGATGTCGACACTGATGAGTTCCCGATTAAGATAGGACTGCATCAAGGGTCAGCTTTGAGCCCTTATCTTTTTTCCTTGGTGATGGATGAGGTCACAAGGGATATACAAGGAGATATCCCATGGTGTATGCTCTTTGCGGACGATGTGGTGCTAGTTGACGATAATAGGACGGGGGTAAATAGGAAGTTAGAGTTATGGAGACAAACCTTGGAATCGAAAGGGTTTAAGCTTAGTAGAACTAAAACTGAGTACATGATGTGCGGTTTCTGTACTACTAGGTGTGAGGAGGAGGAGGTTAGCCTTGATGGACAGGTGGTGCCTCAGAAGAACACCTTTCGATATTTGGGGTCAATGCTGCAGCAGGATGGGGGTATTGATGAAGATGTGAACCATCGAATCAAAGCCGGATGGATGAAGTGGCGCCAAGCTTCTGGCATTCTTTGTGACAAGAGAGTGCCACAAAAGCTAAAAGGCAAGTTCTACAGGACGGCGGTTCGACCCGCAATGATGTATGGCGCCGAGTGTTGGCCGACTAAAAGGCGACATGTTCAACAGTTAGGTGTGGCGGAGATGCGTATGTTGAGATGGATGTGTGGACACACGAGGAAGGATCGAGTCCAGAATGATGATATACGAGATAGAGTTGGGGTAGCACCTATTGAAGAGAAGCTTGTCCAACATCGTCTGAGATGGTTTGGGCATATTCAGCGCCGGCCTCCAGAAGCCCCAGTGTATAGCGGACGGCTAATGCGTGCGGAGAATGTCAGGAGAGGTCGGGGTAGACCGAATTTGACATGGGAGGAGTCCGTTAAGAGAGACCTGAAGGATTGGAGTATCACCAGAGAACTAGCTATGGACAGAGGTGACTGGAAGCTTGCTATCCATGTGCCGGAGCCATGAGTTGGTCACGACATCTTATGGGTTTCACCTCTAGCCTACCCCAACTTGTTTGGGACTAAAGGCTTTGTTGTTGTTGTTGTTGTTGTTGTGTGTTTGGGAACCGCCTATAATATATATAGCATGGAAAATATTAGAAATTCTAAGTTGTTTTCGTTAATGGGAAAAGTATGCCTCCCAAAATTATTTTTATGTCTCAATTTAAGCTTTGAGCTTTGGCACCTCTACAAATCCCTACTTTCCTCTGCGAAGGGCCTTTCCATTTACTTTATGCAATTTAATTTTGATTTGAGTCTCCAACTTCTCTTATAAACCACAAACCACGGGGCACTATGATCATACTTGAGCATTCGTTGTAGCTAATATGCGACTATGTTTCATGAATGGATCACTGATTGAGCATCATAGGCTAGGGATAACTTGCTTTAGTATCGATATTTTATAAGACATGGTTGCTTGTTGGTATGCTTGAGTATTAAAGTCTTCATGGCTGCTTGTTGGTATGCTTGGTATGCTTTGAACTATATAAAAGTCCAAATGTCCATGTTACGAAGAAAGGAATATATGATGAACATATTAGGCAGCATTCCACGTCAAAAATTATGTTTTTATCATTTACCTACTCGAGGACAAGCAGGAATTAAGCTTGGGGATGCTAATATGTCTTCAATGTATCTATATTTTTTTATCGTTCCATGTTCTTATATTATCATTTTTTGATGTTTTACGATCATTTTATAGAAACTTTATATCATTTTTTAGGACTAACTTATTGACATAGCACCAGTGATAGTTGTTATTTTTTGCTTGTTTTTTACACCACAGAAAATCAATATCAAACAAAGTCCAACTGCAGCAAAACTTTTTGGAGAATTATTTTGGACCAGAAGACATCTAGTGGGCTAGAGAAGCACCTGGGGGTGCCCCGAGGCGGGGCACAACCCACCAGGGTACGCTTGGGGGCCCAGGCATGCCTGGGTTGGTCGTGTCAACCTCGGTGGCCTCCAGCCCCGCCTCTTCGCTCTATAAATGCCCAAATATTCCATAAACCCTAGGGGAGCCAACAAAATTTTGTTCCCGCCGCCGCCAGTTCCAAAAACACAGGATCCAATCTAGAGCCCTTTTCTAGCACTCCACCAGAGGGGGAAATCATCACCGGTGGCCATCTTCATCATCCCGGCAGCCACCATGAGGAGGAGGGAGTAGTCCACCCTCGGGGCTGATGATTTGTACTCGTAGCTATGTGTTTAATCTCTCTCTCTCTCTCTCTCTCTCTCTCTCTCTCTCTCTCTCTCTCTCTCTCTCTCTCTCTCGTGTTCTTGATATGGCATGATCTTGATGTATCGCGGGCTTTGTTAATATAGTTGGATCATATGGTGTTTTCCCCTCTCTATCTTGTTGTGAATTGGGGTTTCCCTTTGAGATTTTGTTTTATCAGATTGAATACTTTTATGGATTTAAGAACACTTGATGTATGTCTTTCTATGAATACTCAAGGTGGCAATGGGGTATCATCTTGATTCACTAGATGTGCGTTTTGGCACTCAACTCACGGATTTTCGAGGTGACATTGGGGTAATCCATGCATAGGGGTTTATGCACATTCTTCTCTTTGTTTCCCCGGTATAAATCTTGGGGCACTCTTTGAGGTTTTTTCTGTTGGATTGAGTATTATGAATCTGAAATTGTTTCATGCATATCGTATAATTAACTCATGGATACTCGCGGTGACATTGGAGTATCTAGGTGACATTACAGTTGGTTGATGTATATCATATGGTGTTATTTTGGTACGAACTCTTGATGGGTCGATTGGAAAGGATAACTTGATGTTATTTTAGTACGAGCTCTTGATAGATCGATCAGAAAGAATAGCTTTTAGGTGGTTTCATACCATACAAGAAATGTCTTCATATGTTCTCCGCTAGATAGGAACTTTGGAGTGATTCTTCATCACACATTGAGGGATGGTTATGTGATCGAATTATATTAGCATTGTTGAGAGATTGCACTAGCGAAAGTACGATCACTAGGCCCCATTTTTGTGATGCCCCAAGACTGACGCTCCAGAAGACTTCCAGCTATTCATGGTTTCGCCGTGTGCTTTATTTGTTCTTGCATTGCATCATGTCATCATGCCATCATGTCATTTAATTCTTAAATACTCAACTAAATAAATTGCATAGATCGTTTGATCTATTTAAATAGAGGGAAGTCAGATGGTGTTCTCTCTTAAAAACATACCCTCCCAATATTATTAGGGAGCTATAATAATTATTCGATTAATTTGGAATCACCAAAACACACTTGCAAATATTCCCATGCCTCTTTTGCTTCAAGTTTCACCTTCAAATCTTGTCCACAATTCTAATCCATTTTTTCGAGGTTCCTCCAAAAATCCGAGCATTTTTAGACACTTCTAAGACCTAGTCCTAGTTCAAACTATTTGAATTTAATTCACATAAGTTTGAATTCAAACTTCACTCACTTGCCCACAATTAATTTTCTTGGATCACATGTTTTTCAACATGTCAAAGAAAATTGTCCGGTGCACAAACTCTTTCTCGAACCCTCTCTTTCTTTTCTTCAGAGTTCTATTTTTTGGTCGAATAGAAGAAGTGAAGAGAGAGAGAGAGAGAAGAGAGCCAGCCCAACTCGGCCGCCCAGCTGCCATAGTCGGCCCAAGGCCCAGCTCGCCCCAACCCTATAACCTAGCTCGATCCCCACGCTGCTCATCTCTCCCTCGATCTCCTCCAGGTCCTCCCATCAGCGCCGCCAGGGAGAGCCTTGGCTCGATCCCCATCGTCCTGCACCCCACGCCCGATCCCGCTCGACCCCTGCATCCTCTGCTTCGAGCAGGAGGACGACACGCGCCTCGACCCCACCTCGCTTTGGTTCCCACCGGATCCCGCCAACCCGGCCATCCACGTGTCGCTGGAGGTCGCCTCAGCGCCAAGTTCGCCGTCGCCGCTCCCCTGCTACCCCCAAGCGCCACCTGCCGATGTTCTTTGCGTCGCCCCGCGCTCCCACTGTTGGGGACCGGCTCACCGCCGCAAAGTCCTCAGTGTCGCCGTCCCGCACTGCCTGTAGCCGCGCTAAGCCCGACTTCCAACCGTGGTGCCCGAGCTGGTCGAGCGCTTCAACTCCGCCGCCGCGCCATCTTCTTCAGGTGCTCGAGCACGAGCTCGTCCGTGCCCTGCCTCCTCTCTTTGTCACTCGGTCGCTGCACCTGCATCGCCCCGAGTTGCTGTCTTTTCCTCGCGTTGAGCACCAGCCTTTCAAAGCCTCCCTGGACCAACGCCATGGTACCATCAAGCCCTGTACCAGTAGCGCCATGGTCCTGCCTCTACCATCATTTGCCTCCCTTCGTTGACCAACAAGATCTGAGGCCTTTCATGTTGCTTCGTTTTGGATGCGCCAAGATCCTCTCCGACAAATGTACGAGTACACACGGGGATGCATCAAGTTCCACTACCGTCGACCCCATGGATGTCAAGTTCCTCTATGACCCATGTACGACTACGTGGATTCACGAAGTACCCTTTGGACATGCCAAGGTCGACTATGCCCGTAGATGCAACAAGTACCTCCACCGATGACCCGAACATCTACGAACCGTGTACGACTACCGTCGCCGAAGGCCATCGAGTGAACAACTACCGCCACCGTGATTTCGACAAGACAAAGTGTACCACTACTTCCCATGACAACCGGTGAACGACTGCTTCTACTACCATCAAACGAGAATCACCCCGAAACGCACGCTTCAAAGGTATAACCGTCGAGATGACGCCCGCGAACGAATGCTTGCGATGTATGAGATGCACCCTTGTTTGCCTCGAGTCGGAATTGTTGGTGCACGTTTCCCCTCTTTTGCCTTCCCACCGACATGTGGGAACCTGGTATCCGGGATCACCCCACGATCTTTTGCATGCTCACTTTCACACTTCATCTTTTGCATCGACGTCTCGACAAGTTGTGGATCACCGGAACGTTGCTGTGGCACCGTTTTCGTTTTTGCCGCCATGACACCCCTTTATTTTCGTCGTGGTGACAATGCTCCTTGTCATCTTCTTGTCAACTTTAACAAAAAATTCATAAAACTTGCATATGTCATCTGCATCATGAAAACAACATTTAAAATCTTTAAATTGTTGTTTGCTTAAAAATTGCTAAATGACATGGGGATTTTTTCGGAATTGTTGTTTGTTATTCCGGCCTCATTTAAAATGCCTAGATAATGTAGTTTGCTCATGCTTCACCTCTTGCCATGTTAACCCGCTTTTAACCTTGTGGTGTACATAATCGGGATCGAACTAAATATGTGAATGTGGTGTTTTGTCAATATGCAACTCGTTGCATATTGAGCTCCACTTAAATTGTAGTTTTGTTTGTGCACTTTTCCATGCTTATCTAAACCGGACATGCATCATACTTGTTTGTGCATCATATGCCATGTTTATGCTTGTGTGCTTACCATGTTGTTTGCTTTCGGTTTCTTCTCTAGTTAGCTTCGGTTTCGTTCCGGTGTTGTGAGGATTCGTTCTACTACGTCTGTTTGTCTTGTTCATGGACTCATTCTTCTTCCTTGCGGGATCCCAGGCAAGATGACCATTCCGTGATATGACCTCTATCGATGCTTCCTAGTTTTCTCGCTCTATTGCTTTGTCTCGCTACCTATCTATTTCCTTGTCAGCCCCTTTCTTGCCATGAAACCTCTGACTACCTTCCTAGCAAACCGTTGTTTGGCTAAGTTATGCTTTGCTCATGCCGATCATATAGCATTGTTAGTTGCAGGTGAAGATGAAGTTTGCTCCATGTGGATTGGATATTTTTGGGAATATCACAATATCTCTTATTTAAATTAATGCACCTATATAATTGGCAATGGGTGAAAGGCTTGGCCTTTTGCTCGGTGTTTTTTTCCACTCATGCCGCCCTAGGTTCCGATAAACCGGTGTTATGTTCCTTGATTTTGCATTCCTAACGCGGTTGGGGTTTATGGGCCCTCCTTGCTTCTTCTCTAAAAGTAAAGCTTTCCCGAGGAGATCCAACTTTGGTTTTACCATTTGCCTAATAACTAAAACTTGCTGAGGGAGTTGCAAACCCGAGGAGTATTTTAATCAACACCCTGGGCCAATGCTCGTTTTGACGGTTGGTCCACCTACCTAGCAGTGGGCGGTGCCACCTCGGGGCAACTCGAGTGTCTGGCTATCGTCCACTTCCAATAGATGGATAAGTCTGTAGATGGAGAGTGCGTGGCTCTGGACATGGGTCTAACTCACCGGGAGATCTCCTTGGGCTAGTTTTCCTTTCCTCGAAGAACTTGTGCACCGGGATTCCAAGGACTCTTGGGTCTTCCTTAAGATAAGAGGTATTACCTATGCTAGTCGTGAGAGCTTGTTATGGGCTAAGTTAGGACACCCATGGAGGGTTATGATCTTTCAAAAGCCGTGTCGGCGGTTATATGGAGGATTGGAGTTTGTTAACATCCGGTTGTAGATAACTTGACACAAAAACTCAAACATAATACACTACCGCGTGAGTAGTCGTGATGGTCTCTTTTCGAGGGAGTTCGGGAAGAGAACACGACTATGTTATGAATGACTCGTAGGTAGACAGGATCATCTAGTGATCATGATTTAGTTCATGACCGATGGCTTTCAATTCTCTTCTCGCTCTGAAGATACGTAAGCTAGGCACCTCATCTACGCTTAGTGCTTGTAGTAGCCCACTTTTATACTTTCTCCTTACCCACAAGCTTTGATAGTTTTGATACCCGAGAAATGGATTGCTGAGTCCTCGTGAATTACGGTTTACTACGAAAACAGATGTAGGTACAAGAGACTATGATACAAGTGATGGCCAGAAACTCAAGTGGGAGTTCGATGAGGAGCGTGGGAGTATGTACGTGAGATATCCCGATGATCAGTAGTGGTTCCTACTAGGGCCGATCGGGCATAGTGGGTGGTTGTCTTTTTTTTCATTTGGTTTTCGTCCGTAGTCGGACTATGTGTGTACTCTGGATGATTGTATGGCTTCTTTATGCATTGGGTGAAATGGAAATTGTAAGACTACTATATTATTTTCCCTTTTGTTCTTGTACATGGGAATGTGTGAAGATAACCATCTTGCGATCATACCGAAATGCGATTATACCTCTAAGTCATGCCTCCACACGTAGGAGATATAGTTGCATCTTGGGCGTTACAATTTTCAAGCATTGCAATACCGTTTGTGCTCACTTTTGTTACTTGCTACCTTGCTGTTTTTTTATTGTTCCTATTACAAAAATCAATATCTACTACACATATTATACTTTTATCACCATCTCTTCGCCGAACTAGTGCACCTATACAATTTGCCATTGTATTGGGTGTGTTGGGGATACAAGAGACATCTTATTATTTGGCTGCATGGTTGTTTGAGAGAGACCATATTCATCCTACACCTCCCGATTGATAAACCTTAGGTCATTCACTTGAGGGAAAATTGCTACTGTCCTACAAAACTCTGCGCTTGGAGGCCCAACACGAGTGTACAAGAAACAAGTTGTGTAGTAGACATCACAGCCCTTGGGATTTGGTGGACCCACTTGTTGTCTTTCGGACCGATACGTTTCCAATGTATCTATAATTTATAATTGTTCCACGCTATTATATTATCATTCTGGGATGTTTTGCAATCATTTTATAGCAACTTTATATCATTTTTGGGACTAACCTATTGACATAGTGCCAAGTGCTAGTTGCTGTTTTTTGCTTGTTTTTACTTTGCAGAATATCACTATCAAACGGAGTCCAAATGCAACCAAATTTTTTCGAGATATTTCTGGACTTGAAGACAACTTGGGAGCCAAGGAAGCACCTGGAGGAGGCCCGTGCGGCCCACAAGACACCAGGGAACGCCAGAGGCCCCTGGCGTGCCCTGATGGGTTGTGGGGCCCACGGGGGTCTCCTCCACCACCTCTTCGCTCTATAAATCATTAGAAATCCCAGAAACCCTAGGGGAGCAGACGAAACACAATTCTAGCTACCGCAAATGCAGAACTACGATATCTATTCTAACACCACCACAGAGGGGTTCATCATCCTCATTGGTACCTCTGAGATGATGCATGAGTAATCCACCATAGAACTACGGGTCTGTAGGCAGTAGCTGGATGGCTTCTTCTCCCTTTTTGATTCTAAATGCAATGGAATCTTGGAGATATGTTTGATGTAATTACTTTTTGCGGTGTGTTTGTCGGTGTTCTAGGAACGCGGGTACCCAGACTTGCCTGCCTGCGTCCCAGGGTGTGGCTCACCAGGCGGCCTCGTACGGCCCAACATCTTCAACGAAAACACAACACCCTCGCGAGGGGCCAAGCCTCGCGAGGCGGACGACAGAAGGCATCCACTGGGGCGGCCTCACCAGGTCGGCTCGTGAGCATCGGAGATATCAAGGCGAGGGACTCCTCGCGAGGTTCTCATGACGTGAGGAGTGATGACCAAGGCCAGGCGGGCGCTAGTGGGTGCAGAGTGCCGGTTTCCCGAGGCGTCACGCAGAGGTTTCCATATCGGTGCAACGAGACCAAGGCCAACAGGACGGCAGGACGGAGGTCATCACGGAGCCCACGGCAGCGTCACCACCAGAGCCTTTGGTACGTGAAGACCACCTTTTGTCAGGATAGCTTGTACTAGTTGTCCCCCTTCAAATTTGGCCATTGTGGGATTCCTTCCTACTCAATATTTGGGTAGAGGATCCGGGCCACTATAAATAGGACTAGCCACCACCATAGGGATCATATCATGAGAGACGGAGTTGATCTCACCAGAGTTGAGCAGATAGAAGGCCACACACCCCCAGCTCACTCGAGCACAAGAACAACTCTCCTCAGGAGGCAGTTCATCCATGTACTAGTTCTTCCTCAGCCTAAAAGGCAATCTACCACTCCACACTGGATTAGGGTATTACACCACAATGGTGGCCCGAACTAGTATAAATTTTGTGTCCCTTGTTCTTTGGATCTGACGAGCTGGGCCTAGGGTTATTGAGTAGACGAGCTAGGGCAGAAGGGCAGATCTTCGTGCGCACCCCAGAGTTCAAACCTAAAGGGTTTTGCCGGAACCCTAGATCCGACATTTAGCACGCCAGGTAGGGGTGCGCCGGATCTGTTCTCCCGTCGTCTGCACCGTCACCACCCCACGATTCTGATGGCCGACGAGCAGGGGACTCATGCCAACCACTGGGCGACCTAGCTTGCACGGGCGACATCGCCCAACCACAGATTCCTCAACCCCGCGCTCCAGTTAGCCCCAGCACCACCCGGCGCCGCCGCCCGCGGGCGGTGCGGGCCGGCGGCCACCGCCTCCGTGTCCCGACGCGCGCGCTCCGCGGCGCACTCTGCAAACCACGCCGCGGCAACATCACCTTACACCCGACGGGAGCAGGATAACACGAGGGCTGCACTCATCGTGGCACGGGAACTGTTATGATGCAGGCTGGCCGAGGGCGGCCGCGACATGCTGCTGGAACGCATCACTTAACTACTGGGCTGCACTTGCGGAGGCGCGCCGCCATTCTGCTCCTCACTCCCGCCCCAGGTCGCAGGTGGGGCGCTGGTGAGGCCCGAACCGGCGTTGGCGTCCTCTGGAGTGATTGGAAGACCCGGTGACACCAGCAGGCGCGCTCGTGCCCTACTAACGACTACAGCAACTTCGTCACCAGCAAGAGCAGGCACCGGTGTCCCCTCACGAGGGTACGCCGGGGTTCAACTCAGCGTATGCAAGGGCCAGATGCTACAGCCAGGGGCTCAAGGCGCGGAGCACGTAGGTGGGGCCCTTAGTGGGGCTGCCGATGAAGCCTACGTGCCCCGCATGGTGGACCTGGCGTACGTGTTTTTTGTTTTACCTTGAATACTGCAGGGCGTACGTGTTCGGGGAGGGCCCCAATGCTTTCCACGGGCCATGATGGAACGGCGAGGCTCACGTGGAAGAATATTACCATGGGTCACCCGGGGACGCCGTGGACCCCTTTAGCGACGATGGTAGAGCACAGCAGGTATCACAACAGCAGACGTACGCTAACAATGGACTGCACGTGAAACAGACCACGGCGATGGTTCAAGACCCGAGAGCGACCGCTTCGCCCTCAACCGGAGCGGAACGCTGGGGGCTGCGCATAGAAGGCCTAGAGCCGCGGCCTCCCCAGCGACGCGAGGAGCAGGGAAGTATGCGAAAGTAGGTCCTCTGTCAGGGCGAGCCTCTCCAAGCTTCCCCCCGACAAAGGGCCCGTGGTCGCCGAGGGTGCTGCTGGCATCGCCTTTCTGCCTCCTTGGTCCTATCCGGGCTTCGGGTCGCCCCAACGGAGCTCGAGGGTGGCACAAGGCGGGGCCCTCGTTTGGAGATATGATGTAAGGCTCGCGCCTGTGAAGATCTCCGCCCGTGACACTCTCACGTAATAATGAGTGGGGCTGTACAGGCCCCGGAGTCTCAGGAGAGCCGCCCTCTGGCCTCGGGGGCTCCCTCCCACGTACTAGTGGCAGCATTTAGCTCTGTGCTGGTGAGTAGACTTAAGACTAGATAGGAACCGAGCGCGGCTATTTGCTTTCCTCGCCTTCCTTTTTGTAATTGGATTCACCGTGTCTTTTGAATTGAATTTGAAGTCTTGCTCGTTGCCAAAATGGGGGGAAGTTTTCTTTGATTTCTGCTGGATTTAGCCACCTCTGGCTGTCTCGAAGATCTTCCCTCGGGACCTCGGGCACAGGGGCTAGAAGGCCAATCCCACTTGGCGTGCCATCGTAACCTCGGCAGGACCCTCTTGGGGCAATACCTACGTGCCGCAACTCTGCCGCGTAGGCATCCTACCGCGGCTAGCGGAACGCCACTGACCCTGTTCCCCGAAGCAGGGCCACGCATTACTCAGGAGGCTCATGGCGCGGACCGCCAATAATCCACCCCAGGAGGGAGGAAAGCCCACGGCCTCATGACCCTCACAAAGACAGGTAAGATCGGGATGAGGCACTACCATGACTAAGCTCGAAAGGATTGAGGACGCACACACCAGGTTCGGATTCGATAGCCAAACAAAAGGGAACAAAGGGAAATACCAATATACACACATAGGGGGCTCCCCCTCTGTCAAAATGCTCTCACGCCCCACAGGGCCCTTTGCGAGTATATGCGTACAGGATCAGGACGGGAGAACGCAAGCTCAACCAGACATATCGCTCGACGAGTCGTCCGAGCCACCTTCATATGCGCCGCCAACACAGTCGCTGGATTCATCTCCATCATCTTCAACCACGCCTCCTTCATCCGCCATGACCACGGCCTCGTCATCATCGACGGCAAAGGCCTGGACTAGGGCATCCACGTGGTCATCCACCTAGTGCGCCAGGTTGTCTCGGACAGCCCCGGGCACGGGGGCGATGGCAGCGTTGAAGTGAAAGTCGGGACCAATGCTCTAGAGGTAACTGAAGACCCGGGAGAACGCGCGACCGAGGAGGCCCCGGCTTTTCTCCTCAACAAGGTGGCGGGCCCTCACAGCCTGGTTCTCCAGGCACATCACGATCTCAGTGAAGAAAACAAGATGACCGGCATAGTCCTCCGCGTGGGGGTCGGGGGCATTATCCTGACAGATAGCTCCCAGCGCCTGGTTTGCCCTCACCCGAAGAGTCCGCGGCATGGGGCCATGCTCGTGCTGTAGCATGAGTCGACGGGCGGCCTCGTCCTCGCTCTGTCGCGCAAGGGCCGCGGCCTCTTCAACCTATCGCCGGAGCGAGGCCAACTCTGCCTGCGCAGAGGCCAACTCAGCCTCGGTAGAAGACTGGGCTGCGGCGGCGGCCCTCTCACGCAGGTCTGCTTCTCTCCGCCTCGTCTTGAGGGCAGCAGTCCTCCCGTCGGCCTCCGCTCGATGCAAACTCCAACTTCATGTTATACCCTTAGGCGAGGTCCGCACGGGCCTCCGTTACCCTCCGGTCGACTTCCTCCTGGACCCTGGACTCGGGAGTGGAGACGGCGTCCTCGGCCAGGGTCACATAGTGCTCCCTCGTCTCCAGCAGCTCAAGCTCCAGGCTGCGCTCCATGGCTTCCAGCATCAGCGCCTCCTCGCACCTCAAGACCTCCGCCTCCTCGAGGGGCATCCCCCGCATCGACTCAGGGCGGCCTTGCGCACCTCAGTGCGGTCCTCCAAGTCGGCATTCAAGACTTGAAGCTCCAGGAGGCGCCTCACCGCAGCGAGGGAAACATCTACCTTCGCACTAGCGCTCTCATGCTCGAGGCGCCCAAGGTTGATGGCCACCCTTAGCCGACGCCACTCGTCCAACAGTTGAAGACCCGCAGCCTCAAGACATGTGTCGGCCCCATCAAACTCTTTCCCAAGCCGGCCCAACGTGTTCATCGCCTCTTGGAGAAGCTCGTGGCGGGCGGCTCCGCGCCTGCGCACTGACTGGAGCAGGAGGCCAGGGCCCTCCTCGGTGCCAGGAGCAGTTGAAGAAGTCTGAGGAGACCGGTCTTCCCCCGGAGGAGGAACCGAGGTCTCCTCCATCCTGTCTTCGACCGGAGGCCATGTTGATGGTGGAAGTTGGTGCTGAGTCAATCTAGAGGAGGAAATTCAGAGGTCAAGGAAACCGCCGGGCACGCCACTGGCGAAGGAGGCAGAGCTAAGCGAGTAATAGTGGCCGTCTCTCCGGGCGAAAATCGAGGCTATATGGGGAAGTGGAGATGCCCACGTCCCGTCAATCGCCACGCGTCAGTCAGGACCGCAGGTTTTGGGGCCTGTGGCTCTCTGCACTTGTCCCTTGGCTTCGCCACAAAGCCAAGCCCGAGCACTCCTTGGGCCCGGGGGCTACTGTCGGCGTTCTGGGAACGGGGGTACCCAGACTTTCCTACCTGCGGCCCAGGGCATGCCTCACCAGGCGGCCTGGTACGGCCCAACATCTTCAGCGACAACTCAAGACCCTCGCGAGGGGCCAAGCCTCGCGAGGCGGACGACACAAGGCATCCCCTGGGGCAGCCTCACCAGGCTGGCTCATGAGGATCGGAGATAGCTAGGCGAGGGACTCCTCGCGAGGTCCTCGTGACATGAGAAGTGACGACCAAGGCCAAGCGGGCGCCAGCGGGTGCAAACTGCCAGTTTCCCCTTTGGTGCTAAAGGAGAAGGTACAGAGGAAGAGTCCCGAAGCGTCAGGCAAAGGTTTCCATATCGGTGCAATGAGACCAAGACCAGCAGGACGGCAGGACGGAGGTCGTCGCGGAGCCCACGGCGGCGTCACCACGAAAGCCTTTGGCAGACGAAGACCACCTTTTGTGAGGATAGCTTGTACTAGTTGTCCCCCTTCAAATTTGGTCATTGTGGGATTCCTTCCCGCTCAATATTTGGGAAGAGGACCCGGGCCACTATAAATAGGACTAGCCACCACCATAGGGATCATCTCATCAGAGACGGAGTTGATCTCACCCAGATATGAGCAGATAAAAAGCCACACACCACCAGCTCACTCAAGCCCAAGAACACCTCTCCGCAGGAGGCAGTTCATCAATGTACAAGTTCTTCCTCAGCCTAGAAGGCAATCAACCACTCCACACTGGATTAGGGTATTACACCATAACTGTGGCCCGAACCAATATAAATCTTGTGTCCCTTGTTCTTCGGATCTGACGAGCTAGGCCTAGGGTTGTTGAGTAGACGAGCTAGGGCGGAGGGAGAGATCTTCGTGTGGACCCCAGAGTTCGAACCTCAATGGTTTTGCCAGAACCCTAGATCCGTCAGTGTTTGTTGGTATCCGATGAATATCGAGTTTATGATTGAATCTATATCCATGAATATTATTTGAGTCTTCTTTGATCTCTTATATGCATGATTACTTATAGCCTCGTCTTTCTTCTTCGAATCTTTGGTTCAGATAGGCCAACTAGTCGATCTTTATTGCCATGGGAAGAGGTGCTTTCTGATAGGTTCAATCTTACGGTGTCCTCACCCAGTGACAGAAGGGCTAGCAAGGCACATATGTATCACTGGTGTTTAGGATAATGATATGGGGTATATTTCTTCACGAATAGATCTTGTCTACATCATGTCACCGTTCTAATTGCATTACTCTATTTCTCGATGAACTGAATACGCTAGATACATGCGGGATAGTGGTCGATGTGTGGAGTAATAGTAGTAGATGTAGAATTGTTTCGGCCTACTAATCTTGGAACTGATGCCTATTTAATGATCACTGCCATGGATATCGGCATAATTATTTGATCTTCTATCAATTGCCCAACAGTAATTTGTTTACCCACCGTATGCTATTTTCTCAAGAGAAGCCACTAGTGAAATCTATGGCCCACGGGTCTATCATTTATGATATTGCTTTCCGATCTATTTTTCATCGCTTTTGCTTTCAGACCTATTATTCCAAAAACACACAAAAAATACCTTGTTGCACTTTTTATTTGCTTTTTTTGCCTTCTTGCACGATCTATTCATCCAATCTTATACAAATAAATCTATCTTTTTACCTAGGAGGGATTGACAACCCCTCATACACATCAGGTTGCAAGTATTTGTTCCTTTTGTGTAGGTACTATTTACATAGTGTTGCTTGTGTCTCCTACTAGTTCAATAACCTTCGATTCACATCCGAGGGAAATACCTACAGTAGCTATGTTGCATCATCCCTTCCTCTCTGGGAAATACCAGCGCAGTTTCAAGCCGCATCTAAAGGAATTTCTGACACCGTTGCTGGGGAGACGTCATTAACATCTATCAGGTTCCTAATCAGAAATCTTATCTCATTACAATTTCCATTGTTTGCCATTTGCCTCTCATTTTCATCGCCCCCACTTCACAAAAATTTGCGGTTGTATTTGCCTTCTTTTTCGTTTTCCTTATTCTCGTCAGATCTATCTTGTTGGTTGCAATCTTGTTTGCGTAGTCACGATGGCTCAAGAGAACACTAAGTTGTGTGATTTTTTCAAATACCAACAACAATGATTTTATTAGTATGCCTATTCCTCCCGCCACTAGTGTGGAGTCTTATGACATCAATGCTGCTTTGTTGATTCTTGTTATGTAAGAGAAATTTACAGTCATTCCTAGTGTGAATAACGCATCCCATCTAAACACTTTCGTAGAATTGTGTGATATGCAAAATAAAAAAGATGTGGACAACGATATTGTGAAGTTCAAATTATTTACATTTTCTTTGTTTGATCGTGCTAAAATTTGGTTTTCTTCTTTGCCACGAAATAGTGTCGATTCTTCCGATAAGTGCAAAGATGCTTTTATCACAAATTATTTTCAACGCGCGAAATTTTCTCTCTTAGAAATCAGATCATGAATTTTAAACAACTTGAGAATGATCATGTTGCCTAATCTTGGGAAAGGATGAATATGATGCTAAGAAATTGTCCTACTCATGGTTTGAATCTTTGGATGGTCATACAAAATTTATATGCGGGATAGAATTTTGTTTCTCAAAATATTTTAGATTCCACCGTGGGTGGTACTTTTATGGAGATTACTTTGGGTGATGCAACTAAATTTATAGATAATATCATGGCAAATTATTCACAATGGCATACCGAAAGAGCAGCTACTAGTAAAAAAGTTAATCTGGTAAGAAATTAGTACTTTGAGTGAAAAAGTTGATGCTCTTATTAAATTGGTTGCCAGTAAGAATTCTCCTACTGATCTTAATGATGTGCCTTTGTCTACCTTGATTGAGAAAAATAGTGATCCCGCACATGTAAATTTTGTCCGGCGAACCAATATTAATAACAATGCTTATAGAGGTAATTTTAATCCTAGGCCTTTTCTGGGAACTTCATCTAATAATTATGGTAATTCCTATGGTAATTCTTCTTACAATAATAATAGGAACTCCTCTGGTCTTGAGAATAATATTAAAGAATTTACAATGCTCAAAAAGTTTTCAAGAGTACGATAGCAGATAAATTGAATAAGAATGATGATATGTCCAGAAGCATTGATAGAATTTCCCACGATGCAGAAAATCTCATGGTGAAAGCTTTTCCACCTAAGGTTTATGAATCAATTAAGTCTTTAAATTTGTCTATGGATAAAAGTAAGAAAAGAACCGCCATGCTTTAAGTTAAAAGAGAATAAAAAAAACTTTTCTAGTGATTGGTTTCATAAAATGATGAAGATCTTAAAGTAACTGGTGTTTCCTCTATTGATTCCTTGCTTAGTAATGTTAAAATTGATGATAAAGGGACTGAAGAAGAGTCAACTTTAGCTAGAGGGCGTCCCATCGATTTGGAGGGTGAAAATCTTGATGAAAAATTGATAAAAGTGGTGTTGGAGAGGTCAAAAATTTAACCAGTGATGTGCCCACTCTTTTGGATTACAAAGACTTTAACTATGATAGTTACTCTTTGATTGAGTGTATTTCCTTGTTACAATCCATGATAAATTCACCCCATTCTTATGATCAAAATAGAGCTTTTACTAAACATATTGTTGATGCCATGATGAAAGCTTTAGAAGAAAAATTGGAGTTAGATATTTAAATTCCTAGAAAATTACATGATGAATAGGAAACTACCATTAAATTAAAGATCAAAAATTATGAGTGTGTCGGTTCTACAAACCCTGGGTCTGTTACACCAGACTGTGCACAGGCCCAATGACAAATTTGCAGCACCAGCATCAGATCAAGGCTCAAAGAGGCCAGCTCTTGGAGGAATCAGAGAGCTGGTCGAGGAGATCAAGACAACCAAGACTAGCTGAAGAAGCAAAATATCACCGGAAGAAAAACCTTCCTTGCCGGGCACGGGAGCCTGCGGTGTTGGATCGCCTCGAAAGCGATCCTCAAACATCACCCCGGCAGGCCCGTCGGGGCTCGCGAAGGAAAACCACGACCTCACGACGACGACCGTCATCAATCAGTGCGGTGTCAACCTCCTAAGTGGCTTAGCGGTAGCCTCCTACCACATGGCAGCCACTTCCTATAGAAAGAACCACCAAATGGCACCCTTCCTGAGACCTGTCAAGCAAGCAGGCGCGAAGCTCACAAAACAGCTCGGCAAGGCTTGCCGGGCGATCCGTGATGTGACACTGAGCGGTGCATTTAATGCTTTTTGTCAACCTGCAGAGTTAGGTATGATAGCACTATTTGCTATCTAATCAGCATAGAAAGACTGATTGGCCATAGTGGTGACCCCTTAACCTATAAAAGGATGCCCATGGCAATCGTAGAAAGGATTCGGCCATTCGAACCCACACACACACATACGTGCGTGACCGCTCTCGCCCTGAGGCAACCTTGCCAGACAAGAGCGTGTTCTTTTCCACCCTTCCACCATCAATCCACCAAAGCATGAGTAGGTTTTTACTCCTCGCGGCGGCTTGAACCTAGGTAAAAACTGCCCGTGTGATCTCTGTCGTGCTACGCTACGCTTCTCTGCTCTTTGTGCAACGTGCCCATCCCCCTGCCGAACCAAAAGAGACTCATGTCCCATAGGTGGCAGTGGGTTTCCCGCGACATCTTTGGTGCGCTAGGTAGGGGGTTCACTTGCCCAGTTTGAAGGAAGGAATGCAGAGCTGGCTAGACTACTTGTAGACTTCCTATTTATCACGATCACTGTATAGTTGATGTAACATTATCCTTTTATTAATGGAAATCAGAGTTACAGTGGGGCTTTTTCCCCACTATGTTTGCTCAAAAAAAAGTTTGCTCGGGTGGAGGAGGGGAGGAAACTCCCCGGACAAGAGAATGGCTTCGACATCAACTTAGAGGATGATGACGATGCCACCAGTCAGAAGAAGAAGAACAAGAAGCATAGCAAAAAGCACAAGGATAAGGCAATGATGAGAGTTCAGGGATTGAGCACACCTAGTACTGGAAAGAAGGCTAAAGTTGAAGTCCCGGGGAACGAGGTTGCTGCGTGCAAGAATTGTCGGGAAACTGCAGCTGCCGAGAAGGCTGGAAAAAGTGATGACCCGTACTGCAAGATCCATCGAACCAAGGGCCACAATCTCAAAGAATGTCATCAGGTTGAGTAGCTTGTCAAGAAGTAGAGGGTTGAATATGAGAAGTGAGATAAGGAAAAGGTCAGATTGTCGATGGAGGAAAGGGCTGGGGAGGTGAAGCAAATAACCCCGGCAAGGCTCCTAGCTACCAAGGGAAACCCACCAGGGGCCGTGAGAAGGAGAATTGCAATGAGGAGAGTGATGGAGGGGATGAGGAGGAAACCAGTGAGCATGAGTTCCAAAATGCCACTGACGCCCTTTGCATTGATGGGGGTGCATCTCTGCATTCTTCTCATCGCCACCTTAAATAATGGGCGCGTGACATCAATGCCGTAGAGCCAACAACAGAATTTCGGAAGCCGCTCAAGTGGTCTCGCACACCCAGCATCTTTGACGAAGAGGACCACCCTGGCCGCACTACCGCGGTAGGCTGCTTGTCATTGTTGGTCTCACCAACAACCCGCAACCTCAAGGTCACAAAGATGTTTGTTGATGGCGGGGCCGGGTTGCATCTGATTTCCCCTAAGGTCATCAACAGACTCCAGATAACAGAGGAAGAGCTTAAGGTTATCGGCACGCTTCAAGGAGTTAATCCTGACAGGAGCCGTCCTAAGGGAAAGATAACATTGCCAGTAACGTTCGGGGGATAGTTGAACTACCGGTCGGTGAAGGTTGTGTTTGATGTGGTTGTTCTACCCCTGCCTTACAATGGAATCCTTGAACGCCCAGCTCTGGCTGAATTCATGGGGGAATCCCACTATGCCTACAACACCTTGAAGATGCCAGGGCCAATGGGGGTCCTTTCCATTCCTTCAGAGGAGAAGGACGCAATCGTTTGTGTGGATAAGATGTATAGGGATGCACTAGCGGTAGAGGCCGCAGTGATCACCAGTCTCGCCAGGGAGAGCAAGAAAAAGAAGAGAGATGTTAAGGGCCCTGGTGAGGAACCCGGAAACCGCGCCTCTCCGGAATGTGCTATCCTGTTAATTACTTGCTGGGAAGCTCCAACAGCAAGAGATCCAAAGTTGATGCGCCTGCTGTGAAGAAGGTCCCGGAAGGGCTGGATGGCACTGGTGGTACCTTTACTATCAGTGCCACCATTGATGACAAATAGGAAAGCACACTCGTTGCCTTCCTGCAGGCGAATGTCGATGTGTTTGCCTGGTAAGCATCAGACACCCCCGGTGTTCCACTGATCTGAACAAGGCCTACCCGAAAGACCCATTTCCCTTGCCACGCATCGACCAGATCATGGACTCCACTTCAGGTTGCGATCTACTTTCTTTCTTGGATGCATATTTGTCACAGCCCTAGCTAGTCATTGCTTGACTTTGCATAATCATCCATGTTTACATTTTATTTAAGCTGAAATGGGGATTGATCAAATCCTAGCATCAGAGATAATTCAAATAGGATCAAATAATATCTTTTTCAAATAACCCAAAATGCCCTTTCAAATTGTTCATGATTTTTGATAAGGGTGAAAAACCTCTGTCAAAAATGATGAGCATATTTGTTGGCCATTTATGGATTTTTGAATTAACTCATTGTATTTGAATTGGGGCATTTGAATTCTACAAATATTTTAAATGCTCCAAATATTCTGGTTTCAATTGTGGGCTTTTGGAATAATCCAAATAATGCCCCCAATTTATCTCAGGAGTTTTAAAAAAGAATTAGTATTTTACTATTCAAAACAGAATAAAGGAAATAGGAAAAAAATTGAAACAGAAGAAAAATAGATAATGGAAAGAGAATACCTGGCCTTACCTGTAGCCGGCCCAGCCAACAGGCCCGGCCCACTAGTGCCACCATCGTCAAGCTCCTGCCAGGAGGACAAGTCGTGGTAGAGTGCGCATCGCCGGCCGCCACCTCCTCCTTCGCCGTGTCGCGCTCCCCTTCAACCCAACCTCACGCCAGGAGATGTGGATGAAGCCCCGCATCGACCCCCTCCTCCTCCGGTCACTCTCTCCCTTCTCCCTGCTTGATCCCGAGCTCAACCGAATGAGCACGTCACCGCCGTTTGCCGTAGTCGCAGCCATCGGCCACCCCTCGCCCCATTGGGGTGTCCTCTAGCTCCGCCTTGACGCCTCAAAGGTCCATGCAAAGCCACGCACGCTCGGGAGCGCTGCATCTCCCTCACCGCCGTCGTCTTCAAGCTCGGATACCGGAGATCGCCGCCGTCGGCCCGTTGACTTCAGAGCCTCCACCGAGCAGATCATCCCTCCGTTCGACGCGCCGTGAGCTCCACTACGTTTCCCCTCCTTCGTTTTGCTCGTTCCCGTGCCGTAGCACGCTCGCCCACATGCCCGAGCACCACCGTCCGCCATGGCCACCTAGCTTTCTTAACCCGAGCCACTCCGCTTGAACCCGTGGCACCAGCGTGCCTCTGGTGGCCCGCAGCTGTGACCTAGCCGATCAGCTCCTCCCCTAGCGCACCGCAGCCCTGAACACATCTACTCCCAAACTTCGGCCATCGTCGCGAGCTCCATTCCGACGAGCTACGGCCACCCTAGCTCTAGCCGCTGCACGACTGGATACGCGCGAGTCTCAGCAGCGTGTACATGCCTTCCCTCGTGTGAATTGTCACCGGAGGACGGATTTGGGCGTCCTGCACCGTCTCGGCGCGTCGTCGGCGACGTAACTCCGGCTAACCACTGGGTTAAACACTAACCTCATTTACCCCTGGGTCAATGACTTGTGGGCCCGGCCCTGCTAACAGTTTTAGTTAGGATCATTAAAACTCTGTTAACTAACTCAGCCACTACCATGTGGGCCCCTGAGCCTAATTAGGTTAGTCTAATTCTTTCTGTTAGATTAGTGCTAATGCCATGGACCCCACGTGTCAGCTTTGACCTTGTCCTAGTTAGCGTTGACCGGGCCCACCTGTCATTCACCCAAACCAGCCCTGAGACACTGACGTGTGGGTCCCAGCCGCCAGGTTTGACCTAGACCGGCGTTGTTGACCTGTTGACGTCATGATAATGTCATGCTGACGCAGTAAAAGATGTTCTGTATTTAAAATAATTCAGAAAATTCCAGGAAATGCTTTAAACTTTGAAAAATCATAGAAAATCAACCGTAACTCCAAATGAAATAATTTATATATGAGAAATGATCAGAAAAATCCAATCTATCCATCTGCACCATTTTCATGCACGTTATACCAACTTATGACTACTGTGTAGGGAAAATCAAATGAATGTCATTTGAATATTCACATATGGAGTTGAATTTGAATCTTTGATTCAAACAAACTTCAATTAATCTGGTTGCCTGTTGCATTAGCTAAAATCACATCATATTGCCATGCTATGATCATGCATCATATTGTTGCATTGCATTGATTGTGTTCTTTCTTGTTTGCCGGTGTTTGTTCCCTCTCGATAGACATGTTCCAGCGATGAGTACGATGACACGGATGAAGAGCTATTACTATCTTTAGAAGTGCTAGGCAAGCAAAAAACCCTTGTTCATTCCGATACAATCCCACTCTCTCTCTCCTGCTCTCTTTTACTGCATTAGGACAACAACGTTTCAACTGTTACATGCTGCGGTAGTTGAACCCCTTTCCTCTGCATGACCTGTCATTGCCATAGTAAATAGTTGAAACCGACTAGCATGAGTAGGAGTTGTTTGAGCCATGTTGTGCCTACTCATCCATGATTGATTATTATGCCTGCTATTGCTTAGAGTTTTGTCAGGTCTGATTCATCGGGGATGAATTAGAATGTGGTCATCATGTCCCACTATTGAGAGCTAAGTGTGTGAGTACATGGTGGGTTGTCTCATTGAAACCGTCCTCAGGAACTAAGTTCTGTGTTTGTGATCCATGAACAGTTACTACCACAAATTGGGTTCCAGTAACTCGACCCCTCTCGGCTTATTAATCAACTCGTTCTTTGTCTAGGAGTTTCAACTAGTTTCTGGTGTTTGTAGGTAGTGTTAGTAGTCTACCAAGTGGCACCCGGTACAGGTGGGCTTGGGACTGACTAGGCACCATGGCACAGTGTACCAAGCATAGATCCATCCATCGAGGTGGGCTTGGGATCCCTGTTCACATTGTTTGGTGCCGTGAGCGACACCCCGGCCGGATCTCCTTGCGGATGGAACCTGAGTAGGCGATAAACCTTGACTAGAGACTTGCGTGGTTAGTCAGGTTGTGCCAACTCCCTCGCCGGGCTTCCGCTTGAAGGTTGCCGAGATGCACGACATGTACATGGTGGTAAGTGGCGAGAGCGTGCGTTAAGCAGTACACCCCTGCAGGGTTAACATCATCTATTCGAATAGCCGTGTCCGTGGTAAAGGACTTCTGGGTTGCCTGTACAGTTTATAGACAAGTGAAAGTGGATACTCTAAAATACGCAAGATAAGTGTGTGTGCTATGGATGGCCTTCTCATAGAGAGACGGGAGCGGATCCATAGTGGTGTATTGTTTTGGTGAATATGTGGACTCGTGTGCGCCACCTCAAAAGAGTTACCGGCCGTCGTAGTATAGGATAGCCACTCAGTCAAAGCTAGCTTGCTGCAGTCAAACTCCACCACCCCTTTGTTGATAATGGTGCATATGTAGCTAGTTCTGATGTAAGTCTTCCTGAGTACATTTGTACTCACATTTTCTTAATTTATGTTTTGCAGAGAGACTTCAGGCTCACTAGTGGTTCCGCGTGGACTTCGACGTTAGTTTGTTACCTCAGCTATGATCTTGTACCCTTGGGAGGGTCTTGTAGATAGTGAGGCTTCTCAGCCTTTTTCATTTGTAGTTGTATGTACTCAGACATGTTATGCTTCCATTGCTTGTAGGCTCTGTATGTTGGGTCATGGGATCCATGTATGTAATATTTAGCTCCTCGGAGCCTAATGAATAAATATTTTGTTTCATAGAGTTTTGTTGTGATGCCATGTTGTATTTGCACATATCGAGCATATTGTGTGTATGTTATTGAAATGCTTGGTATGTGTGGGATCCGACACCTAGTTGTTTACCCTTGGTAGCATATCTTATGGGGAAATGCCTCCTAGTGCTTCCACTGAGCCTTGGTAGCTTGCTACTGCTTCGGAACACTGAGGCTGGCCGGCATGTGTCCTTCTTCGCTCTTGTGTTTGTCCCTTCAGGGAAATGTCACGCGGTGTTCCTTTCAGTCCTTGTAGCTTGCTACGACTTGGGTTCATACGTTGATGACCGACACGCGTTGCTGGGTCATGTATGCTTGTCCCTATAATTTAGCGCCACTTTTGGTTTACAACTATTCATGTCGGCCCGGGTTCTCCGTCATATGGATGTTAGCGACACTATCATATACGTGAGCCAAAATGCGCAAACGGTCCCGGGCCAGGTAAGGTGGCACCCGTGGGGATACCGTGCATGAGGCCGCAAAGTGATATGATGTGTTACATGATAGATCGGTGTGACTTAGGATCGGGGTCCCGACAATATTCTGGATATCATCATATTTTGATGTCCAAGGAAGACGAAGAGAAGACCTCATTGCCACACCATGTGGCAGATACTACTTCGTGCGCATGCCTTTCGGGTTGAAGAGTGCCGGGTCTACTTTTGCAAGAGCTGTCCAGGTTGGTTTTTAGTCACATCTGCACAGGAAAAGCGAAGACTATATGGAAGATATTGTGGTCAAAACCAAGAACAGATCAATGCTCATCCACGATTTAGAAGAGACATTTGCCAATCTGCGCAAGGTCAACTTGAAGCTGAATTCGGGGAAGTGCGTGTTTGGCGTTCCCTCTGACAAGCTACTAGGTTTCTTTGCGTCCCACCATGGTATAGAGGCCAACCCTGATAAGATAAAGGCTATCAAGAAGATTCAAGTAGCGAAGACAGTTAAGGATGTCAGGCGTTTGATGGGGTGCATTTCCGCGCTTAATTAGCAGATTAATTTCCAAGTCTACCGAACGTGCCTTGCCATTCTTCAAGATCTTGAAGAAGGCAGGCCCCATGAAATGGACCCCAGAAGCAAATCTAGCACTACATGATTTGAAGACCTACTCGTCCTCTGTGCCTACCTTGGTTGCACGCAAACCACAAGAACCGTTGCTGCTATACCTAGCAGCAACTAATCAAGTAGTTAGTGCAGGATTGGTGGCACAGCGGGATGTAGAGGAAGAAACAACCTCAACTAGTGTCCCTTCCAGAGAAGAGAATGAGAACAGCTCGGCAAGGTCAGATATGGGTTAGGACAAGGAAGAGCACGACACCGGAAATATCCCCAAGGACGCGACAAGGAAGAAAGTGGTGCAACGCCCAATGTACTTCGTCAACTCACTGTTGCATGGGGTTAGATCCATGTACTCTAGCGTTAAAAAGTTGATTTTTGGCCTAGTCATGGCCTCAAGGAAACTGCGCCACTACTTCCAAGCCCATGAGATCATGGTTGTTACACGCTTTCCGTTGCAAAGGATACTCCAGAAGCTAGAGGCTACTGGCAGGATAGTAGAGTGGGCATTGGAGTTATCCAGCTTTGGCCTGACGTTTGAAAGCACCTCAACAATACAAAGCAGGGCATTGGCAAAGTTTATTACAGAACCAAACCCTGATGAGGAAGTGCTAGAGATAGTTGTTCCTGGCAAGGAAACCCCGAAAGAATGGATCATGTATTTTGATGGTGCCTTTTCCCTACAAGGTGCAGGGGTTGGCGTGCTTCTCGTTGCTCCCTCTAGGGAGCACTGGAAGTACGTTGTCCAGATGCATTTTCCCTGGGAGGAGGCGACCAACAATACAACAGAGTATGAAGGGCTCCTTGCCGGGCTTAGGATCGCCACAGAATTGGGAATCAAGAAGCTGATCAACGTAGGAGATTCACAACTTGTGGTGAGACAAGTCAACAAGGATGACCAAAGCCCATTGATGGAGGCATACGTCGAGGAAGTGAGAAGGTTGGAGGAACACTTGGATGGATTGCAAACAGAGCACATACCCCGTGCAGAAAATAGAATTGTTGATCATGTATCAAAGTGCGCTGCGCAGAAGCTTCCTGTGGGACCAAGAACTTTTGTTCTCCACCTTATTCAGCCCTCTGTATCCCCGGAAACAATGGCCCGAAAGAGGAGGAAACTGGACTCTCGTAAGCCTATCCCGGTAGAGCCCTCCGGGGCACCTGGTAGGGACCCTGCCGGAAACAACTCCCATTCGCTTGCCAGGTTGCACCCTCCTGCCGGGCCTCCGGTCCCCGCGGTTGAGGAACGCGCCCCAACGAATGCGGAGGTGCCGCTAGTCCTCATTGCCGAGCCACAAGCTCAACTTCGGCAAGGCACATAGTCCACTTCCTCCAAACCGAAGAACTTCCTAAAGAGCAAGAAGAAGCTGAAAGTGTAGCCCGGAGGCCAGTATGTATCAGTTTGTCGATCACACTCTATACAGAAGAAGGCCCAACGGTGTGAAATTGAAGTGCATTTGCCGGGAAGGAAGAAAGGAACTGTTGGCATAAGTACACAAAGGCATTTACGGCTCTCACATTGGATCAAGGGCATTAGTTGGGAAAGCATTCCGGAAAGTATTCTATTGGCCCACAACCCTCCAAGACGCGGGTTAGCTAGTGACCAAATGTGAAGCCTACAAGTTTTCCATTCCAAGAATATCCATCTTCATGCCGAAGCTCTTTAGACAATCCCTTTGTCATGGCTGTTTTCGGTCTGGGGGCTCGATATCCTCGGACCTTTCCCCCGATCTGCCGAGGGCTTTGAATTCTTATTTGTTGCCATCGACAAGTTTACAAAGTGGCCGGAAGTAGATGCCGTGAGAAAGGTGACTTCTCAGTTAGCTATCCAGTTCTTGAAAGGATTGATGTGCCGCTTCGGGGTCCATGCCCGGATCATTGCCGTCAACGGTACCCAATTCACGAGTCACGCCTTCAAGCAATATGTTCATGCCCTCGGAAGCAAGATCTCATTTGCCTCTGTTGCACATCCCAGAAGCAATGGACAAGCTGGGAGGGCAAATGCTGGAGTGTTGCAGGGCCTTAAGACAAGAACATTTGATAACCTACAGAAGTGCGGCAGGTGATGGGTCGATGAGCTCCCAGTGGTTCTCTGGTCCCTCAGCACGACACCAAACCGAGCTACCGGGCAGACTCCCTTCTCCCTTGTCTATGGGGCAGAAGCAATTATCCCCACGGAACTCATTTACAGGTCTCCTCGAGTGCTTGCCTATGATGAAGTAGCGCAGGATCAACACTGGCGTGATCATGTTGTGCTTCTCGAGGAGAACCGTCTCCAGGCTACTACGCGTGCCGCACGCTACCAGCAAGCCCTGCGTTGCTATCACACCTGGTGTCCGGTGTTTTGAGGAAGGAGACCTTGTCCTTAGGCCCGTTTAGTCCGCCACGGGTGCAAACAAGTTATCGCCGAAGTGGGAAGGCCCTTACCGGGTGGTGCGAGTCACTAGACCTAGCGTAGTCTGTCTGCAGACCAGAGATGGCATTCAATTGCAAAAATCATGGAATATTGAGCATCTCCGCTAGTACTACCCTTAAGGCACGGCTGTCGGGCCCTTCCTGGCAGCCATCCTTTTGTACAGGCCTTGCCTTAGTTGCATGTAACCACTTGTACAAACCCAAGCGCAGACCATGAGCAACAGAAAAATAAACAAAGCGCTAAGAGCGGGGGTGATACGTGTCCAATGTATCTATAATATTTTATTGGTCCATGCTATTATATTATCTTTCTTGGATGTTTCATATGCATTTATATGCTATTTTATATGATTTTTGGGACTAACCTGTTAACCTAGAGCCCAGTGCCAGTTTATGTTTTTTCCTTATTTTCGAGTTTCGTAGAAAAGGAATATCAAACGGAGTCCAAACGAGTTGAAAATTTACGGTGATTTTTTTATGGACTAGAAGAATCCCCTGAAGCAAAAGAGTTGGGCCAGAAAAGTCCCGAGCCGACCACAAGGTTGGACAGCGCGCCCTAACCCCCTCCCCTGGAAGCGACATCCGTCCTTGTTGTTGACTCGTCGACCCACCTGATTTGTTCTCGATGCCTAAAATTCTAATAAATACCGAAACCCCCAGAAGTACACCTAGATCGTCCGCTGCCGCAAGCCTCTGTAGCAACGAAAGACCAATCGGGAGCCCATTCCTGCACCCTGCCGGAGGGGGAAACCATCACTGGTGGCCATCTTCATGATCCCGGCGGTCTCCATGACGAGGAGGGAGTAGTTCACCCTCGGGGCTGAGGGTATGTACCGGTAGCTATGTGTTTGAACTTGATCCCTCGAGTTCTTTATTTGGCACGGTCTTGATGTACTGCGAGCTTTGCTATTATAGTTGGATCTGATGATGTTTCTCCCCCTCTACCTTCTTGTAATGGATTGAGTTTTCTCTTTGAAGTTATCTTACAGGATTGGGTCTTTAAGGATTTGAGAACACTTGATGTATGTCTTGCATGTGCATATCTGTGGTGACAATAGGATATTCACGAGATCCACTTGATGTATGTCTTGGTGATCAACTTGCGGGTTCAGTGACCTTGTGAACTTATGCATAGGGGTTGGCACACGTTTTCATCTTGACTCTCCGGTAGAAACTTTGGTGCACTCTTTGAAGTTCTTTGTTTTGGTTTGAATAGATGAATCTGAGATTGTGTGATGCATATCGTATAATCAAACCCGTGAATACTTGTGGTGACATTGGAGTATCTAGGTGACATTAGGGTTTTGGTTGATGTGTGTCTTAAGGTGTTATTTTAGTACGAGCTCTAGGGCTGTTTGTGACACTTATAGCAATATCCCAATAGGTTGATCAGAAAGAATAACTTTGAGGTGGTTTTGTACCCTACAATAATCTCTTCATTTATTCTCCGCTATTAGTGACTTTGGAGTTACTCTTTGTTGCACGTCGAGGGATTGTTATATGATCTAATTATGTTATCATTGTTGAGAGAACTTGCACTAGTGAATGTATGAACCCTGGGCCTTGTTTTCACACATTGCAACACCGTTTCCGCTCACGTTTCTTACTGGTTACCTTGCTGTTTTTATATTTTCAGATTACAAAAACCTATATCTGCCAACCATATTACACTTGTATCACCGTCTCTTCACCGAACTAGTGCACCTGTACAATTTGGCATTGTATTCGGTGTGTTGGGGACACAAGATACTTTTATTATTTAGTTGCAGGGATGTTTGAGAGATACCATCTTCATCCGATGCCTCCCACGGATTGGTAAACCTTAGGTCATCCACTTGAGGAAAATTGCTACTGTCCTACAAAACTCTACGCTTGGAGGCCCAACACGAGTCTACAAGAAGAAGGTTGTGTAGTAGACATCATGCTGTTTTTCGGCGCATTTGCTGGGGAGGCTAGGTAAGCGGCACTCACATCCTGTAAAGGAAGCTCTTTTCTGGCGTCGTTGCTGGGGAGGTGAATGCTTGAAGGTATATCTTTAGATCCTGCAATTGAATCTTTTTGTTTCATGTTATATCACTAGTTTGGTTTATCAACAGAAAACAAAAAATTGAATTGAGGTTGCCACATATACTTCATCTTTTTAATGTCTTTCATGAAAATGATGGAAAGGAAAATTGTGCCAAAGTGTGAGAAAAAGAAGTTAATAAAATATTTGGAATAAAATATTTGAATGATGACCATGATTGCAATGTTGTTAGTATGAATTCTTTGAATATCCATGATGCTAATGATATGCAAAGCTACAAGCTTGGGGATGCAATGTTTGATGAAGATGATATTTTTAGTCCCCCAAGTTTTGATGATCTAATTTATTATGATGAAAGCATGCCTCCTATTTATGATAATTATTGTGATGACACTTGTGTTATAAAGAATACTTGTAACCATTAAACTTATCATCAGGATTTTAATCAAGTGTTACAAGATAGTTATTATGTTGAGTTTGCTCCCACTAATATTCATGAGAATAAATTTGCTTATGTGGAGAGTAATAAAATTTCTATGAGTATGGATCATGAAAAGAATGCTTTATGTGATGGTTATATTGTTGAATTTGTTCATGATGCTACTGAAAATTATTATGAATGAGGAGCATATGCTTTTAAGTATTGGAATAATATCAAGTTCCCTCTCTATGTGTTGAAAATCATGAAGTTGTGCTTGTTTAGCCTTCATATGCTAGTTGATTCTTGTTCCCCTAAATTATTTGATCAAATAATCCCTATGCATAGGAAGTTTGTTAGACTTAAATTTTCTTGCCATATGATTCACGATGTTGTTTCTACATTTCAAATCTTTACTTCTTTGGGAGCATCGTTGAAATCTTCATGCCAAGCTAAAAGGCATTAGAGAAAGGCGCTTGTTTGGAGACAAGCCAATACTTTTACCTACTATTCTTGTGTGTTCACGTGATTAAGATACTGTAGTAATCATGTTTATTGCTTTTGTTACAATAATGTGCTAAATAAAGCCTTTGGGATAGTGTGGTTTATAGTTGACTTGATTCTATGCAAAAACAGAAAGTGTTGCGTCTAGTGCAGAAAATTCAATAAACCACCGGAACGTGATAATTATGAGAAAGTTTTACACATGATTGATATACAAATTGCCTACATTTTCCTAATTTTTCAGAATTTTTAGAGTTTCAGAAGTATGGTGGTTGTCCAGATCAGTACAGACTATTCTGTTTTTGACAAATTCTGTTTTCAATGCATAGTTTGCATGTTTTATTTTTTTCCATGGCTTATAACCTCACTTGGAGCTCTATTTTTATTCACCACATGATATGTGTTTTTTAGCGTCATTTTCTTTTCTTTTAGATTTTATTGTTGTCATTTATAATAAGTTTTAGTATCTTTTTTTTTCAATAGAAAAGACAAGTATAGCCTTTACCATGCTTATATGTTGCTGCTTGAAAACAGATAGTTTTCTACCATTGTCTGAATTCTTCTGGATAGGCAGAACGTGATAAAATCTTGAAATGATTACACAGTTAGCACAAATAAGTTCTCTCTAACGTGGTAATGTTTCAGAATTTTTTGAGCTAGGGAAGTACGAGAACAATTCCACTCTTTACAGACTGTTCTGTTTAGACAGATTGTTGTTATGTTTGCATTGTTTGCATATGTTTGCATGTTTAGTGATTCTATTTGAAGATATGAGTATTAAATATGCAGATGCATTAAGTACGGAATGTTAAATTATAATTTTAGTGATTTTCTACAATACAGAATGATAAGGTTTTCAGTTGATTTATACTAACTTATCTCACGAGTTCTTGTTGAGTTTTGGGTGGATGAAGTTTCTCAGATTTAGGGAAACCGTGCCATGAGAGGAATTAAGGAGACACAAGAGCTCAAGCTTGGGGATGCCCAAGGCATCCCAAGGTAATATTTCAAGAAGTCTCATGCATCTAAGATTGGGGATGCCAGGGTAGGCATCCCACCTTTCTTCATCAACAACTATCGGTTAGTATCGGTTGAGCCTAAGTTTTTGCTTCTTCACATGATATGTGCAATCCTCGCAATGCCATTTTATTTTGTTTTCTTGATGTTTGAATAAAGTACTCAAGATCTGAAATTATTAAATGAGAGAGGGTCTTCTCATAGCTAGTTAATTATTTGACTACTCACTGATCTTCACTTATATCTTTTTGGAGTAGTTTGTCAGTTGCTCTAGTGCTTCGCTTATATCTTTTTAGAGAACAGCGGTGGTTTTATTTCGAAGAAATTGATGAACTCTCATGCTTCACTTATATTATTTTGAGAGTCTCTAAACAACATGGTAATTTTCTTGTGTTATGAATTTAGTCCTGATATGATAGGCATCCAAAGAGGGTATAATAAAAACTTTCATATAGAGCATTGAATCCGTGAGAAGTTTGATTCCTTATAATTGTTTTGATATATTAAGGTGGAGTCATGCTAGTGGTAGTTTGTGAGGTTAAAGAAATAATTGTGTTAAGGTTTGTGATTCCCGTAGCATTCACGTATGGTCTATGTAACCAAATTGGCGAGCACTGTATCTTGATGGGTTATCTTTGCGTGGAGGTCGGGGGCGTGTGATGGTTAACTCCTACCAACCTGCCCCCTTAAAGCATGCATTGTAGTACTTTGCTTCGAGGGCTAATAGATTTTTAGCAATAAGTATGTGAGTTCTTTATGTCTAATGTTGAGTCCATGGATTATACGCACTCTCACCCTTCCACCTTGCTAGCCACTCTAGTGCTGCGCAACTTTCGCCGGTGCATCAAACCACCCTATACCCTTCTTCATAACAGCCACCATAACTAGCTACTATGGCATTTCCATAGCCATTACGAGATATATTGCCATGTAACTCCACCGCTCATTTATTATGACACACTTCATCATTGTCATATTGCTTTGCATGATCATGTAGTTGACATAGTATTTGTGGCAATGCCACCGTTCATATTGTTTATACATGTCACTCTTGATCATTGCACATCCTGGTACACCGCCAGAAGCATCCATTTAGAGTCATTGCTTTGTTCTAGTATCGAGTTGTAATATCGAGTTGTAAGTAAATAAAAGTATGATGTCATTATTATTAGAGCATGTCCCATGTGAGGTTATAAAAAAAGAGGGGAAAAAGAGCCAAATAAAAAAAAGGCCAAAAGAGTCTCAAAAAAAAAGAAAAAAGAAATAGAAAAAGAGACTCCAAGAAATAGGAGGAGTCTTCAAAAAATGCGAGAAAAAGAGAGAAGAGACAATGTTAATATCCTTTTCCACACTTGTGCTTCAGAATAGCACCATGTTCTTGATGATAAAGAGTCTCCTATGTTGTCGCTTTCATATACTAGTGGGAATTTTTCATTATAGAACTTGGATTTTATATTCCAACGATGGGCTTCCTCAAATACCCTAGGTCTTCATGAGCAAGCAAGTTGATGCACACACACTTAGTTTTCTTTTGAGCTTTCATACACTTATAGCTCTAGTGCATCCGTTACATGGCAATCCCTACTCACTCACATTGATATCGATTGATGGACATCTCCATAGTCCATTGATTTGCCTAGTCGATGTGAGACTTTCTCCCTCCTTTTGTGAGTGCTATGTCCATGGTTCACGCTCATGTATTGTGTGAAGAGTTGAAAAGGTTTGAAAATGTAAAGTATGAAAACAATTGCTTGGCTCACACCGGCATGGGTATGAGGTGTATCTTGTCTGAAGAAAATGGAGCTAAAAGACTATATGATTTTGTAGGGATAGCTTTCTTTAGCCATGTTATTTCTGAAGCTACTTAAATTGATGTTTAGTATGCTTGAAGTATTACTGTTTTGATATTGATAAACTTTTGTTTTGAGTCTTATGGATCTGAACATTCATGCCACAATAAAGAATAATTACATTGATAAATATGTTAGGTAGCATTCCACATCAAAAAATTCTGCTTTTTATCATTTACCTACTCTAGGACGAGCAGGAATTAAGCTTGGCGATGCTTGATACATCACCAACGTATCTATAATTTTTTATTGTTCCACGCTATTATATTATCTTTCTTGGATGTTTTATATGCATTTATATGGTATTTTATATGATTTTTTGGACAAGCCTATTAACCTAGAGCCTAGTGCCAGTTTCTGTTTTTTCTTTGTTTTTGAGTTCCGCATAAAAGGAATATCAAACGGAATCCAAACGAGCTGAGAATTACAGTGATTTTTTAGGGACCAGAAGAAGCCCCCGAAGCAAAAGAGTTGGGCCAAAAGAGTCCCGAGCCAACCGCAAGGTTGTAGTCCTCCGTCCTTGTCGTTGACTCGTGGACCGCCCTGACTTTTTCTCGACGCCAAATATTTTTATAAATACCGAAACCCCCAAAATAAACTTAGATCGGGAGTTCCGCTGCCGCAAGCCTCTATAGCAACAAAAAACCAATTAGGAGCCCGTTCCGGCACCCTGCCAAAGGAGGAAACCATCACTGGTGGCCATCTTCATCATCCCGGCGGTCTCTATGACGAGGAGGGAGTAGTTCACCCTCGGGGCTGAGGGTATGTACCGGTAGCTATGTGTATGATCTCTCTCCCTCGTGTTCTTGATTTGGCACGATCTAGATTGTCACGACCAAGATGCGATTATATCCCGAAGACGTTATAAACTCGTGATTGGGGCACAACCGCGTTTCGGTCGCTTAGAAATATGGTTATCATTACATCATACCATTACATAAATAGATGGGGATACAACAAGTCCTACAAGAGCCACATGAATACAACACATCATACAGACGACATGTGACTACGAATGAAAACACATAAAAGGCACAACGACATCCATCCTGCTCTCCCAGGCTGCCGACCAGGAACCTATCCCAAGATCGACGAAGAAGAAGAAGAAAGAACTCCAACACAAGTAAACATCACTCTCATGTCAAGTCATCAAAAACCTGCACCTGCAATTGTTGTTGTAGTATCTGTGAGCCACGAGGACTCAGCAATCCCATAACCATGGGTATCAAGACTAGCAAAGCTGAAAGGGTATGGAGAGGTTAAGTGGTGAGGTTGCAGCAGCGACTAAGCATTATATGGTGGCCAACTTACGAGTACAAGAATAAGATGAGCATCTACGCAGCCGATCGCAAACTAGTAATGATCGCTAAGTGATCCTGAACTACGTGTGAGTCAAACATAACCCCGCTGTGTTCTCTCTCAAAATGAAAAGAGACGGTCACGGTTACGCACGAGGTTGGTGTATTTTATTTTGGATGCTCTGTCAAGTTTTCGACAACCGGACATTAACAAATTCCAATCTGTCAGATAACTGCGGGCATGGATTTTGAAAGATCATAACCCTGTAGGGGTGTCCCAACTTAACCAATCGCAAGCTCTCACGATCAGTAGAGGTAAAACCTCTTATCTTATGGACAACCCGATCAGACTCGGAATCCCAGTGCACAAGACATTTCGACAATGGTAAAACAAGTCCAGCAAGACCTCTCGACATGCCGACACCCTGATCGTAGTCGTGCATATCTCGTCTCAGGCCATGATGGATGAGCTATGGTTACAGTGACCAGATACCCCAAGTTGCCAAGGGGCGGCGCCATAAGCTGCTCTAGGTTGGGCCAACACTCATGTCGAGCACTGGCCCGGGGGTTGAATTAAGAATCCACGGGTAGCGCTAACTACCTATGCAAGTTTTAGTTATTATTAGGCAAATGGTAAAGTCAAGGTTGGGCCTTGCTGGAGGAGTTTTATTCAAAGCGAACTGTCAAGGGGTCCCCATAAACCCAACCGCGTTAGGAACGCAAAATCAAGGAGCATAACACCGGTTTCTTGGTTCTTAAGGCAGCATGAGTGGAACAAAACACTAAGCAAAAGGCCAAGTCATCCACCCATTGCAAAGTACATAGGTGTCTTAATTATGGTAATATATATTGTGATATGCCAACAATCCAAGTTCCGACATGGAGCAAACTTCATCTGCACCTGTAACTAACAATGCTATAAGTGGGGCTGAGCAAGGGGTAACATCGCCATACAACAGTTTGCTAGGATGGTGTCAAAGGTTAGAGGTTTCATGGCAACAAAGAGAGGCTGATAACAAATAGATAGGTAGCGCGACATATAGCGATAGCATCGAGACAACTAGCATAGCAATGATAGTAATAAGATCCAAGGTGACGGTCATCTTTCCTGAGATCCTGCTAGGAAGAAGAACGAGTCATGAAGAAGAAGAAGCCACGAAGACGAACGAAGCATAGTCAAACGAATCCTCACGATCCCAACGAAATAGGAACTAACTAAAAGAAGCAAACAACATGGTAAACACACAACACATAAACACGACATGATGCTCAACCAAGTATGATGCATGACAAGGCTACATGATGCTTTACATGGCCAGGGATGATGCATACAAGACCAGACAACAAAGCATGTTTAAATGAGGCCGGAGACAACATATAACAATTCCGGTAAGTCCTCATATGTAAATTTTAGAAATTAATCCTGATCTGAACAAACCTTTAGGTAAAGTTGTTAATGAGCATGTTAACATGCACCATGATGATCTATATGAAATCCTAGTCAAGTTACATATAAGATTCATTTAATTCGGAGCTACGGCCTAGAAGATATGAGCAAAACAAGATACACATGGCATTGATGCAAAGTGCATTCAAAGATCAAGCACATGCTCACAAAACATGGATGCAACATGACATGATGCATCTACATGCAAAACCAAGCAAGTTTCATATAGAGCATACTCCAAACAGATCCACGGATCAACACATACACACAAAACAAGTTTACAGGACAAGATGTCCAAAACAGCGACTAGACATCTTACAAGCATCAAAACAACATGCTACAAGTACAAGCTAGGCACAAGAATGGCAGAAGCTCAAAGTACAGATCACAGGCTTCCAATATCAACAAGTATCAGGTACATAGGCATCAAGAATAATCTAACATGATCAAGGCAACATGCAAAATTTAAATCACAGATTATGACTTAGTGGAAAACAGAGCATATACATGAGCAGAGTTAATATGTTGACATGTTGGAGACAAGAAACAATTAAGCTACAGCACAAGAACATGGCAAGCAGAAATGCTAGAACACGACATGCAGCTCAAGGAACATAAGATGTCATATAAATGGGAGCAACAGGTTCATAGCATTCATCAAAACAAGAAGCTAACATGATATAGCAGATTCTCAGACTTTGTGAAAATCAAGGAAGGCAAACAACAACATTATGATGCTGACTTTGGAGGCACATAACAGCAAGCATATCAACTCTAATAAGCATGCAAAGGTCGTAAACATGTAATATGCATGGCACACTCCAAATAACTCCATTGGCACAACTCCATAAGATGCATAGATTGATTACAACAGGCTTTGCCAAATTGAACATGTTGTTGACTGGCAGACAGATTTATCAAAATGACAACTTGAGAGCAAGAAAGAGACAAGCTACAGCAACCTATAATTGTAAACAAGGGCATGGATGGATAGAGCATAACAAGGTCTTAAAGACATGCCCACTGGACATCCCAAAACATGCATGGATATGATTGTATCATCAAGCAAACATGGCATCATAGTATAATAGTTCCAGACTTAGCAGTTTTTAACATGAAAAGTGGATTGCACCACAACAAAGATGTCATCATTGTGCTCCTAACACATGTTGACATGATGCTCAAACAAAAATCACACAAAAAGATATTAAAAAGACAAATCAGCAAGTTATACCAAGTTTCAGCAGTTAACAGCACTTATCACTTTTGCAAAAGAGCTAATGGCATCAATATGAACAGTAACATGCATGCAAATGCAACTATCATGTAGAGCACAGAGAGACGAACATTTTGACATATAGAACACTCAATTTGGACACACGTGCACAAAGATATGATCACTACAACATGCACACATATGATGAACTGGAAAGGACTTGGCAGTTTTTCTAGGAGAAAAACAAGCGAGCAAAAAATAACTAAACTACGCACAGGCGGGGCTTAGTGGGCTCACCATTGGGCTCGGCCCAGGACGGAGGGGGAGGCGAGGCAGGCCGGCTCAGCGCTGCTGGGCCAGGGGCGCCCTGGGCCCTGGGCCACGGGGCGACGAGGCCCATGCAGGGCCCACGAGGCCGGGACGGCTGGCCAACCAGGGGTCGTGGAGGAAGCCATCTGGAGCTGCGCCAGCGTCGAACCCGGCGGGCGGCACGGTGGATCCGGGGAGGAGGGGCGGCGCCGCCATGGAGGGAGCTAGATCTCGGCGGCAGGGAGCTAGCGGCGGCGGCGAGCGCGGGCGACGCTCGGGAGTGGGGTGGCGCTGGTCGCCGGAGGGCCCGGCGGCGGGGTCGAGCTCACCGGAGGGAGCCGGGGCGAGGTGAGCTTGAGACACGGGGCAGGCGGCCGGGCTCGCGCGGACACGGGGCTCCGGCGGTGCGCGACGCCCGGGGCGAGGCATGGTCGAACGGGAGGAGCGGGGCGGTGCTTGGGCAAGGCGGAGACGATGTTCGCCGGTGGCGAGGCTCGCCGGAGCTGTGAGGTCTGACAGGACCTGGCGCTCGGGAGCGACGCGTGGCGGTGGGCGGCATCGGGTCCCATATCGGGCCCGAGCGTGCCTGGCGGCGGTCCTCGTGGGCGGCGGCGACGGAGTGGGCATGGGCGACACATGGCGCGACGGGATTGGGGCGGGTGGCGGCGGTGGACACGTCCGGCGGCAAGGACGAGGAGGAAGCTAGGGTTTGGATCCGAAATTTTGGAGGAGGGGTGTTTATATAGATTCTGGGAGCTAGGAGAGGGCTATTGAGGTGCGGTTTTCGGCCAAGCGATCGTGATCCAACAGCGAAGAGCATGGAAGGGGTTTAGATGGGCTAGTGGGCTGTTGTGGAGGGGTGCTAGGCTAAAAGAGAAATGGCTTCCGCCGGTTAACGCGGTTAACTGTTGGGGCATCAAAAGGACTCCGAATGCCAAGTTTCACCTCATTCCGAGAATATTTTCCAGCCACTTACAAAATAAGGTTTCGGAGGTGCCGGGGGCACGTGCCAGTGTGACTGGGCTCAGAATGGACAACGGAGAGGACCGATGGCTTGGCAACTACGGACGGATGCAAGTTTTGAAAACTATGCAGATGCAATGCACGTGATGACATGGCAAAGTGCAACACGCAAGCATATGGCATGGCAACGACAGCGAATAAGAGGATGACACCTGGCACATCGGTCTCGGGGTGTCCCAACTTAGGCCATCACAAGCTCTCACGATTAGCAAAGGTAAAACCTCTTATCTTAAGGACAACCCGACCAGACTCAGAATCCCGGTTTACAAGACATTTCAACAATGGTAAAACAATTCCAGCAAGACCTCCTGACGTGCCGACACCAGGATAGTAGCTGTGCGTATCTCATCTCAGGCCAGGACGGATGAGCTATGGCTACAGCAACCAGATACCCAAGTTGCCAAGGGGTGGCGCCGCAAGCTGGTCTAGGTTGGTTCAAGACTCATGTTGAGCACTGGCCCGGGGGTTGATTAAGAATCCATGGGTAGAGCTAACTTCCTATGCAGGCTTTACTTATTATTAGGCAAATGATAAAACCAAGGTTCGGCCTTGATGGAGGAGTTTTATTCAAAGCGAACTGTCAAGGGGTCCCCGTAAACCCAACCACGTTAGGAACGCAAAATTAAGGAACATAACACCGATTTATCAGTTCTTAAGGCGGCATGAGTGGAAGAAAACACTAAGCAAAAGGCCAAGCCTTCCACCCATTGCCAAGTACAAAGGTGTGTTAATTATTGTAATAGATATTGTGATATGCTAATAATCCATGTTCCGACATGGAGCATTCTTCATCTTCACCTTCAACTAACAATGCTAGAGGGGCTGAGCAAGCAGTAACATAGCCATACAACGGTTTGCTGGGATGGTGTCAAAGGTTAGTGGTTTCATGGCAACAAAGAGAGGCTGACAACAAACAGATAGGTAGCGCGCCATATAGCGATAGCATCAAGACAACTAGCATAGCAATGATAGTATTGAGATCCCAGGTGACGGTCATCTTGGCTGAGATCCTCCTAGGAAGGATAACGAGCCCATGAAGAAGAAGAAGCCACAAAGACAAAAGAAGCGTAGTCGAACAAATCCTCACGATCGCAATGAAACAGGAACTAACGAGAAGAAGCAAACCACATGGTAAACACACAACACATAAACACGACATGATGCTCAACCAAGTATGATGCATGACAAGGCTACATGATGCTTTACATGCCAAGGGATGATGCATACAAGACCACACAACAAAGCAAGTTTAAATGAGGCCGGAGACAACATATAACAATTCCAGTAAGTCCTCATATGTAAATTTTCGAAATTGGTTCAGATCTAAACAAACCTTCAGTTAAAGTACAGATCACAGGCTTCCAATATCAACAAGTATCAGGTACATAGACATCAAGAATAATCTAACATGATCAAGGCAACATGCAAAATTTAAATCACAGATTATGACTTAGTGGAAAACAGAGCATATACATGAGCAGAGTTAATATGTTGACATGTTGGAGACAAGAAACAATTAAGCTACAACACAAGAACATGGCAAGCAGAAATGCTAGAACACGACATGCAGCTCAAGGAACATAAGATGTCATATAAATGGGAGGAACAGGTTCATAGCATTCATCAAAACAAGAAGCTAACATGATATAGCAGATTCTCAGACTTTGTGAAAATCAAGGAAGGCAAACAACAACATTATGATGCTGACTTTGGAGGCACATAACAGCAAGCATATCAACTCTAATAAGCATGCAAAGGTCGTAAACATGTAATATGCATGGCACACTCCAAATAACTCCATTGGCACAACTCCATAAGATGCATAGATTGATTACAACAGGCTTTGCCAAATTGAACATGTTGTTGACAGGCAGACAGATTTATCAAAATGACAACTTGAGAGCAAGAAAGAGACAAGCTACAGCAACCTATAATTGTAAACAAGGGCATGGATGGATAGAGCATAACAAGGTCTTAAAGACATGCCCACTGGACATCCCAAAACATGCATGGATATGATTGTATCATCAAGCAAACATGGCATCATAGTATAATAGTTCCAGACTTTTAACATGAAAAGTGGATTGCACCACAACAAAGATGACATCATTGTGCTCCTAACACATGTTGACATGATGCTCAAACAAAAATCACACAAAAAGATATTAAAAAGACAAATCAGCAAGTTATACCAAGTTTCAGCAGTTAACATCACTTATCACTTTGGCAACAGAGCTAATGGCATCAATATGAACAGTAACATGCATGCAAATGCAACTATCATGTAGAGCACAGAGAGACGAACATTTTGACATACAGAACACTCAATTTGGACACACGTGCACAAAGATATGATACTACAACATGCACACATATGATGAACATGAAAGGACTTGGCAGTTTTTCTAGGAGAAAAACAAGCGAGCAAAAAATAACTAAACTACACACATGCGGGGCTTAGTGGGCTCACCACTAGGCTCAGCCCAGGACGGAGGGGGAGGCGAGGCAGGCCGGCTCAGCGCTGCTGGGCCAGGGGCGCCCTGGGCCCTGGGCCACGGGGCGACGAGGCCCATGCAGGGCCCACGAGGCCGGGACGGCTGGCCGACCAGGGGTCGTGGTGGAAGCCATCTGGAGCTGCGCCAGCGTCGAACCCGGCGGGCGGCACGGTGGATCCGGGGAGGAGGGGCGGCGCCGCCATGGAGGGAGCTAGATCTCGGCGGCAGGGAGCTAGAGGCGGCGGCGAGCGCGGGCGACGCTCGGGAGTGGGGTGGCGCTGGTCGCCGGACGGCCCGGCGGCGGGGTCGAGCTCACCGGAGGGAGCCGGGGCGAGGTGAGCTTGAGACACGGGGCAGGCGGCCGGGCTCGCGCGGACACGGGGCTCCGGCGATGCGCGACGCCCGGGGCGAGGCATGGTCGAACGGGAGGAGCGGGGTGATGCTTGGGCAAGGCGGAGACGATGTTCGCCGGTGGCGAGGCTCGCCGGAGCTGCTAGGTCTGACAGGGCCTAGCGCTCGGGAGCGACGCATGGCGGTGGGCGGCTTCGGGTCCCATATCGGGCCCGAGCGTGCCTGGCGGCGGTCCTCGTGGGCGGCGGCGACGGAGTGGGCACGGGCGACACATGGCGCAACGGGATTGGGGCGGGAGGCGGCGGTGGACACGTCCGGCGGCAAGGACGAGGAGGAAGCTAGGGTTTGGATCCGAAATTTTGGAGGAGGGGTGTTTATATTGATTCTGGGAGCTAGGAGAGGGCTATTGAGGTGCGGTTTTCGGCCAAGCGATCGTGATCCAACGGCGAAGAGCATGGAGGGGGTTTAGATGGGCTAGTGGGCTGTTGTGGAGGGGTGCTAGGCTAAAAGAGAAATGGCTTCCGCCGCTTAACGCGGTTAACTGTTGGGGCATCAAAAGGACTCCGAATGCCAAGTTTCACCTCATTCCGAGAATATTTTCCAGCCACTTACAAAATAAGGTTTCGAAGGTGCCGGGGGCACGTGCCAGTGTGACTGGGCTCAAAATGGACAACGGAGAGGACCGATGGCTTGGCAACTACGGACGGATGCAAGTTTTGAAAACTATGCAGATGCAATGCACGTGATGACATGACAAAGTGCAACACGCAAGCATATGACATGGCAACGACAGCGAATAAGAGGATGACACCTGGCACATCGGTCACGGGGTGTCCCAACTTAGGCCATCACAAGCTCTCACGATCAGCAGAGGTAAAACCTCTTATCTTAAGGACAACCCGACCAGACTCGGAATCCTGGTTTACAAGACATTTCAACAATGGTAAAACAATTCCAGCAAGACCTCCTGACGTGCAGACACCAGGATAGTAGCTGTGCGTATCTCATCTCAGGCCAGGACGGATGAGCTATGGCTACAGCAACCAGATACCCAAGTTGCCAAGGGGTGGCGCCGCAAGCTGCTCTAGGTTGGGCCAAGACTCATGTTGAGCACTGGCCCGGGGGTTGATTAAGAATCCATGGGTAGAGCTAACTTCCTATGCAGGCTTTACTTATTATTAAGCAAATGATAAAACCAAGGTTCGGCCTCGTTGGAGGAGTTTTATTCAAAGCGAACTGTCAAGGGGTCCCCGTAAACCCAACCACGTTAGGAACGCAAAATTAAGGAACATAACACCGATTTATCAGTTCTTAAGGGGGCATGAGTGGAAGAAAACACTAAGCAAAAGGCCAAGCCTTCCACCCATTGCCAAGTACATAGGTGTGTTAATTATTGTAATAGATATTGTGATATGCTAATAATCCATGTTCCGACATGGATCAATCTTCATCTTCACCTTCAACTAACAATGCTAGAGGGGCTGAGCAAGCAGTAACATAGCCATACAACGGTTTGCTGGGATGGTGTCAAAGGTTAGTGGTTTCATGGCAACAAAGAGAGGCTGACAACAAACAGATAGGTAGCGCGCCATATAGCGATAGCATCAAGAGAACTAGCATAGCAATGATAGTATTGAGATCCCAGGTGACGGTCATCTTGCCTGAGATCCTTCTAGGAAGGATAACGAGCCCATGAAGAAGAAGAAGCCACAAAGACAAACGAAGCGTAGTCGAACAAATCCTCACGATCGCAATGAAACAGGAACTAACGAGAAGAAGCAAACCACATGGTAAACACACAACACATAAACACGACATGATGCTCAACCAAGTATGATGCATGACAAGGCTACATGATGCTTTACATGGCAAGGGATGATTCATACAAGACCACACAACAAAGCAAGTTTAAATGAGATCGGAGACAACATATAACAATTCCGGTAAGTCCTCATATGTAAATTTTCGAAATTGGTTCAGATCTTCACAAACCTTCAGTTAAAGTACAGATCACAGGCTTCCAATATCAACAAGTATCAGGTACATAGGCATCAAGAATAATCTAACATGATCAAGGCAACATGCAAAATTTAAATCACAGATTATGACTTAGTGGAAAACGGAGCATATACATTAGGAGAGTTAATATGTTGACATGTTGGAGACAAGAAACAATTAAGCTACAGCACAAGAACATGGCAAGCAGTAACGCTAGAACACGACATGCAGCTCAAGGAACATAAGATGTCATATAAATGGGAGCAACAGGTTCATAGCATTCATCAAAACAAGAAGCCAACATGATATAGCAGATTCTCAGACTTTGTGAAAATCAGGGAAGGCAAACAACAACATTATGATGCTGACTTTGGAGGCACATAACAGCAAGCATATCAACTCTAATAAGCATGCAAAGGTCATAAACATGTAATATGCATGGCACACTCCAAATAACTCCATTGGCACAACTCCATAAGATGCATAGATTGATTACAACGGGCTTTGCCAAATTGAACATGTTGTTGACAGGCAGACAGATTTATCAAAATGACAACTTGAGAGCAAGAAAGAGACAAGCTACAGCAACCTATAATTGTAAACAAGGGCATGGATGGATAGAGCATAACAAGGTCTTAAAGACATGCCCACTGGACATCCCAAAACATGCATGGATATTATTGTATCATCAAGCAAACATGGCATCATAGTATAATAGTTCCAGACTTAGCAGTTTTTAACATGAAAAGTGGATTGCACCACAACAAAGATGACATCATTGTGCTCCTAACACATGTTGACATGATGCTCAAACAAAAATCACACAAAAAGATATTAAAAAGACAAATCAGCAAGTTATACCAAGTTTCAGCAGTTAACAGCACTTATCACTTTTGCAACAGAGCTAATGGCATCAATATGAACAGTAACATGCATGCAAATGCAACTATCATGTAGAGCACAGAGAGACGAACATTTTGACATATAGAACACTCAATTTGGACACACGTGCACAAAGATATGATCACTACAACATGCACACATATGATGAACTGGAAAGGACTTGGTAGTTTTTCTAGGAGAAAAACAAGCGAGCAAAAAATAACTAAACTACGCACAGTCGGGGCTTAGTGGGCTCACCACTGGGCTCGGCCCAGGACGGATGGGGAGGCGAGGCAGGCCGGCTCAGCGCTGCTGGGCCAGGGGCGCCCTGGGCCCTGGACCAGGGGCGCCCTGTGCCCTGGGCCACGGGGCGACGAGGCCCATGCGGGGCCCACGAAGCCGGGACGGCTGGCCGACCAGGGGTCATGGAGGAAGCCATCTGGAGCTGCGCCAGCGTCGAACCCGGCGGGCGGCACGGTGGATCCGGGGAGGAGGGGCGGCGCCGCCACGGAGGGAGCTAGATCTCGGCGGCAGGGAGCTAGCGGCGGCGGCGAGCGCGGGCGACGCTCGGGAGTGGGGTGGCGCTGGTCGCCGGAGGGCCCGGCGGCGGGGTCGAGCTCACCGGAGGGAGCCGGGGCGAGGTGAGCTTGAGACATGGGGCAGGCGGCCGGGCTCGCGCGGACACGGGGCTTCGGCGGTGCGCGACGCCCGGGGCGAGGCATGGTCGAACGGGAGGAGCGGGGCGGTGCTTGGGCAAGGTGGAGACGATGTTCGCCGGTGGCGAGGCTCGCCGGAGCTGCGAGGTCTGACAGGACCTGGCGCTCGGGAGCGACGCGTGGCGGTGGGCGGCTTCGGGTCCCATATCGGGCCCGAGCGTGCCTGGCGGCGGTCCTCGTGGGCGGCGGCGACGGAGTGGGCACGGGCGACACATGGCGCGACGGGATTGGGGCGGGAGGCGGCGGTGGACACGTCCGGCGGCAAGGACGAGGAGGAAGCTGGGGTTTGGATCCGAAATTTTGGAGGAGGGGTGTTTATATAGATTCTGGGAGCTAGGAGAGGGCTATTGAGGTGCGGTTTTCGGCCAAGCGATCGTGATCCAACGGCGAAGAGCATGGAGGGGGTTTAGATGGGCTAGTGGGCTGTTGTGGAGGGATGCTAGGCTAAAAGAGAAAGGGCTTCCGCCGGTTAACGCGGTTAACTGTTGGGGCATCAAAAGGACTCCGAATGCCAAGTTTCACCTCATTCCGAGAATATTTTCCAGCCACTTACAAAATAAGGTTTCGGAGGTGCCGGGGGCACGTGCCAGTGTGACTGGGCTCAGAATGGACAACGGAGAGGACCGATGGCTTGGCAACTACGGACGGATGCAAGTTTTGAAAACTATGCAGATGCAATGCACGTGATGACATGGCAAAGTGCAACACACAAGCATATGACATGGCAACGACAGCGAATAAGAGGATGACACCTGGCACATCGGTCTCGGGGTGTTCCAACTTAGCCCATCACAAGCTCTCACGATCAGCAGAGGTAAAACCTCTTATCTTAAGGACAACCCGACCAGACTCGGAATCTCGGTTTACAAGACATTTCAACAATGGTAAAACAATTCCAGCTAGACCTCCTGACGTGCCGACACCAGGATAGTAGCTGTGCGTATCTCATCTCAGTCCAGGACGGATGAGCTATGGCTACAGCAACCAGATACCCAAGTTGCCAAGGGGTGGCGCCGCAAGCTGCTCTAGGTTGGGCCAAGACTCATGTTGAGCACTGGCCCGGGGGTTGATTAAGAATCCATGGGTAGAGCTAACTTCCTATGCAAGCTTTACTTATTATTAGGCAAATGATAAAACCAAGGTTCGGCCTTGTTGGAGCAGTTTTATTCAAAGCAAACTGTCAAGGGGTCCCCGTAAACCCAACCACGTTAGAAACGCAAAATTAAGGAACGTAACACCAATTTATCAGTTCTTAAGGCGGCATGAGTGGAAGAAAACACTAAGCAAAAGGCCAAGCCTTCCACCCATTGCCGAGTACATAGGTGTGTTAATTATTGTAATAGATATTGTGATATGCTAATAATCCATGTTCCGACATGGAGCAATCTTCATCTTCACCTTCAACTAACAATGCTAGAGGGGCTGAGCAAGCAGTAACATAGCCATACAACGGTTTGCTGGGATGGTGTCAAAGGTTAGTGGTTTCATGGCAACAAAGAGAGGCTGACAACAAATAGATAGGTAGCGCGCCATATAGCGATAGCATCAAGAGAACTAGCATAGCAATGATAGTATTGAGATCCCAGGTGACGGTCATCTTGCCTGAGATCCTTCTAGGAAGGATAACGAGCCCATGAAGAAGAAGAAGCCACAAAGACAAACGAAGCGTAGTCGAACAAATCCTCACGATCGCAATGAAACAGGAACTAACGAGATGTAACGCCCGGGTAATCACGCTACAGTAATTTCCTGCTAATGATGCCACGTCATCGTGTTACTGTTGATAGCATCACGCTAATCGAAAACCCCGTTCGAAATAAGAACCCGAAAAGGAAATAAACAAAATAAGTTTTCAAAATGATAATTAAAAATGTTCGGGCGATGCTAAATATTGTAAGATCAATTATGGACTAGTTATTACAATTTCTAAAATTGCCTAAGTATTTTAAATAAAGTAAAACAGAAAAGAAATAATTAAATAAAAGAAAAGGAAAGGCAAACAACAAAATAAAATAAAAACTAACCTAACCTAATCTACTGGGCCTCGGCCCACTACCACCTAGGCTATCTATAACCCCACCCCTCGGTGGGAAATATCCCACCGACACCTCTCTCCACCGACACTTTCCCCCCCTCTCTCTCTCCCTCGACTGGATCGGGGGGAGACCCCATCGGCCCCCGACGCCGCTCGCCGACGCCGCTGAACGCCGCCGCCCGGAGTCCTCCGCCGCTGGAGCCACGCCGTCAACGGCTTCCTCGCCGGACCGCATCGTCCTCCTCCCCGTTCCCCCCCACTGCCAAGTCCTCTCCTACCCCTCGTGAGCGCTCCCCTCCTTCCCCCTTTTTTTCTCCAGCACGGCGCCCCGTTCGAGCCGTCCACGCCGGACCCTCCCCCCCTG
>LR738711.1:347628024-347705275 GCA_902687465.1 Secale cereale
GCCGTGGACCGGTGCGCCGGCCAGCTCCTGCTCGACGCTACAGCGCACGGGAGGCGACGGGGGCGTGTCTACGGTGTTGCTGGACGAGCCCCACGTCCAGTAGAGGAGAGAGGAGGAGCGGGGAGGCTTCCAGACCGTGCGCGCGTGTGAGCCCGAGGAATGGACGCTGCGGGCGACCGGTGTGCGTGTGGCGACGGCCACTGGAGGGCGCAGGAGGAGGGGGGGACAGCGCCGGGGTGGTTGCGGACGTCGAGGGGCATCGACTGGCGCGAGGGGGGAGCACGAGGCTGTCGGGGGCAGACGATTGGCCGAGGCTACAGTGCGTGGGCACACTGTAGCGCGCTCTGGAGCGCCCTGATCGCATGCCATGGCATGCCATTGGGCCTCTGGACGCGTCCACCGTGTCTGGGGGGTCCAGGGTGATGCAAGCACTATGGCCAAAGCTTTGGATGCTCTGGAGAGTCAAGGAGAGAGAGAGGAAGCTGGTGACTTGGTAAGAAATGGATGTCCAGCAGGGTGAACTAGGGTTTTTACCCCTCAATCATGGAGCTGGGGACTTGGGGAAGTTACTGGAGGTAGCTAGTAACCAGATGAACGTGTGGTAGAAAGTTGAGGCCAAGGTAAAAGGTAAAAGTGACCAAAAAGAGGGTTTTAGTAATTCTGCAGAAGGTGTTTGATCAGTGTTTGGTCAAGCAAATAATCTCCACTTGCCATGACACTTAACATGATTGAATGACATGTGAAAATAGGGTGATTCACCAAATTTGGGCTCATTTGAAGAAACTAGCCAATGTAACTTTGGTGAACCCTAGAAATCAACAGAAATGGCTTCATCTTGTTTGAGTCCAGCTAATCATCTCCCCTTGATGCACCACTTGGTGTAGTTTCATCATTTGGGGTATTGATCATGCCCACAAAGTTTGAAGCTCCAGGTAAAAAGTTGGTAATGTAAAGTTGTTCAAATTTGCATTTGAACAGAAAGAGTTTTGGGGTGTTCTGATCAAGTTGCTCTACTCCAAATCTTGTGCCACTTGGTCTAGATGCCTTATTAGGCATTTCTAGCATGTGCACCAAATTTGAGAGCATTTGGACAAGTTTGGCAATGTAGAGTTGCTCGAACTTCAAATATGGACAGAATGGTTATGAAGGGTTTTGATGATGTTTTCTTGCTTCCCAAGGCATGGGACTTGGAAAGATCATCAAATATGTCATATATGACATGATAGAATTTCCCTGGAATTTTTGGAGAATATTTCCTTTGTAAATATTTCAAATGCTTAAAATATCCAGGAAGGGTTTTAGAGGGATTAGCCCATTATTTTGAACATGACCAAGTGTTGAAACTCTTATATATGGACAATATATGTCCTCTGAGTCTCCCTGAATTTTGGCAAATATTTTTGAAATAGTTAAATAATTTTTCCCTATTAAAGACCATTTCTGGCCTTAAGAAAAAGCTTTTAAATAAAATAGGAAAATAACTTTTAAAATTATACTTTTGTGGTTCCTGGGAGTCCTATGACTACTAGGTTTCAAATGTACCTTTTGAAATAATTTTCTCACCCTAAATCAAGCACTTGAAGTGCAAATCTCAATTCAGGGGTTTTTGGAAAACTAAATTTGTAAAATATATTTTGGCCAAATTAATTTTGTAAGAAAATTCTATACTGTTATATAACACTTGGCATGACCATTGGGCAGAAGTTTTGGGTATGAAGATGAATTCTACAAGAGGGAATAGTTGACTTTATTGAGCACATGAAAAAGCACATGGAGAAAAACTCAATTCAAATAAAAGCCAAATGATGCCAAAAAAAATTGTTGGTCCAAATTCTTATGCTCCATTGATGCATATAACATGTTACAAAATGCAGGGTGTGACAGACCTACCCCCCTTACAAGAATCTCGTCTCCGAGATTCCTAAACTAGGTCTTAAAAGAGATCGGGAAACTCGGTTCTAAGATAGTCTTCACGTTCCCAGGTTGCTTCTGCTTCGGTGTGGTTGCTCCACTGGACCTTGAAGTACTTGATGGTACGGCTTCGCGTCCGTCGTTCTGTTTCGTCCAGAATACGGATGGGCTTCTCGCGGTAGGTCAAATCAGGCTGCAGATCAATGGCTTGGTGATCAACATCCTTGTAGAGGTTAGGCTTCTCCGGAACTTGGAGACATTTCCGGAGTTGTGACACATGGAATACATTGTGCACATTGGATAGCTCAGGTGGTAGTTCCAACTGGTAAGCCACTTCTCCTCGTCGTGCAGTGATCTCAAAGGGTCCGATGAACCTTGGTGCGAGCTTCCCCTTGACGTGGAAACGCTTGGTTCCCTTCAGGGGAGTTACGCACAGGTACACATGGTCCCCGACATGGAAACTCATGTCCCGACGGTGAGTGTCAGCATAGCTCTTTTGCCTTGACTTGGCTGCCTTCAAACGCTCTTTGACTAGTTGGACTTGCTCTTCTGCTGCGCGGAGAATATCCGGTCCAAAGACTAGTCCTTCTCCAGTCTCTGACCAATTGAGGGGTGTGCGGCATCTGCGTCCGTACAACACCTCAAATGGTGCCATCTGAAGGCTTGACTGGTAACTGTTGTTATAGGAGAACTCGGAAAAAGGGAGACAATCTTCCCACTTGGCTCCATATGCCAAGACACAGGCTCGGAGCATATCTTCGAGAATCTGATTGACTCGTTCTGTCTGACCTCCGGTCTGTGGGTGGAAAGTCGTGCTGAAAGATAACTTGGTTCCCAAGGCTTCTTGGAACTTCTTCCAGAACCTTGAGGTGAACTGGGTTCCTCGATCTGACACAATCTCCTTGGGAACGCCGTGAAGACTTACGATTCGGTCGATGTAGAGAGCTGCCAGCCGGTTGCCATCATAAGTGGTCTTGACAGGAATGAAATGGGCCACCTTGGTCAAATGGTCGACTATGACCCAGATGGAGTCATGTCCCCTATTCGACCTTGGTAAACCAGTGATGAAGTCCATTCCGACTTTATCCCACTTCCACTCAGGAACTTTGAGTGGTTGAAGCAATCCAGCAGGTCGCTGATATTCAGCCTTGACCCTTTGGCAGACATCACACTTTGCAACATAGGTTGCAATCTCTCTCTTCATCCCGTGCCACCAGAATCGTGCCTTCAAGTCTTGATACATCTTGGTTCCTCCGGGGTGGATGGAATACGGAGTGTCGTGGGCTTCTTGCAGAATCAGGTTCTTCAGCTCTGTGTTGTTTGGTACGCAGATGCGGCCTTTGTACCAAACAATCCCGTGCTCGTCTTCAGAGAATCCTGGGGCCTTGCCTAGCTTCATCTTCTTCTTGATGCCTTCAATGCTTGCGTGACCATCTTGTGCCTTCTTGACTTCGTCCATCAGGGTCGGTCTGACTTCCAAATGATCCAGAAATCCAGGGGTGACCAAATCCAAACTGAATTGTTCGAGTTCCTTAAACAAGGCTGGCTGCCTTTCTTGAATAATAGCATTCAAGGAGCAAGCCTTCCTGCTTAAGGCATCGGCCACCACGTTAGCCTTCCCGGGGTGATATTGAACACTGGGGTCATAGTCTTTGATGAGTTCCAACCATCTCCGCTGCCTCATGTTCAATTCCTTTTGGGTGAAAATGTACTTCAAACTTTTGTGGTCCGTGTAGATCTCACACCGTTTCCCTAGGAGTTAATGCCGCCATGTCTTCAAGGCATGAACTACTGCCGCTAACTCAAGATCGTGAGTAGCGTAGTTCTCCTCATGAGGTCGTAGCTGCCTAGAGAGGTATGCTATGACTCGGCCTTCTTGCATCAGAACGCTTCCCAATCCGGTTCGAGAGGCATCACAATATATCACGAACTCCTTGTGAATATCAGGTGTTGCCAGAACTGGGGCGGTGGTCAATCTCTTCTTGAGCTCTTGGAAGCTCTCTTCGCATTTTGGCGTCCACTCGAACTTCTTGTCCTTCTTGAGGAGTTGAGTCATTGGCCGTGCAATGCTAGAGAATCCTTCCACGAATTTGCGGTAATAGCCCGCAAGTCCGAGGAACTTCTGACTTCCTTGACGGTCGTTGGAGATTGCCATTGGGTCACAGCTTCGATCTTCGCGGGATCAACTGATAATCCTTCTTCGGTCAAGACGTGACCTAAGAATCCAACTGTATGCAGCCAGAACTCACACTTGCTGAATTTGGCATACAGTTGGTGCTCCCGAAGCTTGTCTAGGACCATCCTCAGATGCTGCTCGTGCTCTTCCTCCGACTTCGAGAAGACAAGAATGTCATCGATGAAGACAACAACGAACTTGTCCAAATATTCCATGAATAATTTATTCATGAGATACATGAAGTAGGCTGGGGCATTGGTTAACCCAAAGGACATGACCGTGCACTCGTACAGGCCATATCTGGTCACAAATGCCGTCTTCAGAATATCTTGGGGTCTGATCTTCAGCTGGTAGTTCCCAGATCTGAGGTCGATCTTGGAGAACACCTTGGCTCCGCTGAGCTGATCAAACAGATCTTCGATCTTGGGAAGTAGATATTTGTTCTTGATTGTAACTTCATTGAGGGAACGATAGTCAATGCATAAGCGGATGGTACCGTCCCTCTTTGCCACAAACAGAACAGGAGATCCCCAAGGGGAGGCACTTGGGCGGATAAATCCCTTCCTCGGCTGCTCTTCCAGCTGCTTCTTCAATTCAGCTAATTCTTCCGTCCCCATTCTATAATGCTTCTTATAGATGGGTCCTGCTCCGGGCACGAGCTCGATGATGAACTCAATGTCACGGTCAGGGGGCATTCCCAGTAGTTCATCCGGAAAGACATCAGGATACTCACATACCACCGGTACTTGCTCTAGCCCAACTTCAGACAGACAGTTGACTTGAGCGGCTTGAGCGGAAGAGGAGTTGGAAGCAAACTTGACTTCGACTCCTTGGTCATCGGTCATAGTGACTGTCCGATTGGCACAATCTAACAAGCCTTGGTGCTTGCTGAGCCAATTCATGCCTAGGATCACATCCAAGCCTTGTGATCTCAGGACGATGAGGTCTGCTAGGAAGTCTACACCGTTAATGGTAATACCGACTCCTTTGCAGCCTATCTTGGCTCTCATCTCGGCTCCGGGGGTTTGTACCACCATAGGGTTATTCAGGGGTGTAGGGGTCATGCCACTTTTTAATGCAAATCTTTGAGTGACAAATGAATGCGTTGCTCCAGAATCAAACAAGACAGTTGCAGGTGCTGAGTTGACAAGGAACGTACCCAGAATGACATCCGGGTCTTCCTGGGCTTCTTCAGCAGTGACGTGATTCACACGCCCCTTACCATGGTTAGGTGGATTGCGAGGAGCTGGGTTCCTTGGTGGCATCCCGCGGCCTTGTCCCTGGTTCTGCGCATTGGGGTGCAGGGCATCAGGCTTCTTGTTGGAGCACACCCTTAAGATGTGTCCGGACTGAGCACATCCAAAGCAAGTGACTTGGTTTGGATTGATCTTGTTGCCACCACTAGTATTGGGGTTGAAAGCTGGCCTTGGGTTGGCATACTGTTGAGGCTGAGGGTTGGTGCGAGGTGCAGGAGTTCTTGGTTGCTGATAGGTTGGCTTGGCCGGGGCTGACTGCCACGGACGAGGCTTCTGGTTGCTGGAGCTTCCCTTACTGACCTTCTTGCGCTTGCGAGTGTCTTCCAAAGCACGCCGCTTGTCTTCAAGCATAAGTGCTTTGTTCACCAGGTCAGGGAAGGATGGGCAGTCGCACACGACAAGCGAGTATTGCAGAGTCTGATTGAGGCCTTCCATGAAGCGCTCCCTTTTTGCAGCATCAGTGCTGACATCTTCAGGGACATACCTTGACAGAACACTAAACTTCTGCATGTACTCCTTGACAGTGCCACTTCCTTGCTTCAGGGCTCGGAACTCACGCTTTTTGATAGCCATGATTCCGGAAGGAATGTGGGACTTGCGGAATTCTGCCTTGAAGTTGACCCAAGTGATGTCTTGTTCAGCATGCATGGCCTTGAATCCATCCCACCAAGATCTAGCAGTCCCCCCGAGGCAGTGGGCTGCATAAGCCACCTTCTCGCGGTCTTCGGTGCATCCGACTAGTTCCAGTATTTCCTCAATGGAGCGGATCCAGTCGTCTGCATCCAGGGGTTCAGCAGTCTCGATAAAGGTTGGCGGTGCATGCTTCTTGAACTCTGCCAACGTGGAACGTCCATTTCCATTCCCCGCCGGCTGGCGGTTGTTGGTGACAGCTTGAGCAATCAGCTGAAGGGCTGCAGTGTTGGCTTGGCGTTCCTCTCGGAAAGCTTGGAGAAGCTGAGCCATGTCCATGTTCGGAGGAGGTGGTGGTGGAGCTTGGTCGTTGGTTTGGTCGTGGCCTGCCTCTGGCTGAGCGGATGCTCCGGCTTCAGGCTGCTGGGTAGAGGTACCAGTACGAGTTACAACAGGCATCTTGTTGGAGCGGTAAAAGGTCTCATGACTTGGAAGAGGGAAAGCAAGATAGATGGGTGCCTAGTAAGGGGGTGGGTATGACACTAATCAAATCATGCATGGGCCGAAAGGCCAAACACATGCATTAAAATCCAAATGGGTGATGTAGTCGTTTACACATTCCCGAAGGAAGAATACGACATACATCTAGACACAACAAAAACAAACGCTAGATGGTTTCATATGAACCATACAAGGACTCGACTGCGCATAGGGGTTACACGACCTATCCTACCGTAAGGTCACAACTGGCATATCCGAGAAGCGAATAACGCCTAAGCGGCGGAATGCTCGGTCGCGTATTCCGGCTCTTCTGGGTCTTCCTCCTTGTCTTCATCTGTCTAGGCCCCCTTGTCACTTGAGGGTGTGGGGGAGTGGAGGAGTTGGATACGACGGTGCTTCGTCGGAGGTGCAGGGAAAAGCTTGCGATATTCCCTTGCCGTCATCCGGCGTCGCCGAGGTGGCTCTTCATTCTTGGAAGATACATCCTCGGAGGGCCTTTCGCCTCGGTATGCGATAGCGGACTGTCCAGAAGGTGCTCCTTCCTTCTTGATCCTATTAGTCTTCTCTTGAGCTCGACGAAGAAGTGCCTTGGTCTTGTGAAGTTCTTCTCGAAGCTTCAATGATTCCGAGGCCAAGTCTTGTGCCAAGCTGTCGGCACATAGACTGAAGTAGGTCTGGAACCAAAGCGAGAGTCCTTCCTTCAGTGGATGGGCTAGTGCGCTGCTTTCTTCTTCACCTTCCTTCCGGTAAGGTAAGAAGCGAGTTGTCATCTTGGCTGCCATCTCCGGAAGAAGCTCGCGGAGACGGGTTAGTACCTTGAGTGCAGCAGCCTCGACAACGAGAGGTAGTGTTGCCATCTGGGGTTCCTCGAAGAACCAACTTGTGGGAGGATCGTTTGCCTTTACGATCACTTCCACATGGTACTCCACCTCAGTGTCGCTAACCCAATGCTCAAGGTAGGTGAGGATGGGCGCTCGGTGGAACTGACACTCCTGGAGGCTATCCTCGAGAAGCAAGGGAAACCCAGTGGTCAGGTGCTCTTCGGGTACAGCGGCCATCTACAAACGTGGAATTGGAGGGGTTAATAAGCTGATGAAATCTCAGGTTTAGAAAAGAAGAGAGGTTCAGAAGGTTTTTGAAAAAGGGTCTCATCTAACTAACGCCCATGCTAACTAAGGCCTCCTACAGTCAGGATGGCTCTGGTACCAGCTCTGTGGGTACCCCGACTTAGAAGTCGAGATCACCGAATGCACGGGTACAGTGATCCCAGAGATCAATGCTCACTGAACACATAGAAGCTGAATAACAAGAGTATTACATCCATACATACCGTCTTACACAAATTAAGGCCATTATGGCCAAGTCTTACATAGATAAAGCCTCAAGGGCTGAATAGCAAATAACTCAAATAGCGGAAGTCTTCGATAATAGGTAGAACCCATGCCATCTGCCTTAACCCTACAAGCATTCTGACTGGGATAGCGTCCTAGTTCGCATGTTCTTCTCCAAAGAACTCTTCACCATATTCCTGTTCCTCCATGCCTAGCCAATTAAATAACCAGTGGCAAGCCAATGAGTACTTTGAATGTACTCGCAAGCAACCCATGATGTGGTTCAAAGTAACAGTGCAGTTGAACAAATAATGAGCAATCTAGCAAAGGGCTAGAATAAATATTCTACCATCAGGTTTATGCATCAATAAACTTGCGAAACCTCGAAGGCAGGTTACCGATATCAACATGAATATGATTCAACTCATCGAGTCAAGTCACCATCTTGACTCATCACACACATACTTTTTCACCGATGAAGTAAAATTCTGGACATAGTTTAAGTAGCACCACCCAACTGTCCATGACCGTGGACACGGCTATTCGAATAGTTTTACACTCTGCAGAGGTTGTACACTTTACCCACAAGATCCGGGAAGCTTTCGTGTCATCCACGATCCCGTAGTACCTCAAGTACACGGGGGAAGCACCCGGTCATTATCTTTCCTTAGACGACACTAACTTAGAGTCCACTCGTTGGTACACGGCCCTCGAGTACAAACAATAGATCACAGGACTTGCCCTTATTTCAATGTCACGCGTACCCGAAGGGACCAACGGTGTGTCCGGTGCCCTGTAAAAACAGTCATGGCCGTCTATCCAAGCACGACCCCGTCCCGGGGAAGACCTCAAGTCTTCCCGTCACTAGTAATGCGGGCACCATGCTAGTATCGACCTAAGTAATCAATAAAGCCCCGTCCCATAAGGGGTAGTGTGGTTGCACATGTTTGGTTGGGACGGTAGTCACACATAAATCTAATCCATTATTTCACCCATGCACAAGATTTACCGGCACATCACTTCTTCCTCAAGTGATGACCTCACTCAACATCACCCTCGGGCATTAGGGGCACCCGATGGGTTCATGCAAAGATTTCAACCACGAAGGTTCAAATCACACATGCATCACTAAGCATCATTACTAACTATTAGCATGTCATCTAGCACATAGCAAGATCAAGATCATGGCATGCATCATGTGGTGGTTCAACTAGGTCACCATCGTAACCCTAACATCATGCATCGGAAACAAACGGGTTCCGAAGAACAAGTGTATCATGGTGAAAGGGCTGCTTGCCTGGATTGGCTTGGTCTTCAAAGTCTTCAAATCCTTCTCCTTCTCCTTCTTCAGCAACTTCGTCAAATACGGTATCTATACGTCGCATAATAACAACGAGAAAATAAGACCACAAATAAAACAGAAAAATCAAAGTGCTCAGAAAAATGTCAACTTATTTTTGATAAATACTAGAGGGATTTCTAAGATGGGAAAATTCTTAGTTGGAGTTTTGGAGTAATAGAATGGAATCTAATGATTTTAGAACAAGAGTTTTATTGCTCAAATTTGAATTTAAATTTGAACATAACAGAAAAGTTTCATGGATGTGTGTGAAAGTGACACCATTAAATAGGTTGGAATATTACAAGAATTTAGGAGTTGGAATTATTTCATTTGGACCAATATTCATTTCTGTAAAAATGTTTGAAATATTTACAGAAAAGATAAGGAGAAAATGCCCTGTGTAACTGGGCCAGAGGGGCCACAGTGCACGGCCCAGGGCATCCAGCCCAGCCGCTCGGGCGCCAGCGCGCGCATGTCAGGTTTTTAAACCTGACAGGCGGGGCCCGGCGGTCAGTGGCTGTGAGGAGGGGGAGAGAGGGGTGAGGATGACAGGCGGGTCCCGCCTGTCATCTCCAACCTCACGGCCACGGCGACGGCGAGCTCACCGGCGTTGATTCCGGCCACGGCGACGGCAACGGAGGGCAGGAACGGATTCAGCGTCGTGTTGCGGAGGTAGTGGTGGTGGTGCGGCACGCCGGGGAGGTCGGGTTGGCCGGCGGCGAGGTGGGACGGCGGAGGGTCGTCGGGAAGTCGTTGCTCCGGCTGTTTCCAACTGCTACAGAGAGGGGAAAACGAGGGGGAAGCATCAGTGACGCATGGTGGTTCTAGATCGGGCAGAAAGAGGGGCGGAGGAGGCCCGTACTGCGAGATCACCGGCGGCCCGACGCGGTGGAGCTCCGGTCGATCCCGAGCACTGAAGCCCTTCGGGGATGAACTGGTGGTGCTGGGGTGTTGCTGGGGATGAGGAGAAGCTGCTGGTGCTGTTGGAGAGGCTCGGGGGTCCTATTTATAGGGGAACGGCGGAGTCCCGTGGACCGGTGCGCCGGCGAGCTCCTGCTCGACGCTACAGCGCACGGGAGGCGACGGGGGCGTGTCTACGGTGTTGCTGGACGAGCCCCACGTCCAGTAGAGGAGAGAGGAGTAGCGGGGAGGCTTCCAGACCGTGCACGCGTGCGAGCCCGAGGAATAGACGCTGCGGGCGGCCGGTGCGCGTGTGGCGACGGCCACTGGAGGGCGCAGGAGGAGGGGGGGACAGCGCCGGGGTGGTTGCGGACATCGAGGGGCATCGACTAGCGCGAGGGGGGAGCCCGAGGCTGTCGGGGGCAGACGATTGGCCGAGGCTACAGTGCGTGGGCGCACTGTAGCGCGCTCTGGAGCACCCTTATCGCATGCCACGGCATGCCATTGGGCCTCTGGACGCATCCACCGTGTCTGGGGGGTCCAGGGTGATGCAAGCACTATGGCCAAAGCTTTGGATGATCTGGAGAGTCAAGGAGAGAGAGAGAGGAAGCCGGTGACTTGGTAAGAAATGGATGTCCAGCAGGGTGAACTAGGGTTTTTACCCCTCAACCATGGAGCTGGGGACTTGGGGAAGTTACTGGAGGTAGCTAGTAACCAGATGAACGTGTGGTAGAAAGTTGAGGCCAAGGTAAAAGGTAAAAGTGACCAAGAAGAGGGTTTTAGTAATTCTGCAGAAGGTGTTTGATCAGTGTTTGGTCAAGCAAATGATCTCCACTTGCCATGACACTTAACAGGATTGAATGACATGTGAAAATAGGTTGATTCACCAAATTTGGGCTCATTTGAAGAAACTAGCCAATGTAACTTTGGTGAACCCTAGAAATCAACAGAAATGGCTTCATCATGTTTGAGTCCAGCTAATCATCTCCCCTTGATGCACCACTTGGTGTAGTTTCATCATTTGGGGTATTGATCATGCCCACAAAGTTTGAAGCTCCAGGTAAAAAGTTGGTAATGTAAAGTAGTTCAAATTTGGACTTGAACAGAAAGGGTTTTGGGGTGTTCTGATCAAGTTGATCTACTCCAAATCTTGTGCCACTTGGTCTAGATGCCTTATTAGGCATTTCTAGCATGTGCACCAAATTTGAGAGCATTTGGACAAGTTTGGCAATGTAGAGTTGCTCGAACTTCAAATATGGACAGAATGGTTATGAAGGGTTTTGATAATGTTTTCTTGCTTCCCAAGGCATGGAACTTGGCAAGATCATCAAATATATCATATATGACATGATAGAATTTCCCTGGAATTTTTGGAGAATATTTCCTTTGTAAATATTCCAAATGCTTAAAATATCCAGGAAGGGTTTTAGAGGGATTAGCCCATTATTTTGAACATGACCAAGTGTTGAAACTCTTATATATGGACAATATATGTCCTCCGAGTCTCCCTGAATTTTGGCAAATATTTTTGAAATAGTTAAATAATGTTTCCCTATTAAAGACCATTTCTGGCCTTAAGAAAAAGCTTTTAAATAAAATAGGAAAATAACTTTTAAAATTATACTTTTGTGGTTCCTGGGAGTCCTATGACTACTAGGTTTCAAATGTACCTTTTGAAATAATTTTCTCACCCTAAATCAAGCACTTGTAGTGCAAATCTCAATTCAGGGGTTTTTGGAAAACTAAATTTATAAAATATATTTTGGCCAAATTAATTTTGTAAGAAAATTCTATACTGTTATATAACACTTGGCATGATCATTGGGCAAAAGTTTTGGGTATGGAGATGAATTCTACAAGAGGGAATAGTTGACTTTATTGGGCACATGAAAAAGCACATGGAGAAAAACTCAATTCAAATAAAAGCCAAATGATGCCAAAAAAAATTGTTGTTCCAAATTTTCATGCTCCATTGATGCATATAACATGTTACAAAATGCAGGGTGTGACAGGGTCATCTGCTTTGGTTTTCTTGGCAGCGCCGGCGTCGTCGGATCCCTCGACGGCAAGAACGGCCTTGCCCTTGCATTTCATGTTGCGTCGTCGGCCCTTTTTCGCCGGGGCGACGGCGTCTTCGTCCGAGGAATCGGTTTCCACACCGGCATCTTAGCCGGGGTACTTCCTTCCCTCTTCCGCCCGAGTGCATCTATCGGCCAGAACGTAGCGTTCGGCCACATCCTTGACTTTATTCATCGCCGGCTCCTCACGCATCTTGCGGTTGCGCACATTCTGATGGAATGCACTGATGATGGTGGCGGGATGAACGTCTGGCATGTTGTATTGCACTTGGCTGAATCTCTGTATGTACTTGCATAGGCATTCAGCTTCTTTCTGGGGGATGACATGCAAATCTCTTGCTTGGCCATGAGCCTGGTGGCCTCCCGTAAAAGAAGAAATAGAATCTACTAGCAAATGCATCAACCATGACATGACGTTGGGTTTAAGTGCCAACAGGAAGTAACTGGCAAGCACCTTGTTGTCATGTGCTCCGGCGGCCTGCATCGTGATGGTGTAGATGCTGAGGAACTCCGATGGGTGAGTCTTGCCATTGTACTTCTCGCCGACGTCAGGCTTGAAGGTGCGGTGAGTGGGCCATTGGAAACGCCACATCTCATGGGTAAAGGCTGGACAGCCTACCTCATAAGGTAAGCCTCCGGAGCCTCACGGTGCCGGGTGGTCCGTAGTGGGCCCTGCCCGCCTAGCTGACTGGTGGCGTGCCTCGTGCCGGCGCTTGATGGTAGTTCGAGCATCTTCGTGGGCACGCCACGGGTGCCGCTGTGGGCGTCTTGGAAGTCGGCTCGTCACCCGTACGCTGTACGATGCCACTCTTGGACGATCCCGCGCCACCTGCTGGGGGCCCGGCTCCGCCCTTGGACTTGGTGCCATGCAGCTCGTCGTCTCGTGTGCGAACGATGCCGCTTGCCAGGCTTCGGCTGCTGGAACGACACGGGTGTTCGCGGGTCGCGCCTCGACTTCCATACGCGACCACCCCATTGCCAGCCCGCGCAGGCATGAGCCGTTCGGCTGCAGACGAACTGATCATCGTGATCGTCTTCTTCTTGGGAGCCATATCGATGAAGAACCGCTAAACTAACTGCTAGACCGGATTTTCACAACTGCTCCCCCTACCTGGTGCGGCAAAGATGTCGGTGGAAACGACACCTATGGGATCACTGGAATCCCTTCTACGGTTGGCGGCTGCGAGGTTGTGCAAAGAGCAGGTCTAAGAGTTAGTACAAGGATCGTTTACCGAGGTTCGGGCCGCGAGAATGCGTAATACCCTAGTCCTGCTTCTGTGTGTATTTGAGTGTTCTAGAGTTCTTGAACTAGCTACGGTGCATGTCTAGCTCCAAAGATATGAATCCTTCTCTAGTATGCCTCGGGCCTCCTTTTATAGTCCAAAGGGGCTGCCACAGTGGCACACAGGAGGTGGAAAGGTGTAAAGTGCACAGGCTTATCTCATGCCATTACGGGACAAGACGCATTAAATGGGCTACTTAGGTGTCCACTTGCTTTATCGGGTACGGTAACGAGGCCCATCCCGTCCGTGGCCGCTCCATCTGGTTGCGACGCACGTCCAAGCCAGCGAGGCATGCAGCTGAGATGGCGTGGTGGTAGGGTCTTTATGAAACCTGCATGCCACCACGCAGGTGCTTAACTAGCTGGACCAGGAACCACGTACCACCATGTGGGTACCTGCCTGGGCTAGTGGGTCGGCCGCTGAGTTGGGGCGGCGATGGGGTGGCAAGGGCTTGCCGCGGTCCTGTGTCTGTTCCCGGCAAGGGTCTTGCCACGGCCTCCGGGAGCATTCTCGGCAAGAAGCTTGTCGGGGCTTCTGCGAACATCCTCAGCAAGAGGCTTGTCGGGGCCTCGGGGTGTCTTCGGCGAGGAACCTTGTCGGGGCCTCATGGGCATCCTCGGCAAGGAGCCTTGCGATTGCCTTGTCGTTTGGTTCTCATCTTGGGAGTCATAAACCTTTCTCTTTACAAAGATCTGCATGCTATCCCATGGGCGCCTCCTAAACCTTGGTTCCAATGCCGCTGATGATGTTTGAGCTCCTAGGCTCAAGGGTGGCTGCAACGAAGGCGTTTGGGTGAGTTGCCCAGCAAGGGTTCTTGCCGGGGGTGCGCAGGCCGCCCCGGCAAGAGCCTTGTCATGGGAGAGCATGTCTTCTTGCTTGGCCTTCTTGTGCCACCATCTTGGTGTTGCTCTGGTAACTTTGTGTCCCTGGCTTCCGTCCTGTGCCTTGTTATGTGTGGTCGCAGGCGTGTAACGGACTGCCCGTGCGCAAGTAAGCGGTATAAAGGAGCGCCCCTACTTTTGTACACCGACACGCAGATACTTGTGGTGATATAGGAGTATCTAGGTGACATTAGGGTTTCGGTTGATGTGCGTCTTAAGGTGTTATTTTAGTACGTACTCTAGGGCTATTTGTGACACTTATAGGAATAGCCCAATAGATCGATCAGAAAGAATAACTTTGAGGTCATTTCGTACCCAACAATAATCTCTTCATTTGTTTTCAGCTATTAGTGACTTTGGAGTGACTCTTTGTTGCACGTCGGGGGATTGTTATATGATCTAATTATGTTATCATTGTTGAGTGAACTTGCACTAGTGAAAGTATGAACTCTAGGCCTTGTTTTCACACTTTGCAACACAGTTTATGCTCACGTTTGTTACTAGTTAGCTTGCTGTTTTTATATTTTCAGATTAAGAAAACATATATCTACCATCCATATTACACTTGTATCACTATTTCTTCGCCGAACTAGTGCACCTATACAATTTACCATTGTATTGGGTGTGTTGGGGACACAAGAGACTTTTTATTATTTGGTTACAGGGTTGTTTGAGATATACCATCTTCATCCTACTCCTCCCACGGATTCATAAACCTTAGGTCATCCACTTGAGGGAAAATTGCTACTGCCCTACAAAACTCTGCGCTTGGAGGCCCAACACGAGTCTACAAGATGAAGGTTGTGTAGTAGACATCAGGGGTGGCCCGACAAGTTGCATGCATGCACAAGCATATCATGAGCATCTCATGTTCATGTAGATAAGATTGCATTTGGCATCATTTTCATCTACATAAACCACAGGTTCCTGCCATGGACTTGGTTCCCCAAGGAGAGATGAAAAGAGAAGCCAACATTGCAATCTCCGGCAAGCCAAACAGATAAGTCTTCTCCTTTATCCATATATGTTCTGTAAGGGCTTGTGCATAGGAAAACCCCGCTGCCTTTTGAAACTTAGGTGCTCCCGTCCTTCGACCCGAACGCTGCTTCGGTCATGATGGTCGCAGTGGCCTTTGACGAAAAAACATTTGCGGGGAGCTAGTCCCTCTTCACGTCTTACGCTCGGCAAGCCTAGCTCGGCGGCAACAAGATTGAGGGTACCGGCAAGGTAGCCTGCCGAGGGAAACTTGTTTACCTGAAAGTATAGAGGCATCCCGCCTGTACATGGACACGTTACATGCACGAGTTCCCGGCAAGGTTCATCTTTTTCATTAATATGTTTATCAACAAGTAAAAATCTTACAGAAAAAAGCATGGACAAAAGAGATTACATTTATCTCAATTGAATTTTGGCAATTCCCTATAAGTTTAAGATTGAAAAATATAAGTGCCCCGTAATTCCTTTATCTGTCCCACTTTTCCCTAGGCACTATGGTGGGAGGAGAAGAAGGCGGAAGGAAGGCCCGGCTAGGATTCGACGCCTCTCTAGGATCAGGGAGCACCATATCCCAGCTAGGAGGAAGGAACCCGGGCGGGAGCGGCGGATTCACTAGCAAACATGACTCGTTGGAGTGGTCGTCCCCATTCTTGACGCATCATGGGTTGACGCCGGCTTCAACAGCTCGGACACTCGAAGCCCCTTTTGCTGTAGCCAACTCGGGCACCATGCTCTCCGAGCGATTCCACAGAGAGCATGGTCGTCCCCGACGGCCCAAATATCTAGAACCACTGCACCTTGAAGGAATGTATAGGGACAAGAAATTCCCCTATACACCGAGCAAGCAGTGCCCAGGAAGGTCAAGTTCGCCCATGTCGATGACGGACCCATTCTGCAACCTTCCATCGATACAGCAGAAGGAAGAAGAATAGGCCACGATCGACTACCACGCCTTGCGCCAGTTGACAGCCTTGGCGGGGTGTCGTTTGCATCGCCCCTCACTAACACTAAAGCTACGGATGGCCTGGAAACAGGCACAATCGAGTCGCTACCATCGGTGCTACCATCACGCCGTTCGTGTGTCCTTCCATGGCTTGCGGGAATATGAGGAGGAAGACTCACTCCCCGAGCCTCGGCACGAACATTCGATGTCACCAACCACAAGCGACTTCCTGGGGACTGGCCCTAGGCTCTACCCTTCAGCATAAGCAGAAGAGCTAGGAGTGGAGGAAGAGAGGGATATGGATGAGTGCCTCCACTCGTCCCGTGCTCCTCCTTTTATAGGTGAGCTGGGGGTGGGGGCTGATTCCCTGGCGGGTAACCGCCACCCTCCTCCGGCAATCCAAGAAGGCTGGGCCCCTACCTTTACACTCTTCCTCAGCACACGCCTCCGTTACCTACCCCACTCAATGCATACAACATATGTGTCTGAGGATAAGGGCGTGGTGGAAAGAGTAAATTGGCAGTTACTCACCCTTGCGTTAAATTCATTCACAGGACATTACGAGAATGGTACCACCAAGATTGGCAATAAGCGGCGCGCGGGAGATGCGAAAACTGGCCCGGACTCATATTAATGAGGAAGCAACGAATATTTCAAAGGGGGTGAGCCGCTCCTGCGCCTTTGCTTGTGCACTAGTTAGAGCCTACCCCAATGATGCCCAGCAGCGCGACCGTGCCAGGCTTGGGGGCTACTGTCAGTGCAACAAACAATGGGTCCGTTGCCCCAAACTATGCACATGCCCAAGGACAAGTTTGCAGCACCAACATCAGATAAAGGATCGAAGAAGCCAGCTCTTTGAGGAATCAGAGAGCTCGTCGAGGAGATCAAGACAACCAAGACTAGCCGAAGAGGCGGAATATCACCAGAAGAAGAGCCTTCCTTGCCGGGCACACAAGCCTGGCAGGGTTGGATCACCTCGGAAGCAAGCCTCCAACATCGCCCCGGCAGGCCTGCTGGGGCTCGGGAAGGCAAACCACCACCTCATGACGATGCCCGTCGACAATCAATGCGGTGTCTAGCTCCTAAGTGGCTCATCGGCAGCCTCCTGCCACATGGCAGCTACTTCCTACAAAAAGAACCACCAAATGGCACATGTCCCGAGATGTGTCAAGCAAGTAGGCACGAAGCTGACAAAACAGCCCGGCAGGGCATGCTGGGCGAGCCATGATGTGACACTGAGCGACGCATGTAATGCGCTTTTTCAGCCTGTAGAGTTAGGTATGATAGCACTGTTTGCTATCTTATTATCATAAAAAGACTGATTTTCCATTGTGGTGACCCCTTAACCTATCAAAGGAGGCCCATGGCAACCGTAGAAAGGATTTGGCCATTCGAACCCAAACACACACATACGCGCGCGACCACTCTCGCCCCGAGGTAACCTTGCCTGGCAAGAGCGTCGTGCTCTTTTCCACCATTCCACCATCAATGCACCAAAGCAGGAGTAGGGTTTTACGCCTTGTGGCGTCCCGAACCTGGATAAAAACTGCCCGTGTGATCTTTGTCGTGCTGTGTTATGCTTCTCCGCTCTTTGTACAACGTGCCCATCCCCCGCCGAACCAAAAGGAACTCCTGTCCCATAGGTGGTCATGGTTTTCCCACAATTGAGTGCTTTGCTTTAAGTGTTTCAGGTGCTAGTGTTTCCACAATTCCGAAATCTCTATGTCATGTGCTTGGTCTTACCCATATTGAAGAATGTTCTCCTAATTTGCACTTGGTGGATTCTACTATTAAAAAGCCTTTGGGAAGAATTAATTATGTTCTTATTCCTACAAATAGGAACTATGTTCTCATAGATTTTATTGTTCTTAATATTGATTGCAATCCTTCTTGTCCTATAATACTTGGTAGACCATTTTTACACACTATAGGTGTCGTGATTGATATGAAACAAGGCAATATAAAATTTCAATTTCCACTAAGGAAGGGTATGGAACACTTCCCTAGAACAAGAATTAAGCCACCATATGAATCAATCATGAGGTCATCCTATGGGGCAAAAACTAGAAATGACAATACTTGAATTTATGCATTATGCCTAGCTAGGGGCATTAAACAATAACGCTTGTTGAGAGGAAACCTGTCAGGGATATTACTAGCAGGTATATACCGGCTAGTATAAACCGGATTATGATAGTAAAGTTGTGTAATTTTAAGACCAAGTAGAGGTTACGACCCACGAAGGCTTAGGGCCCATGTATAAAGTTATGGTTTGTAAACCGTCTGGTCATGTAACTTGAGAGACAAGGAAGAAAGAGTAGAGACCGAGGCGGACACATATATGAGCCGGCCTCGGGACTCTGTAAACCGGACCGGGCGTCGCCTCTATATAAAGGGACGACCCGGCGGCGGTTCAAGGACAAGAAACAACCCGTCGAGACACAGGCAAGCGATCCGCTCCCTGTTCATCGACGCCCAAGCAATACCAAACCAAACTAGACGTAGGCTTTTACCTTCCTCGAAGGGGCCGAACTAGTATAAACCATGTGTCCTTTGTGTGCTTTTAACCCCTTCAAGCTAACTTGTGCGATGGTTCCTCAACTAAGTCCGTTAAACCGGATATCTGCCGTGTTAATTCCATGATAGTTGGCGCCCACCGTGGGGCCTCCGCACGATGGTTTCGAGTTCTTGAAGGGCAGCTTTGAAGGGCTCAGGGGCTACGCGGTCGGCCGGATGACCAAGAGTCGCCGCGACCGGATCTACATCGACGATGCGGGCTGGGGCCCGGAGGCCGATTCAATCGAATACGGGTACCGGGTTCCCTTCGGTGGCATCCAAGTCTTCATTGGCAAAATTGGTGAACCGGGACCTGGGCCGGACATCTTCCCCAACATCGTCGAGCCAGCTCAACATGCGAGATCGGCCCGAATTCAACCAACCATGAAGCATGTTTTCGTCGGAGCAATTCACGGGGTCCAAGCCGAGGACGGATTGGATTACGGTGGCGAGACAGTTGTCTATTCCGATGATGGATCTTCATCCGGAGAGACTGAATCCCTGTATCTGTTGCGAGACGGCCGGTCTGTGGGTGTGTCCGACGGAGCCAGTATTCCGGACCCCTTTGACCTGCCAAACGGGGTGGCTGTGTTTATGGCCGGATCACAGCATACGCCGCAGCCCACGGTGACCGTAGCGTTCACAGCCAGAGCAGGGGGAAGAGGGCAAGCTCCCTAGGCCGCTGACGCTCTATCAACCTTGGTAGAGGAGTTGACAGCACGGGCAGTAGCAGTGGTGGCTCCCGCAGACAAGGCGCAGCATGATCCAGAAATCCAGCAGCTGAGGGGCCGGATCGAGCAAGCAAGAGAGAATCTGAAGGCAGAGAAAGCTATGATGGCAACAAGACAGGCAGAGCTGGAGTCCTAGGCTTTTCAGTTAAGGATGGATCAGTCCTCTGTACAGGCAGTGAGGGATAGAAGGCACCAGTCTCGTTTACCGCCGGTCTATGAGGCGATGAATCTCTTTGGGACGCCAGGAGCAGGAACTAGCAATGATCCGGAGGTAAACCGGAGGACGGCTCCAGTGAGGGGCGAACCGGTTCCACAGCCCACTGCGGAGCAAGATCGCCGAGTTACGTCCACACATCACCTCCCCACTCCTCCGGGTCATTATTCAAACCCTTTAGATAACATTGTTGCTGCTGCTTCACGCCTGGCCGCTTTACCCATTGAGGGGACATCCCCCGTGGCAATGGAGGCACGCAGGGTTAAGGATCTGCTTAACACGGCATTAACATAACAGCAAGCGTATTCTTATAGTAGGGAGAGGCTTCATTCAACACCCCGCCACAGCCGGAGCTACACTAGGCATTGGGAGGAACCAGAGGTGTCTAGTAGTGAACGGAGGCGACACCATCACAGGCAAGATAATCCGGCGGGCGCAGAGGCACAAGCTCAGGGGGCACAAGACCGGGTTAGATCTACGGCTCACGAGGAGGTCCGCCAAATGACGCTGGTTCACACAACCACAGCAGAAACAGGAGTCACGACGAGTTCCTTCGGGGTGCAGTGTCTTATTCCCGCTTTACGGAGCGTGAAGTTGCCCAAGGATTTTAAGGGTCCACGTAAGGTGCGTAATTACACAGCAGATTTGGCTCCGGAAGCTTGGATTGAGAGTTACGAGATGGCCATGGAGATGCTGGACGTGGATGAAGCGGCTTGCGCAAAGTACTTTACCATGATGCCGGAGGGTACAGCCCGGACCTAGCTAAAGGGTTTGCCGCCTAATTCCATCGGATCATGGGGAGAGTTACGTCGCCAGTTCATCAAAAATTTCAAGGACACGTGCAAGCAGCCAATGTCAGTGGTGGATCTGGCGGCCTGTATAAAAGGAGACTAGGAGCCTACAAGTGCATGGGTGCGGCGAGTATCAGAAATCTTGCACTCTTCGAACAGTATCAATCCCAGTACGACAATAGTAACACCGGAAAACAATTGCCGGTTTGAGTCTCTGAAGTTAAAACTAGGACGACTCAAACGGGATTGTAATGACATGAGAACTCTCATGAGCGCTCTGGTGAAGTACGGGGACTCTGACAACACTAAGTATCCAGAAGCGGATGGAGATAAGATAGCAAAAGCTAATAAGCCGGGTAAACCGGCACATGCTAATCCGGTCGGAACAAGCTTCTTAGTCAAGCGAAAAGCGAAGGGTGGCTCTGATTTCGTGGCCAATACCCAGGTTCAAGGGGGCTTTCAGCGCAATAAAGGTAAACCACCTCTACAAACCGGCGGAGGGCCCGCTAGCTGGGAGCAAGAGTTGAATGAGCCTTGCCCGAAACACGGATCAAAGGAACGTCCAGCTAAGCACACTATAGGAGAATGCAAGGCCATGATGGAAGCCATGAGCCGGTTCAGATCTAACAACAGGCCACCAGGCGGCGGATCAGGCCCCGGATTTTACAGTCCGGGTCACCAGGGGAACGGCTCCGGATCAGGATATCGTGGCAACAACAATGGTTACAATAACCAAGGCAATAATCAATATGGTCAGGGCGGTTACAATAACCAAGGCAATCAGCAGCATGGTCAGGGTGGTTATCATAACCCAAACAACCAATAGCAGGGGCAGGGTAATCACAACAACCAGGGTAATCAGCAGCGTTAGCAGCAGCAGCAATCCGGATATCAGAGTAATCCGAAGGAGCTGAGTAGTGGGCAGTATCATGTGTTCACGACTAGTTTGTGCAAACGGGATCAGAAAATCTTAAAACGGGCGGTCCATGCGGTTGAACCGGCAACACCACAGTTCCTGCGCTGGTCGGAGCAACCTATCGTGTGGAGTCGAGAGGATCATACACTGCGAGTTGATAATCCAGGCCAATTAGCTTTAGTGGTGGCACCACAAGTTGGTGGCTACAAATTTACCAAAGTTCTCATGGAAGGCGGCAGTAGCATCAATATCTTATATTATGAGACTTTCCGTCGCATGGGGCTGACGGATAAGAAGCTAAGGCAATCAAACACGGTGTTTCATGGAGTGGTACCTGGTAAATCAGCTTACCCCGTTGGGAAAATTGACCTAGAAGTTACCTTTGGAGATGAACAGGACTCTAGGTCGGAGATGATAACTTTTGAAGTAGTCAAAATCCGGAGCCCGTATCATGCTTTGTTTGGACGACCGGTTTATGCCAAGTTCATAGCTAGACCGTGTTATGTTTATCTTCAGCTTAAAATGCCGGGTCACAAAGGAACCATCACGGTTCATGGGAGTCGCAAGATTGCATTGGAGTGCGAAGAAGGAGACGCCGCTTATGCGGAGGCAGTATGTGCTACGGAAGAATTGAAGTTTTATAAAGACAATGTTGACCCGGCAGATATGTCCCCGTTGAAAAAACCAACTACAGAGCATGATCCGGCGTTGAAGTTTAAATCGGCAGAGGAGACCAAGCAAATTGACTTTGTGCCAGGCGATTCATCCAAGCAGTTCACTATCAGCGCTAACCTTGATCCTAAATAGGAAAGCGCGCTCATCGAGTTCATCCGTGAGAACCGGGATATCTTTGCATGGAAACCTTCTGACATGCCAGGTATACCGAGGGAACTCGCTGAGCACAGTCTTAACATTGATCCAAAATTTAAACCGGTCAAACAGTATCTGCACCGCTTCAATGAAGAAAGGTGCAAGGCTATAGGAGAAGAAGTGGCCAGGCTTTTGGCCGCAGGGTTCATAGTTGAAGTTTTTCACCCGGAGTGGTTGGCTAATCTGGTGTTGGTGTTAAAGAAGAATGGAAAGTGGAGAATGTGTGTAGATTACACAGATCTAAACAAAGCTTGTCCAACCGATCCTTTTGCTCTTCCTCCTATTGATCAGATCATTGATGCCACAGCAGGATGTGAGCGGCTAAGTTTTTTGGATGCATACTCAGGGTATCACCAGATCAAGATGGCTGTTAAGGATCAGGAGAAGACGTCCTTCATAACCCCTTTTGGTGCTTTTTGCTATGTATATATGCCCTTTGGGCTCAAGAGTGCCCAGGCAACCTACCAGCGTTGTGTACAGAATTGTCTTAAGGGGCAGATAGGGAGGAATGTTCATGCTTATGTGGATGATATTGTGGTGAAGTCAAGGAAGGAGGAGACGCTGATAGAGGACCTCAAGGAGACCTTTGACAATCTTCGGGCCTATAAAATGATGCTTAATCCGGAGAAGTGTGCTTTCGGGGTTCCGGCGGGTAAGCTCCTTGGATTCTTGGTATCAAACAGAGGAATAGAAGCCAATCCGGAGAAGATCAAGGCAATCACATCTCTGACTAAACCGGCTTGCTCCAATGATGTTCAGCGGATCGCTGGCCGGATCACAGCGTTAAGCCGGTTCATCAGTCGTCTGGGAGAGAAGGCAATCCTGCTTTATCAGATGTTGAAAAAGACAGACCGGTTTATATGGAGTGATGAGGCAAACGCTGCGTTTGAGGATTTGAAGCGGCAGTTGGCAGCGCCACCGGTCTTTGCGGCTCCTGTTGATAATGAGCTGTTATTGTTATACGTCGCCGCCAATACACGGGCAGTCAGTGTGGCAATCGTGGTTGAGCGCAAGGAGGCAGGGAAGGAATACCCGGTTCAACGTCCAGTCTATTATGTCAGTGAAGTTCTCATTGAATCCAAGCAAAGGTACCCGCATTGGCAGAAACTGGTATATGGTGTGTTCATGGCAAACCGGAAGTTGAAACATTATTTCCAAGGCCACCCAATAACTGTTGTTAGTTCAGCACCGTTGGGAGATATAATCCAGAACAGGGAAGCTACTGGCAGAGTAGCAAAGTGGGCTATTGAACTTAGCCCGCACGGATTGAAATATGTGCCACGCATCGCTATCAAATCCCAAGCATTGGTGAATTTCATCAATGATTGGACAGAACTGCAAACACCAGAGGAGAAGCCGGATCTTACATACTGGACGATTCACTTTGACGGTTCAAGGCAATTAGAAGGCTCGGGGGCTGGAGTTGTTTTAACTTCCCCGCGAGGAGACAAGTTTTGTTATGTCCTCCGTTTACTGTTTCCTTGCACCAATAATGCAGCAGAGTATGAAGCATTGCTTCATGGCTTACGGATGGCCAAGCAGATGAACTTGAGCCGGGTCAAGTGTTTTGGCGATTCAGATTTAGTGGCACAGCAAGTATCCGGCAAGTGGGGTTCAAGAGACCCTCTCATGGAAGCTTACAGACGAGAAGTGGAAGTAGTCGCAGGATATTTCAAGGGGTATCAAGTGGATCACATAGACCGGCGAAGGAATGAAGCGGCCGATGCTCTGAGCCGGCTGGGTTCTCAACGTAAACCGGTACCACCGAATACCTTTTTGGATGAGCTGCACAGTCCATCAGTTCAAGTACCATCGGAGGAATACCTGGCTGTTCCTCATCCGGAGGCGCAGCTAGTTGCAGCACTTCATGTCATTCCGGATTGGATGCTGCCTTATTTGGCGTATCTAAGCCGGGGAGAGCTGCCGGACGATGAGATCGAAGCGAGGCACATAATCCGGCGCTCTAAATCCATGACGATTGCAAACGGAGAACTTCACCATCGCAGTGTTTCTGGAACGTTTCAGCGGTGTGTGTCATCTGAAGAGGGTTGTGATATTATTCGTGAGATCCATGAAGGGGATTGTGGTCATCATGCCGGTTCAAAATCCTTGGGGGCTAAAGCTTTTTGAGATGGGTTCTATTGGCTGACAGCCCATGTCGGTGCAGCGGATCTAGTCCGGAAGTGCGATGCTTGCCAGAAATTTTCGCGACGTGCTCTTGTTCCGGCACAGGAGCTCCGGATGATACCGATAACTTGGCCGTTTGCGACTTGGGGGCTTGATATGGTTGGGCCCTTTAAACGATCCCAAGATCAAAAGACTCTTCTGCTGGTGGCTGTGGATAAGTTTACAAAATGGATTGAGGCAGAGCCTGTGAGCAAGTGTGATGCGGCAACGGCATTTAAATTCATCAAAAAGGTAATTTTCCGGTTTGGCTTTCCACACAGCATCATCACAGACAATGGCACCAATTTATCTAAGGGAGAGATGGAAGCATTTTGTCAACGCGAGCATATTCGACTAGACGTATCTTCTGTAGCTCATCCTCAATCCAATGGCCAAGCTAAAAGAGCAAATCAGGAGATTTTTCGAGGTATCAAGCCCCGGCTTATGACTCCCCTGCAAAGAACACCAGGGTGCTGGGTTGAGGAGTTACCTTCTGTCCTCTGGAGCATCAATACTACGCCGGTCCACAGGTTATACACCTTTCTTTATGGTGTATGGCGCTGAAGTGGTCCTTCCAAGTGATATCCGTCATGATTCGCCATGGGTAACGGCTTATGTTGAAGCGGCCAATGAGCAGGCAAGACAGGACAGTTTGGACCGGCTGGATGAAGAACGTGACATAGCAGCAGCACGGTCTGCAATTTATCAACAGGATCTGCGCAGATATCACAGCCGCCGGATCAAGACCAGGACGTTCCAGGAGGGAGATTTGGTACTCCGGCTCATCCAAGATCAAACAGATATGCACAAGCTATCCCCGCCTTGGGAAGGGCCCTTTGTGGTCAGCAAGAATCTGCACAACGGTTCATACTACCTGGTGGACGTTCGAGAACACAAGGACTCACGGACATCGGAGGAAGAGTCAAAGAGGCCGTGGAACATCACCCTCTTACGGCCCTACTATACTTGAGCCATGAACTCTGCTGTATCCTATGTATATATTATGATTAATGAATAAACCGGCATCCTCGGTAAACCGGGGGATCAAACTTTTTTCCAATATAAGTGTCTTATGGTGATAACCATCTACAGCTTACGTTTCTTATTATATATTTTAAAAGAAAATAAATACTTTGACCAGTCTATCTGATTGTGCAGGACAATTGCCGTATATGGACCTTGGAGCTGTGATCACTAAAGGGCTTCCTGTTCAAACATAGGTCGTATTCGAACCAAAGAGAACATAGCCAAACTCGCCGAAGGGCTTCCTGTTCAAACATAGGTCGTATTCGAACCAAAGAGAACATAGCCAAACTCACCGAAGGGCTTCCTGTTCAAACATAGGTCGTATTCGAACCAAAGAGAACATAGCCATCCTGTTCAAACATAGGTCGTATTCGAACCAAAGAGAACATAGCCATTCTGTTCAAACATAGGTCGTATTCGAACCAAAGAGAACATTGCCATTCTGTTCAAACATAGGTCGTATTCGAACCAAAGAGAACATGGCAAAGGCCAGTAGGGGGCAGGATCGGATCCGAATCCTAGCTTATCCCCTATGGTCCGGTTTGTATGGTCGTATTCGAACCATAAGCTCAATGGATCGTATTCGAATCCATTGCTTGGCTAAATTATCTAAGGCTAGTAGGGGGCAGGATCGTATCCGAATCATAGCTTAGCCCCTATGGTCCGGTTTGTATGGTCGTATTCGAACCATAAGCTCAATGGATCGTATTCAAATCCATTGCTTGGCTAAATTTTCTAAGGCCAGTAGGGGGCAGGATCGTATCCGAATCCTAGCTTAGCCCCTATGGTTCGGTTTGTATGGTCGTATTCGAACCATAAGCTCAATGGATCATATTCTAATCCATTGCTTGGCTAAATTTTCTTAGGCCAGTAGGGGGCAGGATCGTATCCGAATCCTAGCTTAGCCCCTATGGTCCGGTTTGTATGGTCGTATTCGAACCATGAGCTCAATGGATCATATTCGAATCCATTGCTTGGCTAAATTTTCAAGGCCAGTAGAGGATAGGATCGTATCTGAATCCTAGCTTAGCCCCTATGGTCCGTTTTACTGATCGTATTCGAATCAGAAGTTTTGATTTGGAGCCTGGCAGGTCGCAAAAAGCCTCGACTACATCGTTTTATTTGCAAACTTGTATTTCTTGTATTTGTGTTGTATGGTTCTTGGATCCAGAGTGGGACAACTCCAGAGTTGACCACGTATCTTCAAAAGTCTGGACAGAGTTCCAGCATGATCTAAACCGGTAGCTTCTATAAGCCCGGAGTTATTATTGGGTCTATCACACATGCTCCCTCAGAAAACTGCACAGTTCGCCGGATTAAGAGTATGAAGCATGCTTAATCGCAGGTATGAAGTTATTTCTGGTATAAACAAACACTTGTTTGATATATTGTGTGAGCAATTTAATCGGTCCAGCGGTAAACCGCTAGGACATCTTTTAAGTGTTATCTATGCAGAAACATATAGTATGCAAGATAAACCATATCAGACAAAATTCAAATCGGCAAACGTCAAAGCAAGAAGTTGGGACATCCGGATCAAGACGAACAATGTTTTACGCTATCCTATTACAAGGCATAGCAAGCCTGAACGGATTAAAGTCTTTCTAGCAAAATGAGACTGCAACTACAAAGATAAACTATATGGCCTACGCTTCCTCTTGCTACGACGGCTGGGGATCAACATGTTCCGGAGCTTCTTCCTCTTCTTGAAGTGGCTGAAAGTCAGGAACGCACCAATCGATTTTCGTTAAAGCGCGGAAGTACATCTCTTCCGTAATAAGTTCAGACGGATCAACATCTGGGGCGAAAGTATGGGGGCGCACTGGTGGGATTAGATTTACGGTATCATAAACCGGCCGATCCACCCGCTCGTTCTGTAAATCATACCCCGGATGATACCTGGTCAAGTCTGATTCGGCAGCAAGCTTGCTAGGGAGAGGACGCATCTCCTTAGTCAAAGCGTACAGGTCTTTGGCAGTGAAAGCTGATCCATCTTCTTTAGTGCTGGGATACCCGTTCAAGGCTTCTTCCGGATCAAAATTTGGAACCCACGCCTTGGCTCTGGTGAGCACTATGAGAGAACCGGATCGGGCAGCAGATTTCTTCACTTCCTCCAAGCGTGCTGGCAAGACAGAAAGTTTCTCTAGTGTGCGTTGAATAGTGGTGGGGGCCGGTTTCTTGAAAGACATTGCGCTTATGATCCTTTGAGCGCCGGAATACAGCTGCTCGACCAGAGTATAAGACGCCTTGAGTTTCTTCCGTAAATCATCCCCAAGATGGGTAACGCGGGGCCCTACATAAGATCATTACAGTTAAACCGGACCGGAATACAGATTGCAAGGATGAAAGCATGCGTGCAGATTAAGTACTTACCCAAGACGGCAGAAGTCATCAATTCGATTTGCCGTTTTAAACCATACAATTCTTCTGTCACCGGATTAAGAGCTTCTTCAACATCTTTTGCTCTTTTCTCCAGCGCGTTCTTTTGCACTACAAAGGCTGTCTGCTCCTCTTCAAAATATTTCTTCAGCTGTTCAGCAGTAGTTAAGCTCAGCGCCAAGTCTTTCTTGGCCTTAGCAGCAGCAGATTCAGTTTCAGCAAGTCTGTTCCGGAGTTCAGTGATTTCTTCAGCCCTCTGGTTCAAATCAGCCTGCAAGGGAAATCAAGTGGAATAAGGACAAAATTCCGACAAGTCTCAAGCAGATAACCAAATTATCCACTTGACACTTGGGGGCTAATGGGCAGTTGAAGCATCAAACAGTAGGAATTAAAAACAAGTCTCAAGCACACAAACAAGTTGTCTACTTGACACTTGGGGGCTAATGGATAGCTGAAACATCAAAGGAAAAATTCAGACAAGTCCCAGGCACATAAACCGAGTTATGCCCCTGGCACTTGGGGGCTAATGTAAGATCATTTGCTCAAATTGGAAGTACCGGTTCACCTTCTAAACATAGCTAAACCGGAACTTGGGGGCTACCATGATATAGATAGAAACACAACAAGAGGAGATACCTCGTATTTTTCCTTCATCATGCTGATTAAGCCCGCTTCATAATCCCGACCAGTATGAAGCCGGTTCAGATACCCGGAATAGAGCTCCTAGGCACTCAGTTCGGCAAAGCTAGACAAGTCAGTGCTCCATTTGTCCTTCTCTTGATGGAGCTTTTCCGCTTTAGCTGGATGCTTGGCTAAAACAGTGGGCTTAGCAGGAGCGGTTTAAGCTGTGCCGGTTATTTGGACATCCGGAGAAGGAGCAGCTGCGGGTGGTGGAGTAGCAGTGTGAACCGGGCTAGCGGGAGCCGGGCTAGTCCGAGGAGGGTTGGCCCGGGCAGGACTCGCCGGTTCATGGACGTTTTCAGTGAAGGGGTTCTCAGGAACAGTGGCATAAGCGTGCTCCATGGGAGCAGGATCTTCAAGCTGAACTGTGGGCTCACCTTCCGGAGGGATGGTTGTATCCGGATCATCAGTGGCAGTCTCAGCAGCCGTTTTGTTGGCCTTTGCCTTTTTGCTAGGCTTAGGCTTGCTGAAAGAAATTAGAAAGTAAATCAGAGTCACAGAAGCAAATGCAATCATAAATCGGATAAGATGAAGGACTTACCCTGGGATAGTTTTCAGGGCTGGGACTTGTGTGGCAGTGGATTCGCCAGAGGAAAATAAGGGAGTCTCCTGATAATTAGGGTCGGACAGTTTAAGCGGTTTGCGTATAAGCCCGGCCTTGGGATGAAGAAGAGTTGGAGAGAGTATAACCTCAGAGCGGCGCCTCCGAGCCGGAGTAAGAGATATTCCAGACGATTCAACTACAAGGCCACTATGGCGTGTAGCCCGGCGAGCTTCATGTTGTTGTTTCTTCAAAAGAAAATTGGGGTCCAGTTGAGCGTAAGGATGAGAAAATTGATATTTCCGGACTACCCGACGAATTTTTGGTGGAGGCGGTTCTGAGTCTGAAGAAAGAATAGTTACCTCAGTTTCTGCCGCTTTATCTCCTTCGGGCAAATCCTGTGAAGAGACACCGTTAACACAAGTCCGGATGAAAGTGAACAAATCATAGCCAGATTAAATCATACCTGAGAGTCCGGATCATCTTCTTCAGCATGTGAACCGGAGCCAGCAGCCGCCTTTCTCTTCTTAATAACGTAAGTTTTCCGGCGCGGCTGTTTGCCTGCTTTATCCTGAGGTTTCCTCTTCCAAAACGGATCATCAGCATCTACACAAGAAGAAAGATAAATAGAAGATAATGGACGGATTAAAAGCGAACAGAAGGGATTAAGGCTTACTGCAGGCAGCTTGTTCTTCTTATAGTATGGAGTCAGTCCGGTTTGGCTACATTCTTCCAAAGAAACGTTGAGCATCTTCTTAGCAGATTCAATGACTTCCGATTCAGAAAGCGTTATTTTGGAAAACCGTTGAGGATCATCCGGCTTTCCGGAATACTTGCACATCAAACTAGAGCGTGGGCTCAGAGGGAGGATACTCTAGGTAAGCCAGCAGCGCATAAAATCAATTCCGGTTAATCCGTTGGACATAAAGGCCTTCAGCTTGGCGAGTTGAGACGTGAACCGGGGCCGTTCTGAAGAACTGAGACGCTGCGGCAGAGGGTGATCTTCAGGAAGACGATGTTCGCGATAACCCGGCAGTGGGTTCTCTCCTTCAGGTGATGTGTCGAGGCAGTAAAACCAAGACATGTTCCATTCCTTGGGGTGTGTATGGAGAGGGGCATGAGGAAAGACTGCGCCTCTTCTCTTCTGAATGCTGACCCCGCCCAGTTCTTGATGAGGTCCGCCAGTAAACTCAGTTCGCCGATTCAAATGGAAAAAATCCCGGAACAAGTCGACTGATGGCTCCTCTTGCAGATGCACCTCTGAGAAAACTTGAAAATCGCAGATGTTTGAAATGGAGTTTGGACCTATGTCCTGAGGGTGAAGTTGAAAAGCGGCAAGCACGTCCCGGAAGAATTTAGAACCGGGAGGAGTAAAACCTCGGGCCATATGGTCAAAGAAGACAATAACTTCCCCTTCTCTGGGAGTAGGGGGACATTCATTTCCTAGGGCCCGCCATTTTAGGACTGATTGAGGGCCCAGAGTGCTAATTGCAGCCGCATTAACTAAATCTTCTTCCGTAATGACGGAAGGGACCCAGTCGCAAGAAACAAACTGTTTGGTAGACATAGTGGCAGAAAGAAAGTGTTGAAAAGGCGAAGTATAAAATCCGGATTATTCAAGTACAGACATATAAACCGGATCACATATGCAAAGTCACACCGACGGTTTAGACAAGGGACTAATGAACATTGCTAACCCGGCAGCAAGCACGAAATGCACTACTACCGGTTCATGATAACAAAAGAGAGGAGCTAAACCGTCGCGTTCATTGTTGATGCATTACAAAAGCAATATATGACTGACTAAACCGGCGAATATAGTACAGATTTATAAGGATGAAGAAACAAGTTTCTATGGAAAGCTAAGGTAAAATAGATCTGAGCGGTAAGGAAAACAGAAAACTTATGCAGGTTTATTACAGAAAGAACTACAGGGGTATTATACAGAGCGGGTGAATCTAAAGGTTGAAACTAATGCTAAAAATCTAAGCATAAGGCAGCGGAGTAGAAGTGGGTTTTGAAGACAAATCTAAAGGATTGAAACCACAACGAGCATGGCGTCTAGGACGAACAGATGAAGCTTTTTCTAGGTCTAATGGTGGAGGCATAGGAAGAACCCTAAGGCTACAGATCTACAGCAAGGGAGAAAGAATACCTGAAGCAGCAGGAAGCGGCGGCGGAGTTGTCTGGTTGCGTTCAGGTTGATGCGGCGGCCGGACTTGCTAGCGACAGCGAGCTTGACGGACGACAGCGGAAGTTTGATCTCGGGCGACAGAGGAAGAAGACGATAGGAAGGAGATGGAGAAGAGATGCGGCGGTATTTATAAAGGGGGAGAGACGAAACGGCAGGTGCGAGATTTGAGGAAGTGAGAGATTGGATAAAGATTCCCTGTCGCCTCGATTCTCGGGATGGCCTTTAAACAAGAAGTAATAGACAGCTGCGCGCGTTAAATGCGGAAGTGATGTCACGATCGAATTAAGTGATTTCCAAGGATGACGTCATCGCCGGTTTACAAAATTGAGAAGATACAAGAAAGAAGATTATACAAGACCGGGAAGACTGATGTGAACAAGTTCAAATCATTCTGGGGCCTAATGTCAGGGATATTACTAGCAGGTATAAACCGGATAGTATAAACCGGATTATGATAGTAAAGTTGTGTAATTGTAAGACCCAGTAGAGGTTACGGCCCACGAAGGCTTAGGGCCCATGTATAGAGTTATGGTTTGTAAACCTCCTGGTCATGTAACTTGAGAGACAAGGAAGAAAGAGCAGAGACCGAGGCGGACACATATATGAGCCGGCCTCGGGACTCTGTAAACCGGACCGGGCGTCGCATCTATATAAAGGGACGACCCGACGGTGGTTCAAGGACAAGAAACAACCCGTCGAGACACAGGCAAGCGATCCGCTCCCTGTTCATCGACGCCCAAGCAATACCAAACCAAACTAGACGTAGGCTTTTACCTTCCTCGAAGGGGCCAAACTAGTATTAACCATGTGTCGTTTGTGTGCTTTTAACCCCTTCAAGCTAACCTGTGCGATGGTTCCTCAACTAAGTCCGTTAAACCGGACATCTGCCGTGTTAATTCCACGACAAAACCCAATACTTATCTTTTTTATTTTTTAGTTTTATTATGTTTTACAATAAATAGACATTTTTTTTAATTATTGAGTTTTTTGTGTTTTAATTAGTGTTTGTGCAAAGCAAAGCCTTTGGGATTGATTTGGGTGATAATTGATTTGATTCGGTCCATCAACAAAAAAGTTGTGTCTAGTGGAAGAATTGTTGTCATTTGTTGGAGCATGAACAATTGCTAAAATGTTTACACAGAATTTGTATACGAATTTCCCACGTTGTCCTAATGTTTAAGAATTTTTAGAGTTACACAAGTGTGACAAAAATTACGTCCATACAGAATGTTCTGTTTTTGACAGATTTTGTTTTCGTTGCATTATGTGCTTATTTTGATGAATCTATGGTTTGTATCGAGGGGTATAAGACGTGCTAGAGTTATAATGCAGTCGATAAAATGTAATAACAAAATTTGAATGGGTTTTCTACAGTACTTATAGTAAAGATTATTTTTATTATACTAACGGATCTCACGAGGTTTTGTTAAGTTTTTTGTGATTTAAGTTTTCAAGTTTTGGGTAAGATCACGATGGATGAAGGAATAAGGAGTGAAAAGAGCCTCAGCTTGGGGATATTCAAGAAGCCTCAAGCAACTAAGCTCGCGGATGCCCCGGAAGGCATCCCCTCTTTCTTCTAACGACCATCGGTATTTTACTTGGAGCTATATTTTTATTCTTCACATATCATGAGTTTTGCTTGGAGCATCTTGTATTATATGAGTCTTTGCTTGTTTTGCTTTTATTTTTCCACAAGTATCCTTGATGGACACACCTATTTGATAGAGCCAAAATTATGCTATGATTTGCTAGAATTTCTCTTTATGCTTCACTTAAATCTTTTGAGCTATGCAATTGCACTATTGTTGCACTTGTATCTTTTTGAGCACGTTGTGCTTTAATATTTTTGAAGAAATACTCTCGTGCTTCACTTATATTTATTTTAGAGTTAGTAAATATTTGAAGAAATTATCTCTTGTTTCACTTATATTATTTTGAGAGATGAAAAATTGTATGCTCATTTTATTCACATAAATCTGTTTGAGTTTGTCAAAAGCAATTCAAGAGGGATATAATAAAAACTTTCATGAAGATTATTGGACAATATAAACTTGATTCCTTGTACTAGTTTTGAGATATGATGGTACTAATATATGAGTCATGTTGGTGAGTAATTATGCTCTTTTAAGAATATTGGTGTTAAGGTTTGTGATTTCCTATGCAAGAAAGAAAGTCAATAGTTATGCAATGAAATTACATCCTACTTATGTGTTATTATTCGGTGTTAGTTATGCTTAATGTTCTTTTATGATGGTTTTCTTTCCTTGGTTGGCCTCTTTTCAGTCTATTTGCTAGCCTTCACTTGTACTAAGTAGAAATGCTACTTGTGCATCCAAATCCTAAAACCCAAGTTGTGCCAAATGAGTCCACCATACCTACCTACATGCGCTATTTCCATGCTTTCCTAAGCAAATGTGTATGTGCCAACTCTAATTTTCAAAATAAACTTCTCTTTTGTGTGCCCGCCGCTCATGAAGCGGTGAAGGGTGGCTGATATTTTCCATGCTAAGTAGGTTATTCTCAAGATGAGTGTTTATTCACTTGTCATTGAACGAGGGTGTGGTAGTAATAGGGATACCCAGTCCCGAAATGCAAAAAAATACTACAAATAAATTCCTTGGTATGTGTTGGTATGGAAGGCACCTGTGAATTCGGCTAGCCATGGATTGTGATAGAATGGTGGAAAGGAAATAAACTTTATTTTATGTTTGGGATCCCATATGATTTACTTAGCATGGAAGATATAGAGAAATCTTAGTCATTTTCTATGACGAGAAAAGCATGCAACCCAAAAGAATTTGGTCTCTCAATTTAAGCTTTGAGCTCTGGAACCTCTACAAATCCCTACTTCCTTATGCGAAAGGCCTATCTATTACTTTATGCAATTTTTATTTTATTTGAGTCTCATCTTCTCTTATAAAATACAAACTATGGAACGCTATTATCGCACTTGAGCATTGGATGTAGCTAATATTTCGATGTGTTTCATGAATGGATCAATGATTGAACATGATGTGCAGTGATAACCTTCTTTAGGGTTGATATTTTGAAAGACATGGTTGCTTGTTGATATGCTCGAGTATTGAAGTCTTCATGTCAAAACTAGACTATTGATTTGAATCACCTAAAAGTCCAATTGTCCATGCTACAAAATAAAGAAATATGTGATGAACATGTTAGGCAGCATTCCATATCAAAAAATTTGTTTTATCATTTACCTACTCGAGGACGAGTAGGAATTAAGCTTGAGGATGCTCATACGTCTCCAATGTATCTATTGACACCAGATTTTGGCATGATAAAAAACATAATTAATATGGCCTCAAATAAAAAAATGCTCAAAGTGAAAGTTATGTATTGTTAAAAGGAGAAACTTTGATATTTGGGCCATAGCCATCCGATCTCATCTCTAAGGCCGAAGTTGTGTTCGATGTACTAAGATCTTGTTTTCATAACACTATTCAAGTGATTACTCCCCCAAGACGGCCTCATATGGACAAATGATCTACAATAATTGTCTTCGCCTCATCGAAACGATCGATTTCAATATATAAATCGTCTTAATTCGGGGTCATATGCAAAAGGTGGAGTCAAAACAGTGCAGTGTAGCAAAAAATGATGGAGATGGTCGGATGCCCAATATTTCCTATTGCTACTGGACTGTCCGGTAATTGGGACCAGACTGTCCGGTCTGGGGCAAGAAACACGTCAGAACCTTCTCTTGTGAATCGACAGTTTGGTCCGGTCGAGCGGACAGTCCGGTCCAAACCGAAATCGTGTATCTTCACGAATCTGATTATTGCAGGGGCGATTAGGCCATGAATATGACCTCAAATCAAAAAACGTTCAACACAAAAGTTGTTCGTCTTGTTAATACGGTGAAATTCTATTTTTGGATCATCTTCATCCGAAGTTGTTTGTGGCCCAAGGGACCAAAAAACCAAACTGATCTTCCAGACTAACCTAAAACTGACTTCGGTTGATTTTGGAAAGATTTGAACGTGATTTGTGAAGGAAATATGCCCTAGAGGCAATAATAAAGTTGTTATTTTTATTTCCTTATATCATGATAAATTTTTATTATTCATGCTAGAATTGTATTAACCGGTAACTTTGTACATGTGTGAATACATAGACAAAACAGAGTGTCCCTAGTATGCCTCTACTAGACTAGCTCATTGATCAAAGATGGTTATGTTTCCTAACCATAGACATGAGTTGTCATTTGATCAGCGGGATTACATCATTAGGAGAATGATGTGATGGATAAGACCCATCTATTAGCATAGCAACTTGATCGTTTAGTTTTACTGCTATTGCTTTCTTCATGACTTATACATGTTCCTATGACTATGAGATTATGCAACTCCCGAATACCGAAGGAACACCTTGTGTTCTATCAAACGTCACAATGTAACTGGGTGATTGTTAAGATGCTCTACAGGTGTCTTCGAAGGTGTTCGTGGTGTTGGCATAGATCAAGAATAGGATTTGTCACTCAGAGTGTCGGAGAGGTATCTCTGGGCCCTCTCAGTAATACACATCATAATAAGCCTTGCAAGCAAGTGACTAATGAATTATTCACGAGATGATGTATTACGAAACAAGTAAGGAGACTTGTTGGTAACGATATTAACTAGGTATGGTGATACCGACGATCGAATCTCGGGCAAGTAACACACCAATGACAAAGGGAACAACGTATGTTGTTATGCGGTTTGACCGATAAAGATCTTCGTAGAATATGTAGGAACCAATATGAGCACATAGGTTCTGCTGATGGTTATTGACCGGAGATGAGTCTCGGTCATGTCTCCATAGTTCTTGAACCCGTAGGGTCCGCACGCTTAACGTTTGATGACGATCGATATTATGAGCTTATGTGTTTTGATGTACCGAAGGTAGTTCGGAGTCCCGTATATGATCACGGGCATGACGAGGAGACTCGGAATGTCCGAGACATAAAGATCGATATATTTGAAGCCAATATATGGACATCGGAATCGTTCCGGATGAGTTCGGGCATTTACCGGAGTACCGGGGGGCTACCGAAACCCCCTGGGGAGTTGATGGGCCTTAATGGGCCATAGTGGAAAGGAGGAGGAGGCGGACAAGGTGGGGGCGCGCCCCCCACAAGCCCAATCCGAATTGGGAGGGGGGCCGGCCCCCCTTTCCTTCTTCTCCCTCTCCTCCTTCCTTCCTCTCCTACTCCAACTAGGGAATGGGGGGAATCATACTCCTGCTGGGAGTAGGACTCCCCTAGGGCGCGCCATAGAGAAGGCTGGCCCCTCCCCACCTCCACTGCTTTATATACATGGGAAGGGGCACCCCATAGACACACAAGTTGAATCTAGCCGTGTGCGGTGCCCCTCCCCATAGTTACACACCTCGGTCTTAGCGTTGTAGTGCTTAGGCGAAGCCCTGCGCCGGTAGCTTCATCATCACTGTCACCACGCCGTCATGCTGACGAAACTCTCCCGTGAAGCTCAAGTGGATCAAGAGCTCGTGGGACATCATCAAGCTGAACGTGTGCCGAACGCAGAGGTGCTGTACGTTCGATGCTAGGATCGGTTGGATCGCGAAGACGTTAGACTACATCAACCGCGTCACTAGACGCTTCCGCTTTCGGTCTACGAGGGTACGTAGACACACTCTCCCCTCTCGTTGCTATGCTTCTAGTAGATAGATCTTGCGTGGTCGTATGAAATTTTTTGAAATACTATGTTCCCAAACAATTTGGAGTCCTTTTCTTGTACGGGAAGTCCATACGCCTATTATATACCTAAGGGATGACGGCCGATTGAACAACACATAATCGACATATCAATCTACCACTTTGTACCTTTACTTTTATCTTCTCTCTTGTTCTTCTTCTTCTCGTCCTTCATTCATTCTTCTTCATTGTAGGGCAGCGAACCTCCAGGTCCTAGGGGCGATAAGGTCGACCTAGGGCAGCCCATAGCCGTCGCGCACCCTGATGGGGTCCCTCCCGGGCGTGTGGGGCTTCGGGTTTATAAAAGTGCCCGTCGGATTGCTTGCGTACCGCGCTTTCGGACGTGTCTCCTTCGACGTGAGCTGCAGTGCATCACCTCCGGCGTCGAGGGTACACGGTGACGTGTTCATGTGCGTACAAACTTTTTGGTGACTCCGTTGGGGACATAAGCTTCGAACTGTCTCCAGCCCGTTCTTGCTACGAAGAGATCGTCAATAAGTTACTGCAATCTACAAAGGTTAATGAATACCCAATTCCCCTTTGTAGATGCAAATAATCCATATGTTGCTACTAGATCACCTAATGAGCATAATGTATCGGCTAGCCCTAGTTTTATCAATCATGGATCTAATTATGCGCAAGGTCCCATGCAAAACAATCTTCATGCTTTAAATTCTTATGATTTTAGCAATGTACAACTTGTGTATCGAAACTCTCATGCATCGGCCCAACAAATCCATATTCCGATGAACAACATGACGGGTTTGGTTAATCAATTTGAAACCCCTCATGTTAAAATTTCCAATAGCATACAAGAAAGTGTTTCAACCTTTTATTCATCAACAACTAATTTGCAATAGGTGAATCCAACCTTGCCGATGGATGTGAGAATTGGCCATGCTACTAATAGCTATTTGGCCAGTTACTCTCAACAATCATATACTACAACTCATGTTAATGATTTTTCAGGACCGTATGCAACTGTAGATATTCATAATTCAGCCCCACACCTTCATGGTCATAGCCGAATAGGTGAAATTTTTGTAGAAACACATGTGATGTCATCTAATACTTTAGCATCTAATGCATGCTCTACGCAATTCGAGAACTTTGGCAACACTCACGAATCATTGTCGAAACAATCTGAAAGTATTGTGGAGCAATCCCTTCCAAAATCGGTTGTGGATGTGCTAAAAAATATTTTGGCACAAAACAAGAGGATTAGTGCTCTTTGCCTTGAACAATATAAAAAGGGGTTGTTTCCTGATTATGCTGCAATTTAGGCTAGAGTTTTGCAAGAAGATGAAACTTCATCCGTTGATAGAATTGGCTAAAGAACATATGGTTATACAACAGTGCATATCGCTCCACCTTGTACCGCAACATATTATACACCCCCCTACACAATTGCAAAATTTCAGCAACACTAACAGTTCATTGCCGAAAGATCCTAAAAGCATTGGGGGCCAACTGATCTAGAGCGGGCTAAAATTGAGAGGGGAGTTAAAGCTTTGCGCGATAGGGTGCAAGTACTTCACCAAGAGAGAATTGACAGGGAATTGGCTCAAAGAAAAGAAGCCTTGCCAATTGATATAATCGGTGAAAATAATGATGATTCAGAAACTAAAAGTGCTCCTGTTGGAAAAGCCAAATCAAGTAGTATATATTTCCAATCCATCAAATCCAAAGAGGCAAGCATCATTGAGAAAGGGCATTGCAAGCATAGGAACACAACTATGATTGATTTTTCTGAAGTTACTGGAACCTACTTCCTACCCTATGAGTTCCGTGCCGTTGAAATTGACAAGCCTCAAGGACAAGAGAAAATAGCCGATCAAAGTTCGGCTGGCAATGATCTTCAAATAAATGATTCATGGAATCAAGAAAAAGACGGTGACAGGGTGTTGGGGAGCCATCCAAAGATGGAGCAAGATATTGTTCAAGTCACACCACCATCATGCTCTCCCAACATATTTGAAGAGGTTTGCATAGCGAGTAATTTACCTATTTTCATATTTGGCCGCAACTTCATCATTGATGCATCTATAAGAAATATTCTCATAAGTAACTTTCAAAGACCAATGAAGAAGGTAAATTTACTTGTTAGAAATAAAATTATTGTAGAGCATACTAGTAAAAACATTATACCATTCAAAGAGACTAATAGTGAATTATTATATCAGCCAAAGATCTTCCCATTGCTTCATTTAAAGTTCATATCTAATTGGGTAGCTTTCCTTGCTTCATACTTGGCTTACGCATGGTCTTAACTAAGACATGTATATTCTAACTACTTGGATTTCCGAAATTTAAAGCCAAGGTTATACTCTGTTGAGAAAACCGATGATAGTATAATTTCATTTTCAAAGACATTGGAGATAGAGTGCATGTAGCGACCTCGATCCCAATGGATCGGAGTCTCTGTGCTTAAGTGGCATCTCTGGATTGGTATGCTGACACACAAAGTACTTGAGGATTTATAACAGAGTTTCAATCACACACTCATTACATCGAAGAATCCTCATAAAGAGTCTTATTAACAAAATATGGCTGAAGACAATCTAACAATAATAAACTAAACTAAACTGCGGAAGCATCGAAGATAAGTTGAGTCCATCCAACTCCACGGCAAACATTGAGTGCATGACAACGACCTATCGCACCTTAATCTTCGTCGGAAAACTCTGCAACATGAGACGTTGCAGCCATGTAGGTCAGCACATTGAATATGCTGGCAAGAACACACTGTAGCAAGGATGACGAACAAAATATCTACAACTCTATGCATATTTGGTTGGTGGAGGCTGTAAGGTTTAATTTTGAATAAAGCTAACTTTTCCCTACAACAAAGGAATGAATGTTATTTACTACTCAGTTGAATTAATCAACATTGAGAGTGGTTCCTCCATCTCAATCCAAAAATAACCAATGTCGTTAATAACCCAACAAGTTAATTAATAGAGTGTTGAGATCAGTCCATACTTCAAATACCAGGATACTCAAGATATCCATAACCGGGGACACGGCTACTCATGAATAGATTTTACACTCTGCAGAGGTTTGCGCACTTTTCCCCACAAGACTCGACCGCATCCATGATCAGAAGATTGAGACATATTCTTTCAGAAGCATTCACTTTTTACCCTAGATAGACTGGTACACCTACTTTCCCCTACATCTGCTAGTCCACCACTGAAAGAGCTCACACAATATACACAACTATGCCAGAGCCCATAATGGCTTGTGGCTGCACATGGAAGTTTCTAGGCATGAATGATATATGATCCCTTTGAGCCTGTGTGGCATTCCATAGGACGATCACACGGTTCCTCTGGGATATCCTAGGACAACACTGGATTCTCCAGGTGCCGTGCAACCAATCCACCCAGTTGTATATTAAATTTGCCACCTTAAACTTTCCCTTAGTTGGTATTACACTCAAAACTTTCATGAATCTCACATACCAATCCACGTCTACGCGTATATCTAAGCAATAAGTAACAAAGCGTATATTCCTTGGGTTGATCTCAATTCATTGGGTTCCTACCTCATGAACTACTCAGCAATACCACATGTAACCAAGTCCTATTCATGGAGTCTTTGAGGATAGAAATAATGCAATAAAAACTGGGTATTTAAAAGTATGATCAAAGAATGAACTTGCCTTGCCGACGATCGTTGAAACCTAGTGACTCGTAGTAGCAAGCTTCGCACTACGGAAATTCTGTCGCAATCAAACAATAGCATACATAAGCAATCATGCAACAGAATCGAAGAATATATGTCGAAAAGCTTCGAAAACAAGAAAATGACTCTTGCAACAGAAAACAATTTCTAACAGTGCCAAAATTAAGTTAATTGGGCCTTATCAGAAAGTTTAGGTCAAGAGCTTCAATTTGCAAAAAAGAATCAACTCAAACGGAGTAACGAAACTCAAGTTATGATCAAAAGAAGTTTAGATACAATTATGTTTGAATTCAAATTTTAAAACTTTCAAAAAACAACTTTGAGTTGGATTATTTTATATATGAGATCAAAATGAAGAGTTTGGCGTTGGTTTCATCTAACTCCGATAAACGAGTAAAAAGTAGTGATCATTTTAAGTTTAGGGACTAAACTGTAAAAACTTAAATCATGGATAGGTCCCTGACTAAAAATAACAGAAAAAGAAAAAGACTAAAAAGCAAATGTCCATTTTCGGAAACAAAACAGCGGCGATCGGCGGAGGCAGCGGCGTCGGCGTCGGCAAGGCAGCGCGGGTGGTGCGGTGGTGTGGGCGGGGCGGGGCGGCGGCGTCGGTGGCAGGCGCGGCGGGCGGTGTGGCGGCGGCGGTGATGCGGCCGCAGGGCGGGGTGGCGATGTGGCGGCGGGAGAAAGCCGATTATAAAGGTGCAGGGGGTGGCGTCTTGGGGGAGGGGGCAAGCCGAGGAGAAGTCCCCCTCGGTCACGGCGCCGGCGGTGGAGCCGTGCTCCGACCGGACTCCGGTTTGGGGCCGGTGCGGGCGGGCGAGGAAGGCAGCGGCCTGGAAGGCTGGCGCGCTAGGCCGGATGGGCTTCGGCCCAGTAGGTCCGAAGTTTCTTTTTTTCAAACATTTTTCTGAAAATACAGAAAAATAGAAAAAGGCAATAAATACATTTTTTAAAATTACAGAAAAAATCGCACGTACTTAGGACCTTATTATTGACTTGGTGAAAAAAAATTGGGCCTAAATGCCTAAAATGAAAATAAACTTTTTAGTACTAATAAAATACCAAAAAGAAATAGTTTTGCAAATAAAAATCCAATAAACATATTTTTACTCAAAATTCAAATTTCAACATTTTTATTCTGTTTTGAAGAAGTCGTATTATCTTCTCTCATTATTTTGAAAATATTAAAAATAAAAATTGGTAAAAATATTTGATCCAACCCCACTAGGAAAATAATAAAATTGTGGGTCCTTTTTGGAAAACTTTCAACTCTCTCACTTGGGTCCTTGAGTTGCTTAAATTCTTTGGATCAATTTCCAATTAAAAATCAAATTCAAAATGCTCAAATGATGAATGCATATGAATGATCTATGGTAATATCCAAATTGAAAATTGGGATGTTACAAACCTACCCCCCTTAAGATGAATCTCGCCCTCGAGATTTAGGTTGGCTAGAAAATAGGTGTCGGTGGTCTTGTAGAAGGTCTTCCTCTCATTCCCAGGTGGCTTCATCCTCTGTGTGGTGACTCCACTGAACTTTGCATAACTTGATGACTTTCCTACGGGTAACTCCATCGGCAAACTCAAGAATCTTGACCGGCTTTTCCTCATAAGTCAGATCACTCTCTAGCTGAATTGCTTCGAAGGGCACTGTATCTCGTAGCGGAATATCAGCCATCTCTGCGTGACACTTCTTCAACTGAGAAACGTGAAACACATCATGAACCCCGGACAAAGTTTTGGGCAACTCTAGTTGATAAGCTACTTCTCCTCTGCGCTCCAAAACTCTGTATGGTCCCACAAATCGTAGTGCCAGATTAGCCTTCACACCAAAATGCTTAACTCCTTGAAGTGGGGACACACGAAGATATGCTCTATCTCCAACTTCGTAGGTTACCTCCTTGCTTTTCTTATCTGCATAATTCTTCTGTCGGGACTGGGCTATCTTTAGTCTGTCACGGATCAGCTTGACCTTCTCCTCTAAATCTCTGATTAAATCTAATCCAAATAACTTGCGGTCTCTGACTTCATCCCACATCAACGGTGTCTTGCACCACCTTCCATACAAAGCTTCAAAAGGGTTCGTCTATAGACTAGTCTGATAACTGTTGTTGTAAGAGAACTCCATGTAGGGTAAACAATCGTCCAATTGGATCCATAATCTAGTGCACAAGCTCTCAACATGTCTTCCATAATCTGATTGACTCTCTTTTTCTATCCATCTATCTGTGGATGAAAGGATGTACTGAACTCTAGCCTCGTACCCAAAGTCTCATGCAACTGCTTCCAAAACTTTGAAGTAAACTATATTCCTCTATCTGATACAATGGTCCTGGGAACTCCATGCAGACATATGATCATGGTCATGTATATCTTGGCCAACATAGCACTCGTTTAAGTGGTCTTCACGGGGATAAAGTGAGCTACCTTAGTCAAGCGATCAACTATAACCCAGATGGAATCACACCCTAAACGTGTCATTGGTAGTCCTTTGATAAAATCCGTTCCAAGCTTATCCCACTTCCAATCTGGTATTGGTAACGGCTGTAGCAACCCTGCTGGTTTCTGATGTTTTGCCTTAACTCTCTGACAAATGTCACATACCGCTACGTAATTGACAATGTCCTTCTTCATTCCGGTCCACCAGAAATTCTGTTTCAAATCCAAGTACATCTTAGTGTTGCCTAGATGTATCGAGTAAGGCAAATCATGAGCCTCCTGAAGATTCAACTTCCTGATCTCCGGGTCATTGGGCACATAAATACGGTCTTCAAACCATAGTGTTCCGTGTTCACCCTCATGAAATCCTTCTGCCTTTCCTTTGCTCATTCAGCCTTTTATTTCTGCAATTCCTTCGTCCGTCTTCTGGGCTTCTCGAATCTTGCACAACAAAGTGGACTGAATCTCCAATGTAGCAACATAGCCTCTAGGGACTATCTCCAACTGTAAATCTGTGAGGTCATCTGCCAACTCCTGGGGTAAACCTCCAGTTATGATGGTGTTAACATAACTCTTGCAACTTAACACATTTGCCATGACATTGGCTTTTCCTGGATGATAATGCAATCTCATATCATAATCCTTTATGATCTCTAGCCATTTCCTTTGCCTGAGGTTTAACTCCTTCTGTGAGAAGATGTACTTCAAACTCTTATGATCCATGTATACATCACAAGGTTTCCAATAAGAAAGTGCCTCTTTGTTTTAAGTGTGTGCACTACGGCTGCTAACTCCAAATCATGTGTGGCATAATTCAGCTCATGGTGTCTAAGCTGACGAGAGGCATATGATACAACTCGTCCTTCTTGCATGAGAACGCCTCCAAGTCCTTGACGTGAAGCGTCACAATACACTTGAAAATCCTAGCGAATATTCGGGAGAACAAACACTGGGGCTGTAACCAAACGTTTCTTCAACTCCTAAAAATGGGCCTCATATTTTTCGGTCCAATTGTACTTACTTTCCTTCTTCAAAAACTCCGTCATGGGCTTCACAATCTTGGAGAAATTCTCAATGAACCTCCGATAATATCCTGCGAGTTGAAGAAAACTACGAATCTCACCAACTGAGGTGGGTGCTTTCCATTCAGTGACGGCCTCTACTTTGGAGGGGTCTACTGCTATACCATCTCCTGATATAACAAGGCCGAGGAATCCAACTTCCTTCAACCAAAAATCACATTTTCTAAACTTGGCATATAGCTGATGTTCCCTATGCTTCTCGAGAACTAAACGCAAATGTTCGTGGTGCTCCTCTTCATCTTGGAGTAAACCAATATGTCATCAATGAACACTACCACAAACTTATCCAAGAACTCCATGAACACCTTGTTCATCATACTCATAAAATAGGCAAGGGAATTAATCAAACCAAATGACATAGCTGTATACTCGTAAAGCCCGTACCTCGTTGTAAAAGTTGTCTTAGGTATGTCCTATTCTCAAATCTTCAACTGATGATATCCAGATCATAAATCGATCTTAGAGAAAACTTTGGCTCCTTGCAACTGATCAAACAAATCATTGATCATCGTCATAGGGTACTTGTTCTTAATCGTCACCTCATTCAGTGCATGATAATCCACAACCATTTTTAGTGAACCATCCTTCTTCTAGACTAAGAGCACCCGGGCTCCCCAAGGTGAAGAACTTGGTGGGATATAACCTTTCTCCATTAACTCATTGATCTTCTTCTTGATCTCTTCCAAACCATTGGCGGGCATCCAGTATGGTCTCTTGGATATTAGTCCAATGCTTGGTAATAACTCAATCAAGAACTCGATGTCTCGATCAGGTGTAATGCCTGGTAACTCCTCCGGAAATACATCGGGGTAATCCTTCACAACTCGTACTTCTTCCTGAACAATTCCCGAGAGTGCATTCACTTGCGTCTTTCGGGGTTTGTGCCTCGACACATACTTGATTCTCTTTCCTTTCAGGGTGGTGAGGAGAATGGATCTACTAGCGCAATCAATGTTTCCTTCGATCATGGATAGCCAATTCATACCTATGATTACATCCAAACCTTGGGATTCCAAAACGATGAGGTCGGTAGGGAATACATGTCTCCCAATGGTCAAGCATAGTTGGTAGCATCCTCTACTAGCCATGTACTCTGCTCCAGGGGAACTTTCTAACATAGGTGACTTAAGGTCTACGATGGGAAAATGATACTTTTCCACAAAACCCTTGATATGTATGAATGAGATGCACCAGTGTCAAAAGAACAAGGGCGGTAAATGCATTAACCAAAAACTTACCAATCACTCAATCGGGTTGCTCGTCAATCTCCTACACATTGCCGTGATCCACCTGTCCTCTGGTGAATGGGTTAGGCTTCTTTCCTGAGTTTCCATTGCCATTTCCATTCTTGGCTTCAGGACACTCTGTGTCTTAGTGTCCGGTCTTCCCGCACTTGAAACAAGTAATGTGACTCAGATCCTTCTTGGCAGGAGTTGATGGAGTCGAACGGTTCTGATTGTTGTTTCCTCCATTCCCATTGCCATTCCTAGGGCCACTATGGTTCTGTGAATTTCCTCCATTGTGAGAATGGCCTCCAAGGGTGGGATGTTTATGTCCTCCTGAGTATGGGGAATAGAGGGGCTTCTGCTGGGCTCTAGAGTTATACTTTCCTTGTCCATACTTCCTCTTGCGGCTCTCAATCTGTTGCTGCTTTCCTTCAATCGTGATGGCCTTGTCTACCAGCTCCTTGTAGTTGTTGTAGGTTTCTACCAGCAGTTGCATACTCAAATCATCATTGAGTCCCTCAAGAAACTTCTCCTGCTTTGTGGTGTTAGTGGCCACATCATCTGGCGCATAGCAAGCTAACTGCCTGAAGTCATCCACGTACTGCCCCACTGTACGGTTCCCTTGGCGCAAGTTACGCAACTCACGCTTTTTCAGGTTCATGGCTCCAGCTGAAATATGTGCAGTGCGAAAGGCTTGCTGAAACTAATCCGAAGTAACTGTAGCGAGTGGGTAAGTGGCGGTGTAGTTCTCGCACCAAGCACCGCTGGTCCCTCAAGCAGATGTGCGGTAAAGCGCACTCTCTCTGCATCTGTGCATCCTACAGTTGCTAGCTCTCTTCCCATCTTGCGGAGCGAGTCATCTGCAACAATCGGCTCTGTGCTACTCGAGAACACCGGCGGTTTCAACCTTAGGAAACGAGTCATGTTGTCGTGGGGAGGAGGAGGTGGGTTGTTGTAGTAGTTGTTGTTGTTGCCTTGGTTCTAAACAATTAGTTGCATCAAAGTGTTCGGCTGCTGGATCAACTGAGTGAGCTCAGGTGGGAACTGGAATCCGGGCTCACGTCTCGGAGGCATCTGATGGCTTAGAGGGATGAGAAAATAGAATAGAATGAGGTCTAGGGGGATTTCACTACCCATATGCACATGAGACAAAGATATTCATAACATATCACTCAATTCAAACAAGGTCACACAAAAGATCCTAAGCTGCTAATACAAAAGCTCGCGAATGATTCTAACTACTTGGTAGAATACTAATGACTACAAGATGGTCCTCAAATAACTATTATCGAAAGAAGACTCCATAATATCTACTCCAGCTTCGTCCTCATAGTGCTTTCATCACTATCGTTGTTGTCTATCAAAATGTAGTTTTCTGAATGGATGCCCATCTCTGGTTCTGGTTTCACCACGGGTGCTCCAATCTTCTTCAGTTCTTCATTCTGCTCCAGTAGTACAGCGATTTCCTCTTCGTATCCATCATGTGTTGTCTTGAGTTCCTCTTCTAGCTCCATGTTCCGTGTCATCACCATCTTGGTATTCAGCATGGGCGTGCACATTTGATTTTCATAGCCACAAATGTGTTTGTCCATCTCTTGTCTGAACGCTGCAATGGACTTGTCATTCCTTGTGCGAATCAGCTCCCATTGCTCATCTCGGTGTCCACAAATCTGGTAGATGGTGTCTTCAAGGTCCTTGTTATAGAGTTCACAAATGCGTCCAAATGTGATGTGTGTTGTCATACTCTTTCTCAAGCTCCAAGTTGGTGCATCAAAGGCAAGATTGAGAGGTTCCGTGACTGGAGCAATAGTCCTCCCAGGAACGATAACTTTGGTTTCGCAGCACTCCTCTTCCGGCAATGTTGCATAGAAGGTTCCAGTGAAACTTGGTATTCCGATAAGCAGGTCCCTCGTGACTTCCTTCAAGTGTCTTCCAAATGGGGTGTCGTCATCAGGCTGAGTAAACTTGTTCCCGGGGTATGACATCTATAGAATAGAAATAGAGAAGGATTAGAAATTAGTGGAGAAGAGCAACTTGTGGCTTATCCTAGTGGTCGCGTCCTACAATCAAAGTGTGCTCTGATACCATCTTGTAGCGACCTCGATGTCACACCCTGATTTTCATGTCACATTGCTTAAGCTAATTATCATGTTAAGAATGTGGATTTGCAAAAACTTTTGAGTGTTTTTGACTTTGCTTGATTTGACTTTTGTCTGCTGTTTGCTAGTGCTCTAAAAATTAAATAAATCCTCCAACTCTTATACTTCATCCCCTTGATCCAAAACTTTTTCCCAATGATCATGCCATGTGTATAGAACAATATAGAATTTTCATATAGGAATATATTGGCCAAATAGTATTTTCTAAAAATAGTTTTCCAAAAACCCCTGAATTGAGGTTTGCACTGCAAGTACCTTATTTAGGGTGTGAAAAATCTTTCAAAAAGAATATTTGAATCCTATTAGGTATAGGACTCCCAGAAACCACAAAGTTATAATTTTAAAAGTTATTTTTATATTTTATTTAAAAGATTTTTCTTAAGGCCATAAATGTTTTTTAATAGGGAAAAATTATTTAACTATTTCAAAAATATTTGCCAAAATTCAGGAAGACTCATAGGACATATATTGTCCATATATAAGAGTTTCAGCACATGGTCATGTTCAAAATATTGGGCAAATCCTTCCAAAACCCTTTCTGAATATTTCAAGCTTTTGAAATATTTACAAAGGAAATATTCTCCAAAAATTCCAGGGAAATTCTATCATGTCAAATATGACATATTTGATGATCTTGCAAAGCCTCATGCCTTGAAGATCAAGGAATCATCATCTAATCCCCTAAAAACCATTCTGTCCATATTTGAAGTTTGAGCAACTCTACATTGCCAAACTTGTCCAAATGCTCTCAAACTTGTTGCACATGCTAAAATGATGTAATCATGCATCCATGCCAAATGGCACAAGTTTTGGAGTGGTCTAAGTGCCCCAAAACCATTTCTGTTCAAATTCAAATTTGAACAACTCTACATTGTCAACTTTTTACCTGGGGCTTCAAACTTTGTGGGCATGATCATAACCCCAAATTATGATGCTACACCAAGTGGTGCATCAAGGGGAGATGATTTGCTTAACTCAAACATGGTGAAACCATTTCTGTTGATTTCTAGGGTTCACCAAAGTTACATTGGCAACTTTGCCCAAATGAGCTCAAATTTGGTGTAGGGGGCTAATTGTGTGTGACATTCCATCCTGTTAAGTCCCATGCCAATTGGAAGTCATTTGCCTCCCCAAAACCTGACCAAACACCTTCTGTCCAATTACCAAAACCCTTGGTTGGACCCCTTTTACTATTTTCCTTTACCTCAAATTCTTACCACAGCTTCTCCTGATCATCTTCTACCCCCAGTAACTTCTCTATGGCCTCAGCTCAATCATTGGAGGGGGTAAACCCCAATTCACACTGCTGGACAGCAGTAAACTCCTTCTTCTTCACCTCCCTCCTCTTTCTAGTGGCTCCTCAGGGCATCCAAGACCTTCACACCTTTGTTTACTAACCCCCGACACTGCTGGACATGAGGGGACACGCCAATGACACCCTATTCATGCCATGGCATGCATGGTTCGCGCTCTGGAGCACGCTACAGTGCCCTGGCGCACTATAGCCACCTCCAATCAGGAGCGTCCGACAGCCTTGGGCCTCCCCCTCGTGTCCCCCGAGGTTGCCTCGACGTCCGCGACCTGCTGGACGGTCGGCCCTCTCCTCTCTCCCCCTCTCTCACCTCTGCTCGCACGCGCACCGGCCGACCATGGGCTCCAGTGAGCAAGCTCACACGCGCGACTCCTCTGACCGTTCCCTCGCTCCTTTTCTTCTCTCCCTCGTCCTAGACCAACTCCAGGAACACCCCGGACACACTGCGGCAGGCTCGCGTGGCCCGTGGCGATGGCAACATGCTCGCCGGCGCACGGCGCCTCGATGGACCGGCGCCCACCTATTTGTAGGTCACCCCGAGCCCTCTCGCGGCTCCGATGGCCTCCTCTCCCTCTCCTGATCCTCCTGGACCCGCTCTCTCTCTCTCTCCCGCACCCCCTATCCACCACCGCGGCCAAAATCTCGCCTCCGGCCACCGCCAAAATCCTCAGTGACCCGAGCTCCTCCGCGGGTGCTGAGCGCACGGACGGGATCGCCGCTCCTCGCTGCATCCTCCGGCGCGTAGGGGGCCGTCGCTGGTGGCTGGAGCCGTCGGGGCGGGCGCCAGCGCCGCCCGGCCGGACCTCCCCGTCGCTCCTCTGCCTCAGGCGCGGGGTAGGGGACGACCGCCCCGCCAATTGGCGAGGGGCCCCCGCCTGTCAGCGACCCGGCCGGCGGGCCCAGCAACTTAAGTGGAGACGGTCCAGGCGCGAGCCGCGTTTCCCAGACAAAAACGCACTTCGGAGATGACGCCTTCGGCGTCACCACCTCCGCCCGCACAGCCGAGCCGCTGGGCCGGCCCACGGGCTATCCGCCGCCCTGAGCGCAGTGAAGGGTATAACCCCTATTCCTTTTTCTTTTTCTTTTCCAGACAACTTCAAAAGCCCACAAATAATTCATTTGAACTCCAAATTGCATGATTCAAATTTCCTATGGCTCCATAAATCATGCTCTATCACATGGTGCAACATGCACATTATTCCAGAAACTTTCCCTACACAAATAATTATCAAATGCCAATATTTCATTTTCTGTGATGATCTTTAGAAAATCACAAAGAGCTCATTTTTGATCCAAATGCAGTGATTCAAATTCATAGATGCTTGTCATATCCAAACTTAGTTTTGGAACATTTTTACTAATAGTTTCTGTACCCCACCAAATATTGAGCCATTTCTTCATATTTATCAGCTTTGCAAAATCCTAGGAAATTCATTTGAATTCCAAATCCAGTGAAACCAACTCCTAGATGCTTCTAAAATCATGACTTGTTGATGGGTACCTTTGCTCATCATGCAAGTTTCTGTACACTTCTTTCAAATCCATAAACCCCTTGATTCTATCATATTGAAATGTTCCAAACTACATATTGATCCAACACCTATGAAACCACCTTGGTTATTTTTCATATGACCAGAGGTATCCTAGAAAAGTCCAATTCCTATTTTTAGAGCACCTTTATTTTTGCTTTGATTGTGTTGCTTATTATGATTGCTTCCATCGTTAGTTGATGAAAGAAACGGAATACTAGGAGATGGACCAGAAGGTTTGAAGACTCGGAAGAATAAGGCAAGCAGCCCTTTGACCATATTCGAGAAACCTTTTTATGCATGTCTCATAGAACCTTATTATCAAATGCATCGGAATCATGTTGAGGTGGAAACCACTTTGGTTTCTACCTCTGTTACTTTACTATTGAAACTTGCATCAAACATGACCCTACCTTCCTATGAGGGTTATGTGGGTGGGAGTAGTTAGGTTGCTTTAATAGTGGCTACGCAAATGGGACAGGTATATGCATGGTGACGGAGGCAGAATACTTTCAAAAGACTTTTCGAAAACCCCGTCGGGTGCCACTTATCCCCGAGGGAGATGGTGAGATGGGTAACCACTTGATGACGAAGTGGTGTACCGAGGCAAGTCTGTGTGTGTTGTTTTGAAAACGGATTGGTTTAAGTTGCGACCGTTATTCCAACCTTACATGCGCAACCACTCTACCCTTATATGGGAAAGGGCATTATTGATTACCTAGGCCGATACTAGCATGGTGCCCGCATTACTAGTGACGGGGGTGACATGAGGTCACTCTTGGGACGGGGTCGCAATTAGATAGGCGGCCATGACTGTCTTTACAGGGCACCGGACACACCGTTGGTACCCCGTGTCAGTGGTATGTGATGAATATGGGAGCGAGTCTCCACAATTTTAAGATGTGAAATGTGGGCACGGGGGTTACTACCAATCGAGTGGACTCTATGTTAGTGTCGCCTAGGGAAAGATAGTGATCGGGTGCTTACCCCGGGTACTTGAGGTACCGCGGGTCGTGGATGTCACGGAGGTTCCCCGGATCTAGTGGGTAAAGTGTGCAACCTCTGCAGAGTGTAAAACTATTCGAATAGCCGTGTCCTTGGTCAAGGACAGTTGGGTAACCGCTCTTGGGCTACGTCCAATGTTTGCGAAACCTGGTGTGTGTGTGTGTGCGAGGAAACAACTCAGATCAGAGATATTGATGATGTGATTCCTGAGGAAGTCACAATGAGCTTGAGCATGAGTTGATTACAACTCTTTCTCGATAATGATGTCTGTGACCTCCTGATACTTGTTGCAGACACATGCATGTCCATGTTATATGTTGATCATACTTGCGTATGAAAATCTAGCTTTCTGCAAAACCGCCAATTTAGCAGTAGAACCTTGCATAATTATTCTGTCATCACACTTGGGTTGCTTGCGAGTACATTCAAAGTACTCATTGGCTTGCCACTGGTTATTTTATTGGCCAGGCATGAGAGAGCAGGTTATGATGGAGATTTCTTGGTGACGAGCATGCGAGCTAGGACGCTTCCCAGTCAGAATGCCTGTAGGGTTAAGGAAGATGGCATGGGTCCAAGTTGTTATTGAAGATTTCCGCTGCAATGATATATTCAAGTCTTGACCTTAATGGTCCTATTTGTGTAATACGGTATGTATGGATGTAAGACTCTTGTTATTCAGCTTCTGTGTGTTCAGTGAGCATTGATCTCTGGGATCACTGTACACGTGCATTCGGTGATCACGACTTATGAGTCGGGGTCCCCACAGAGCTGGTATCAGAGCCGTCCTGACTGTAGGAAGCCTTAGTTAGCATGGTCGCTAGTTAGGGTAAAACTATTTTCAAAACTATTACTAGTTTTCAAAACTATCTATACTTCTCTTCCCTTCTCAGTTTTTCGAAAATTAGGCTATACTTGATCTCTTTCCCCCTTCAAAATTGTTGGTCGCTAGAACCCTTATGCCCCAGACCACTGGATTTTCTGTAAATCCTTGTGGAGTGCACCTTGCCAAACACTCACCCACCTCTTCTGGATGCAAGATTGGTGACACCACGACAAGACAATGCCAACAGGAAATCCATCCTCGAGGAATGAGGACATGAAGACCAGAAGATGGTGACACCTTTGACAGTACCCCAAGAAGATGCAACGTAGGCCTATGATGACCAGGGTATAGGTTATGCAGAATCATGATATGCATCGCTAATAGAGTAATCCTGTCACTACCGTTGTTGTATCGACAACCACCGGTGGATGAGAACCTCGCCATTTGGTCCGCCTCACCATAGTGAGCGGGAAAACGGTTCTCTTCGTCCCCCGCTCTTGGTGTCGATGTTTTCAACAACGAAACCGACATGTTGGACCTCTATTATGCCTTGTTATTGTCATTGCATACGGATCGCCTACCTGGTACCCTCGACGTCCCAGAAGGCACAAGGGATCGTCATGATTAAAGGGACAAGAGAAGACCAAGCCAACGCCAGCTACAAGGAGGCACCTTCACCACATCACCTCATCAGGCGAGAAGTTGTTGGAGATTCTTCTGGTTCAAGCCGGATCGTTCATCAAGCAACTACAAGGGACATAGCAACACCCGAGGAAGCTCAGAAGACTGCACGAGGGACAAGTCACGACACTGAGTCCGAGAACCCCTAGGGTAGGATGAGTCGTGTACCCCCTATGCACAGTCGAGTCCGTATGATGGTTCGAATAGAACCATGATTGTGAGTTGCTTGCTTTTATTTGTTTGTGTTTTGATATAAGTCGCACTTTTGCCCCAGGCAACAAGTGCATGGCTATATCACCTTCCTTGCCTTGTTCCTTTTGTTTCGGCCTTTTTGCACCTGTTTGTTGCACCTGCACTATAGAACCCCCTTTAGGCATTTCCCCCCCTCTACGTTACTTCTTCCCTCTATTCTCTCTCTCCCCAACAGAAGACCCGCAAGACAAGATGCACCAAGGATTCTACCTCAGCAGCCAACTGGCACTGAAGACTTCTGCTACAACCTCCACGATCAATTGCAACTCCATGAAGTTATGTTTAACCCTCCAGACCAGAAACCCATTCCGAGACCCTTTCAGACTCCACGAGACACTCCAGCACGAATCCTTAACCATGTGCCTATCCCATAGTATTGCGAGAGAACCAGTTAAGCATTTATAACCTTGCACAACACTGGGTTCGTAAAGGAGCTAGTGGGCACAGTGAGTAAGCACATTTTCATCCTAATATAGCACAAGGACTGACGATGCCATAGATAGACCAGTTCGAGGATATTGGACAGATGACTTGGTGGCTTTATGTCAGTGACTTCGAGGAATTATCTGAGACCTTGGTGGATTGTGAGATTTCATATTGATGGGATCATGACTTTGGGGAAGCATGTAGAAGTTCCCGTTGGGCATCAGATTTGGATTTATGTAGGTGGTTCTGGTTGGTATAAATGATGGATATGTCTGCATGGTTCGGAGTAAAATTGGATTTAGGCCTATGATCCTGATTATGATATCATGCTTCTCGGTGGACAATAACCTAGGAGATTGGATTATTTGTCAGAGTTGATTTAGGGATCTATATAATCATGACCTTGGAGTTTACTTGACCCGGATGATGAGAATTTGGTGGACATACTATCATAATGCACAGTCCTTCCGAGTATTTGGGTATTATAGGGACTTGAGATCTTGTGAAACACCGTAGAAATCGGATTTGTAGAATTGTTGGATTATGTGGTGATTGATAGAAATTACCGGGCTATTGGAGGTGATCTATAGGAAGGAAACAAATCTTGGAGTGGCATATGACGTGTTTCCTTAGAATAGAAATGCCTTATCGTGAGCCTTGCAAGAATAGGTTGAGTGCTTGGATTGTGGTGTTTAATTTAAGCTTAGTAGCATGTATGACCTACCCATGGATTTTAGGGGTAGACGTACATATGGATTTGGGGATCGTAGACTAGTACAAATTTTGTTAGACCGTCTCTTAAGAATCATGAGGATATGTATGGCATGAATGGTGATTGAAGCTGGTCTATGCTTTTTCGTTCGGAGTACTAGATAGAGCTATTGGCATCTCAGAAACCGTGCTTAAGAATAAGATGATAAAAGTTCACTCACTCACTAGAATCCTTGAAACCCTGAAGCCCCACCAAGCCACAACCTGGTCAGATTCTGACCACGGGCTTTCGCCCTAAGTCGGGAAGACCTTGCAAATACTCAACGGAGACCACCACCAATACCCCAGCCTACCTTGCGTACCCCATAGACCTCATGGAGTAATTGGACAAGGTGGGTAACGTCGTTAGTTGATGGCCTACTTGTCTGCCCGAAGACATAGAAGAGTCGGACAGCTGGATAGAAGACATTTGAAGACCACCCTGTCAAGAAGAAAGATCTACACCAACCACCGTCATCAAGAAGTAAACTTCCACGTCGAAGACCGGGCGTATCTGCAAACCACTCCTCTCGAAGGGACCGAGCATTTCCGTGTCGAAGGAACGCTCACACCAAGATTTATCGACCCTTCTTCAAGACCACTGCAAGACAAATAGTAGACGTCTACCAGCTAGATTTACCACCTGAGATACCCTCCGTGCACCAAATCTTCCACGAGTCACCACTCTGGATGTACTTCTTACCTCCTAGCTAGCCCGATGCCCGCAAGGACATCGATCACCAAGCCTTTGACAACTAACTCAACCTAACCTACTCAAGAGACCCCTCAGCGACCTCCATCAAGGAAGGCAGCAAGCGAGAAGCCACACCACCAAGTACTTCAAGATTCCATGGAGCACCACTCGGAAGGAGAACCAACAAGTAGAAGTGAAGACTACCCCGTATCCAAGACTCCGTATTTCTTTTCCATGCCTAGTCTAGGAATCTCGGGGACGAGATTCTTGTAAGGGGGGTAGGTCTGTCACACCCTGATTTTCATGTCACATTGCTTAAGCTAATTATCATGTTAAGAATGTGGATTTGCAAAAACTTTTGAGTGTTTTTGACTTTGCTTGATTTGACTTTTGTCTGCTGTTTGCTAGTGCTCTAAAAATTAAATAAATCCTCCAACTCTTATACTTCATCCCCTTGATCCAAAACTTTTTCCCAATGATCATGCCATGTGTATAGAACAATATATAATTTTCTTATAAAAATATTTTGGCCAAATAGTATTTTCTAAAATTAGTTTTCTAAAAACCCCTGAATTGAGGTTTGCACTGCAAGTACCTTATTTAGGGTGTGAAAAATCTTTCAAAAAGAATATTTGAATCCTATTAGGTATAGGACTCCCAGAAACCACAAAGTTATAATTTTAAAAGTTATTTTTATATTTTATTTAAAAGATTTTTCTTAAGGCCAGAAATGGTCTTTAATAGGGAAACATTATTTAACTATTTCAAAAATATTTGCCAAAATTCAGGGAGACTCATAGGACATATATTGTCCATATATAAGAGTTTCAGCACATGGTCATGTTAAAAATATTGGGCAAATCCTTCCAAAACCCTTTCTGGATATTTCAAGCTTTTGAAATATTTACAAAGGAAATATTCTCCAAAAATTCCAGGGAAATTCTATCATGTCAAATATGACATATTTGATGATCTTGCAAAGCCTCATGCCTTGAAGATCAAGGAATCATCATCTAATCCCCTCAAAACCATTTTGTCCATATTTGAATTTCGAGCAACTCTACATTGCCAAACTTTTCCAAATGCTCTCAAACTTGGTGCACATGCTAAAATGATGTAATCATGCATCCATGCCAAATGGCACAAGTTTTGGAGAAGCATAACTTGGTCTAAGTGCCCCAAAACCATTTCTGTTCAAATTCAAATTTGAACAACTCTACATTGTCAACTTTTTACGTGGGGCTTCAAACTTTGTGGGCATGATCATAACCCCAAATTATGATGCTACACCAAGTGGTGCATCAAGGGGAGATGATTTGCTTAACTCAAACATGGTGAAACCATTTCTGTTGATTTCTAGGGTTCACCAAAGTTACATTGGCAACTTTGCCCAAATGAGCTGAAATTTGGTGTAGGGGCCTAATTCTGTGAGACATTCCATCCTGTTATGTCCCATGCCAATTGGAAGTCATTTGCCTCCCCAAAACCTGATCAAACACGTTGTGTCCAATTACCAAAACCCTTGGTCGGACCCCTTTTACTATTTTCCTTTACCTCAAATTCTTACCACAGCTTCTCCTGATCATCTTCTACCCCCAGTAACTTCTCTATGGCCTCAGCTCAATCATTGGAGGGGGTAAAACCCCAATTCACACTGCTGGACAGCAGTAAACTCCTTCTTCTTCACCTCCCTCCTCATTCTAGTGGCTCCCCAGGGCATCCAAGACCTTCACACCTTTGTTTAATAACCCCCAGCACTGCTGGACATGAGGGGACATGCCAATGACACCCTGTTCATGCCATGGCATGCAGGGTTCGCGCTCTGGAGCACGCTACAGTGCCCTGGCGCACTGTAGCCACCTCCAATCAGGAGCGTCCGACAGCCTTGGGCCTCCCCCTCGTGTCCCTCGAGGCTGCCTCGACGTCCGCGACCTGCTGGACGGTCGGCCCTCTCCTCTCTCCCCCTCTCTCACCTCTGCTCGCACGCGCACCGGCCGACCACGGGCTCCAGTGAGCAAGCTCACACGCGCGACTCCTCTGACCGTTCCCCCGCTCCTTTTCTTCTCTCCCTCGTCCTAGACCAACTCCAGGAACACCCCGGACACACTGCGGCAGGCTCGCGTGGCCCGTGGCGACGGTAACATGCTCGCCGGCGCACGGCGCCTCGGTGGACCGGCGCCCACCTATTTATAGGTCACAACGAGCCCTCTCGCGGCTCCGATGGCCTCCTCTCCCTCTCCTGATCCTCCTGGACCCGCTCTCTCTCTCTCCCACACCCCCTATCCACCACCGCGGCCAAAATCTCGCCGCCGGCCGCCGCCAAAATCCTCTGTGACCCGAGCTCCTCCGCGGGTGCTGAGCGCACGGACGGGATCGCCGCTCCTCACTGCATCCTCCGACGCGTTGGGGGCCGTCGCTGGTGGCTGGAGCCGTCGGGGCGGGCGCCAGCTCCGCCCGGCCGGACCTCCCCGTCGCTCCTCTGCCTTAGGCGCCGGGTAGGGGACGACCGCCCCGCCAGTTGGCGAGGGGCCCCCGCCTGTCAGCGACCCGGCCGGCGGGTCCAGCAACTTAAGTGGAGACGGACCAGGCGGGAGCCGCGTTTCCCAGGCGAAAACGCCCTTCGGAGATGACGCCTTCGGCGTCACCACCTCCGCCCGAACAGCCGAGCCGCTGGGCCGGCCCACGGGCTATCCACCGCCCTGAGCGCAGTGAAGGGTATAACCCCTATTCCTTTTTCTTTTTCTTTTCTATACAACTTCAAAAGCCCCAAAATAATTCATTTGAACTCCAAATTGCATGATTCAAATTTCCTATGGCTCCATAAATCATGCTCTATCACATGGTGCAACATGCACATTACTCCAGAAACTTTCCCTACACAAATAATTATCAAATGCCAATATTTCATTTTCTGTGATGAACTTTAGAAAATCACAGAGAGCTCATTTTTGATCCAAATGAAGTGATTCAAATCCCTAGATGCTTGTCATAGCCAAACTTAGTTTTGGAACATTTTTATTAATAGTTTCTGTACCCCACCAAATATTGAGCCATTTCTTCATATTTATCAGCTTTGCAAAATCCTAGGAAATTCAATTGAATTCCAAATGCAGTGAAACCAACTCCTAGATGCTTCTAAAATCATGACTTGTTGATGGGTACATTTGCTCATCATGCAAGAATATATTTTTGTATACTTATTTCAAATCCATAAACCCCTTGATTCTATCATACTGAAATGTTCCAAACTACCTATTGATCCAACACCTATGAAACTCCTATTTTTAGAGCACCTTTATTTTTGCTTTGATTGTGTTGCTTATTATGATTGCTTCCATCGTTAGTTGACGAAATAAACGGAATACTCGGAGATGGACCAGAAGGTTTGAAGACTCGAAAGAATAAGGCAAGCAGCCCTTCGACCATATTCGAGAAACCTTTTTATGCATGTCTCATAGCACCTTATTAACAAATGCATCGGAATCATGTTGAGGTGGAAACCACTTTGGATTCTACCTCTGTTACTTTACTATTGAAACTTGCATCAAACATGACCCTACCTTCCTATGAGGGTTATGTGGGTGGGAGTAGTTAGGTTGCTTTAATAGTGGCTACGCAAATGGGACGGGTATATGCATGGTGACAGAGGCAGAATACTTTCAAAAGACTTTTCGAAAACCCCGTCGGGTGCCACTTATCCCCGAGGGAGATGGTGAGATGGGTAACCACTTGATGACGAAGTGGTGTACCGAGGCAAGTGTGTGTGTTGTTTCGAAAACGGATTGGTTTAAGTTGCGACCGTTATTCCAACCTTACATGCGCAACCACTCTACCCTTATATGGGAAAGGGCATTATTGATTACCTAGGCCGATACTAGCATGGTGCCCGCATTACTAGTGATGGGGGTGACGTGAGGTCACTCTTGGGACGGGGTCGCGCTTGGATAGGCTGCCATGACTGTCTTTACAGGGCACCGGACACACCGTTGGTACCCCGTGTCAGTGGTATGTGATGAATATGGGAGCGAGTCTCCACAATTTTAAGATGTGAAATATGGGCACGGGGGTTACTACCAATCGAGTGGACTCTATGTTAGTGTCGCCTAGGGAAAGATAGTGATCGGGTGCTTACCCCGGGTACTTGAGGTACCGCGGGTCGTGGATGTCACGGAGGTTCCCCGGATCTAGTGGGTAAAGTGTGCAACCTCTGCAGAGTGTAAAACTATTCGAATAGCCGTGTCCGCGGTCAAGGACAGTTGGGTAACCGCTCTTGGGCTACGTCCAATGTTTGTGAAACCTGGTGTGTGTGTGTGAGGAAACAACTCGGATCAGAGATATTGATGATGTGATTCCTGAGGAAGTCACAATGAACTTGAGCATGAGTTGATTACAACTCTTTCTCGATAATGATGTCTGTGACTTCCTGATACTTGTTGCAGACACATGCATGTCCATGTTATATGTTGATCATACTTGCATATGAAAAACTAGCTTTCCGCAAAACCGCCAATTTAGCAGTAGAACCTTGCATAATTATTCTGTCATCACACTTGGGTTGCTTGCGAGTACATTCAAAGTACTCATTGGCTTGCCACTGGTTATTTTATTGGCCAGGCATGAGAGAGCAGGTTATGATGGAGATTTCTTGGTGACGAGCATGCGAGCTAGGACGCTTCCCAGTCAGAATGCCTGTAGGGTTAAGGCAGATGGCATGGGTCCAAGTTGTTATTGAAGATTTCCGCTGCAATGATATATTCAAGTCTTGTTTTTAATGGTTCTATTTGTGTAATACGGTATGTATGGATGTAAGACTCTTGTTATTCAGCATCTGTGTGTTCACTGAGCATTGATCTCTGGGATCACTGTACACGTGCATTCGGTGATCACGATTTATGAGTCGGGGTCCCCACACTCGATCCCAATGGATTGGAGTCTCTGTGCTTAAGTTGCATCCCTGGATCGTTATGCTGACACACACATTACTTGAGGATTTATAACGGAGTTTCAATCACACAATCATTACATCGAAGAATCCTCATAAAGAGTCTTATTAAAAAAATATGGCTGAAGGCCATCAAACAATAATAAATTAAACTGAACTGTGGAAGCATCAAAGATAAGTTGAGTCCATCCAACTCCACGGCAAACATTGAGTGCATGACAACGACCTATCGCACCTTAATATTCGTCGGAAAAATCTGCAACAGGAGACGTTACAGCCGTGTAGGTCAGTAGATTAGATATGCTGGCAAGAACACGTGGCAACAAGGATGATGAAGAAAATATCTACAACTATATGCATATTTGGCTGGTGGAGGCTGTAAGGTTTATTTTTGCATAAAGCTAATTTTTTCCTACAACAAAGGAATAAATTTTATTTACTACTCAGTTGAATTAATCAATATTGAGAGTGGTTCCTCCATCTCAATCCCAAAATAACCAATGTCATTAATAACCCAACACGTTAATTAATAAAAGTGTCGAGATATGTCCATAATTCAAATACCAGGATACTCAAGATGACCATAACCGAGGGCACGGCTACTCATGAATATATTGTACACTCTCTGGAGGTTTGCACACTTTTCCCCACAAGACTGGACCGCATCCATGATCGAAAGATCGAGACATAGTCTTTCAGAAATATTTACTCTTTACCCTGATTAGACTGGTACACCTACTTTCCCCTACATCATCTAGTCCACCACTGAAAGAGCTCAAACAACATACTCAATTATGCCAGAGCCCATAATGGCTTGTGGCTACACACGGAAGTTTCTAGGCATGAATGCTATATGGCATTCCATAGGATGACCACACGGTTCCTCTGGGATATCCTAGGATAACACTAGATTCTCCAAGCGCCATGCAACCAATCCACCCAGTTGTGTATTAAAGTTGCCACCTTAAACTTTCCCTTCGTTGTTATTACACTCACAACTTTCACGAGTCTCACATAACAATCCATGTCTACGAGCATGGATAAGCAATAAGTAACAAAGCGTATATTCCCACAGTTGATCTCAAGCCATTGGGTTGCTACCTCATGAACTACTCAGCAATACCACATGTAACCAAGTCCTATTCATGTAATCTTTGAGGATAGATCTAATGCAATAAAAACTGGGTATTGAAAAATATAATCAAAGTATGAACTTGCCTTGATGACAATCGTTGAAACCTAGTGACTCATAGTAGCAAGCTTCGCACTCCGGAAATTCTATTGCAATCAAACAATAGCATACATAAGCAATCATGCAACAGAATCGAAGAACATATCTCGAAAAGCTTCGCAGACAAGCAAATGACTCTTGCAACGTAAAATGATTTCTAGCAGTATCAAAATTAAGTGAATTTGTCCTTCTCAGAAAGTGTAGGTCAAGAGCTTTGATTTGCAAAAAGAATCAACTCAAACAGAGTTACGAAACTCAAGTTACGATCAAAAGAAGTTCAAATACAAATCTGTTTGAATTCAATTTTTGAAACTTTCAAACAACTTTGAGTTGGATTACTGGATAGATGAGATCAAAACGACGAGTTTGGCATTGGTTTCATCTAATTCCGATAAACGAGTAAAAAGTAGTGATCATTTTAAGATTAGGGACTAAACTATAAAAACTTAAATCGCGGATAGGTCCCTGACTAATAATAGCAGAAAAAGAAAAAGACTGAAAAGCGAACGTTCGTTTTCTGAAACTAAATAGCGGGCGTTCACTGTTTAATAAAACCTAAAAAATAGACCTAGGGTATTAAAAAAAATCGATATAGGGCTTTAAAAAACCGAAAGAATACCGGGAAAAAGACTGGAGCGGTCTTGAAGGTTCGGTGGGTCACGGTTCGGGCGGCGGGTCGGGTTCCCGGCGGCGGCGAGGGCGGCGGCTCCAGCGCCGGCGGCGATCGGAGGAGGCAGCGGCGTCGGCATCGGCGAGGTGGCGCGAAGCGGCGGCGGTGGCGGCGGGCGCGCCTGGCAGTGTGGCGGTGGCGGGACGGGGTGGCGATGTGGTGGCGGGGGACGGCGACTTATAAAGGGGCAGGGGTGGCGGCTTGGAGGAGGGGGCAAGTCGAGGAGGAGTCCCCCTTGGTCACGGTGGCAGCGGCGGAGCCGTGCTCCGGCCGGACTCCGATTTGGGGCTGGTGCGGGCACGCGAGGAAGGCGGTGGCCTGGTGGGCTAGCGCGCTGGACCGGCTGGGCTTCGGCCCAGTCGGTCCGAAGTTTGTTTTATTTTAAAACATTTTCCTAAAAGTACAGAAAAATAGAAAAGGCAATAAATACATTTTTAAAAATTATAGAAAAATTCACACGTACTTGGGGCCTTATTAATGACCTCGTGAACATTTTATGGGCCTAAATGCCTAAAATAAAAATAAACTTTTTAGTACTAATAAAATACTAAAAAGAAATAATTTTGCATATAAAAATCCAATAAATATATTTTTACTCAAAATTCAAATTCCAACATTTTTATTCTATTTTGAAGAAGTCATATTATCTTCTCTCATTATTTTAAAAATATTGAAAATGAAAATTGGTCAAACTATTTGATCCAACCCCACTTGGAAAATAATAAAATTGTGTGTCCTTTTTGGGAAACTTCCAACTCTTTGATTTGGGTCCTTGAGTTGCTTAAAGTCTTTGGATGAATTTCCAATTCAAAATCAACTTCAAAATACACAAATGATGAATGCATATGAATGATCTATGATAACATCCAAATTGAAAATTGGGATGTTATAGTGCAAAACACAATGCATAGCCGAATGGGGTAATTCAAAATATGAACCATTCTTTTGCTTAGCTCCAAAGCCGTTCTCATAGCAAGATCGGCTAGAGAATAAAAAGTTTACCTTTACTTCAAGAATGTGTGAACAAATTATTGATTAGTTGCAGAACAATAATTACATAAGAATTCTTGATCACCATGTCAATCCATCAATTAAAAGACAAATGTATTGTAGGTTGCATCACTCATTCATACATAATTTTGAGGATTGCGATATGTTTCATCAAATAGTTAAATCAGCCATTCATACAGCACGAGTGAAATTTGTTGAGACACCAAGAGATGACCAGTCTATTCCGATTAGTCTTGATGGCAAAAAAAAATTGTATCGGCTCCTTCAAGCCGATCCATTTAAAGAGAAGGTAAAAACTGCAGGTGACGAGATCTAGCTTTCAAGAAAACAAGTTGTTAAAGATCATAATGAACACAAAGCTAAAATGAAGACTCCTAGGACTGCGGGGCAATGGGAAAATCCAATTATTGATGAAAGCGCAAGTGTAAGACATCAAAAATCGCTTTCGCTAAACTATTGGTTAAATATCAAAAGAAGAGTGAAGAGAAGAATGTTGATCGGCCAAATCATGCAGAGAAACCAGGACTACCCCCCAAGGTGCAAATATGAGGACCGGTATTGCGAAATTGAGAATCTTGATGCAACATATTCATATCCTTATTTTGGGCCGCCAATGCCAATGTCGTGGATACCTCCCTATGCTCATGTAGATCCATATCCATCATGGGACAAGTATGATACAAGGGAACATTCTCCGTCTTATTTTAGACCATCTCACAAATATTATGCAGCTCTGAGAAGATCAATATTTGAACAATCACATGTTAAAGACTGTTTCAATCATAAGGAATTGGTCCAGAGCCCAAGGAAGAAGAAACAGGTGGTCAAGCAAGTTTACCATGTTAAAAGAGATGGTCGTAAGAGTGCAACTTCAGATTCGATCTCAAATGAAAAAGAGCCAATTAAAGTGTTGACATTGGCTAATAAAGGTAATGAGATAAAGCAACCAATTACTGAGAGTCAAAGTGCGAAATCTGAAGAAAAGAAGTTGAGAGTGCAAAAGGCCAAAAACAAATTGTCATTAGTCAAGACAGAAATACAGCTGAGATGCCCACTTGACTTATCGTATTGGCAAAATAAGAAATTACAAAATCTTAGCACACAAGAGCTGAGACAGAAGAACATGGCATGGGTTCCCAAGAGGATCAATCATAAAAAAAATGATGTGCATACTTCTATTGCAACAAGTACACTAAAGCTGAAGAAAGAGAAGAATGGAAGCAACAAACAATTAAGCTGAAGGTGTGCATCAAAACTTCAAAATCTTTGGTTGGCAAAGCATCCATTTCCTTGAACAACACCATTGACGCCTTGGCCATGGAATTCATCCATAGGTATGATCAGTTACCCTCCATGGATTTATTTTGATCCATGGATGCAACGTAATTTCCTATATGTTGACATGGTATTACCAAATCACTATAAATTTGGTTAGTTACATTTTTTTGCTAATACAAAGGGGCCAAAATATTTTATTGCTATTTCGTTTGTTTATTTCGGCTATACATACTTTGGTGGGTGAATTCTACATGGACCTCATGGTAATGGCCGATATTTATCTATCGTCCTAAGAGTATATCTAAGAATGGTCGAGGTGGTATTCTAACATCGTCCTTAGTTTGAGTAGAGATTGAGATAAATGCTTGTATAGAAATTGTTAAATTGATGCCATTGATGATATTATGCATAGAACAATTCACCAAAATTGCAAAGTCAACTTATGTTTTGACTAGGTGTACTTTGGCTTATTAGTTTTCATAATTTACGTAAAGCCAAATCGTGGTTGACTTTATTACTGAGCATCATATTGACAACATGGATAGTATTGGTTTTAGCTTTATCTCTCTAGTACCATGGAGAATTTATATTGGCGGTTAAATTTGTAGCAATGGCCAAGGTGTGGGTGTTGTTTATATATCTCCTTATGGTGCTATTTTTTGAAGCCTCGTGCTGCTTAAAATATTTATGCACCAATGATCAAAGCCGAATACGCATTGTTATTCCGATTGGAGCTTCTCCTTGCCATAGCTGCTATACATATTGAGGCTTCCGGTCATTCATTATTAGTAGTGCGACAAATATCCAATGGTTATCAATATTTTGACGAATTACTTTTAGTTTCTCTTTAGGTATGTCTAGACATAAAAGTTTCCTTGGGTTGTTTTAATATTCATCATATATCTAGGCATGAAAATTGGAGAGGGTTGGTATAGCAAACATACGGCTACCATATTCGTCATGGTGTATTGAACGTCTATCAATAGATGATGCTTATTCTTGCCAACATTAGTAAGACCGAGTTGAAGCTCACCACCTCGACCACTAATGAAACTTTTATGGAAGCGAAGTAAGGATTGGAGGAAGTTCATTCTTGATTATCTGCAAAATCCTAGCAAAAGGGTGAACAATATGGTTCGGAGGATGGTTTTGATCAGTGAACTTTACCACCGGATCGTTATAGAAGTTGGGAAGTTTTCACCCAAGTTTGCATCAAGAGGTTCAAACAAGGAATGGCCGATATATACTTATCATCCTAAGAACAAGCAAAATGGTCGATGAAGTGTTGACGTCGTCCTTAGAACAAGCTACATGCAAGTTATTTTTCGGCACACAAGCTTTGCCGAAAACAGGGGGCATGTGTTGACACCAGATTTTGGCATGGTTAAAAACATAATTAAGATGGACTCAAATGGAAAAGTGCTCATAGTGAGAAAGTTATGTATTTTCAAAAGGTGAAACTTTGATATTTGGGCCATTGCCATCTGATCTCATATCTAAGGCCGAAGTTGTGTTTGAACTACTGCGGTTTTGTATTCAGAACACTATTCGGCTTATTACACACCCAAGATAGCCTCATATGGAAAAATTATCTACAAGAATTATCTTCATCTTGTAGAAACGGTCGATTTTGATATATAAATAGTCTTAATCCGAGCACTACAAAAAAAGACACATCCGTGACATTTTGGGCCGAATGAAAAAAAAATGTCATACTTATGACACTTCTATGACGATAATTGCGACAAAACCCGGTATCATCATAGATGTGGTAGGGTCCTACTTCTATGACAAAAAAATCATGACAGAAAATGGGTTTTTCATCTTGGGCGGGCCGGAGATGCAGCTGCATGACATTCTTTGGGCCGTCCATGTCGGAAAAAACCGTGGTAGAAGCGGGGGCGAGGAAAATGTCGGGGTGTTCCCGGTTACGGTGGGTGGTCGAGGCCGAGCGATGCACGTTTTTCTCATACACGCACGCGTGTGGGTGCGAGGCGTTGGGCTCTGGCTGAACCCGAGCGAGGCATTGGGCTCTAACTGAACTGAGCGATTGGACTGTAGGATACGCATTACTGAACCTGAGCGATCGATTGATGGCAGTTACTTGAATCCAATCGAGCGTTTCCTTCGCTACTGCTGCTAACTGAAGCCGATCGATGCTGCCTCTGGATGAACAGCGAGTGTTGCTGGGGGGTTTGGATGAACAGTTCCCGGTGGGGTTAGATGAACAGGACCCCATGGTGTTGCCTCTTGATGAACAGGACCCCGATCGATCGAGTCGGTTGGGGCTGGATGAACAGCAGCCCGTGGAGGGCTGGATGAACATGACCACCCCATGGAGGGCAGGATGAACAGTAGACAGTGGAGGGCTGGATGAACAGTAGCCCGTGGAGGGGTGGTTGAACAGGAGCCCATGGAGAGGGCTGGTTGAACAGTAGCCGGTGGAGTAGCGCGCGGTGGAGGCTGGATGAACAGGAGCCCGTGGATGAACAGTCGCAGGTGGAGGATGGAGGAGGTCAACATTGGATGAACAATAACCCGTGGAGGTTGGAGGGGGTCAACGGGGGAGATGAACAGTATCCCGTGGAGTCCCGTTTTGCGGTACGCCACACCACTCGTGATGAACAGGATCCCCGTCGCGACCGTAGTGCTCCAACACAAGTATGTTTCCTCCGTTTTACGGTATGCCACACCCCTCCCGATCAACAGGACCCCCGTTTCGACCATCGGAGGTTCGTTTCCTTTGTTTTGCGGTACGCCAGACCCCTCCCGTTAAACTAGATCCCGTTTCGAACATGGCATGTCAAACACAAGGCCGTTTCCTCCATTCTGCGGTACGCCAAGCCTCGTTTCCATCGGGTGTTCCGTCCAAGCCGGTTGGCTCCCACGCATTTCGTTGCCTCACGATGAACACGACGCATTCCCTTACCTCCCCATGAACACGACGAAGACGCAGTTTCTCCGTTCCGACCTAGCCATGTACACGAGCCCTGGCCGTATGTATGTGCGAGTAGGTGTTCGAGAACCTGCCCGTATGTACGTACGTGGCCGTATTTTCTTTCTTGCACACTGGCCGTTGTACGTACGTGTACATGCTACGTGCGTGCCTCTACTACGACACGTGCGTGCCTCTACATCGACCAGTATGTGCGTACACCTTCGCGACCAGAATGACGACGCTACGTACACTTCGACTAGGTGGGTCCAGACAGTTAGGCAATTCCTTGCGTGCGAAGATGTAGCTGGTGGGTCCCAGCAGTCAGGGTGGCGAATCGCTTTTTGCCCGGACGCACTTCCTTGCGTGCGAAGATGTAGCTGGTGGGTCCCAGCAGTCAGGGTGGCGAATTGTTTTTTTGCCCGGACGCACTTCCTTGCGTGCGAATATGTAGCTGGTGGGTCCCAGCAGTCAGGGGGGAATCCTTTTTTATCGCGGACGCACTTCCTTGCGTGGGAAGATGTAGCTGGTGGGTCCCAGCAGTCAGGGGGGAACATTTTTTTCACGAAATACGGTGGCCCGTCCGGTCGGTCCACGCAGTCAGGTTGAGGAATAATTATTTTGCGCATAATAAGGAGGCACTTCCTTGCTGTGGCCGTGGACCCAGCTGTCAGCCTCTCCAATAGTTCACGTCCTATGGAAGCCGTTCCTTCACCATGTTGACCACGCCGCGCCGAGAGCACCAGGGCGATGGACGACGGTGAGGCCTAGGAAGGGGACGACGCGGGGCCGGGGAAGACGCGGCAGTGGATGCCCACGCGTAGAGGCGTACGAGGGTTCACTGGTTCACTATGGTGTGAGGCTGCCATCGCCGCAGAATAACAGGGGGTGTGGGTGAGTAGTAGGATGGCCTGAGCAGTGGTGGGAATAGTAGGGGGCGGTGAGGCCTCTGCGGCAGCACAGCCGGCCATGAGAGGCTCCTGCTTTGGGCGGCTGGAGCAATAAGACCAGAGGTTGAAGAAGCACTACGGCCATTGGATGGACATCGTACGGTCACTGGAGCTAGAATCATTCATATTGACTAAGTTGACAAAGCACTCCGTCCCCGTCAACTTAGTAGGCCCACAAGTCAGCCTCCCACCAAGGTGGGTCCCAACCAGCAGGGGGAGTATTCATTTTTTTGTGCATAATAAGGAGGCACTTCCGGTGGGTCCGAGCTGACAGCGGGGGGAACGTTTTTTCGCGCAATACGGTGGCCCATCCGGTGGGTCCCAGCAGTCAGGGGGGAAACATTTTTTTGCGAAATACGGTGGCTCGTCCGGTGGGTCCCTGCTGTCAGGTAGAAGAATCATTATTTTCCGCGTAATAAGGAGGCACTTCTTTGCTGCCGTCGTGGACCCAGCTGTCACCCTATCCACGTACAGTCCACGTCCGCTGGAAGCCGTTCCTTGACCATGTTGACCACGCCGCGCCGAGAGCACCAGGGCGGTGGACGACGGCGAGGCCTAGGAATGGGACGATGCGGAGCTGGGGAAGACGCGGTAGTGGAAGCCCGCGCGGAGAGGTGTACGAGGGTTCACTGGTTCGGCTGTGGTGTGAGGCTGCCGTCGCCGCATGGCCTGGCTAGTGGTGGGAATAGTAGGGGGCGGTGAGGCCTCCGCGGCAGCACAGCCGGCCACGGGAGGCAGGAGCATGCGGCACGACTGGTGCTGCTTTGGGCGGCTGTAGCAAGAAGACCAGAGGTTGAAGAAGCACTACGGCCGTTGGACGGACATTGTGCGGTCACTGGAGCTAGAATCGTTCATATTGACTAAGTTGACAAAGCACTCCGTCCCCGTCAACTTAGTAGGCCCAGAAGTCAGCCACCCACCAAGGTGGGTCCCAACTAGCAGGGGGAGTATTCCTTTTTTTGTGCGTAATAAGGAGGCACTTCCAGTGGGTCCGAGCTGACAGCGGGGGGAATGTTTTTTTCGCGAAATACGGTGGCCCGTCCGGTGGGTCCCAGCAGTCAGGGGGGGCATTTTTTTCGCCAAATACGGTGGCCCGTCTGGTGTGTCCCTGCTGTTAGGTGGAGGAATAATTATTTTCCGCGTAATAAGGAGGCACTTCCTTACAGCTGCCGTGGACCCAGCTGTCAGCCTCTCCACGTACAGTACTATTTTGATGAAAGTCGTTCCTTGACCACGTTGACCACGCTGCACTGAGAGCACCAGGGTGGTGGACGACGGTGAGGCCTAGGAAGGGTACGACGTAGAGCTGGGGAAGATGCGGCAGTGGAAGCCCTCGCGGAGAGGAGTCCGAGGGTTCACTGGTTCGGCTGCGGTGTAAGGCTGTCGTTGCCGCATGGCTTGGCCAGCGGTGGGAATAGTAGGGGGCGGTGAGGCCTCCACGGCATCGCAGCCGGCCACGGGAGCCAAGAGCACGAGGCACGATCGGCGCTTGTTTGGGCGGCTGGAGCAAGAAGACTAGAGGTTGAAAAAGCACTACGGCCGTTGGATGGACATCGCACGGTGAATGGAGCTAGAATCGTGCATATCGACTAAGATGACAAAGCCCTCCATCCCCGTCAACTTAGTAGGCCCACAAGTCAGCCTCCTATCGTACTGGGTCCCAGCTAGCAAGGGGACTATTCATTTTTTTGTGCGTAATAAGCAGGCACTTCCGGTGGGTCCGAGCTGACAGCGGGGGAATGTTTTTTTCGCGAAATACGGTGGCCCGTCCGGTGGGTCCCAGCAGTCAGGGGGAAACATTTTTTCGTGAAATACAGTGTCCCGTCCGGTGGGTCCCCCTTGTCAGGTGGAGGAATAATTATTTTCCGCGTAATAAGGAGGCACTTCCTTGCGGCTGCCGTGGACTCAGTTGTCAGCCTCTCCACATACAGTACTCTTCCGATGGAAGTCGTTCCTTGACCACGCCCCGCCGAGGGCACCAGGGCGTTGGACGATGACGAATCCTAGGAAGGGAACGTCACGGAGGCATGGAAGACTTGGCAGTTGTTTCGCACGCGGAGGGGAGTACGACTGTACGAGGGTTTACTGGTTCGTCTGCCGTTGCCGGAGAATAACATCAGGTGTGGGTGAGTAGAGGGATGGCTAGGCCAGCGATGGGAGTACGATGGGGCGGTGAGGCATGTGCGGCAGCACAGCCGGCCGCGGGGAGGAGGGAGCAGGCAGTCCCGTTGGCGCTATGTTTGAGCGGCTGGAGCAGGAAGGGCAGATATTGAAGAAGCACGACGGCCGTTGGATGGACATCCAACAGTCACTGCTTGTGCGTCAACCTTTTTTGTAGGAAGGCCTCAAATATGTGGAAAACATCATACAACCCATCTACCATTATTTTTAATAATTTACATCACATTTGCTAATTCTTAAGGTTTTTGTTGGAACCCATATTCTTTTTGTTAGCATTACAACCCATATTGTGGCCACGGTTAAAAAATTATACGAGTTTTGCATATTCTAGTGCGGTCCAAACTGTTTTTTATCCCGAAATTTCGAGTCACATTCAAACTGATTTTAACAATAAATGTATATCAATATAAAATCCAACAAATTGTCCACGCATAAAAATCAATGCAATTTAAAATCTTGAAATGAAAAAAGGAAATTTGAAACTAATTGCCGGTTTGATGTGTTTTAAAAATGTACAACCCATTTCTCATTACTGATAGGCCATTTTCTCGGCCAGCCGGATGAAGCTCTCCTCGTCTTGAAAGATTTGCAGCCCAACGGGCCTGAAAAAGCGACTTACTTGGCAAATCACAAAAAAAAACTTGGTTGTGGCCGTGGACCCAGCTGCGGCCGTGGACCCAGCTGTCAGCCTCTCCACGTACAGTACTCTTCCGATGGAAGTCGGTCGTTGACCACATTGACCACGCTGCGCCGAGAGTACCAAGGCGATGGAGGACGGCGAGGCCTAGGAAGGGGACGTCGCGGAGCCGGGGAAGATGCGACAGTGGATGCCCACGCAGAGAGGAGTACGAGGGTTCACTGGTTCAACTGCGGTGTGAGGCTGCAGTCGCCGCAGAATAACAAGGGGTGTTGGTGAGTAGAGGGATGCCCTGGCTAGCGGTGGGAGTAGTAGGGGCAGTGAGGCCTCCAAGGCATCACAACCGGCCACGGGAGGCAGGAGCACGCGGCACGATCGGCGTTGGTTTGGGCAGCTGGAGCAAGAAGACGAGAGGTTGAAGAAGCACTACTGCCGTTGAATGAACATCGTACGGTAACTAGAGCTAGAATCATTCATATTGACTAAGTGAACAAAGCCCTCCATCCCCATCAACTTGGTAGGCCCACAAGTTAGCCTCCCACGATGTTGGGTTCCAGCTGGCAGGGGGAGTATTCATTTTTTTTGTGCGTAATAAGGAGGCACTTCCTTGCGTGCAAAGAGGCCCTTCCGGTGGGTCCCAGATGTCAGGTATAGGAATCAAAGACTTGAGAAGGCATACAGAACAAGCTAGTGCACCAATAAAGAGACGTTGCTGAGTTTTAGAAAAAAGAGAGACGTGTTCCTGTAGCTGGTTCGAATCCAAACCTAGACTATGACTATATATGGTGCTATGATACTCTGCAAGTAATGAAACTGACATATCCAACGTTCGCTTCTCCTCTTCTATACTTACTCTGCCTAGCATCAGAAGCTCTGGCCGCAGCAACCATGTCCGCTGGCTTCTCGTCCACCTGCTCTTCAGCAGGCAACAACCAAACATGCGCCAAGTCGCCACCCGTACCAAGGCCTGTGGATCTCATCACACCCCCGCCGGCGCGCGCACCGCAGCCGGTTGCTCATCACAACCCGCTGCCGTTGTTGTGGTGCCACTGGTGCAAATCATGCAGAGTCATCCGTCGAGTCTCAACCATAATCCTCAACCTTGGCCAAGTCTTCTACAAATGCCCGAATCATGGGGTAATAATATCTTTAAGTGTTGTTCTGCTGCTTTCAGTTGCTGATTTTTTTTTAATAGTTTGATTGATGATCTTCCCATTTGATTCGTGTAGAAAAGGGAAGATTTGTGTGATTTGTATTTCTGGGATGTTCCTGATGTGGGGGAGTGCAACTACACTGATTATTTGGTTAGCCGAGAAATCCCAATACCAGCAGGTTGGGGTGTTGGAAAAGTAACTGAAGGAACGACAGAAGAGGAAGATGCAGAGCAGAAGGTTAAAGATGCAGTTCCTCTGATCATGGCCAAGCAACAGCTGCTGAACGGCCTTGACAACAATGAGGAGATGAAAGAGCTTGTGAAGATGATGGGAAAAATCGATGTGCTCTGTAGGATGATTATCTCTTTATTTGAAGTGTATGTAGCACTCGTGATGTATTCAGTGGCTATGACATGAGCACTTTGCTGAAACTAGTAATGAATGAAACCTGTGTAGCAAGTTGGGCGTAGTGTTGTGAACATCTAATGATTTCTATTAACGGAAATCAAGGTGTATCCCCTTTTGCTCATAATAAATAATTAGCAGAGGCCCTTTTGGTAATAAATAAGTAAATTAGCACAGGCCCTATCGGGTCAGCTTTGTTCTCATTTGAAGACGTCGAGCAAATTGTAGAACAACATCAAACTATGTTAGCAAATTCAAGTTTCATAGCCAAATATGAGTACAACTAAACAACAATGTCATCATGTTTTTAGTCATCATACAATCACCAAACACAAATCAGCATACATAACAAGTGATGTTCTCACAGGAAAATACTAAACAACATGTTCATCAGGTTTCAGTAGTCATAGCAAACACAATTCCACATAGTAGATAAAAAAACGTCTTCTGACAGTCAAATACGACAAAAGCAATGTAATCATCATCCGCAGCAGCAGCGTCAACATGTTCGCCATGTGTATTAGTCTGAATCGTAATTCCCCACGATGTCATCTTCTCTTTTGTCCTCAACGTCCTCGAACGTTGGCTTCTTCTTGATCAACTCTTGTGATGGTTCTCAAAGATATTAGGAACATATGTGTTATCTTGTACATCAGGGGCAGTGTAAGCATCATCTTGTTGTGCAACTTCATTAAACGAATTCCTCTGCTCAAACATTTGCAATACTCTCCAGTCATCGCTACGTGCAAATGTGTCTTCCCAGAAAAATATCTGTGTTGCTTGATTTGCCAAAGTAAAAGGCTAGTTGGTCTGGTACGCCGCCTTGACATTGATGGATTTGAACTAATCATCAGCTCTGGGTTTTGCGATCCTGGAAAACAGGATATACCAACGACAGCACAACTGAACCACACACCGATGATCCTCGAAACTGGAGATATACTGCAACTGAACAATGTCTGTTATGTTAGCATACATTTCAGTTGTCTCTTTGTCATATGTATCTGTGCTCATGAATCTCTATTTTGTGTCTTCCTACCTTCGTCTCGTGCAAGGGTGTTGTAGCGCACATCTCCAACAACGCAAGATTCATAATGTCTTACCCGAGTATCAGGACCCATTGCTAGTGAGTAAAGGGCATCATCAACTGCCTGCCCATCCTCCCGCATCTTCTTAACCTATGGTTAGAAAATAGTCAAGCTAATCATCTTGTGTACTCAATATATTAAAAAAACTGATAGCAAATCAAAAGCATACATGGCTCTTGAACCATTTCGCAAATCCTGCCATAACCAGTTTGTCAATGTTTCTTGGATTTTGCGACAGTAACTCCTTTTTGTAGATGTTGCACAACATAGTGATCGCGTCAAACATCTACATATATAAGAATGTGCTGCAAGTTTAGTAGATTATGTCGTATAAGCTGCCGTACAAGCACTTACTTGATATAAGGTAGTATTTCAGGACAATTATTCAACACATCCCAAACCATTTTGTCCAAATCTTTAGGTTTGTCCTCTTGTCGACTCTTCCCTATAACTCGAACAGAATAATCGAAACCATTGTGCCCAGGATTGTCTTCATCCACCTCTTTGCTAAGTTGATCAGCTATTTCAATGTATTTTGAGCAGAATGTCAATGCTTTTGTAGCATTGTAGGCCTCTGCAATGGAACCCTTGGGTCTAGCTCAGTTCCTAGCATAGCCCTTGAAAGTGCCTAGCCACCTTTCAATAGTGTATATCCAGCCATACTGTACTGGACCTCTAAGTAGTGCCTCATCAGGTAGATGAACAGCCAAATGCACCATCACATCAAAGAAGGCTGGGGGATATATCTTCTCAAGGTCACATAGAATAGTTGGTATCTTGTCTCTAAGACTCTCCAAAGAATCTATCTTGATATTTCTACTGTAGAGTTCCCTGAAGAATTGTCCCAACTCTACAACTACTCTATATAAGTCAGGCTGGCCCAATCCTCTAAGGATAACAGGTAAAACCCTTTGAAGTAGGACGTGGCAATGATGAGTTTTCAACCCTTGTACCTTGTTTCCATCTGCACCGACTCTCCTTTCAGGGTTGGAAGCTAATCCATGTGGGAATCTCACACATGACAGGACCTCGCAGAATTCTTTTCTTTTTACCTTGTCCAAGACGTACACAACTGGTGCCATATCCCGTGGTTTACCTTCATCTTGCACCTGCAAATCCTGTCTGATACCCAGGTGTGTCAAATCAATCCTAGATTTTAAGGTATCTTTTGTCTTGTCTTCAATATTAAGAAGTGTGCCGATAATGCTGTCACATATATTTTTCTTGATGTGCATCACATCAAGATTATGCCGCAGATCCAAATCTTTCCAGTACTCCAAGTCCCACAAAGTGGACTTGCGGGTAAACAATAACCTCTCTTCTACCCTGCCACGCTTCCTTTTCCCGCTACCATTATCAGGATGGTTTCCTGGTGTAATATGCCTGACCTTCTCTAATTCCACATGCAACTCATCGGTGGTGAACCTCTTTGGCGCATGATGGTTTTCATGTTTTGCATTGAACACATGTCTTCGGTATTTTCTAGGATGCGGCTTGTCCATGGCAAGGAAACAGCGGTGTCCAAAGTAACAGATCTTGCTAAGTATTGCATATGACAGCGGATTCCTGTCACAGTGAACACATGCATTGTAACCATGTGTCGTTCGCCCTGACATAGTGCCCAAAGACGGATAATCATGGATGCACCAAATTATAATAGCACGCAGAAAGAAATCAGCTGGTGGGCTGCTATATAGGTCTCGTGTGAGAACACCCCTCCATGGATGTTGAAGTTCCTCCACAAGAGCCTGCATGAACAAATCAAAATCCTTTCCAGGACTTTTTGGACCAGGGATGAGAAAGGCCATCATGTAGTTTGATTCTTTGGTGCAGACATTTGGAGGCATGTTGAAAGGGATAACAAGCACTGGCCACAAGCTATATCTGGCGCTCTGGTGGCCAAATGGGTTAAATCCATCCGAAGCTAAGCCAAGTCTAATGTTTCTCGGGTCAGCAACAAACTTTTCGTTCTTCTAATTGAAGCTTTTCAACTCACTACCATGTGATGGATGGCTCATTACATTCTGATCTCTGTACTCCTGGTTCCTAAAATGCCACAGTACATCCTCTCTTGTTTCAGCATCATGAAACATCCTCTGCAATCTGGGTGTAATTGGAAAATGTCTCAGAACAGTATGAGGAATCCTCTTCACAGCATCGCCATCTTTCCATCTTGATGATTTGCATTTCGGGCATTCACTTAAGTTGGCATAATCCTTCCGGAACAAAACACAATTATTCTTACAAACATGGATCATATCATATCCAATTCCAACAGCATGAAGGAAATTCTTCATTTTACTATAGGTGTGTGGCAGCTCAGATGCATCTGGGAAAGCTTTGTGGAAAGCAGCCAACATCGCATCGAATGATTTGTTGGTCATCCGCTCAGATGTCTTCACCTGAAGAAAGGTGACCATAGCTGAGAATACTGATAGCTTATTTCCTTGGGTGACAGCCACATTGCATTGTTCCAACATGCGGGCCCATCGTTTTTCTTCTGTAGGTGAAAGTTCACGGAATGCACGAGCATTTCGTAGTATTGTTTCAATGTTGGTCAAACTCACTGGCTTCACCACCACCTCCTCCTCCTCCTCTTCCACCTAAGCATCATGCAGATCAAGATGGTGATCTGCTGCTTCCACGTAGTCAATAACATTGACGTTCATAGCTTCATCATGATGAACCCACCTAGTATATGTGACCGACATCCCATACAAGTGTAGATGATTTTGCACAATTGACTGGGATCTTGTAACTGAATTCATACAACTGCCACACGGGCAGAGTACATCTGATTTAGGAGCACCGTACTCAGCTCTGATAAAGTTCACGAAGTTTTCAACCCCCTCGACATATGCAACGGAGGATCTTCGAGCAGAAGTTATCCAAGTCATGTCCATCTGTTAGACATACAAATTAGTTCTTCTACTAGATATTACAGGAAAAACATATATGCTTTTTTATGAAGTCCAGAGGAAAATACCTAGGTCAATATCTTAATCTATGGCAAGATATTTGGATGAGCAGATCTAAGTAACGAAATATATGTAAAGCTAATTCAGCAAACATTTTTGAGTGCTAAATTATGATAGGCTGTTTCAGCAGTTAATGAGGCCGAGCACACAGTCATCGAACTATCGAAGGCCATCGCAGCAACAAAGATCGAGTATAAAACAATGTAGAGCTATTTCACCTAAAATATTGGCTACTAGACCATGGCAATCTACGTCACAATAAATATATGGCAGGATATTTTAGCAAGTAATCGGCCTTGGCATGCCATCTCAGCTAAGTAGATTGAGTGCAGAACAGGGCAAGGAAGCTTCTTAAGCAGAGCATATTGACTGTAAACTACTTTGGTAAATAGTGAGATTAATAGCGTCTATCAGCTAACATTAAGCTGTACACCGACATGCACGGGGCCTTAGTCTAGAATGCGCGTACCGTGGGAGAAGCTGGCCGCCGTGCACCTCCACAAGAACGTCGCCAGCGGTGGCGGGGCGGCTAGAGGACGGCAGTCTATGAGAGCTTACTGTGGGAGCGAGAGGATCGCCGTGCGTCCCCTCGACGAACCGCGGTGCTAACGTATCGGCGTGGCGGGGAGGGCGGCTTTGGCGGAGCGAATGGAGTGGAGGGCGACAGGGGGAGGGGGTTTAGGGAATATTATTGGCTAGTTGGCTGAAGGGCGGTTG
>LR738711.1:347705385-347845879 GCA_902687465.1 Secale cereale
ATGGTCGGTTTCTCCAAGTGCAGTCCCACGTGTCAGTGAAGAGGCAAGCTGAAGCGCGTTCGTTTGTGTGAGCCGTGTGCAGGACAGAACGTGTGTGGGGTGCAATGCAACCGCGACAGGGGTGCAGTGAGTGTACCGCCTTTTTTTCCTTTTAAACTAGGTGCTTCGCCCCCTCAACAAAACCTTGTTGCTTCGCGTGATCCATCGATACTACTACTCGTAATCCGGTAATCCCGACTAAAACGGTGCAGCCGGGTCTTTTTCCGCGCGATATGCTGGGAGATTGGCTTGGTTGGGTTTTTTAGGACGAGTAATGCTACACCTACATAGTCCCAGTTTCGTAATTAACATAATGTGAAACGTGTGAGCTGTTGATTGTAGATTGGGGGGAGGGAGGGGCTCACTACCATGAAAATCAGGGAGGAGAGAGAGAGACAATTTACGTTAACCCTTTCGTAGGTTCCCATAGATGTGAAATGCGTGAATGTGCATTTGCAGATAAGGCCTTCCCTCGTTCATCCTTTTCTCCCACAGGATCTTGAACTTCCGTGCAACGCACGGGCATCTTGCTAGTACTCCTACAATATACTATATTATTGTGAAAGTTCATATACACCAGCCGGGATTAATGCGAACACAGTAGATTTTCATAACATTTCGAACTTTTATAGGACAGAAAAATAAAAGAAACCCGACACTGAACCTATTCTACGGCGGCGACCGATGTCCTCCATCTGCGATCTCCATGTACGGGGGCAGGGTTCAAGACCCGTGAAGTGAAGGTGCGGTCTCCGACGAGGAAAAGTAGAACACGGGAGACGGACCGGCCAGTTGGCACACCATGCCCTCCCGCCTCCCATGCCCTACTCATCCTCGGAGGAGTCCTCGCCCTCGGCAGTGCCGGACGTTGGATGGTGGCAAGTAGGACACGTGGCTGACGGTGCTCCCGTCATCGGCCGCCAGCATGGCCACCGCTTGTGCGGCGACTTGAGCGAGGGCGGCGACCTCGAGCTCCATCCCCGAAGATAAGCTCTCCCGCAGAGCGTTCGCGCTTGCGGTCATGTCGGATGTGGCGCCAAGTAGGAGGACGATGCGCTATGGTGTGGAGGTTAGCTGGGCGTTGCCGCTTTAAGTAGTGCATTCCGGTGAGGCCAAGCGTCATGGTGCATCATTAAGTCATCGGAGTTGGTTCCTCGGGCATCGAGCCTCTTAACGACGACATACGGACGGACATCATGATTGCGGGCAGCTAGCGCCGGCTGGGAACATACCACGCGACGGCGCGAGGGACGAGGGTTTTTGGTGTGCCAGGGTAGTCAGATGCTGTCGTGTAAACGTTGGAGATGCCCTTTGCTCACATGCGACCGACGTATGTCATTGGAAAAGCAAGATGACCCGGCATTGTCTCAGGTCCTGAGGATGCAGTTGGCCGCGCTACACCACTCCACAGATGCGTCCCGGAGCCCCGTGCATCCTCGACGAGCTGGGTGTTGGGGTGTGTTTGGATTGTGGCCAAAGTGTACCTTACCAAAATTTTGGTCATGACCCAAAGATTGGTCTTTGTTTGGATGGTTGCCATTTTTTTGCATGCCAATGAACTCTAGCCAACTCTAGTTCTTTTTTCTTGACGATGTCGGCCAAATCATGGGCAACCAAAACCTCAACCAAAATTTTGGCTACCCAATGCTTTGATGGGGCAACCTTGGGCACAAAGCAAACATACTGTTGGTCGTGCCACAGCACTAACGCCACCCTCGGCACACTGAAACCGACCGTGTCTAGTGACGATGAGCATATCGCTCACCGCGGTCGCCGCGTCCAGAGGTTGTGCTAGAGCTGCGCCACGTTGTTGGCCCCCACGACCCACATGAACGGTTGCCGGTGGCGAGGAGGTTGTGGGCCAGCTCCTCCATTGGACTAGTTTGCCCTACGTCGTCCCAACAGGTGTGCCCCACATGTCGGTTTCCCTGTTTTCCCGGCCATATTCGAGCATCAGTTCTATGTGTTGCGCATTAGGCCTTTCACTATGTAGGCCAAGCAAGGCAATTTATTGTTTATTTGAGCTGTTCAAGTATAATCATGTAGCGTTTTCTTATTTCTCATTCCTCTCCAACCTTCTTCTCCATCGATCATGTCGCCCTCCGGTCGAGTCCATCCTCCCACATGCCTCATTTGAACATTCCTCCGAGTATCATTCGCATGTGGGCCTAGACCATGCTTGTATTTCCAATGTTTATTTGTAATTTGTCCGACATGCATAAAAACAAACGGTTCGTTTGAAGTTTCACTTTGCCTCCACTACGTGTCGCTTCGCGTCTTAGTTTTGACATCCCATTCGGTTCATGCCCGGACACATGTTGACGAGATCGATTGATGTTCAGAGATCAATTGCGTGTCGTGCAAGGAGATAAAGGTTTCTCCTATTTCTATGATAGAAATGACCCACGCTGGGTGGGGTCTATGGGGATCAGAGGGAGTATATTGTACGTTCATAAGTGAAACGAACATATTGTACCCACCCTAGTCCTCTTTCAATCGATCTCCGGACCCTGAGATGAAATCGAGAGAGAACGAGTGGGGGCATGTGTGATACCTAAGGCGGATTCAAAATTTTCAACCGGTGATCATAGCATCCGCAAATCATTTATAAAGGTATTTAATGTTCGTTTCGTCTTTGAACGTACAATATACTCCCTCCTATCCTTTCTAGTTTACATATAAGTTTTATGTGTAGTCAAAGTATCAACATTCAACAATGCCCAATCAATATTTTCAGATTCGTATGTACTCCTAGATTTGTACTCGAGATGGTTTCCAATTTGTTTTCAACCACGTGAATGTGCTTGTTCTCGCACATGCTCTTCCTACTAGGATTTTGCCACGTATAGCCAGTCCAATAGAAACTTTTTAAGCTTCCTGTCCAATAGTACAAGTGGAGTACTAACAACATATGTACTAGAGTATGCAGTGTCCATTTATACACGGCCTAGGTTGAGGAGAGAGATGTTAAAAAGTAAGGGGAGTGAGCTCTCATGCAAGAACCTAGGTAAATACGCATGCCTGGTTAAATACGTACAATAAATATGAAGAAAGAGATGGAGAGGAGTTGGAAAAAAGTACTAATACAATAGCCAACCTTATAAATTTTTTTGCGGGAAATAACCAACCTTATAGCCCACACTACTGTATGAGTGCATATAATGGATGATGGCTATAGATGACATTGCAGTTCCATATAGCCGTCGACTGGCTATATTATTAACCATGCTCTAATGTGTTTTTCAAAACCGCATTTGACTATTGACACGATTAATAGTACATGAGATGTATAATGTGAAAATTATATCATTGGAAGCCCCTTTCACATGCTTATCCCTGCCTTACCCTCCCTTTCAGTCACTTACTGGCGGACCCCATGCTTGCTAGGCCCCGCATGTCTGTTACTCAATGGGTTCGGCCACGTCAGGGGATCCTCATCCATAATATACTCCCTTGCTATAAAATGACGGGGCCGGGGGAGGGACGTCAGTTTGCTCTCAACTGCGGTCCAACAAGTGAGCGAAAACGCAAGGCGAAGCGCATTCCATTTGGTGAGCGACGTGGAAGGTCCAGCGTGCTGGGCTGCAACGCGAACGCCACAAGAGCGATGTACAGTCAAAACAGATTGACCGGTCGTCACCGGAACCACTATTCACACCAGAACCTTCGCTCCTCGGCCTACGCCAGCCACTGCCCTAAAACCACTCCTAATCTCTAGCCCCTTCCCCCACCTTTCGGTCCCCTAGCCCGAATCAAGCGTCCCCTAGTTTGCCAAAAGCCATGGTGCACCGCAAGATCACATACTACAAGATGTTGACGCCGGAGCGCCGCGCAGAAATCGCGGCGGCGGTCGGCGCCAGAGACATCCATTCCCAAGCTCGCTTAGCGGCGGGCCAATCCCCGAATTCTCTGGAGCCAATCTACGAGCAGGAGGAAGCCGATCCAATGTTCATGGCGGAGGTCGCGGCGCAGAAGGCCCCCGATGGGTATGAGACGATGGACGTCGACTTCGTGCCGGCTTTCGAGTCCCCCATGGTGCAGGCGGACCAGCTGTTCAACCTGGTGATACTAAAGGAGGACTGGGAGGCAGAGGCTCAACTCGACGCGGAGCGCGTGCATGCCGCTGCCATCGAGGCTCTCTTGTAGGCGGAACCAGATGTCGTGGATGTGAACCGAGCGGCGGAGGCTCAACTTGAGGCGGAGAGCGCGGATGCCGCTGCCATCGAGGCACTCCGGCAGACGGAACCGGATGTCCTGGAGTTGCACCAGGCGGCAGAGGCTCAACTCGACATAGAGCGCGCGGATGTCGTTCTCATCAAGGCCCTCCAGCAAGTGGAACCGGACGTCCTGGACTTGAACCGGGTGGCGGAGGCTCGACTCAATGCGGAGCGCGTGGATGCCACTGCCATCGAGGCCCTCCTGCAGGCGGAACCGGACATCCTCGACTTGAACCGGGTGGTGCTCTCGTCCGTGCAGAGCGCCCGCATGCTCCGCGTGAACGAGTAGCAGGAGGCCGAGGACAACCACGGTGCGGAGACACGCGTCGGCAGCTACGGCTGGTTCGCGCCGGCAGCCAAAGACGACGAGGCCATCTCGTTTCGCGAGCAGTGATAGTTTTTCTTTATGTTATTGTTTTTATGGATCTTTTGTTGTGTAAAAACCTATATTGTTATGCAAGTCGCCTGACTTGGGACAATTTATCATTTCAAGCGGTTGGATGAATATCATACGTCTCCTAACCCTTCTTCCTCACCTCTTCTTCTTCCAAAACAGACCACCGCACTGGCCGTACGGATACTCCGCAACATGCGGTTGGATAAATATACTCTATGAACGAATATTATGTGTCAGCGGTAGGATGGCTGAGTTTGTTTTGTTCACATGCGACAGCACGTGTCAGTGAGGGTGTGTTTCCTTGGTTGGGTTTGTGGCGTGCAGGAGCGACTGTGCATGTGAGGGTGCGCTAAGACCGCGGCGTGCAGGAGCGACCGTGTGAGGGTGTGGTGCGACCGCGACAGTCGTGCGCAAGTGTACCTCCTTTTCATTTTGAAAATTTTATGCAAGCTTGGCAAAAATGTGTGGCGAAGTATGGCAATGCAAGGCCTAGACCCTAACAGGTTAAGTACGTAGTACTACGTACTAGGAGTACTAGTGTTAAAAAATAAAGGCGGCGTTTTCCTTCGCGGGATTAATCGATACAAATCCTCATTTCACGTGTCAATTAATGCGTATTTTTTTCTCCAAAGCCCAAAGAGCTAACCATCTCACTCCTCATCGCTTGATTAATGCAGCGCCATGCAAACCAACCTTCTCACTTCCGCATGCATGCAGGGGATATTAATGTCCTCGGTTGCTAGTACGAGGCAAACCCCATCAATTTTGCCTTGATTAGTGTTAGTGGCTTTTTTCCAGATTGTAATTTTGATATACTGGCCTTGTGTACAAAAAATGGAGGTAGTAACTATATTTGACTTCCTTCCCCATTGCGGTGACGTCGACGATATCTCGAACATTGTGGTTTGGCGAAGTGCGTTCGACGGAGAACACCATTGAGGAAAACCACGGTAAGTCATTCACAACTGCCACCTGCTCGCCAAGACAACCGCCTTATTTGCATCCAGGAAGTCCGTTGAACCAAAGGACACGTAAATGTACTAGTACTACTCGTACAAATAGCGTCATCCGTCCAGCTTAGTGCGGTGAGATGGTTTCTCGAAGAAGAAGATGGAGAAGCGGAGTCAGCGAAGAGTGAAATGATGGTTGCTTTGTCCGTGCTTTGTGATTTGACGCCTCACTGCTTTGTGATTTGTGAGAGCAGGGATAGGGGAATAGACTCTGTCCTCTATACTGTACATGCGTCCAAGCACGGGAGAAAGAGGAGAGACGTTGCATTTTTCTATTCCTTCAATCAATCAGGGAGCTTAAGTTCCATCCTTTTGGCTTTGGCAACACCGTCCACAATGGTTCCCACGATGCAAAAAGCTATTTTCACATTTGGCTACACATTGTGGATGCCCTTAACAGTACCACTTGGTTTTGCTCCTGTGTGCTATCTATACAAATCTCAATTATATTGATCTAAAAAATTATAGAATCAACATTAGTAAAAAGGAGGTGATTTTGCCGCGCGGATGGCGGGGGAGGTTTCTTATTTTCAGAGGACATTGTCCTGGTGGTTTGCTAACATGCAGTCCCACGTGTCAGTACTTCACCAAGCCGATCCGCTTCCCACATGAGGCAGAGCAACGGCAGAAGCAACACATGGTTAACTTGAAGAAGATGAGGGAGAAGCCGATTCAGGAACAAGTGAAATGATGGCTGCTTCGTCCCTCCAACTTATTTTTTTAGCATTATTACTTCGTCCCTCTAACACATGGTTAACTTGAAGAAGATGAGGGAGAAGCGTAATACGTTCACCGAACTTCAGAATAAGTTGATTACGGTCACTATATACGTTTTGCGGTGATTATATGGTCACTTGCTCACGGTTCAGCATCGGATTGCACTCTGTTGACCGGCCGAATAGTCTGCGTGGCACCATGTTGACTAGTTGAATTGACCGCATTCCTAATGGGTCCCACATGTCAGTTCGCATAGGGAAAAGGTCAGATAAACACAAATTTACGCAGGCGCGACACGACTCCACCCCGTGCGTGGGAATCCCCTGGTTGTGTATGTGTCTGTCAGGTCCTGATGTGTGCGCATGCACGTGTAGGGTGAGCAATTGAGCGTGAGAGTGTGTGTTGCCCGTATGGTTTACTGGTGTGTGCATGCATGCGTGTGTGTGTGTGTGTGTGTGTGAGTTTTGCGTGCATGCATGGCTGTGTGTGTACGTGTGAGTGTTGCGTGCGTGCGTGGATGCATGTGTTTGTGTGAATGTTGCGCGCATGCAGTTCGTGTGCATGCGTGTGTGTGTGTATAATCACCACACAAGCTCATGTGTGTTAAAACAGACAGCTCAGCATACCAATACGGGGCCACCTTGTCCGCTGTGCCCGCGGCATGACTTCGAACCACCGTCAAATAATTTTTTGTCGTTTGTTTTCATTCTTACTAGCAAGATGCCCGGGCGTTGCACGTAACATCAAGATGCATTTGTATGACTAGTTTATCTTGTGAGAGAAAAGGATGAACGAGGGAAGGCCTTATTTGCAAATGTCGAGAGGTGTGTGGGTACCTTTTTGCAAAATTGGCATAGTTTCTTTCCTATCCGTCATATATAAATCGAACGGCCTATATTGCAGGATGGCACGCACACCATCATCACTGATTCTGTTTTTTATAAGAGTGTATTTTATACCTACTATTATAAAAAGCATAGTCAGTGATGATCGTGTGCCTGCCATCCTGCAATATAGGCCGTCCGATCTATATCTGACGGATAGGAAGGAAACTATGGCAATTTTGCAAAAAGATACCCACACCCCTCTCCACACTTGCAAATAAGGCCTTCCATTGTTCATCCTTTTCTCCCACAAGATAAACTACTCATACAAATGCATCTTGATGTTCCGTGCAACGCATGGGAATCTTGCTAGTATTTTATAAGAGTGTAGATGTAGAGTAGATACAAGCCGACAGGTGGGCCCGATGGTAGTGAGATAATGATGCAACAGTAGAGGTGCCACGTGGAGCGTTTAACTGGTCAACTAGTCGTGTCTTGAGAAAATACAGAGTTATACGATGAGCCCGTGACTGTATAATAACCACAAAACGTAAATGGTGACCGTAATGAGTGGATTCTGAAGTCCAATGTATGTATCGTGCATTCTCTTCAAATACAATAATCGGCATTGGTTATATCGCGAGAGAAAGATGAAACATGCGTGAATCTGCTAGGGGCTTACTTTTAGAGGACCTGGAGATAGTTTGTGTGCGTACGTGAAAGGGGCGTAGAGGGGGGGTATGCGATGGAGAGAGAGATGCTCTTTGTTTCTCTTTATTATGACTAACTTTAAATATAGTATAAAAATATAGAAATTCACAGTGCGGAATAAATATCATTGAGGGCACCATGCAATGCAAGCGTTCATACTCCTCCATATAACTTTGTAATGTTGTATATATGTAGAAATTCTAAAATATTTTTTTGGACACACTTTATTCAAAAGGAATGTTGTATGCGAAATAAACGTGAAGAGATAGCTTTTTAGATCAATTGGGTACGTGATGTAACACGTGTGAATGTGTAGTTGATGCATTTGGCAGGGCCTAGAGAGGTATGTGTGTGTATTACGTATTCGAGAGAGGCATGGATAGAGGGGTCGGCGGGGGAGCGTGGGAGAGATAGCACGAGAAATGAGAGTGGTCTAGAGAGAGAGAGACGATTATGACGTCACGGCGAGAGATTCCCTTGAGTGTGTATATGCAAGGGGGGAGTGGATAGAGGCACCGGGAGAATATTTTTGTGTGTGTGTGTTGTCTGTGTTGGTATGTGTGAGTGTGAGAAGATAACGAGACGTGGGGGCAGAGGGTGTGTCACCGTGTGAGGTCTGGTGGGTCGAGGTGAGGCCCTTTGTTTGGTTCCGTCCTGCGCCACATTGGCAGGCCCGTGACGCATTTAGGGAGACCCATGGATGACTAGTCGTACAAGACAAAGATAGCATAATTGTAAAGGACTCTATGTCCTGACAAAGCCGGCTAGGATTTGTAACCCTAGGTTCTCGGACTAAGGTAACCCCTTTATCTCTGATATTACTATTCATCGAACCTAACTTTAAGGGGCATCCTACAGAATGCTCTGCTAGAATCATACTCGTCGATTAGGAAGAGAGGTGTGAGACAATGAGTTAGAGATAGGCCTAAAGATAATGTGCGTACAGGAGACACATAGGCAGGTCTATGTATATAGAAAGGGTTGATGGGGATTGTGCGTGTGTATGCTTGCGAGAGGGCGAGTGCTTGTGATAAAGGTTAGTGAAAATAGGCCTAAATGGTTACGAAAGGGAGGGAGGGTTATATCGAGAGCATGTGTGCGAGAAAGACACCTCGGGAGAGAGTTTGTGAGCATGTGTGAGAGACCACCGATGCAGAGTAAAACTACACGTACAAGACTGTTGTACACATTGATTAAAGATATAAATTGTATCCAAATGTTAGGATGGGATCATGATATTTGCAATTCACGTAAGGAACGGTCATTGATCCATTATACATCTAGATTTTGTCGAAATTTGAGCATGTCTATGTTATTATTCGACACAATTGATCCACATAGTTAGTATTTCGAACTCCAGACAATGCATCGCTTTAGCAATCGAATATAAACGTGTGTATAGTACATGTTGTGTGTGTAAAGCACATTATACATACGAAAGTTACACAATGAACACTATAAATAGATACCTATGAACTAGAATACATTTGAATTCAACTTAAGGTAGTTTAAAAGATCAAATTCAACATGAATTCCATTCAATTATTTGAATTTGATATCATGGCATTTGTAAATCATACCTAAATTATGGGGGCACCAATGTTTGCTCTAGTTTTGTACATAATAGCATATGTAGTCGTGTACAAAATAGATTCTAATTTAGCTCCTCCATTCCAAAATAATCGTATTTATAGGATTTTCAAGTGTCAAAATTTCAAAAAGAAGCGGATAATTTAGTGAGGTTTTCAATCATAGAAGGTCAAATTTAACGTTGTCTATTTAGGTCAATCCTCAAAGTTCAAGAGTACTCTAAATGTGAATGCTTGTGTTTCAAAATTTCAAATGAAGCGCCAAAAGAGCCTCTACTCGCCCGAAACCGCGTGAGACCAATGTTTGGTAGTACAAGGAAATTACTTTTCTAATAACTCCGACCCGTGAAACCTATCGGCCCGACGTCCAAAGGTCAAAACCGGGGTAGGTTTGTAGCTTCATCTAGACGCCACTCAACTGCCTGCGAAAAACATTCATACACAACGGCCGCCTAAGCACACACACGCGTGGCCGAAATCGCTCCCGCCCACTATTTGGGACACCTGGGATTACCATCCTACCCCCGACCCGCAGTAGGTACAAGATTTAAGAGGGGGGCAAAGTTTGTACTTTCCCCAAATTTCAAACAAGCGCGTCACATCTTCTGTTCAAAAAAAGCCAAAAACAAGCGCGTCCGAGACCGAAACATGGTTCTCCCCCTCCCCCCGCCCACCCGTCTGATTCCCCATTCATACTCCGTGGGTGCAAAAACTACCTCTCCACCAGCCGCGAAACCCCGGCGTCCTCCGTCCGCCACCCCATTCCACCCATCAACCACCGCCCTCCTCCATCACACCTGAGCCGACACCCCGACGTCGTCGTCCACCGCAACCTCAACCGCAACGCCCTCCACGGCTATTAGTTGAAGCCGAGGCCGAGTCATCCGTAGCCGAGCCGGTTCAACCACGCCGTCCTGCGCCTCACCGCCGCCGCTCCAACTTTGCCACCCTCCACCGCACCGGAGCTGTTCCTGCTACGCCGTCCTTCTCCGCCTTGGATCTGCTTCCCCTCCGCCGACATACGGCCACGGCAACACAGTCCACAATTTGGCCATCGGTTCGTCCAAGCCTGCACCCTCCTCCAGAACATCGGTTTCCCCGGTAGAAAGAAGATGATTGGCGCGACATGTGTATGCGACCACACCGGCAACCGAAAATGGTACTCCTCTTCCCTTATTCATGCAAATATTATGTGTCTGCTTGCACGATATTCATCCCACAGAAGACACTAGTTGACCGCTTCTTCTTGATACTAGATGTTACTAGTAACTAGCGATGCACAAGGTTTCTCCTCATATACTATTTCACCTTAGCTAGAGGTCCGTCGCCCACCTGAATTTCAATTCCTGGTCAGTTGATTCCCAATTAACGGAAGCATTCCCCGATGTAACAGGCGCTAGTCCGCCTATTACGCCGGGGACGCAATGCCTCGGTGTTTATCTTAGGGCGTGTGGGGCCTAGAGCTACTGGCGCCCGATTTGGAGGTCTGCCGGGATTAAAGGGATGGCCTGGGGGCGCTGCCAAGCACGGCGGTGGTGTGAGGTCGAGGAGAGGGCGGGGAGGCGGAGGCAGGGGTCTGGGCCAATGGTCACTGGCAGTTCGAGAAAGGTCGTCAACAGTGACTGGCGGGAGGTAGACGAAGGCCATCTGCCCGTTCCTTATGGATCGGACGGTTTATTAAAATAATCGACTGACCTATTTATTTTAAGTCGACTGTTATCTTGATATGACCACATGTGGTGGTGTGCTGGAGGAGTACCTGCATTTCCTGTGCTCATATATTACAAAAGCATACGGAGTAGAATCTAATTCTGTTTGCCATGCAAAGTTGTAGAGCTATCATATGTCTCATGTCATTTATTTTTCGGCCACCTGCTATCTGCTACTTTTACAGTGCACTAGTTCTGCACACACTTCACCCATACTCTCACTATTGTGTTTTTATGCAACGGTATTTCAGACTCTGCTGCTAGGAGAGAAGCAAAAAAGAAAAGAGAGAAGTCGCTCCAGCGTCGTATGCAGATAGGCCAGACACGTTTAAGCCTTATAATAGGTGTAGTGTCAGTAGATAGAGACAGTAAACGTAGCTCTGAAGTTGATGACCTCACTCGCAATGAACCACCATCCCAGGTGCTTGCTTTAACTTCGCGGTGTCATATGTGGTAGCATGTTCCATATGGTGGCTAGCTTGTATTCGAAAGGCCGAAGTCTGTCTTTATTAAGATAAGGAAATCATTTTTTTACATGAACCACCATCCCGTGAGCACCAGAAGAAAAATAGCTAGTTAGGGCACTGGTCGAGCCAGTGACAAGCCCAGCAAAGAGAGGCATCACCTGGAAGCCAACTAAAAAGCCGCGATGGTGGTGAAGCAGCCCGCCTCCCACCAGGCTTTCAGGTCCTAGATGATCATGCTCACCACTCCAGCCGGATGTCTAGCTTGTATTGCTTCCAATTTGGTTAAATTGCATCTGCTTAGCTTACACATTATACCTTTGAATATGAAATGCCTTTCTGTTTTTGGTACATACTAGCACATCTGTGTATTAACCATGTTCTTACATCGAACTAATGTTCTTGTGTATCCCTCATCAATCACTTATGATTAGGCAGTCAGGCAAGTCGATTACTCCTCATATAAAGAATGCAGCGTCAGCCTCCCGACATGATTCTCAAGAAATAGCATGGCTAGATGAAGATAGTGAACGTAGCTCTGTAGTTGATTACCGAATTCCCCCTACACTAGCATCGTAGGTGCTTGCTCTAACTTGGCAGCGTGATATGTGGTAGCATGTTGCATATGGTGTCTAGATTGTAATGTTTTCAATCTGGTTAAACTGCATGTGCTATTCTGCTTAGCTTATACTGTAACACCCCAAAAATTTAACCATGTTTTATTAATTAAAATTTTGCCATGGTAAATTCAATTTTTATTCTCTGGATTTTCTTTTGATTCAGAACAACTCTTTTCTTCTGAATTGTGGAGTTTTCCCTCCAAATAGAAAACTTTTCAAAAATGTTGTTGGACTTGTATACCCTCTCAAGAAACATTTCTTCTATCTGCGGAATTATTTCTATAATTATTTTTCCTGAGCTTTATATCTTTTAAAATGATTTTCCATAAGTTTTGGAGCCTCTTTTGCACTATAACCCTTTGATAAATTTATTTAAAAATTCCACCAAAATTTGGGGATGTCATGTGATGTTCCTACATCACTTTTATGAAAAAATATCTTTTAGTCATTTGGAGGTTTTGAGCTCTACCCCAAGATTTAAAACTGGTCCAGTTTGTAATTTTGCACTGCAACCTATTTAAATATTTCTTTACAAATTTCACCAAAGTTGGGAGATGTTAGTAGGACACTACATGGATTAGCTAATTTGCCGTTAGTACTACACTTTGCCGTCATCTTTTCATCGGGGCAGATGGTAAAGACATACTTTGCCGTCAGTGGATGACGACAAAGAACAACCGACGGCAAAGACATACTTTGCCGCATGTTTTTGTTTTACTGACGGCAAAGGCATACTTTGCCGTCTGTGTTTTTTGCAGCTGACGGCAAAGACAGATGTTTCCTGACGGCAAAGATTTGGAGACAGCAAAATGTATGCCGGTGACGGTGGGAGAATGGGAGCCCATATTTGCCGTCTGTGCAAACTGGGGCTGACAGCAAAGGCCATATGGGCCACTGGGCCTCAGCGCACTAGCCCACCAGCCTAGCCGGCTGAGGAGGAAAAGCCTCTGCCCGAGCCGACCCTCACCATCTCTCTCATTCTCTCCTCTCTGCCCCGATTCACTTGGTTGCCTCCCCGCCCCGCCCCCGCCGCCTCCAGCCCGAAACCCTAGCTCACTCCCTCCCACGCACACTCAGATCCGCCCACCCTCCCTCATTCTTCGCGCTCAGATCCGCCAGCCCTCCCTCACTCTTCGCGCCGGAATCCCTAGCCGTCGGGCCATGGTGACAGACGGTGACAACGACGGTGGTAGCTACCTCGATACCTACGCCACTATCCTATTCATCATGGCCACGGTCTCCTAATGGTGGTAGCCCTCCCAGACGTTCTACCTACGCCCCATGTTCAATCTCTAGATCCACCGGCCGCCGACAGTATCCTATTCATCATGGCCACGGTCTCCTGACGTTGTTGCCCCTCTGGATTTGTAGCCCCGCCGAGAATGACAATCCATTATATCCTCACTTACTATGGTTTGCTAATTGCAGGGGTAGTCCACATCACGGGACTACTGCAGGGAAAGCTGGCGATCGAGAATCTGCACCAGCGCCGCGTTAGTTCATGTGAATCGAATACATTAATTGATTGGCACGTACATGGCGATCCACTAACTTCTGACGTCCTATGATTTTATAATGGCATATAGATTTGGAAATGGAAGAAAATCAATTATTGTTAGTCTGCATGAGCAATATCATGGACCTTTCCTAGAATCAGCATGAGAAATAGATGATCTTATTTGTGTAGGTATTTGACATGTTTAGAGGAACTTCTTAACATGACTTGATGACAGTAAAAGTTGAACAAGGTACACAATGTGGAGGCAATGATTCAGATTTTAGTCTTAGACTCTTGGTTTGGTTGGTAATAGTTTTGCTCAACAATGTTCAGTATTCTTTATTTAAAGTTTGGCATCTGTTACTAGGATTGTTCTTGCTCATCTTTCTGTTAATTTGACACTGTAAATAACTGAGATATTGTGGCAGCATATCAAGTACAATTGCAGAAGTACACTGCAGCTCAGTATGAATGGTCTTCATTGCTTCATTTAGGCAATTTCTTTTGCTCTCTCTTCTGAGTCTATTCTCTTATTGAAACTACAGTAGCTCATCTAAGTCACAACATGTTAGGATTATTCAGTGCTCGCATTTTTTTATGATCTATTCTGCTATGGATGATCGTTTATTTTTTAGGTGCAGTATTCTCTTTCTGTATTTCCTGAATTTGGCAGAAATAAGCTCGCGGATTATGTTTTCTACAACTACTGATAGAAGGCATAAACAAAAATAACACCGATGGTGCATAGGCAGAACGAACGGGTGTACTCACATGTGAGACTTACTCCTGATCTCAGACTCTCAAACCTTGAGTATTATTATTTCAGTATGTCTACGACGCCGTCCTGACGCTGCCCATGATGAAGATATCACTAGGAAGCCTTTGGTTGTGAGAATACTCCACGTCTCTCATTTTTGGATGCGCTTATGCTAACGTAAGAAACCTCGGATGCTTCTCGCCGAAGTGCTCTCTCGACATGTTTACTGGCAGGTGCTTTTGACCACGGCCACACGTGTGTACACGACGCACATGCCGGTTCAGACTCGATTGATCCGTCGAGGCGCACAAGTACACGAAGATAGCTTGGTTGATTCTTGCATCCGGATGAAAACATGTACGTACAGAACAAACGGACAAGGTGCTTTCTTATTCCTTCTGTTTCTCTCATAGTCTACCCATTCAACGCAGAATTGTCCTTTACTAATAATGTTTTGCTAACGATGTAACCCCTTTGTTCAAATAAATTTTAATTCTAGGACGAAAGGTTGTATACCTCAATGATATTTACATAATTTTATTTGCTTCAAATATTCAAACAAAATAGTCAAAAGTATAACATTTAAAGAATTTTGCAAGATAAATACAATAATATCATTTGTGATTGACAAATATACTTTCACATATAATTAGTGGTCAAGGTTTTATAAATAGTGACCACGCGGATAGTTATCACCTTATATTACCCAATAGAGGACTTCCTAAATTATTTTTGATCATAAATAAATAATAGACATATTAAGATGGTTGCCTCTGCATATTTTAAGACTCCCACAACGAAGCAAAGCATCACACATTGTTTCTGTAAAGTAATAAACCAACCCAATAGATCGTGCATGTGTGACATAAGTTGAAAACCATTGCCCAACGATCCCATTACAGAAAACCATGTCCCCTCTCCCTAAATTAACTAATGTATTCACCATCTTAATTCCTTTTTCCTAATTAAGACAACTGAACTTCTATTGTTGATTGGAGTCTGTTATAGTGAACAACTATAAAATCATCGAGCCGTATTAATATGTACCGGAATATAAAGGGATGCTCTTTAGTTGTGTTTGATGCAAAAAACAAAATCTATTCTAGCAGTAAAGTGCTACAGAAAATGATATTAATTCTATTTACAATTCTATGTAGCTTGATGTGCTAGAGTTTCAATAGCTGGCTTAATTTGTCATCTTGAAATAGTATCTATGTTCTATATGGAGGGAGGTCAAAAAGACACTAATGTTATTAGTGTTCCAATTTTACATTTATTTGTTCTATCAAAGAATAATGTACAACAAGATAATTTGATTTACGGTTTGTTTGGTGCCTTCATTTCAACTTCTCAACATAGTTGAGGCCAAAGTTTTATGCAAAGGTAGTTGGATCATTTGTTACTCATATCATAACTAAAATATCTATCACCCGATACTCAATAAATAATAATTATAAAACAAAATTCTAGCCCGCGCATCGAGCGGGCCACTTCTCTAGTTGAGTGAAATAATAATAGAAGATAGTATTAACTATTGATTTAAGCAGTACTGGGTATGAAGCAAACGACTCTTGCATATGTTCACTGTTTGTCCAATACAAAAACAAGAATATGAATTGTTACGACAAAATTGCAGTTGATACTGTTTGATAACTTGCAGCAACCATGGATTCAAGATCATGTAATCTTGGCTACTTTTCATCTCATGCAACAATTTCACTAGTTTGTGTATGATTTGTGTTGCATGTTATTACACAGCCAGTTATCTATATTCTTATTTGTTTTACTATTTTAAAAGTTTTTCTTTGGGCCTCTAATTTCTCAAGATTTAGATGATAAGGAGGTGTCTTATTGAGAGTGTGAAGTTGTTGACAAGTTTATTTGTTTGACAAAAAATGGCTTTGGTATGATGAATGATGCTCTCGAGTCCGAATCTATTTGATACGATGAATTTCTAAATCTGAACCTTTTTTCCTTTATAGTTAATTGCTGCGGGTGTGCACTGTCCATGTACAAAATAGACAAGGACGAAGAGCAGTACGCGACCCGACGGCCGAGACGACGAACAACCACCAGGGAAGGTCAATCCCTCCCTCTCGACTATGTTTTATTTCCCCAACTTATGCATGCTCTGCTCTAGTTTCTATTCTTGTGGTTGATATACTGCTTGATTGAATCATATGAGGCCACTAGGTTCCTCTCATGTTGCTCTTTTTCCTGATGAGCTGTTGTACATGTATGTGGCTAGTTCAGATTTGGTTCTAACAAATATTTAATTTAATCCTGCCGCTCTGCATGTAAATATTTACTCCTGTTTTGCATGTCATGTTTGCTACTGCTAAATGATGTGTACTAGGACCTGTTGTTGCTGTACTAGGAGGAGTTGTTGCACATGTCATATTTATTCCTGTACCAGGCTAGTTCAGATTTGGTGTCAATAGGTTCTTGTCTATTAGGATGATGTTATATGCTTGACAAAAAATGCCTTTAATATGAAATGATGCACTCGAGTCTGAATCTATTTGATAATATGAATCAAAGTCTGAACCTCTTTATTATTGTTTGATTAATTGCAGTGGACATGTGAAGAAGGGATGGAGCAGCAACGATGATTGGTCGCACGGGGCTACAGTCAACCTGATGTGGTGTTTTAATCTCCTCGACCTAGTGAGTAGTTGTGTGTGGTTTCCTTTCAAGTAGCATAGTTGGAGTTTCGCATGTGCGTGTAGTAGCTGATGGTCGTGAGGCTAACTCCTGAAGTAGTACATGACTTGAAGATGCCCAGCTAGATGTGATACTTTCTGATGGTTTAGTCTACTTTGTGATCTCATATGCAACACTTTGTGATACCCTATGATATATATATATATGGACATTTGCTATGGTTTGTTTTGTTTCTATCACTACTAGGAAAAGGCCTACTAATGGCGCACCTATTTTGGCCATTAATGGCGCATTAGTGGTGCGCCATTAGTGCCACGCCATTAGTATATTTTACTAATGGCGCACCTCAGATACGCCATTAGTATATACAACAGTGCGCCATTAGTATGCCTCCCAGGGGGGCATGTATACCCAGGTGCTTTGGCATACTAATGGCGCACAACAACAAGATGCGCCATTAGTAACTTCGGCATACTAATGGCGCGCTGTTTAATGATGCGCCATTAATATCCTTTGGCATACTAATGGCGCACTGTGATGTGATGCGCCATTAGTATGAATATTAGGTTATTTATTTATTTTTTATTTTTTTGTTTTTTGAACAGGTTACAAAATGTATTATTGGACAGAATATAGACAGCACACATCAACAACAGATTCATCGAATACAACAGAAGATTAGTCTCTGAATACAATTCATCATATTAGTCTCCGAATACAATTCATCATATTAGTTTCCAAATTGAAAAGACCGAACAAAGATAGAACATTATATTACAAGTCTTGAGATCGCGAGTAGCGAGTTTGTCTTCACATTACAAGTCGATATCGATCATCTAAACTACCATCACATAGAAGAGAGCTGCGGTCATCACGATGAGCATCATCACGATGAAACTCGTCTTCATCCGGTTCCTCCAACGCTCCCTCCCCTCTCCTGCTAGAAAGCGGGCATATCTAGATTCCGCCTCGGCCCTAGTGGTGTACCCTTTGTAACTGTTACCGCTGAATCGGTGAACCTGTCTCCGACACTCCTCCCAGTCGTCGTAGACTCCGGAAACCTTACCCTTGTACACGACATACGACGACATCGCTATGCACTATCCAAACGAAACGTTAGTACCAATTCACAGACAATACATAAGAAATATATAAGTATGCAACAGAACGATCGGAAGAGAAAAGCAAGACATTAATAGCATCGATTACATCTAAGTTGAACGACTCTCGAAACCAAAGACAGATACTACAAGTTCATTAAAGTTTAATTACAACATGAGCCAATCGATGTTTCAGAACTAGACATAGCATGACTACTTTCGACTCGACTCAAGGGACCGGAGCGTGGATGAAGCCACCGTCTATCGTGGGAGTCATGAAATCATGGGCGTTGTCAGCCTGCATTTGTAGCATTGTGTCGATGTCACTGTTGGACGGTTGATTTTTGAGGTAGAACTGCCCCGAGGTACGAAGGACATCTTGATGGATGATTTCCGCAAACTCCGACTAGATGCGAAAGAATTCTTGTCTGATGTCCGCGTCCTAGATTGCCGACACGCTCGCGGCCCAATCTTTGAGTTTACTCGGTAGCAGAAGTTGATGATGGTCCCGTACGATCGCCCGCATGTGATGAATGGCGTAGTAGGCACCCTTCTGACCGCCAGGCGGCTGCTTGACGCAGCAGAACGTCGTATTGTGGGAGAACACGTGCTTGCCGTACTTACGAATAGGCCTGGTGAAGGTGCCTCCAAATTTTGCGTAGCCGGGGAGAACATCATCAAGAACCTTCTTGACATTTGTGTAGTCTACGTTCGACTGACGGTCCGGGTCGAAATACGTGGCCATGGAATATTTAGGGCTTAGGAGGATGAGCGTGCAATGTGTGTCACTGCAGGAAACACGGAATGTTAAAAGAAAAATGATCGAAATCTAAGAATTCATATGTTACGGGGCGGTTTAGGGGAGGACTTACTCGGGAAAGTAAGGCACGAGGAAGTTATCCTTATCTCGGTTTGCCAGAATGACGCCTTCGAGGTAAGAACTCGCGACTTGCCGGTCCCCAGCGCTGCCCAAGATCTTGGCACGCATGTAGAAGGGGTCGACTATCACGATGTCCGGGGTCTTGCCGCGAATGATCCGCATCTCCATACTCAGCGAAAATAGCCGAACGAAGGTGTAGTGCAGCAGATGAAGGTTCAACATAGCGTGGATGTCATCAAACCGCAGGACGATCGTACCCCCGATGGAGTTATCCACAAAGCCCTTATCCTCTGGCACCTTGGCCGCGAAAACCGGGTATGCCACATCCTTCTCTCTGAGACGCCGCTTCTCCAAAGAAAGAACACTGTCATGCAGACTCCACATAGCACCGGTTGCAGCATCGAGCTTATTTCTCAGTAGCATTGGCCTACCCGCCACATGCACCCTCCTCATTACATCCTCAGGTGAAGGTGGCCCGTCCTGAGCACGGATCATACTCGGTGCCGGTTGGCTCGCACCCTTGTTAGTCTTTCTTTTGCGTGCCTTCTTCTTCTCCTGTAATGGGACCGAGTTCTGCTCACAGATCGCCTTCTTGAGTGTGTTGGAGCTGATAATATTTCACACCTCGCCTATCTGAGGCTCGGTGAAGTCGGTAGCTGGAGGCGTCTCCTGAGAGCTGAACGGCAGACGACGCCTATTGCAACTTGGCTTCTCCGTGGTACCAGCTAGATCGCGCACGTCTTTTGTTGGGTTGGGTTCTTGAGAAGGAGGCCTCATGAAGTCGCCACCGTACCCATGATCGGCAAAGTACTGATCGACGTTGCCAAATGTATCGTCGTCGTTGTCGTTCTGATCCTGTGCCATATGCATGTTTGTATCCAGTGGCATAGGGATGTCCGGCACCATTGCGGCGGTCTTGCCATGGGGCCGACTTGGCGCCGGCACGACTGGCGGTGTTGTCTATGGGGTGGTGTCCCCCGCCCCCAAACGAATCTGGCTCTTCGGCCAAAGCAGGGGCCAGCTCAGGCAGGCGTTGAGGGCCATCACGTCATCATCGTCGGCCCCGACGGGTCGAATCGGAGGTAACAACTCGTCGCAGCCTGGCAGCACCCAAACCAGTTGAACCCTAAACAAGTTGGGTGGCATCTGGGTACCGTGGAACAAGGGGTTGCCCGGTTGAATGATTTTGCCCTTGGCGACATCGACCAACTTGTTGTTCACGAAGTGCGGGAGAGTGCACGGAACATCGGCGGCGCCCTGCGAAAACATGTAGGGCGTCAGGGATGCCCAGTCAAAGGCAAGGAGATGATGTCCTCGGCCGAGAGAGGCTTAATTAGTTACCGTGATGATGGCGTCGAGCTCGGCTAATGTCGAGGAACCGCCAACGGCGGGCGTGTAGTTGACGGAGGGGCCGCTTGCTGCATAGGTGCCGGCCGGCGTACACCTGGGTGCATTAAGCTCCCGTGCCAGCATCGGAGACACCAATGCCGCCTCCGCCGGAGACACCAATGGCCCCGCCATCGCGTTCTGCGAGTTGCTGGCCGTGAAGCTAGGAATCGGGGGCGGCCCCTATTGGCCGCCCGCAATCCACGCACTCAACCCCTCGATCAAGGTAGGCACAATGGCGGTGATCGTCGCTCCGAGTTGTTGTTGCATTTGCTCCTGGACAATCTCCGGAATCCGCGCCACCTGTGCCTTGAGTTCTTGAACCTCGCGCGCCAGGCTTTCCGAGCTGGTCTTTTTCTCCTTTCGCCCACCAGCGTTATAGTATGACGACCATTTTGTCGACAAGCCTTTGCCGGCCACACGTCCAGCTGACGTCGGCTTACTGAGCTTATCCTTGTTCTTCATTACATTCAACGCCCTATTTAGAGTGGTGTCCCAAGGGTTGCTCTTAGTCGACCCTGCGCTACTGCTTTCAGTCGCCTGCGGAAGGAATGTGAATCATTTAGAAATTTGGCTTCATTAATTAGAATGCAACCATATGGAGCTAATTACGCGGGGGTGTATCCTTACCAGAACAAGCTCAAGCGCCCTGGTCTTCGGATCCGTGGTAAGCTCCTTTGTTTTCGGGTCCTTCTTGTATCGGGCCCTGACAAAGTTCCTGGTCTGCTTGTCACCGTATTTATCGAAGCGGGGCGGTAGGCCTTGCTCGGCACGGTCCGCCTCCTCCTTGTCCCATATAGGCTCCGCCACTCTGTAACCGCCGGGACCGAGTGTGCGTTCCCCTAAGTTCAGCTCCCGCATTTCTTTCCCCCACTGACTTGATTCGGAGTTTGCGATGCTCGAGCAATTGATTTTGAAGTCGTTGTAGTCATCTTCGGTGATCGAAGGATTTTTCTCCTTGATCTTCTCATAACTCTCACCTTTCTCGATCATTCTCTTCACCGTGCTTTTCCAAGTAGACAGGGCCTTGCTCATCTTCGTGAGGGCAGCATTGTTCACTTTATTCCCTTTGAGGCTTGTGTTTTCAAATTCAGCGAGGAACTTGTATCGTTCGTGCAGCTTCGTGAAGAGGAGGTTGCGCAAATTCCCTCGGTCAGGATGCCTCAGGTTCTCGGTGTTGATCGAGACGGTGCTCTGGAGAATGCACCCGAGCTGAAGCGAGTACCCCTTGACTATTCGTTCGGGCGCCGCTGGAATCCCGTCGGAGTCCACTTCAGTAACTTCCTCCTTGAGGGTGCGGAGCACGGTCGGGCGCCGGTCCTTCCATTGCCTCTTCGGTTGGCTGCCATCTATGTGTGCGCCGCCATCATCTGTGGTGGCATCCTCGGCGGCACCATCAGTGGTGGCATCCTCGGCGGCAGCATCAGTGGGGTCATCCTCGGCGGTACCATCAGTGGTCTCAGGATCGGTGGGGAAAGCGCCGTCCTAATACAAGTGAGGTTGTTCCTCCATCTCCTGGGACAACTCCTAGAATGCCTTGCCGCCTGAACCCCCGGCCTCATCGTTGTTGGCCATGTTTCTCTCTAAATAGGAAAAAAGTTTGGTCAAAAAGTTGGTTATTGTCAAGGAACAAGATCATGGTCTCATCATTTAGGGTTTGTCGACACCGAGGCATCCTAAAAGCTAAGATTTTATCATTGAGGGTTTTTCGACGCCGAGGCACCCTAAAAGCCTAAGCTTTCATCATTTCGGTTTTTATCGACACCGAGGCACCCTAAAAGCCAAGGTTTTATAATTTATGGTTTGTCGACACCGAGGCATCCTAAAAGCTAAGCTGGGAAGGAGAATTCTAAGTTGTGCTTAATCACTTGGCTCTATTGCCGCCTATGGTTTAATGCAGCTAGAAAAGGGGCACTTGATCCTACTCAATTAACTACTAAGATACCCCGGCCCATGGATTAGTCACAAGTACCCCATATGTCCTATTTTTAGCAAAGTCATGCTAAAATTCACGGAAAATTTCAGCATGACCTTTGCTGAAAATAGGACATATGGAGTACCCGAATTTGCCGGAACGGAAGTTAATCGACATTCCAGCAAACTCAAGGGCCTCTCGGGTGGACAAAGCAAAAAAAGGCCTCCATCACAACATGGAAAATACATTGGCAATTACATCAACAGCTTTTTGTGTCTTTTGACAGTACCACATTGATAGAAGTATCACTGTCAGAAGAAGGGGGTTTTAGTTTGAACCAAAGAAAACACTTCAAGCCAACTGTTGTAGCTCTATTCATCTACACATCTCATAAATAATAGCTTTAAAACAACACCAACCCAGACCTAGGCAACAGTGGCATCTTGTTCATTTACAGATCCCAAAACAGAAGGCAATGTTTTGCCATTATCTAGTTTCCACTTATAAAAATTCTTAGCAGCAGCAAAAGCCTAAGGCTCTGTTTGATAGCAAAGTATTAAAAAAACTGCAGTATCAACAAACTACGGTAATTTAGCCTGTAGGCATAACATACCATGGTTTTAACATAACAGAGTATTTTTAGAGTATTGACAATACATAGCATCTGTTTAGCTGTGGCCTGCGCAGTGCTGTAAGTGTAGATGGCTCCATGGTTTTAACATAACAGAGCAAAGTATTAAAAAAACTGCAGTATCAAAAAAGAGGTCCAGGGTTCTTTTTTTTATGCATAGAAATTACTACAGTTTTGAGAATACTCTAGTTTTAATTTGGGGCAACAACATGGACAGCAGCGTCTTCCTCCTTAATGCAAAGTTCCTCCATTTTTTTTTCTCTTTTAACAATCAGAAGAACAATACACAGAACCCCACATGAATCACATGCTCTTTCAACGGGAGAAGACAAAATTACTGAAAGAAGAGAAGTGCACTATATAGGAAAACAGCTGTTTGGCAACAAGGCAACAAGTTCGGTTAAGCCAGCAAAACTACATCAAACCGTAGCATAACCATAGTAGAAGGCATAGCTCCCCCCAATTCCAGCACCCCTGTAACCCTAGACCAACACCCACTTTACCGCGTCCATCCTACACTCTCTACCGCATGTCTGCTACACCTTTTATCTACTCTACTCAGCGAGAAATATATCGTCCAGTGGTACTAAGTAGAGAAATTTATTTTGTGCTAAGAAACAAACAGTTCACAGTTGAGGGTGACTTATCAAGATTTTCCCCATTTTTCATGGTTGTTGGAGTCATAACAAGATCGGTTACTAGATTGGGAAGAAAATTAACGCACGGCTGTGGTAGCTAGCAAGAGTGACTTTTCCAGCAAACAAACAAACAGTGTAGATCTCCATATCTTCTCGTGTCATAATGAAAAAGAACAGTGTTGGAGTGAGAGAAACAAATAAACAAAAAATCAGAGTAGAAAGGTTCTGACACTCAGGATCCTTGTAAGTTTGATCAGTTTTCTAGAACTGAAGACATGATTTTCTAGTGTTGTCCACTCCTATCATAAGTTTGATCAGTACTCTCCTATATAAGATGATTTATTGTCTCTTCCAATAGAAAAACAACAATCTACTGTTCAAACAGTAATAACAACAATCTGTTTTCCTTGCTTTCTTTCAGGTAATTTTTTGTTTTCAACTAATGTCACACAAAACTGAATTAATAATCTAGAAATGCATGACAGCCACACACCAGATGTCACGGTCACATGATGTTACTTCAAACACTGACTACATCCATTCACTGACCCAAGATGAACACACACAATTGATAAACTTTGCAATCAGCCATTCACTGGACCTGAGAGATGCAACTGCCAACACAATACCTCTACAGGCCCAAAATAAAAGGAAGGCACCATGTGCAATAGCTCATACACCGAAGAGAGCAATTAACAGACTAAAACCCCACAACAAAAACCCTAGCCTGCCACATATGAACTGAAAAACATAGGCCACCAAGTGTGCGAGCCATTCTTGCGGATGTGAGGCTACAGCCACATGCATCTAACAAATATGAGACCATTTACTACAGATATGTTCACTTGCAAGGCCTCTCAATGCCCCTAAAGCGGATCTAAAATCTGACGAGGCAACGATCCCTTTCCAGCATCAGTAAATCGAAACTACAGCTGAGTCGAAGTCCATTCCTAAGGATCAACATATCCGACCACCGACGAATCTAAACTACCACCAAATTCACACCAAGAACAGGAACAAATCGCGACTACAAGTAGCGAGAAAACATGCGTTCGGCCTCCAAATCGAGGCACAACACTGCGAGATCAATAGAAAAGCGAGGAGGACGCACCTGGCGGCGTCAGAGCTCTGCGGGAGAGGGTGGCGCGCGTCGGGGACGGGGAGGCCGCGCGACGCCGGGGCTCCACGGGAAGGCGGTGCACGTCGGGGACGGGGAGGCCGCGCGGCGCCGGGGCTCCACGGGAAGGCGGCGCGCGTCGGGGTCGGGGAGGCAGCGTCGAAGCGGGCCGGGTGGGCGCCTGGCCTCGGCGGGAACAACAGTGTAGGGTGGTGCTGGAAGGCGCCGGAGTTGCGCGGGGAGGGCGGCGTCGCGGGTCCTCTGGGCGGCGCCAGAGAGCGGAGGAGAGGAGCGATGAGATGGAGGGGGGACCAGCGCGAGAGGGAGAGGTTTGGGGGGTGGAGGGTAGGCAGGGGTAATTTAGATGGAGTGGGGGAGAATACTAATGGCGCACCCCCTTGCGGTGCGCCATTAGAATATGATAGCAATGGCGCACCAGCGGGACGGTGCGCCATAAGTAATTTAGATAGCAATGGCGCACCAGCCAGCGGTGCGCTATACGTAATTTTTTTTTGTTGCATCTAATAGGTTTTTAGAAAATGAATATGAATATGAAACAGTAATAAATTTTTATAAAAACAGTAATAATTTTTTTAAAAATATCATCAGATGTTTTATTTGAAAATACCATCAAATTTGTTATTTGAAAATATAATCAAATTTGTTTTTTGAAAATATAATCAAATTTTTCTTAGTTGCATTAATTTGTGACGGTGGAGCGGGGGAGGGTGCGGGGGTCGTCGTCGGCGGTGGAGCGGGGGAGGGTGCGGGGGGTGCTCGGCGGCGAGGGGGATCTAGCAAGGGCCGGGGAATCTGGCGAGGGGGGATAACGATCAAGATGGAGGGGGATCGAGATCGAGTGTCCTCATGAATATTCAATATTTTTTCATGAATTCAAAAAGTGCCCATGAAATTTAATAATATTCATGATAGTTCAAAAAGTGCCCATGAAATACAATCTAGAAATGAAGATTACAATTTAAATACAATTGATCTTAGCTAGCTATCTGTTCATAATCTTCTTGCCCTTCTTTTTCGCAAATGGAGTTCTTCTGTGGAACGGACGTCCTTTAGGTAGGGTGGTCCTGCTTCTTCTTGTGGTGTATGCTTCTACTTCATCATCATCGTCATGTTCGATCCTCGGGTCGCCGTACTTGTCGAAGTCTTGCTCATTGGCTACTCCATCCATTCCGATGATCTTCCTTTTGCCTCTCCTGACGACAACACGACTGGGCTTTGACGGGTCGGTAATGAAGAAGCATTGGTCAACTTCGGAAGCCAATACCCACGGCTCATTTTTCGCGGTGACGTTTGCGCCCGCGGTCTTGGATTTGGCTTCGGGTATAACCATGGTGGTGAAATACCGGTCTTCTTTTAGGACGCTCTTGGCCCATCTGACACGGAACATCGGGACCTTCTCTCCAACGTAGCTCAGCTCCCAGATCTCCTCGATCCTTTCGTAGTATCTGTCCTTGTCATTACCGGTGTAGGACTCCATCGTTACCCCGGAGTTCTGATAACCATCGCTCTTCATGTCCTTGGCCTCGGTGTAGAATGTGTAGCCGTTGATATCGTACGCCTCATAGGTCATCAGGTTGTGCTCGGCGCCCTGTGACAAGGCGAATATGAGTTGTTCTTCCGCGAAAGAATCCTCATGTAAAGGGTACGACAGAAGCTTCTGCTTGAACCAACATGTGAAACATGAGTTGTGCTCTTTGATTATATCTCCGTCCGTCCTCTGTTGGCCTTGGTCATTGTACGTCTTCTCAATAAAGGTTTTGTGCTCTACCACCCAAGGATCGACCACGTCTATGTGTTGTAGCGCGACTAAGTTTGCTCTTTCAAAGTCGGCGAGTCGACCCTCGAAGTCGACATGCATTTTGTAGCGACCCTCACGGTGACCCCATCCAGCGAGCCTGCTGAGGTGCCTGGTGACGGGCAGACCAACGGGGTTCTCGGTGCTTAGATAATTCGTGTAGTAAGAGATGCACTCTTCGGTCAGAAAGCCCCTGGCTATGCTTCCCTCTGGACGTGACATGTTGCGAACGTATCCTTTGATGACACCATTCATCCTTTCGAACGGCATCATGCTATGCAGGAACGTCGGCCCGAGTTGGATGATATCATCCACGATATGGACCAGAAGATGCACTATAACATCGAAGAATGCGGGTGGGAAGTACATATCAAGCTTGCATAGTATCACCACGATCTCTTCCTGTAGCCTTCTGAGTTGCCTCACGCCAACAGTCTTCCGAGAGATGACGTCAAAAAAGTTGCATAGGCCAAATAGGGTTTCACGGACGTGCGCGTCCATGATCGCATGGATTGCAACTGGAAGTATCTGCGTCATCAGCATGTGACAGTCGTGAGACTTCATCCCGCTGAACTTCAGCTTCGCTGGGTCTAGGTATCTGCTTATCTTCCCCGCGTAACCGTAAGGAAGTTTTACTCCTACGAGGAAGGTGAAAAACTGCTCGATCTCCTCCTGACTTAGAGTGAAGCACGCGGGAGGGTAGTCATTTCCGGTCTTCTTGGCGTTTTTGCCTTTGCGACGACTTTCCGTGTCCTGCTTCGCCTCATCATCATCATCATCGTCATCATCATATATAGCGTGAAGCTCCTACTTGATGCCCATTGATTTCAAGTCTGCCCATTGATTTCAAGTTTGCCCTTGCTTTCGGCCCATCTTTGGTCCTCTCTGGCATGTTGAGTAGGGTACCAAGAAGACTCTCGCACACGTTCTTCGTGATATGCATTACATCAAGGCTGTGAGGCACACGGTGGATCTTCCAGTACAGCAAGTCCCAGAAAACAGACCTCGTTTTCCATACCTTTAGCAGCGGCTCTGGCGCCTTTCGCTTCTTTCCCTACTCTGGCGCCTTTTGCTTCTTTCCCGGCAGTGGGCAATCTTTCCAATTTTTCAACAGCTCGTCTATTTCCTCGCCGCTCCTCGTACGCGGGCGTCCTCGGGGTTCGGTTTCACCATCGAACAGATCCTTGCGTTTTCTCCACAGGTCATCGTCGCGAAGCCACCTTCGATGTCCCATGAACACGGTTTTCGAAGACCTGGGATCTCTATCTAGCTGGCGATACGTTGTGTCATCCATGCACCTGACGCATCCAGAAAATCCGTGGACCACCTGCCTCGCGACATATCCGTAACCGAGATAGTTGTGCACCGTCGTGAGCAGCGCAACTCTCATAGGGAAATATTCTTTCTCTGCGGCGTCCCACGTATTGGCTGGCGTTTTCCACAGCGTGTCAAGCTCCTCTTTCAGCAGCCCCAGATACAAATTGATGTCGTTCCCTGGTTGTTTCGGTCCTTCAATTAGCATACTCATGTGAATGTACTTCCTCTTCATGCACAACCAGGGGGAAGGTTGTACATCCACACAAACACAGGCCAGGTGCTATGTGTGCTTCTCTGGCTGCCAAACGGATTGACTCCATCGGTGCTCGTGCCCAGCACGATGTTCCTTGGATCGTTCCCAAATTCTAGGTCTTCGAAGTTCAACGCTTGCCACTGGCTCGCATCCTTAGGGTGACTCAGCATCTTGTCTTTTTTATCTATCTCCGGATCATTTGCGTCATCTTCTCGCTTCTTCTCCTCCCTATCCGCGTGCCAACGCAGGAGCTTTGCTACCTTAGGGTCCGCGAAATACCGCTGCAGACGAGGAGTGATCAGAAAGTACCACACCACTTTTCGAGGAGCTTTCTTCCTCTTCTTGTATCGAGTGACACCGCACACAGGACATATGGTAGACTCCGCATGCTCGTCCCGATAAATGATGCAGTTGTTCATGCACACATGGTATTTCACGTGCGGTAAATCCAGAGGACACACGATTTTCTTCGCCTCCTCCAAACTGGTCGGGCACTTGTTCCCCTTGGGAAGACGTTCGTGCCAGAATGACATGTTCTCGTCGAAGCATGCGTCTGTCATTTTGTGTTTTACCTTCATCTCCAGAGCCATGAGCGTTACTTTCAGGCGGGTATCCTCGGGCCTGCATCCTTCATACAATGGAGTAACCACGTCTAACTCATGTTGATCCATCTTGGCTTTCTCTCGGGCGGCAGCTCTTGCGTTATCTGTCTGCTTGAGAAGCAGCTCTTGAATATGAGGGTCCTGCACCCAGCCCATCGATGGTCCAGCGTCGTCTGCTCCACCGGCATCATCATCTTCATGATCATGCCCATCGTCTGCTCTGGCATCTTCCTCATCATCATGTCCTGCATCTTCTACATGATGATTGCGTACACCATCACCGTCGTGATCATCTCCTGGGGATTCTTCGTCTTCTCGCCCGCCCGAGCCGCGGTGGTTGTCTTGCTGCCCTTCCTCATTTCTTGCCCGGCCCCCATGGACGACTTCGTAGTCATCTTCATCAACTTGCCACCGATAGCCATCCATGAAACCACGCAAGAGCAGGTGGTCCCGCACCTGCCCCGAATCCGGGTCTGCAATAAGGCTCTTCAGCTTGCATCTTCGACACGGACATCTTATCTCCGTCTCGTTCTTTTGAAGCATCTCGGCCTTCGCGGACCTCAAAAACCTATTCACGATGCCTTCGGTCATCGTGCGGAGCATGGTCGCCTATGGGGTAGAGCAAAGCGATATTTTAGAACCAAGAAAAAATTTGGCATGACTTTCCCTAAAAATAGGACCAAAAAGAATGCTTAATGCCTAAATTCTCGCCGAAACGAAAATGAATCAACATTCCGTGAAAATATTGGCAACTATCACATTTCAAATACCGGTACACCTCCAAACACAAACACATATGCGACACCACAAACATATGCAACACCACGAACATACATAGATCTAGCTAGGCCATAAAAAGTGCATGTGCACATTGTTGTAGGGAGAACAACATAAATATAGCTTCCCCCCTTACTTACCTATCAAAACAAGGTAATTTAACCACTTAATTTGAATGAATCTATGGTGGAAATGAGGTGAAAAAGAGGAGGCACCCGAGACAAGGAGGAGGTGGAGAGAATGAAGTGGGGAGAAAGTGAGTGTGGGTAGGAGAGGTTGTCCAAAATATCTTGTTGGTGCCCACTTACTAATGGGGCACCAACTCTAAATGCACCATTAGTAATCCAGGTTACTAATGGCGCACCTTCTGCTGGTGCGCCATTAGTAGTTTTGCAAAAAAAAACATACTAATGGCACACTGTTCCACAGTGTGCCATTACTAGTTTAAACTAGTAATGGCGCACTGTGGAACAGTGCGCCATTAGTAGTTTTGCAAAAAAAAGAATAAAAAATATAATAAAAAAACAACATTAGTGGCGCACTTCCCGACAGGTGCGCCATTACTAGTTACACTGTGTCTGGATGCGCCATTAGTATGCTTGGGCAGGCGCACTAGTTAAATTTTTTTTTGATACTAATGGCGCACCCTAGGCCAGGTGCGCCATTAGTAGTTTCAACTCTAATGGTGTATCATAAGGTGGTGCGCCATTAGTATATACTAATGGCGCACCGCTTGTCTGGTGCGCCATTAGTGTCAATCCCATCTATAGCCCTTTTTCTAGTAGTGTATGGAACATTGGTATTATATTTGTAATATATATGGTCTATTGAACTGCTAAAATGAAGTTCTGCTAAAATTTGCCGTCTAGTACAAAATGAGCTGACAGCAAAAAAGATGGGCGATTTTGCCGTCTTGTAGTCCCGCAGTTGATGGCAAAAATGTTCGTAGTTTTGCCGTCTGGGCTACCATTGGGCTGACGGCAAAAAGAACTCACGTCGTCCGGTAGACGGGCGTTCCGTCTATTTGCTTTTTTTGCTGTGTAGGCATTCTGGCAGACGGCAAAAGGTGTTCACTGACGGCAAAACTTTTGCCGTCATCTCGTCATTGGGCTGACGGCAAAATGAGCCTTTGCCGATTTTGTGTTTGCCCACATATTTTGCTGTCATGGGCTGACGGCAAATTTTTTGCCGTCTATAATCCTTTCTTTGCCGTCTGTAGCGTACTGACGGCAAAATGCCTGGTTCCTGTAGTGGGAGTATATAATTCAACTATATGCATTAACCCATTGGTGTTTGGAAAATTTGAGCAAATCATCCTCTTTTGCTCTCTGGTCCAGTTTGGCATTTTCTACTGCAACCATATTTTAACTTGCCCCTTTACCCATGATTCTTTTTCCTGCTTATAGACCACTCTACCAAACCCTTAAGTCCAGGAGATTCGACCCATTGGAGTATTTTTGGTCCATGCAATAATGCCCTTTATTTTCTGTCCAAATTTGATTTTCTCAAAAACTTGCACTAAGGAGTTTTTTTTTGTCAAACCAACCTTGCCACCCTATTTATCATCTAAAGAGACCCCAACCTGGAGATTTGCGCCACTAGTAGAGATGCCTAGAAGCCCATTGCATTCTCTCGAGCACCTTGTGTGCATGGCCAGTTTTGGCTTAGTTTTTAGTTTGCGTTGTGAACTTGATCCCCTGACCCAACAACCATGTCCACTAATCTCCTGGCCACCTCTAGCCAAGACCAGTTAAATCCCCAACCTCATACAAGCCACCGGGCATGCCTTGGAATTTTGCCGAACACATGGCGTGCGTGCTCTAGGCGCGGCCAGAGCGCGCGTTTTGCACGTGCCTGGGCCTGAGTCGCCGCGTCCCGCTGCCGCCTCCCCGCGCCCGTTCTGGCCCCTCCCCACTCACAGCCATCGCGCCCTGACTCCTCCCTGGCCACCTCCTGGCACCCCACAGCGCCACCACCGCAAGCCGCCACTGCCGCTCCGCCGGCCTCTGCCATGGACAGCGCCGCCCGAGCGACTCCAGCGTGCCAGCTGCCCCTGGAACAGCCCGAGCTTATCCTCTCGCCCTGCCAGATCCCGCCAGCCATCGCCAGGCGCCCCCTAGATATAGAATGGCGGTTCGCCATTCCTATCCACTTCCACCGTCGAACCGCCTATAAAAGTAGACCCCGAGCTCGACCAGGCCCCCAGGCGACCTCGGGACATCCCTCTAGTGCTCCCACAGCCAGCAATCGACAGGGGGAGGCCGTCTTCCTCGTCTCCAGTCAGTTCGGCCACCGCCACACTCCAGTACCGTTCGTCGCGAGCAGGGCCCCCCCCTGTCCATCCAGTGCCAGCATCCGACTCTCCTTAACCTTGCGTAGCCACCCCACCTCTCAAACTTGATCGGGAGCCACCGTAGCTCGGGGCCCCAAATCCTCCCGAAGCCACCGTCCGCCGCGGAGCTCGCCGCCGGCGACCCCCTCCACCCCCGCGAACCTAGCAACTACTAGGAGGACCGCCCTGGGGTGGCGGATCCATCCCTGACCTCGGAGTCCCGTGGGGAGCCGCCGTTCGTCGACGACAATCGCCGGAGCTCCGCCTCTGCTCGGCCAGAGGAGAAAGAAGGCGCGGGCAACTGGTCAAACCTAACCAGTGGGCCCGATGGACCCACTGCCAGTGACCCAAGGACGGCACGCGCTGGTTTAATTGAAGACGTAAACCCAAAAGTACGTCTTCTTTGCCTCGAAAGCGTATTACTCCCCGAACCGTTTTCTTTTTCTGATTTTTATTAAAAACAGATTTTGACTAAACTTTGACTAGTAGTAACTATTTAAATATAAGTCCAATTGATTTGATTCATTTTTGTTGTTTCTCAAATTTTGTCTAGGTTATTTTCATATTTGTTTGAAAATTTTCCGAACAACTTTTTTGTACTATTTTGAAACTATGTGTTAATTTTACATTTTCGTAAAATAGGATTTTGAAGAAGAAGGCAACTTTAAAAAAGTGCACCCCCACTTGCATACTCTTGAAGGCAAGCATTCTGAACCCTGGCATAATATTTTTGTGTGTTGTTTGATACGGTTATAACACCACCTTGACACGGAGTTTTCATTATTTTATGTGATGATATGATCATACTCATGAGTGCATATTGATGATTCCGCGTTGTTGGAATTTGATATGTTTGTGATAGTAATCACCCTCGTATGCCTTTCATGCCTACCGGAAGGAATCCGGGAAAGCCTCTGTCTTGTGTAGACACGAGCTTGTCCCTAGTTCCTCGTCGAGACGGTTGTGTCCGGTATGGCATGGTAAGGTATGATGGGTGGTGATTCTGTCTGTTGGTCGAAATATATTTGTTATGCTAATCATGCAGGGAATACTTAAACCTCCTGAGTCGGCCGTAGATCGAGTCTTGTTCCAGTAACCCCCATACTTGTATCGTACTACCACTTGTCCCTGCCATAGGTAGGGTACGGTTCAGTAAGTTGTCAACCCCTTTCTAGCACCCACCGTACAGAGAGGCCATGGTGGAAGATACCGGCTGCATCCGGTAGGCATGCCATCTGGTCCGGGGGCATGGGTGTTTTCGGTTGGAGCCGAAGGGGTAGCTCCCCTAGTGTGCGTGCGTTGTAAATTTTGTGATCCCATGCTAGTCGAGGTTGTAGCCTCCCCACTTAGAGTTCGCTTAACCGGTGTCGTTGGTGATTCCAGACACCGGTAAGTTAGGCCGGTGTGTGTGGTCAGGTGTGTTTTGAATTAAAAGACCGTAGACGGAATTAGTCCTGATGGACTAAAGGAATCCGTTACTCGTGGGTAAAGAGTACACCCTCTGCAGAGATTATATCTATTCCAATAGCCGTATCCATGGGTAAGGACTACAGTCTGGGATGGGTCAAGTGTCGGTCTTAGTGTCGGTCTTCGGAGGAAAAACTGCTAAATCAAAACTTTGATCATGACCTGTGACATATGATTATTATTATTATTATTATTATTATTATTATTATTATTATTATTATTATTATTATTATTATTATGGACTAACCATTTATATTATTTGAGTTATTGAGTATACCTGGGACGGTTCTACCTCCTAGATATTCACTGTGATTATTCTCTTATAAGCCCTTTATGTGGTGTCGCTCACAGGCCCGACTCTGGCATGCTTGTCATTTAAATTATTTATAAGTCCTTTATACGGTGTCGCTCAGAGGCCCTACTGTGGCATGCTTGATATTTAAACTATTTAAAATCCCTTTATGCGGTGTCGCTCAGACGCCCGACTGTGGCATGCTTGTTATTTCTTTTACTTATAAGCCCTTTATGTGGTGTCGCTCAGACGCCCGACTGAGGCATGATTTATATTATTATCCTTTCGAGGTGTCGCTTCAGACACCCGATCGGTGCATTCTATTTCTACTCCCTTATTGCATATTCATATTGTATATGAACAACCTGCTTGCGTGCATCATGGATTTTTATTTCTTGACTGACGTTGTGATCATGAAATATTTGAAGCATGATTATTTGTTGTTATATTGTACATGTGTTCATAATGTTTGCGAGTACATTCAAAGTACTCACTGGCTTGTCCCAGGCTATCGTTTTGGCCAGATCTCTTGCATGGAGAGGAGTGTTGCGATGACCGCCTCGGAACCTACGCAATGGTGATAGCAGCCTCGCGAAGATAGGAGTTATCCTGGTCAGCTGTTCTTGTGTGAAATGGAGTCCCATAGACACCGATAAACCACAAACCGCTTCCGCCATCAGCCACTAGAAACCTTGTGTTGTACTCATAGGCCAGAATGGTCTTGTACTACATGTTATGTACTTTGCTTGGAATTTCTGTATCCAGTTGGTGCCTCATCAGGTAACAGTAATCATGGGGCTGGTGAGCACAAGGGACATTTTTTGGGAAATTGATAACCCGAAAATCCGGTCCTGACAACCTTGGTATCAGAGCCAGGCTGACCATTGGCTAATCCTATCTTGTCCAGGTCAATAAACCTAGGTTACCCAACCCACCAGACCTTAACCTAACCCCGGCCAAGCTTCTCGTATAAGATAGCCACACAGTGACCCGACACCTTTTGGCCGTCGGTGCCCAACCTATCAGCCTAGCCTATCAATCACGCACCAGTGACCGACACCTAAATAGTCTCTTTCGCAAGTATGCGAAGGAAGACTACGTCCCCTTTTTCTATAAAAAAGGGCATGCTCTCCCAAACCCAGCACAGCACAACCTCTACCCCAAACCGAGCTATAATGCCTGGATCCATTGTTCACAATGAAACCACAGAAAGCAACCTTGGAGGTTTTGTGACCGTGCTAGCAAACCTCACCCGCCGTGTCTTTGCATTAGAAGAGCCCCCAGAATATGTTTTGTACCAAGGGCCCATGAGTGGTGAGAGTCGTCAATTCTGGGCCACTGTGCACGTCTATGGTAGGGGTCTATCGCCAGAACGCCCCTACAGGTTCATCGGAAGGACAACTTCCTTTGAGCCACAAGCCATCCAACTAGCTGCTCGAGAGGCTATAGTTCAACTCTGGCACTTGTCGCCCAGAGTTAACTGTCGCTCGTTCTACTACTACCCCAACCGTGACGGGTATGGTAGGCCACCCCAGGTTGCCAACGAAGAGCACGAGATGGATCCTGCATTGTTGCATCTGGTGCGCTATGTAAGTGCACTAGAGGAACTATTCGATCAAATCACTCTTGATTTGATCGCAGCTCGTGGAGAACTGGTTCGCCGAGCCCCGGCAAGAGGAGAAGATGAGCCCGACGCAGACAACCCAGTCGTGTTGTTCGGACAACCGATCGAGTCCTTGAGGTCTGCCCCAGCCATCGACCAAAATGTTTTGGTGTCCCCAGAAGTGATTCGTCGCCTTTTGGGAACATGCTCCAACGAGATTGTGGCCAACAACCCCCACGATGGTCATCATCGCTACCCCGACCCTGCAGTTCCTCAACCCCCTCCAGCAAACCCCGACGGTGAAGCCCGTGGAGAAGCATCCACAAGGCACGCCCGCTTAGATATAAACCAGGTAGACTAAATCACTCGAGTAGCGCCGAGTCTTAGTATGTCCACGCCGTGTCATCGTGTGATCTTGTATCACCATAATTAAATGCAGTCTGCGTGTGTGCCCCTATTTTTTTAATAAGTAGCCATGCATAAGTATGTTGTGTACGATTCCATTTTTTATTCCGGGCGTAGCTTCCAAAAACCACCCCGACGACACCCACAGTAATAAGTCACTTTTGCGAGATATTTGTATCTGTAGCATTAACCCCAACCCCATAGAGCAGAACCGACAAACTAGTTGCCCACTCACTGTAGCCACATTTTATTGCATAAGTAGGATGGTTATTTTTGTGACATTACGTTGTGATAGTAGGAGTAATTCTTTTCATAACAGCCTTTAGCAAATCTCAAGGACGAGATTTTTCTTAAGGGGGGTAGTGTTGTAACACCCCAAAAAATTAACCATGTTTTATTAATTAAAATTTTGCCATGGTAAATTTAATTTTTATTCTCTGGATTTTCTTTTGATTCAGAACCACTCTTTTCTTCTGAATTGTGGAGTTTTCCCTCCAAATAGAAAACTTTTCTAAAATGTTGTCGGACTTGTATACCCTCTCAAGTAACATTTCTTCTATCAGTGGAATTATTCTGTAATTATTTTTCCTGAGCTTTATTTCTTTTAAAATGATTTTCCATAAGTTTTGGAGCCTCTTTTGCACTATAACCCTTTGATAAATTTATTTAAAAATTCCACCAAAATTTGGGGATGTCATGTGATCTTCCTACATCACATTTATGCAAAAATATCTTTTAGTCATTTAGAGGTTTTGAGCTCTACCCCAAGATTTACAAACTGTTCCAGTTTGTAATTTTGCACTGCAGCCTATTTAAATATTTCTTTAAAAATTTCACCAAATTTCGGAGATGTTAGTAGGAGTATATAATTCAACTATATGCATTAACCCAGTGGTGTTCTTTGGAAAATTTGAGCGAATAATTCTCTTTTGCTCTCTGGTCCAGTTTGGCAATTTCTACTGCAACCATATTTTAACGTGCCCTTTTACCCATGATTCTTTTTCCTGCTTATAGACCACTATACCAAACCCTTAAGTCCATGAGATTGGACCCATTGGAGTATTTTTCGTCCATGCAATAATGCCCTTTATTTTCTGTCCAGATTTGATTTTCCCAAAAACTTGCACTAGGGAGTTTTTGTTTTTGTCAAACCAACCTTGCCACCCTATTTATCATCTAAAGAGACCCCAACCTGGAGATTTGGGCCACCAGAAGAGATGCCTAGAAGCCCATGACATTCTGTCGAGCACCTTGTGTGCATGGCCAGTTTTGGCTTAGTTTTTAGTTTGCATTGAGAACTTGATCCCCTGACCCAACAACCATGTCCACTAGTCTCCTAGCCACCTCAAGCCTAGACCTGTTAAATCCCCAGCCTCATCCAAGCCTCCGGGCATGCCTTGGCATTTTTCCAAACACATGGCGTGCGTGCTCTGGGCGCGGCCAGAGCACGCGTTTTGCCCGTGCCTGCGCCCGAGTTGCCGCGTCCCGCTGCCGCCTCCCAGCGCCGGTTCTGGCCCCTCCCCACTCACAGTCATCACGCCCCGACTCCTCCCTCATCGCAGAGCCGCCCTGGCCATCTCCTGGCACCCCCACAACGCCACCACCGCAAGCCGCCACTGCCGCTCCGCCGGACTCTGCCATGGACGATGCCGCCCGAGCCACTCCAGCGCGCCAGCTGCCCCTGGAATAGCCCGAGCTTATCCTCTCGCCCTACCAGACCCCGCCAGCCATCGCCAGGCGCCCCCTGGCAATAGAACGGTGGTTCGCCGTTCCTATCCACTTCCATTGTCGAACCGACCTCGACCGCCTATAAAAGGAGACCCCGAGCTCGACCAGACCCCCAGGCGACCTCGGGCCATCCCTCTAGTGCTCCCACAGCCAGCTATCGACGGGGGGAGGCCGTCTTCCTCGTCTCCGGTCAGTTCGGCCGCCGCCACACTCCGGTATCGTTCGTCGCAAGCAGCCCCCCCCAGTCCATCCAGTGCCACCATCCGACTCTCCTTAACCTTGCGGAGCCACCCCACCTCTCAACCTTGATTGGGAGCCACCGTAGCTCAGGGCCCCAAATCCTCCCGAAGCCACCGTCCGCTGCGGAGCTCGCCGCCGGCGACCCCCTCCACCCCCGCCAACCTAGCAACTACTAGGAGGACCGCCCTGGGCTGGCGGATCCATCCCTTCCCTCGGAGTCCCGTGGGGAGCCGCCGTTCGTCGACGGCAATCGCCGGAGCTTCGCCTCTGCTCGGCCAGAGGAGAAAAAAGGCGTGGGCGACTGGTCAAACCTGACCAGTGGGCCCGATGGACCCACTGTCTGTGACCCAACGACGGCCCGTGCTGGTTTAAGTGATGACGTAAACCCAGAAGTACGTCTTCTCTGCCTCGAAAAAGTATTACTCCCCGAACCATTTTATTTTTCTGATTTTTATTAAAAACAGATTTTGACTAAACTTTAACTAGCTGTAACTTTTTAAATATAAGTCCAATTGATTTGATTCTTTTTCTGTTGTTTCTCAAATTTTGTCTAGTTTATTTTCATATTTGTTTGAAAATTTTCCGAACAACTTTTTTGTACTGTTTTGAAACTATGTGTTAATTTTACATTTTCGTAAAATAGGATTTTGAAGAAGAAGGCAACTTTCAAAAAGTGCACCCCCACTTGCATACTCTTGAAGGCAAGCATTCTGAACCCTGGCATAATATTGTTGTGTGTTGTTTGATACGGTTATAACACCACCTTGACGCGGAGTTTTCTTTATTTTATGTGATGATATGATCGTACTCATGAGTGCAAATTGATGATTCCGCGCTGTTGGAATTTGATATGTTTGTGATAGTAATCACCCTCGTATGCCTTTCATGCCTACCGGAAGGAATCCGAGAAAGCCTCTGTCTTGTCTAGACACGAGCTTGTCCCTAGTTCCTCGTCGAGACAGTTGTGTCCGGTATGGCATTGTGAGGTATGATGGCTGGTGATTCTGTCTGTTCGTTGAAATATATTTGTTATGCTAATCTTGCAGGGAATCCTTAAACCTCCTGAGTCAGCCGTAGATCGAGTCTTGTTCCAGTAACCCTCATACTTGTTTCGTACTACCACTTGTCCCTCCCAACGGTAGGGTACGGTTCAGTAAGTTGTCAATCCCTTTCTAGCACACACCGTATAGAGAGGCCATGGTGGAAGATACCGGCTGCATCCGGTAGGCATGCCATCTGGTCCGGGGGCATGGGTGTTTTCGGTTGGAGCCGAAGGGGTAGCTCCCCTAGTTTGCGCGCGTTATAAATTTTGTGATCCCATGCTAGTCGAGGTTGTAGCCTCCCCACTTAGAGTTTTGCTTAACGGGTGTCGTGGGTGATTCCAGACACCGGTAAGTTAGGCTAGTGTGTGCGGTCAGGTGTCTTTTCAATTAAAAGACCGTAGACGGAATTAGTCCCGATGGACTAAAGGAATCCGTTAATCGTGGGTAAAGAGTACACCCTTTGCAGAGATTATATCTATACGAATTGCCGTATCCATGGGTAAGGACTACAGTCTGGGATGGGTCAAGTGTCTGTCTTAGTGTCGGTCTTCGGACGAAAAACTGGTAAACCAGAACTTTGATCATGACCTGTGACATATGATTATTATTTTTATTATTATTATTATTATTTTTATTTTTATTATTATGGACTAACCATTTATATTATTTGAGTTATTGAGTATCCCTGGGACGGTTCCTACCTCCTGGATATTCACTGTGATTATTCTCTTATAAGCCCTTTATGTGGTGCCGCTCAGACGCCCGACTATGGCATGCTTGTCATTTAAATTACTTATAAGCCCTTTATGCGGTGTCGCTCAGATGCCCGACTATGGCATGCTTGATATTTAAACTATTTAAAATCCCTTTATGCGGTGTCGCTCAGACGCCCGACTGTGGCATGCTTGTTATTTCTTTTACTTATAAGCCCTTTATGTGGTGTCGCTCAGACACCTGACTGAGGCATGCTTTATATTATTATCCTTTCGAGGCGTCGCTTCAGACACCCGAACGGTGCATTCTATTTCTACTCCCTTATTGCATATTCATATTGTATATGAACAACCTGCTTGCGTGCATCATGGATTTTTATTTCGTGACTCACGTTGTGATCATGAACTATTTCAGAGCATGATTATCTTTTGTTATATTGTACCTGTGTTCATAATGTTTGCGATTACATTCAAAGTACTCACTGGCTTGTCCCTGGCTATTGTCTTGGCCAGATCCCTTGCATGGAGAGGAGCATTGCGATGACCGCCCCGGAACCTACGCAATGGTGATATCAGCCTCGCGAAGATAGGAGTTATCATGGTCAGTTGTTCCTGTGGGAAATGGAGTCCCATAGACACCGATGAACCACAAACCGCTTCTGCCATCAGCCACTAGAAACCTTGTGTTGTACTCACATGCGAGAATGGTCTTGTACTACATGTTATGTACTTTGCTTGGGATTTCTGTATCAAGTTGGTGCCTCATCAGCAACTAGTAATCCTGGGGCTGGTGAGCACAAGGGCCATTTTCTAGGAAATTGATAACCCGAAAATCCGGTCCTGACATATACATTATACCTGTTAATGTGACATGCCTTCCTTTATTTAGTACATAGTACATCTTCCTATTAAGGATGTCCTCACATAAACTATTGTTTTTTGTATCCCGCATAAATCAATATGACGAGACACCTTCAGTATATGTAGTGTGATATTAGTTGCATCTTTCATATGATTTATAGCATGCGCTGCTTCTAATTTGTTGAAATGCCATTTATGATGGGACACTTTTAACTTGGCAGAGTCATATTGGTTGCATCTTTCACGTGGTGTCTAGCTTGCATTGCTTCTTATTTGGTGAAATGGTTTCTGCTTAATTTACACAAACAGTTGTGAATACGCCATGCCGTCCTGTTTTTCGTATTATTCCATCCTCGAATCATGTGTTTGCCTTACATCAAAGTAGTGATTGTCAGTATCATGCACGAATGAGTTCCGAAGAGTGAATTTTATTGCTTTTTCTTGTCGGTTTTACTTGACAATTCAAAATCAATAAAGCGGAAGGAAGTTAGCAAGGTAGCGGATGAAGGTGCTCCTTCCAAATGGAGGGCCTCTACAGATTCTACTCCTCCACCCCCCCAAGATGATTTCCAAGACAACACATGCATAGACACTCAACGTAGCTGTGTTGGTGATGAGCATGTCTCCCCTAGTGCACCATCACAGGTGCTCCCTCTAACTTGGCACTGTTATATGTGGTTGCATGTTATGTATGATGTCTAGCTTGTATTGCTTCTAATTTTGTTCAATTTCATTTGCTTACTTTACATATTATACTTGTGACTAAAACACGTGTTCATGTTTCTAGAACATACAATATCTGTCTATCACACCATGTTCTTACATCAAAGTACATTTGTTCTGAAGAACTAAATTGATATTCATTTTTGTTGTCAGCTTGACTTAACATGGCACAGAGCAAGAGGAAGCAAGACAGAACGACAAGGAAATGGAAGCGGAACAATCCTGCAGATTCTACTGGTACTGATGGTGCAATAGAAGGTCAAAGTCAAGCAGAAAATTGTACCAATAGGGTATCCTGTGCTACACGAGCTGCAGAACAAGCCAAACAGAAACAAATAGCTGCCACCAAACAAGCAGAGACAACCCTAGTTGTTGCAACACCTTCCACAGTACCACCAGCTGCATGATTTACTCGTTGGTCAACTCAGCTAGCAGCACGTTCCCAAGCTCCCTTGCCACCTGACACTACTTCTGAAGAACTCTTGACACAAGATGAGTTGGTAAGATAATATGAACTTTGTAAGCTTCAACAACAAGAAGGTAGTTGCTAGAGTCAAGTTAAAGTTGCATGCTTCTTTATATGTAGTCTCACCATCTGACGTACACTAACACTTCCTATGTTTGTTGTTGGACAAGCACCTAGGCGCAAGAGGAAACTAATATCGGGGATAATGCTCGATAGGTTAACTAAATCTAGAGGAGGAAGAATGGAGATCCGTTTTGAGGCAGGTTTAAAAAGGCCACGTGATGCTACAGAGTCAGCCAAGTTAGTATTAGAGGTAGCGGTTGCTGTTAGGTATCATGTACGTATCCTCCCAACATAGATTCAGTACATGAATGACAAAGACGAAACCCAGTTCAACACCTTCCTCGACCATTTACCTGTAAGTATGGTTACGTATGGAAACTAGTAATATCGTCTTGCTCTGTCCAATACTTTCTAGGTTGCTGATAATGAGACTCCCATAATTTTCAACAAATGAGGTTCAAGTTGGATAGCCAAGATGATGCAACTAGACAAGCCTACTCCCATGTTTTCATGTCTGCTCTACGACAGTATCGGTATAACTTGAGGAAAACTCACATTGAAGGCAAGGCTCACAGTGAACTTGCCCAAACATCTCCAGTGGAAAATATATCTGATGAAGACTGGAGAGGCCTCGTTAAACACTGGTCCGATCCGAAGTATCAGGTACATTATATATATGTGATCAGATCACATGTTGAAGTCCTATTTACGCATGTGCCACACAGATCTATCTTCTTGTAGGTGAATTGTTCAAAGAACAAGGCCAACCGTACGAAAGTGAAATTCCAACAACCGACAGGATCTCATAGATATATTGCACACTGCGAGGCTCTTGTAATTAGCTGTTGTTTCACTCTTTTCGCTGTACCTTATTATCAGATCTATATTGACTTGTTCCAAATGCAGAGGAAATCCCACAAGGACCAAAAAGTACCTGAACCAAATGCTGTGGAAATCTTCAAGGACTGTCACACCAGCAAGAAGAAGGGCATGACTACACCAATCGAAGCCGCTGTTGTAAGTCCTTAATCCTCAAGCCTTTTAACTACTACTTACTCTGACTTGTGCCTTGAACTGCATGGTTTGCAGCCAATGTCTATTCCTCTTTTCAATTTTATACACATTTGTCTTCGCGTATCATTGCACCTTACAAGGTTTAAAAGAGAGGAGTGATGTTCCTTTGATCTTGACCTGTAATCTAGTTCCGTGCTGGACTTGCCCACACAACGTTAAAATTGCATGTTTTTCTCTTCTTAGTTGTTTTGTGGTATGAATGATGTCATACCATTCTTACCGTATTATAAACTTCGTCTCTTTATCCTTAGCCCTCAATATAATGTGAAGAAATAGACAGTACATTAGCGATGGTACATGGTCATATGTTTGGAACCTGGTTTTATTATGTACTTTGCAATAAAATACAGCTATTATTTTACATGGGTTCATCGGAATAAGTTCTGTATATAGACCAAAGCTATTTTGTTTGGTTTTGTTGCCTCCTTAATATCTTCTGTTCTGGTACTACTAATGTAAAACCTCAACTTTTCGGCGAGCTATGGAAAAATGGAGGAACCGCCACCTTCTGAAGGTGGCGAGGCAACTATAACCGCAATGTCAGCTCTTGCTGCAGTGGGTCAGTACATGTCCACTAATAGTGCCAAAAGCATGTTCCTGCATAATACGGGCTTGGTTGTTAAGGCAATCTTGTCCAAATTGGCTCATGATCCACATATGCAAGCTCAAAACAATGTTTATATGTGCTCCAGACACAAGTACATTCCCTAACAGAGACCCATTGTGAAACAAGGAGAGACATTGTTCGATGTTGTCAAGATATGCATGGTTTTGAAACCAGACTGTCAGACATTTGCTATGTTGTTCAGGAGCCCAGGAGAACTGAAGGAGAAGGTTATGGTGCTCCATCGAACAATACATCATGAAAACGTAACACTCGGGTCAAATGAACTGAGCTTCTGAACTTCTGGTGGTGCATTTATCTGCTAGACTGTTAACTTTTATGCCAACCTTCCTTTTTGTTTTATAGTTGTAATTTGTTTTGGCGCGATACAAAATTTGTTCTTAACGTGCAGCCACCGGCTGAAGAAAACAGCAAGCCATTTTTGTATAGTGTAGGGTGTTCCCTATATTTGCACTGGTGGCGAACTTTGATGCCCACCGGCTGTAGTTAACATGGGCCTCCTACGGGTCGTAGAAACAATGGGCCTTCTAAGGGCCGTAGAAACAATGGGCCTTCTTTCTTTCAAAAAAACAATGGGCCTTCTACATGGCATAGAAATAATGGCCCTTATCCGGGATGTAGACACAATGGGCCTTCTATGGGATGTATCATCAATGTGCCTTCTATGGGCCGTATGATCGGTTGGCCAAAGATGGGCCAATAACAGACCACATTATGGTCGTAAATGGGCTAGAGTTGAAATCGTCCATTCATGGGCCGACCATAACGGGCCGTCGTTAATCGGGCCCAACGTACTAACGTGCCACAAACAGACCGACTGTAACCACGGGCTGAATTTGGCCGACAAGCAGAAATTGACATTAACAGGATGTAAGTAAACGAATGTGGAAATGAGTCCAAGAATAAATGGGCCCTGAGAAGGCCGAAAGATAACATCGGCTGGAAACGGCCCAACGGAATAATGGGCCGTTAATGGGTATAAATTGATACACAATTCATTACGGGCTAGTTTCACCACGTGACGTTAATGGGTATAAAGTGGTACATTGTCCATTACGGGCCAGTTTTACCACTGGTAGTTAATGGGCCGAGAGTAATAAGGGCCTCATATGGGCCGAAAAACGTCATGGGCCATACATGGGCCGGAAGATAAAACGGGTTGGAATTATATTGGACGACCCAGATGACACTACTGGGCCTAATTCGGTTAGGCCGTAAACGGGCCCTGGGTAAGCGGGCTGTAAATGGGCTATATGCGAACGGGCCGTTAATAGCCTTGCCGTGGGCCAGCCCGCCACCTTTTGACCAAGTCAAACGGGTCGGCCTTTTCACAGGACTGGGCCTCTGTTGGGCCGTGCCATGTGTCGATGTATCATAGGCGCTTTGGTTCCAATGAGTGGATGGCATCTGTCCCAAAGGTGAGCCGACACGTGTTTCCTCAAGCCAATGATGATTTTACACGTGGAAAATCCCCATTGGTCGGGGCTGTTAACGGGTTATCGGATCCAAAACCGAACCCGATAGCTTAACGGCGTTCTGTTACGATGGATGCCACGTGTCGGTCACCCTTGACGAAAGCACTTCTGTGATGCACGATTTATCGTCATGGAAGTGGACACTTCCGTGATGATAATTTTGGTAATGTCATGGAACACTTCTACGACAGCACAGGTATGACTATCTTGATTCTGTCATAAAATTGTCATGGATGTACATGCATGACAGAAAACGTGACCTACTGTGACAAACACGTATCATCACGGAAGTGTATTTTTTTGTAGTGGAGTACATATGCAAAAGGTAGGGTCAAAACAGTGCAATGCTGCAAATAATGATGAAGATGGTCGGACGCCCAAAACTTCTTGTTGCTACCGGACTGTCCGGTAATTGGGACCAGACTGTCTGTTCTAGGGCGAGAAACATGCCAGAACCTTCGGCTGTCATGGCATAGTCTGGTCTGGTCGAGCGGACAGTCCGGTCCAAAGCCGAAATCGTGTATCTTTACGAATCTGATTATTGCGGGGGCGATTAGGCCTTGAAGATGACCTCAAATCAAAAAACATTCAACACGAAAGTTGTTCGTCTCGTCAAAGCGATCATATTGGCTTTAGGGATCATCTCTATCCGAGGTTGTTTGTGGTCTTTGGGACCTAAAAACCGAACTGATGTTCTAGACTTACCTAAATCCGAGTTCGGTTGATTTTTAAAAGATTTGAACGTGATTTGGAGTCCGTTTTTGTACGATAAGTCCATCCACCTCTTATATACCTAAGGAGTGACGGCTGATTGAACAACACACAATCTACATATTAATCAACCACTTTTTACCTTTACTTTTATCTTCTTCCGTTCTTCTTCTTCTTGTTCTTCGTTCGTTCTTTTTCATTGTAGGGAAGCAAACATCGAGGTCCTAGGGGCGATTAAGTCGACCTAGGGCTGCCCATAGCTCCCGCCCGCCTTGACGGGGTCCCACCCAGGCGTCTGGGGCTTCGAGTCTACAAAAGCGCCCATCGGATTGCTTGCATACCGCGCTTCTGGACGGGTCTCCTTTGACGAGAGTTGCGGTACATCACCCCCGGCGTCGAGGGTACATGATGACGTGTCGTGCGTGAACAATTCTTGGATGTTTTATTGTTCTGTGCTATTATATTATCATTGTTAGATGTTTTACAATCATTTTATAGAAACTTTATATCATTTTTGGGACTAACATATTGACATAGTGCCAAGTGCCAGTTGCTATTTTTTACTTGTTTTTTTACTTCACACAATGTCCCTATCAAACGGAGTCCAAATGCAATCAAACTTTTCTGATATTTTTAGGATCAAAAGACAACTTGGGAGCCAAGGAAGCACGTGGGGGGAGGCCCGTGGGGGCCACAAGACACCAGAGTGTGTCAGAGGCCCCTGGCGTCCTGATGGGTTGCAGGGCCCATGGGGGTCTCCTCCGCCGGTTCTTCACTCTATAAATACTCAGAAATTCTAGAAACTCTTGGGGAGCAGACGAAACACAATTCCAGCAGCCGCAAGTTCCAGAAGCACGAGATCCAATCTAACACCATCATGGAGGGTTTCATCATGTTCATTGGTGCCTCTCCTATGATGCATGAGTAGTCCATCATAGACATACAGAATCATTGGTAGTTGTTAGATGGCTTCTTCTCTCTTTTTGATTCACAATACAATGGTCTCTTGGATCCGATGAGTTTCTTCTTCGAATCTATATTCATGAATTTCGAGTTTATGATCAGATCTGTATCCATGAATATTATTTGAATCTTCTTTGATATCTTATATGCATGATTACATATAGCCTCGTATTTCTTCTTCGAATCTTTGGTTTAGTTAGGCCAACTAGATCAATTTTTCTTGCCATGAGAAGAGGTGCTTTGTGATGGGTTCGATCTAATGGCGTCCTCACCCAGTGACAGAAGGGGTAGCGAGGCACGTATGTATCATTGCAATTGAGGATAGGATAACATGATTGGGTCAATTCCTACATGAATAGATCTTGTCTAAATCATGTCACCGTTCTTATTGCATTACTCTGTTTCTTCATGAACTTAATACACTAGATGCATGTTGGATAGCGGTTGATGTGTGGAGTAATAGTTGTAGATTCAGAACGTTTTGGTCTACTAATCTTGGACGTGATGCCTGTATAATGATAATTGCCTTGGATATCGTCATAATTATTTGATCTTCTATCAGTTGCCCAATAGTAATTTGTTTACCCACTATGCTATTTTCTCGAGAGAAGCCGCTAGTGAAATCTATGGCCCCGGGTCTATCTTTTATAATATTACTTTCCGATCTATTTTTCATCACTTTTGCTTTCAGATATATTATACCAAAAACAAAAAATACCTTGCTTCACTTTTATTTCCATCTTTTATTTCGTCCTCTTGCATGATCTATTTATCCAACATTATACAAACAAATATATCTTTTTACCGAGGAGGGACGGACAACCTTTCTTACACGGCGGGTTGCAAGTATTTGTTCTTCGTGTGCAAGTACCATTTGCATAGTGTTGCTTGAGTCTCCTACTGGTTCCATAACCTTGGTTTCACAACTGAAGGAAATACCTACCGTAGTTGTGTTGCATCATCCCTTCCTCTTTGGGGAAAGACCCACGTAGTTTCAAGACGCATCACGGACCCCTCCGGAACCTTCTAGAACCTTCCCGGTACAATTCCAAAAAACTGCACCTTTTTCCGGAACCCAAACTATGACTTCACATATACAAATCTTTACCTATCCACCATTCTGAGACTCCTCATGACATCCGGGATCTCATCCAGGACTCCAAAAGAATTTGATTGCCACTCATCAAATATACCAATCCTACTCTAGCGTCAACAAACATTAAGCGTGCGTCCCTCTGGGTTCGGGAATCATGTAGTCATGACCGAGACACCTCTCCGATCAATAACCAATAGCGGGACCTGGATGCCCATATTGGTTCCGACATATTCCACGAAGATCTTTTATCGGTTTAACCACGATGTCAAGGATTTAGTTAATCTCGTATGCAATTCCCTTTGTCCGGCGATATGTTACTTTCCCAATATTCGATTGTCGATATATCCATACCTAGTTCAATCTCGTTACCAGCAAGTCTCGTTACTAATTTCTTAATACAAGATCTCATGACTAACTCATTAACCACATTTCTTGCAAGTTCTTTCTGATGTTGTATTATGGAGAGGGCCGAGAGATATCTCTCTGTCACAAGGAGTAACAAATCCTAGTCCTGATCCGTGCCAACCCAACAAACACTTTTGGTGATACATGCAGAGCACCTTTATGATCGCCCAGTTATGAAGTGATGTTTGGATACACACTAAGTATTCCTCTAGTGTCAGGGACTTGCATGATCTCATGGTGTTAGGAATATGTACTTGACATGAAGAAAGCTATAACAATAAACGGATAGGATCAACAGCTAAACTTACAGTTAGGTATTGTGCATCACATCATTCTCCTAGTGATCATGTTATCAAATGACAACTCATGTCTATCTAAAGGAAACTTTAACCATCTTTGATCAACGAGCCAGTCTAGTAGAGGCTCACTAGGGACATAGTATTTGTTTATGTATTTACATATGTTTTTAAGTTTTCAGGCAATAAAATTCTAGCATGAATAATAAACATTTATCATGAATAAGAAATATGATAATAACCAATTTATTATTTCCTCTAGGGCATATATCCAACAAAAAGTTCCATGCGATTATGAGAACTTTTATTTTTGCACAAAAAATGACACCATGGTATTTATGCCTAAAACAACATTAGTTTGGGTTAGTTTCATTCAAATCATGCAAATTAGAGTCCAAAACAAGAGCAAACGTGTTTGAAAAAGTAGATACGACGAAGTCGTATCAGTTGCGTTGGTAGATGCTCTAAGACATAATGCGGTGGAATTATCTAAAGATCAAAAGTGTGTCGTGGGCGGGTCCCAAAACTGCCAACAACGGTAACAATTCATTCGACTGCATTTGAGGTACACAACGGCAAAAGAAGATAGTTAGATGCTCAGGAGCGCTTGGCCGCACGCCAGCCGTAGCTCGGTCAGCAGTTGGGCTCAGTGCTCTCCAATTTTAGCCAGGGATAAAATTGAAGAAGATATTGTGTTGATTTTCTACGTAGTTTCTTTAGACTATCTACTAGCAAACATGCTCGTGCTTTGCAATGAGACGAAAAAGTCGCATGTCCTAGACCAATAGGCATGTGTCGGTGTCAAAAGTGGCAGATCTTGAGTAGGGGGGCCCAAGTTGCATATCTGAGGATCGGTGGTAGCAGGGGGAGACAAGGTCACGATGTTTACCCAGGTTCAAGCCCTCTCTATTGGTGTATTTGGATCGACACCTATGCGATCACAAGAATCCCTACTACGGTTGCGGGGCGCGGAGTTGAGAGAAGAGCGGATCTAACAGTCAGGACACGGTTCCTTTACCCAGGTTCGGGCCGCAAAGATGCGTAAAACCCTACTCCTGCTTTGGTGGATTATATGTTTGTGTTCTTCAGCTAGTGAGGAGCTCCAAAAGAGTCATGAGGAGTTCTAAAAAGCCGAATCCTCCTCCTGGTCGCCTCGGGCCTCCTTTTATAGGAAAAAGGGGTCGCCACAGTGGCACATAGGAGGTGGAAAGGGTACAGTGATGCGAGGTTATCCCTTGCATTACAGGACAAGGCGCATTTAATGTGCTTAGCTTAGGTGTCCTCGCTTTATCGGGGACGAGGGGAGACACCCGTCTTATCCGTCGCCGCCCCTCCTTGTGTTGACACGCGCCCTGGCCAGTAGTGCCTGAGGCGCCATGTAGGCAGACAGGCAGCTGAGGTGGTGCAACGGCGGGTCTCCACGAAGATCTGTGGGTTGCCATGCAGGAGCCTGTCCAGCTGGTCGGGCCGGCAGCTGCGTGGGTCGGTGGAAACCCAGTTGGTGTGGGCCTGACGGTGGCCCTGCGGCTGTCTTCTGCAAGGGCTTTGCCGGGGCTCCGACAAGGGTCCTGCCACGGCGCCTACTGTCATCCCCGGCAAGGTGCTTGCCGGGGGCCTTGTAGTTCTCCTTGGCTGGGATCCTGCTAAGGGTCGTCGTCTTCTTAACTTGTATCTTATCTTGGATGTCTTCACAAAGATCTGCATGCCACCACGGGGATATCTCCCGTATCCTCGCCCCATGGGGGCAGAGGACTCAAGGGTGATCCGCTCCGTAGGCGTGGGGCGAGCTGCCGCGGCAAGGGTCTTGTCGGGCCGCCAGAGCTGGGCCCCGGCAAGGACCTTGCCGGGGGAAGCCGCTTCGTCCCTTTGCTCTTTATGGTCTTGTTCTTGGCTTTGCTCCAGTCTCCATCGGGCTTCGATCTTACCCTGGCTCACCTCCCTTGCCATGCTTGCTGTGGCAGTGCCCGTGGCTCAAACTGCCCGTGCACAGTCATAGAGGTACAAAAAGTGTACCCCTCTTTTTGTACACCGACAGGAGCCCCCGGGCCTGGGCCACACATAAGCACGACACGTTGTTGGGCCAGGCTCAGAACGGTGCGCGGGCAGGCGGGGTGGTTTTCAACGTGGTAAAATTTTCCACGCGCTGCGCGAACCGCGTGCGCGGCGTGGGGTGGAGGGGCGTGTGTGACGTGGGCGGCATGCGTGGGGCGGTTTCCGCATGCATGTGTCACATCGCAGTAAATGCGAAAGGAGGCGGCCCGCGCCTTCCTCGTAAACGGGGTGAGGCGTGGAGGCACGGCCCGCTTACTGGATGGGGCCGAGGCGCGGTCGTCTAGGCATCCACTCCCCATGATCACGGAGTGGGGAGAGGTCGCCTCACCCGTCCCTTCGGTCCTGCACGTTCGCCACGTGCCTTCCATGTGTTCGAGGTGGCGAGTGGTGGAGGCGGGAAACCGAGCCGTCGCTGGTTGGGGTGGCGGGTCGGCCCCAGCCCCCCTCGCCTTCTGCGGTCGAGCTCCAGCCCCGCCCCTTTATAAAGGGTGGAAGGAGGGGACGGCGCCCCGCACTCCTCCATCTTCTTTCTCCTTCAGCTTCTGCTCCTCTCTTCTGTCCACCATGAAGAGAGAAAACCTCGGCTCCCCAACGGTGGCGGCGAGGGTCGCTGCTCGACAACGCGTCCCCCCTTCACCCGCACCTGCGGTGGCCGAACCAGCCACGAGGGGAAGAGGGAGGGGCGGGGCCGTGGGCGAGGCTGGGGTGCTCGGGGAAGAGGAGGACGGGGCGGCCCGCCGGCCTCGCCCCCGCCAGCAGCTCCTCCTCCAATGGAATGTCATATTGGAGATGACCCTTGTGAGTTCTTCGTTAGGATGCGGGGTTCGCCGCGCCGTCGCCTTCGTCTCCCAACTCCATTTGCGCGGGAGATGGAGGTGGATCCGCCAGAGTCGTTGCGGCTGCACATGAGGGGTTGTGGGATCAGTGGCCCGCGGGCCTGCGTCGACTTCCCTACCCCTCATGTGATGTATCTTTGTCAAGGATGGAAGAGATTCGCTCGCATCCACAGCCTGACGGATGGGCTCACCCTCCACTTCAAGTTGATGGAGGACGGCCACCTCTCCGTCAAGGTCTTCGGGCACCTCGGGACTCGCGTGAGGTGCTGCATGGAGAGCTCCTCCGATGACGAAGACTCCTCCTCGAACGAGGGTGACGAGGAGGACAACAGCAGCGAAGACGAGGGCGGTGGACGGCAGGATGACGGGTCCCACTAGGTGTCGGGCGCTGCTCCTGGTGGCACCGGTGACCCCATCATCCGTGTCGCCGGCTCCTTGAACTTCTCAGGGCCGTCTCCTTGGCGGCTGGCGTAGGGAGGCTACGCGGGAACCGATGCCTTCGATGCGTACTAACATCATGCCGCCTCGTCTTCGAGCTCTGCCTCCAGCGCCGTCATCACCGTCCAGCCCTTGGGAGGCCGCCGAGATGCCTTCTCGGTGTCTTCTGCCACCCGTAGCTTGCCTAGGCGCCCCTTTTGCCCTTCTCGCCTCCTTGACCTGCCTCCTGAGGAGAGGGACAAGAAAGGCATTACAGGCATCTTATCTCTTTTTAGTCTGTAAGCCTTCGGGCATCTGTTAAGTTTAAAACTTGTAATCCCCTTATTCATGTTTGTCATTCCCTATGGACTGTACCTGAATGGAATGTTTTTAATGAAAAAGGAATGTTTTCGGGTCATTTGTTCCTAGGTAAAAACCCACAACAGGGAATAAATCCCTGCTATCTTTAAGATAAACATTTCTTCGCCCGGCAACAGGCCCTGCCGTTTCCCTACTTCGCTCGACCTTTCTCACGCCCTCGTTGGAGGCAGGGATGAAGTGGGCTCAGGCTCCTCGTTTCATCCTTCTACTGCCGCGACTACGACCAAACTTAGTCCCAGGAACGAGCCCTAGGGCCTAGAGATATGGGAGCACGGTAGCTTAAGGAAAAGAACGAGGTTTCACATACCTCAGTCCATAATAGAATGCATGATAAGGGATGTAGAACTTATCTGAAGCTGCAGCCCTCGGCAACCCTGGTCAGCCGTGGGCGAATTCTTGCCCTTGCAGCCTCCGGCAACATTGGCTCGCCGGGGCCTAGGCACTGGTCTGTTCTTCTTTCCTTCCCCCAAGTGGCTTCGGCAAGGATGTCTGCGGGTCCTGTGAACCAAAGAATACAGAGGAAAGACAAAGACTCGACCTCTAAGCTAGGGGTTAGCCGCCGCTAAGCACTATCAACCCTAACCAAGGACGTGACTCAACTCAGCATGCATGCTATAACTTAGGGCACCAGCGCTTCATTTATTTATGCTCAGGGTCTGCGCCTGGCTTTGTACAAAGGGTTACATGCCTTGTCGACAAGGCTTGTACAAAAGGGTGGCTTGCCGGGGGGCCCGGCAAGCCGCGCCATCTGGGTAAAACTTGCGAAGATGCTCGATGTTCCAGGAATTACTCACCGGAACGGCATCTTCGGTCTCCAGGCGGAGAGCGCCAGGCCTGCTGATGCGTATTACCCAATAAGGGCCTTCCCACTTTGGCGTCAACTTGTTCGTATTCCTGGCCGATTGAATGCGCCGGAGAACAAGGTCGCCTTCCTCAAAGCTTCGGGCACGGACCTTGCAGCTATGGTAGCGGCACAAGGCTTGCTGGTAGTGTGCTGCTCTCACAGCCGCCCGAAGACGATCTTCCTCAAGGAGCATTGCATCGTCTTGTCGCAGTTTCTCTTGCTCAAGCTCATCATAAGCGAGCACTCGAGGTGACCCGTATATGAGTTCCGTGGGGAGAACTGCTTCTGCCTTGTATATCAGGGCAAAGGGCGTCTGGCCGGTGGCTCGATTTGGTGTCGTTCTGATCGACCAAAGAACCGCCGGCAATTCATCAATCCAGCGCCACCCGCTCTTGTGTAGACTTTCAAAGATCTTTGTCCTTAGTCCTCGCAGCACTTCAGCATTTGCCATCTCAGCTTGACCATTGCTTCGGGGGTGAGCAACGGAAGCGAAACAGGCCTTGCTGCCGAGGTCTTGGGTATATTGCATGAAGGTGCGGCTTGTAAACTGTGTGCCGTTGTCGGTGATGATCCTGTTTGGTACACCAAAACGGCACACTAGTCCCTTGAAGAACTTGACAGCTAACTGAGCTGTGACCTTATTTACTGCCTCCACCTCTAGCCACTTTGTGAACTTGTCGATTGCAGCGTACAAGTACTCAAAGCCCCGAACAACGCGGGGGAAAGGGCCTAGTATGTCGAGCCCCCCGACCGAGAAGGGCCAGGAGAGAGGAATGGTTTGAAGGGCTTGAGCTGGTTGATGAAGTTTCTTTGAATGGAACTAGCATGCTTCACACCTGGTGACCAGTGCCGTCGCATCCTGGAGGGCAGTGGGCCAGAAGAAGCCTTGCCGAAATGCCTTGCCGGCAAGGGCTCTCGACCCTATGTGGGATCCACATATGCCCCCATGTATCTCTGCCAACAGCTCCAGTCCTTCCTCTCGAGGGATGCACTTCAATTTCACACCGTTCAGTCTCCTTCTGTACAGGGCGTCATCGACGAACTGGTACATGGTAGACCGACATCCTACTTTCTCCGCTTCTTCCTGCTCCTCAGGAAGTTCCCAGTCTGAAGGAATCGGACGGTATGCTACGCCCACGCTGGAGCCTGGGGCTCGACGGCGAGGACCAAAGCATTTCCTCCGCCAAGGGAGTGACCATCTCGACGGCAAAAGCTTGACGCTCCGCCGGAGTTAGCCCTCCGGTGGCGGGCTCAGTGTCTCCGGCAACATCCTTGCCGGCGGATCCGGGGAGTTCGGCGGGAAAGTACTTGCCGGGCCCTGACTTCCTCCTCTTGTTCTGCTCTGTTGATGGATCAACGGATGGCTAAGAAAGCTGAAGCACAAAGGTACCTGGTTCCACGGGTAGCTTGAGGGCAGCGCGCTTTGACAGGTAATCGGCGATGTCGTTCTCCGCTCGGGGAACGTGCTCCGCCTGTATACCATTAAAGTGCTCTTCCAACTTTCTCACTTCATCGTCGTAGGCCTTCATCAACGGGCTTTGGTAATCCTTGTTGACTTGTTTGACGACAAGTTGCGATTCGCCCATGACAATAAGCTTCCTGATTCCGAGGTCTGCCGCGATCCTAAGACCAGCAAGCAGCCCCTCGTACTCAGCAGTGTTGTTCGTTGATACCTCCCTAGGGAAGTGCATCTGGACCACCTACTTGAGATGCTCTCCAGTGGGCGCGACCAGCAGTACGCCAGCCCCGGCGCCCTGTAAGGAGAAAGCCCCATCAAAGTACATGATCCAGTTGCAACTCGCCTCTTTGCCAGGGAGAGCAGTTTCCTAGACCTCTTCATCAGGCGTTGCCGTCCATTCTGCGACGAACTCTGCTAGGACTCGGCTCTGAATTGTCGAGGTACTTTCAAACTTGAGGCCAAAGCTGGACAGCCCCAGTGTCCACTCTACAATCCATCTCGTCGTGTCTGGATTGTGCAATAACCGTTGCACAGGGAGGCGAGTGACGACAGTGATCTCGTGCGCCTGGAAGTAATGACGCGGCTTCCTCGAGGCCATAAGAAGGCCGATGAGCAATTTCTGCACACCGGAGTACCTTGGTCTAGCCCCCTGCAAGAGGGAGCTAACAAAGTAGACCGGGTGTTGCATCATTTTCTTCTTCGGCTGCACTCCAACCGGTTGTGTCGCCTCTGCACGAGTGGCACCAGGCTCTGTTGCTGCTATCACCTCATCATCGATTTCTCTCTGCGCCACTAGTGCGGTGCTGACCACCTGGTTTGTTGTTGCTAAGTACAGCAGCAACTGTTCTTGTGGTCTAGGCGCAACCAGTATTGGCGTGGAGGAAAGATACCTCTTCAGATCTTGTAATGCCGCTTCGGCTTCTGGCATCCACTCCATTGGGCCCGCCTTTTTCAAAATCTTGAAAAAGGGGAGGGCACTCTCGGCAGACTTGGAAATGAATCTGCTCATGGCGGCAACGCAGCCAGCAAGCCGACGCACACCCTTGACCCGTTTGGGCGCTTCAATCTGCTCTATAGCTTCGATCTTGTCCGGATTGTCTTCTATCCCACGCTACGACACAAAGAACCCGAGAAACTTGCCAGACGGGACGCCGAAGATGCACTTCTCAGGGTTCAGCTTGAGGTTGATCTTGCGCAGGTTCACAAATGTTTCTTGTAAATCCGGTACAAGGGTTGCCTTGTTTTTGGTTTTGACCACTATATCATCCATATAAGCTTCCATATTTCTATGGAGCTGGGGTTCAAAACCAATCTGGACTGCCCTTGCAAACGTCGAGCCAGCACTCTTCAACCCGAAAGGCATTAGTACGAAACAGTACGTACCACATGGGGTGATGAATGTTGTCTTCTCTTCGTCTTCGCTTGCCATGAAGATCTGGTGGTAGCCGGAGTAGGCATCGAGGAATGACAGCAGGTCACACCCTGCCGTGGAGTCAACAATCTGGTCTATGCGCGGCAACGGGAAGGGGTCTTTGGGACAAGCTTTATTGATATGTGTGTAATCAATACACAGCCTCCACTTCCCATTTGCCTTGCACCCTACCACTGGATTGGCCAACCACGTTGGGTGCAGCACCCCTCTTACCAAACCCGTAGCTTCTAGTTTCCGGATCTCCTCGGTGATGAACTCTTGCTGTTCCAAAGCTTGCTTCCCCACCTTCTGCTTGACGGGCCGCGCATGAGGACAGACAGCAAGGTGGTGCTCAATCACCTCCCTGAGAACGCCGGGGATGTCGGATGCTTGCCAGGCAAACACGTCGACATTCGCCCGCAGGAAGGTGACGAGCGTGTCTTCCTATTTGTCGTCAAGGGCGGAGCCTATGGAAAAAGCCCCTCCCGTGCCGTCCTCCTTGACAGAAACCTTCTTGGTTCCCGCTGGTGTGGCCTTGGATCTCTTGTTTCTGCCGGTGGAGCCCGCTGGCATGTCCTCGATGGGAGCGCGACACTCCGAAGAGGTGCGCTTGCCGGAGTGGGTGTATGAAGTCTCGCCGGTCTTCTTTCCGGTGGAGCTCTCTGGCACGTCCTCAACGGGAGCACAGCACTCCGAAGAGGTGCACTTACCGGAGTGGGTGCCCGAGGTCTCGCCGGTCTTCTTCTTCTTCCCTCCCGGGGCTCCAGTGGCACGAGCAAGTGCTCCCGTAGTGGCAGTTGCTACAACTGCTTGCCGGTACAATTGGTCAGTGCAAATCAGCGCATCTTTCTTATCGGAGGGGATGGTGATGATCGTCACGGGCCCTGGCATATTCAGGGCGTTGTTGGCATAGTGTGATGCTGCCATGAACTTGGCCAGTGCTGGGCGGCCAAGGATCCCATTGTAAGGCAGGGGATCTTGGCAACAACGAACACGATCTTCTCCGTCCTATAGTTCAGATCACTTCCAAAAGTCACGGGCAGCGTGACTTTCCCCTTCGGTTGACTTCTCCCTGGGCTGACCCCCTGAAACGTGCCCGTCTCTTCGAGGTCTCCATCAGGAACTTGCAGCTTCTCGATCACGGTGGGCGAAAGTAGGTTTAGACCGGCCCTACCATCGACTAGCATCTTCGTCACCATGAGGTTGTGTATTGTCGGCGAAACCAACAATGGCAAGCACCCGACCGCAGTAGTGCGATCAGGGTGATCCTCGGCATCAAAGATGATAGGTGTGCTGGACCATTTCAGTGGCTTTTGGGCACCGGACGATGGCTCCGCTGCAATAATTTCACGCGCCCACTGTTTAAGCTGGCGGTGAGAAGCATGCAGCGAGGCGCCACCATCGACGCACATGGCGTCCGTAGCCTTCTGAAACACTTGGCCGCCAGACTCGTCGTCCTCTTCGCGATCGTCGTCTTCAGGTCTTCTATCGCGGCCCCGGGCGGGCCTTTCCTGCTGTTTCTCCTAGCCGCGACGGCCCGCTTGGCCATCACGCTTCTTGATGGACCGCTCAGCACCGTCTTGGCCTTTCTCCTTGTCCCGCCTCTCGTATTCAGCCCTTTGCTTCTCAGCAAGGAGCTCAACCTGGTGGCAGTCCTGGAGATCATGGCCTTTGGTGCGATGAATCTTGCAGTATCGCTTGCCGAAGTTTCCTGGCTTCTCGGCATCTGCCAAGGCCCGGCAGGCGACACACCCGGCAATTTCCTTGCCAGGGTCACCCGCCTTGGTTTTCTTGGCGGAGCCGGTGTCATCAGATCCCTCGACGGCAAGCACGGCCTTCCCCTTGCGCTTCCTATTACGGTTCCGGCCATTCTTCGCTGGGGCAGTAGTATCCTCGTCTGAAGAGTCGGTTTCCGCACCGGCACCTTCGCCAGGGTACTTCCTTCCCTCTTCAGCCTGGGCACATCTGTTGGCAAGAACGTAGACTTCTGCCACATCCTTCACCTTGGTCATCGCCAGTTCTTCGCGCATCTTGCGGTTGCGCACGTTCTGGTGGAACACGCTGATGATGGCGGTAGGGTGAACATCGGGGATATTGTACTGTACCCGGCTGAATCTCTGTATGTACTTGTGCAGACTCTCGCCTTCCTTTTGGGGTATGACATGCAGGTCACTTGCTTGGCCATGGGCTTGGTGGCCTCCGGTAAAGGCGCCAACAAACTCGTGGCACAAGTCGGACCAGGGGGAAATAGAGTCTACTGGCAAGTGCATCAACCACGACATGGCGTTAGGTTTAAGAGCCAACGAAAAGTAATTCGCAAGCACCTTATCGTCGCGGGCCCCGGCAGCTTGCATCGCGATGGTGTAGATGCTGAGGAACTCCGACGGGTGGGTCTTGCCGTTGTACTTCTCGCCAACGTCAGGCTTGAAGGTGCGGTGAGAGGGCCACTGGAACTGCCGCAGCTCACGGGTGAAAGCCGGACAGCCTACCTCATAGGGTAGACCTCCAGGGCTTTCCGGTGCTGGGCGGTCTGCAGCAGGCCATGCTCGCCTGTTTGACTGGTGGCGCGTCCCGCGCCGGCGCTCGATGGTGGTTCGAGCGTCTTCATGAGCTCGCTCCTAAAGAACTTGACGCTGGTCGCCGCGGGTCCGTGGGTCGGACAACGCTATGGAGATAGCGTCGCCAGCAACGTCTCGACGGGTCGACGCACGCGGCACCGGGCGAGGAGGAGGCGAATGCACCGTTGCCACGGCGCTGCCGTCTCTCCCGCCGCCGGTGCGTGGGACCCCATTGGAGCGTCGACCTAGTAGCTCCGCTGGATTTAGATCATCCTTGTTGGCGACTGCGACAAGCCTTCGGATGGTGGCTCTCCATTCGTCGAGTTTCCCCATAACGGGAGGAAAGTCGAGGAGCAACTACGCGCGCGCTAAAGCTTCAGCTGGTGTCAACGGTAGTGAAACCTGCACGGACCGTGACGCGCTTCGACCCTTGACCGTCTTAGGGGGAGCTCCATCACGATCCCGCGGTTGCCTAACGTCTCCACCAGCGCTTCGGCAGGTGGGCAGGTCTTCTACGTCCATGGAGTGGCGCTCGGGGCCCTTCCCATGGCGACGTCCGGGATCTTCGGGGTGACGACGCCGTTCGTCGCGCGCTGCTTGAGAAAAGCGCGCTGTTGGCGCCGGCGTGGGAGTTCTTGAGGCCCTTGCGTCGCCTTCGGGTGATGCGGCCACGACCTTGGAAGGCCCCGCTCCACCCGCGGAGGGCCGGGTTCCATCTATGGAACTGGCGGTGTGTGGCCAGTTACCAGGCGCCCACGCATCGCCACCTCCCAAACTCCAGCTGCTGGGGCGGCATTGGTGTTCGCGAGCAGCGCCCCGGGTTCTTTCCGCGACCGGTCTGCTGCTCGCCCGCGTCGGGACGGGCTTTCCGGCTTCCGACTGGCCAACCGCCACCGTCGTCTTCTTCTTGGGCGCCATGACAATGAAGAGGCATCGAACTGACTGCCAAATCCGATTCTCACAACTGCGCCCCCTACCTGGCGCGCCAAAGATATCGGTGTATTTGGATCGACACCTATGGGATCACAAGAATCCCTACTACGGTTGCGGGCCGCGGGGTTGAGAGAAGAGCGGATCTAACAGTCAGGACACGGTTCCTTTACCCAGGATCAGGCCGCAAAGATGCGTAAAACCCTACTCCTGCTTTGGTGGATTATATGTTTGTGTTCTTCAGCTAGTGAGGAGCTCCAAAAGAGTCGTGAGGAGTTCTAAAAAGCTGAATCCTCCTACTGGTCGCCTCAGGCCTCCTTTTATAGGAAAAAGGAGTCACCACAGTGGCACACAGGAGGTGGAAAGGGTACAGTGATGCGAGGTTATCCCTCGCATTACAGGACAAGGCGCATTTAATGCGCTTAGCTTAGGTGTCCTCGCTTTATCGGGGACGAGGGGAGACGCCCTTCTTGTCCGTCGCCGCCCCTCCTTGTGTTGACACGCGCCCTGGCCAGCAGTGCCTGAGGCGCCATGTAGGCAGACAGGCAGCTGAGGTGGTGCAACGGCGGGTCTCCACGAAGATCTGTGGGTTGCCACACAGGAGCCTGTCCAGCTGGTTGGGCCGGCAGCTGCGTGGGTCAGTGGAAACCCAGTTGGTGTGGGCCTGACGGTGGCCCTGCGGGTGTCCTCGGCAAGGGCCTTGCCGGGGCTCCGGCAAGTGTCCTGCCGCGGCGCCTGCTGTCATCCCCGGCAAGGTGCTTGCCGGGGGCCTTGTAGTTCTCCTTGCCTGGGATTCTGCTAAGGGTCGTCGTCTTCTTAACTTGTATCTGATCTTGGATGTCTTCACAAAGATCTGCATGCCACCACGGGGATATCTCCTGTATCCTTGCCCCATGGGGGCGGAGGACTCAAGGGTGATCCGCTCCGTAGGCGTGGGGCGAGCTGCCGCGGCAAGGGTCTTGCCGGGGCCGCCAGAGCTGGGCCCCGGCAAGGACCTTGCCGGGGGAAGCTGCTTCATCCCTTTGCTCTTTGTAGTCTTGTTCTTGGCGTTGCTCCAGTCTCCATCAGGCTTCGATCTTACCCTGGCTCACCTCCCTTGCCATGCTTGGTGTGGCAGTGGCCGTGGCTCAAACTGCCCGTGCACAGTCATAGGGGTACAAAAAGTGTACCCCTCTTTTTGTACACCGACACTCTCGATGGAGGTAATACCTTACTTCCTGCTTGATTGATCTTGATGGATATGGAGATTACAAGAGTTGATCTACCTCGAGATCGTGATGGCTAAACCCTAGATGTCTAGCTTATGATTGTTCTGTTAGTCTCTATGGACTAAACCCTCTGGCTTATATACACACTGGAGGGGGCCTAGGGTTGTACCAAGTTGAGTTGAGGAGGAAGGAATCATTACATCCGAACATCAAAATTTGCCTTTCTACATACATAGGAGTCCTACCCAGACACGGGGGATGGCCTTCTGCTTTATCTTCATGGCCCATCAGTCCCTCCCACCACCAATAGTCCAGACACCCGAGGACCCCCAAATTAGGGACTCCCTCAGTAGCCCCCAAACCTACCTTCAATCACAATGTAGTATCCGGCTTTGTGTCTTCGTTCTTGCAAGGCAGGTTCTTCGTTATACTCCAGAACGATGATAGTTCAGCTTTGACCTTTGTACCCCACCTTGATGATTCCTTCCCATTATCGCCTCGACTTCGACGCATCAGGCGAATGTGAATAGTCCACGTAGTTTTTACAAATAAACCCCTGGTCATGCAAGGATGGCGTCAATTTAAGGAGATTGGATATCAGATGGCCTTCTACACCATGTAGACCACGAAAAATCCTACAAACATGGCAAGCGCTCCTGGATCTTCCACTCGTCCCCATGCCCCTCAAGAAGGAAATTGGGGAAGCTGCTCAGTGCCCCACTCTCGTGGACCTAGTCTCCATTCGGGCTGGTTTAGCTTCAATTGACGGCGAGGCACTGGCAGAAAATTACCCCAACCCCCGTAAGGAGGAGCGGGTGTGCTTTGTTTTGTTCCTTCTGAGAGGTGTAGGCTTTCCAGTCCATCCCTTCTTCAGAGGCTTTTTGGAGTTTTATGGGCTCCAACTGCACAACCTTACGCCAGGTTCTCTCCGGCACATCGCAGGTTTTGTTGCTCTTTGCAAGCTAGTTTTAGGCTACGAAGCTCATTTCGAACTATGGAGAAAGTTCTTTTGCCTCATCCCTTGCTTCCAAAAGGGAACCATATTTGAGGTTGGTGGCATCGAAGTATGGCGCATAGAAGGAACAGGTTACCTGTCCAGCACTGCCAAAAAGGACCCCGAAGAGTGGCCCTCGGAGTGGTTTTATATCGAAGTCGTTGCCCTTCCGGACCCAGTACGGTGTGGTCTTCCCGAATTCTCCAGCGCCCCTTTGAAGAAACACTTCAACTGGCGCCCCTGGAGCCCCAAGCATGGGGATAGCAAGGAAGTTAAGAGGCTAGTCAACAAGATCAGGGTACTTGCCCACTCCAAACTCTCGATAATTGATGTTATGGCCATTGCGATAAAGCGATGTGTTCAGCCACTTCAATCTAGGGGGTTCCCCATGTGGCATTACTGAAGGAAATATGTCTTAGAGGCAATAATAAAGTTGTCATTTGTATTTCCTTATATCATGAAAAATGTTTATTATTCAAGCTACAATTGTATTAACCGGAAACTTAGTACATGTGTGAATACATAGACAAAACAGAGTGTCCCTAGTGTGCCTCTACTAGACTAGCTCATTGATCAAAGATGGTTATGTTTCCTAACCATAGACATGAGTTGTCATTTGATCAACGAGATCACATCATTAGGAGAATGATGTGATGGACAAGACCCATCCGTTAGCTTAGCAACTTGATCGTTTAGTTTTACTGCTATTGCTTTCTTCATGACTTATACATGTTCCTATGACTATGAGATTATGCAACTCCCGAATACTGGAGGAACACCTTGTGTGCTATCAAACGTCATAACGTAACTGTGTGATTATAAAGATGCCCTACAGGTGTTTCCAAAGGTGTTTCTGGTGTTGGCATAGATCGGGAATAGGATTTGTCACTCCGAGTGTCGGAGAGGTATCTCTGGGCCCTCTCAATAATACACATCATAATAAGCCTTGCAAGCAAGCGACTAATGATTTAGTCACAAGATCATGTACTACAGAACGAGTAAAGAGACTTGCCGGTAACTAGATTGAACTAGGTATGATGATACCGACGATAGAATCTTGGGCTAGTAACATACCGATGACAAAGGGAACAATGTATGTTGTTATGCGGTTTGACCGATAAAGATCTTCGTAGAATATGTAGGAACCAATAAGAGCATCCAGGTTCCGCTATTGGTTATTGATCGCAGATGAGTCTTGGTCATGTCTACATAGCTCTCGAACCCGTAGGGTCCGCACGCTTAACGTTCGATGACGATCGGAATTATGAGTTTATGAGTTTTGATGTACCGAAGGTAGTTCAGAGTCCCGGATGAGATCACGGACATGACGAGGAGTCTCGGAATGTCCGAGACAAAAAGATTGATATATTGGACGGCTATATTCGGCCGCCGGAAGTGTTCCGGGTGATTTGGGAGAAAACCGGAGTGCCGGAGGGGTTACCGGAACCCCCCGGGGGAGTATTGGGCCATAGTGTGCCTTGAAGGAAAGTGAGAAGCAGCCCATAGGGGCTGGCCGCGCCCCCTCCCAAGGAATCCTAGTTGGACTAGGAGTGGGGGGAGGCGCCCCTCTACTTCCTTCTTCTCTTCTTCCTTCGTTTCCCACTCCTAGTAGGATTATTAAAGGGGAGTCCTACTCCTACTAGGAGTAGGATTGCTCCCTCTATGGCGCGCCCCTAGGGCCGGCCGGCCCTACCCCTTGATCCATATACGGGGGCAGGGGGGCACCCTTGAACACACAAGCAACATTGTTTTAGCCGTGTGCGGTGCCCCCCTCCAGAGAAACACATCTCGGTCATATCGTTGCAGTGCTTAGGCGAAGCCCTCCACCGTTAACTTCATCATCTCCGTCACCACGCCGTCGTGGTGACGAAACTCTCCCGTGAAGCTCAACTGGATCAAGAGCTCGTGGGACGTCATTGATCTGAACGTGTGCTGAAATCGGAGGTGTCGTACGTTCGGTGCTTGGATCGGTTGGATTGCGAATACGTTCGACTACATCAACCGCTTCACTAGACGCTTCCGCTTTCGGTCTACGTGGGTATGTAGACACACTCTCCCCTCTCGGTGCTATGCTTCTAGTAGATAGATATTGAGTGATCGTAGGAAATTATTTGAAATACTACATTCCCCATCAATTACAATGGGAAGGACGACGCGTCTCGCTACAGCACGAGGGTTCGGATACCGTGATCGCCTTGGCCACCATCTTAGCAGATCTTCACAAGGGTGAGAAAGAAGACTTTGTCCGTTTACGATGTCGGGAAGGTTTTTCCATGTATAACCACATCGACTGGGTAAGTTTTTTCACTGAGATGTGCTAATCAAAATATATTCGGTTGTTGTTTGAAACAGATATGGAGGATGGTCATCGAGCGGGTTCATTGCCCTGCCCTGCTACCAGAGGACCGTGCTCGCGGCAAAGATCCCGGATTTGAAGAGGATTCGGATATATTCATAGAACTCATTGACGGAGTTTTCTATTAGGTGATGCTACCTCTTGAGCATGCGTTGGTTTTCCCTTGAAGAGGAAAGGGTGATGCACTATCAGTGTACAAAAGTAGGGGCGCTCTTTCTACCCCTTACTTGTGCACGGGCAGTCAGAGCCACGCCTGTGACCAAACATAACAGAGCAGAGGAGGGAAGCCCGAGACGCAGAGTTGCCAGAACAATGCCAAGATGGTGGCACGAGAAGACCAAGAAAGGAGACAGACTCTCCCCCGACAAGGACCCTTGCCGGGGCGGCCTGCGCGCCCTCGGCAAGAGCTCTTGCCGGGGCGATTCACCCAAACGCCTCCGTCGCGGCCGATCTTGAGCCTAAGAACTCCGTCATCAACAACATTGGAACAAAGGCTCGAGAACCGCCCACGTGATGGCATGCAGATATTTGTGAAGACAAAGATCTATGACCCCCAAGACAAGAACCGGAAGACACGGCGATCGCGAGGCTCCTTGCCGAGGATGCCCACGAGGCCCCGGCAAGGCTCCTTGCCGAAGATACCCCGAAGCCCCGGCAAGCCTCTTGCCGAGGGACACTCAGAGAGGCCCCGGCAAGACCCTTGCTGGGGACAGACGCAAGACTGTGGAAAGCCAATGCCGCCCTATCGTCGCCCCAGCTCGCCGACCGACCTGCCAGCCCAGGCAGGCACCCAGATGGCGATACGTGGTCCCCGGTCCAGCTAATCAAGCACCTGCGTGGTGGCATGCATATCTTCGTGAAGACCCTGCCGCCCTATCGTCGCCCCACCTCAGATGCCTGCGCCGTTGGCCCGGACGCGTTTGGCGATCAGATGGAGCGGCCATGGACGGGACGGGCTTCTTTTCCATCCCCGATAAAGCAAATAGACACCTAAGCAGCGCATTTAATGCGTCTTGTCCCATAATGGCATGGGATAAGCCTATGCACCGTACCCCTTTCCACCTCATGTGTGCCACTGTGGCAGCCCCTTTGGACTATAAAAGGAGGCCCGCGGCATACTGGAGAAGGATTCAGACCCTGGAAAGCTAGACGTGCACCATAGCTAGCTCAAGAACTCAAGAACACTCGAATATACACCAAAGCAGGACTAGGGTATTACGCATCCTCGCGGCCCGAACCTGGGTAAACAATCGTTGTGCTGACTCTTAGACCCGCTCTTTGCACAACCTCACGCCCGCCAACCATAGAAGGGATTCCAGTGATCCCATAGGTGTCGTTTCGTACCCACATGCAGCAAAGTAGCGTAAGTATTTCCCTCAGTTTTTTAGAACCAAGGTATCAATCCACTAGGAGACAACACACAAATCCCTAGCACCTTCACAAACAATTAAGAACCTTGCAACCAACGCGATAAAGGTGTTGTCAATCCCTTCACGACCACTTGCAAAAGTGAGATCTGATATAGATAATAAGATAAATATTTTTGGTATTTTTGTTGTATATATTGAAAACTAAAGATTGCAAAATAAACTACGATAAAAATAGCTAGTTGACAGGAGATTAATATGATGGAAAATAGACCCGGGGGCCATAGGTTTCACTAGTGGCTTCTCTCAAGATAGCATATTCTACGGTGGGTGAACAAATTACTACCGAGCAATTGATAGAAAAGCGCATAGTTATGAGAATATCTAGGCATGATCACGTATATAGGCATCACGTCGGTGACAAGTAGACCGAAATTATTCTGCATCTACTATTATTACTCCACACATCGACTGCTATCCAGCATGCATCTAGAGTATTCAGTTTGTAAGAACAGAGTAACGCATTAAGAAAGATGACATGATTTAGAGGGATAAACTCAAGCAATATGATATAAGCCCCATCTTTTTATCCTCGATAGCAACAATACAATATGTGCCTTGCTGCCTGTCGGTGTACTAAGGTAGGGGTATCTTAGTACCCCAACTTGTGCACGGGTAGTAGCAGCTTCCCGCGGCAGGGCCTACCACGTGCTCGCCGGAGACCTTCCTGCTCCATATAAAACCATTCAAAAACAAAGTATGCAAGACAGAAGATCGAGACCCCGGCAAGTGGAGCTTGCCGGGAAGGCCGTTCAAGGCTCAAGATTACCTCACTCACGCAAGGCCCTGGCAAGAGGAGCTTGCCAGGAAGACTAGAAGATTCCATTACAGAAGACGTGCCTCGGCGCTATACGCGCCCCGGCAGGGCCCGGGGAGCGACAAGCTTCAGAGCCCGACAAGCTCCCGGGCCCGGCAAGATCAAGACCCCGGCAAGGTGCTTGCCGGGGAGAGTTGTGTTGTATGCCCGCGCTCCAGCTCATCAAACCACGCGTCGCACTGGGGCCATTCCAGGGACGCGTGGCGGATGGCTGTGCAGCCTGGGGGACACGGTGGCACTCCACGGTGGTGAAGCCATCGCCGTGGCAAACGGAGACGCAAGGGCGGGCGCTTTTGGGGTCGACGGCGACGGGCATTAAATGCTCTTGTCCCCCACTGTCAAAGTAGGTAGCGACCACTGTTCATACACTGTAGCTCCACTATTCCCGCACTGTTACAACTACCACCTCTTTTACGTTTTTACCCTTTCTCCTACGTTGACACCTGTCGGTGACCCCTTACACTATAAAAGGAGGCCCATGCACGACGTGGAGAGGGTTCGGAACCTAGATCACTCATACGCTCGGTGTAGCTAGTTCTTCAAGCTCCCGAGCTCTCCAACTCAATACAAACTAAGCAGGAGTAGGGTTTTACGCGTACACCGCGGCCCGAACCTGGGTAAACTGCCCGCGTGTTCGCTACGATCTGCTCTTCGTGCTCCCTCCGCCCTCTTACCGCACAAACAAGGGGCTCCGGTCCCATAGGTGTTCGTGGTGGACAGTTTCCCCCGACATCTTTGGCGCGCCAGGTAGGGGGCGTCGAGGTTGTGCGAACCTGATCCGGCGTTCACGCGGGCGCATTCTTCATCAACCTCTCCGAATTCGTCAGCTTCATCAACAACAGTACCATGGCCCCGAAGAAGAAGGCTTCGGAGGTCGGAGGCCCGTCTGCGTCTCATCCGCCGCCACCGGAACCAACGGCGGGCGGGGGAGACGCCGTCGGAAGGGTGGTCGCCGGCGAGGACACTCGCGGCGCCACCAAATCCAAGGACAGGACGGACGACCGAGCCTCGGTCTCCGTGGACGCGTCGCGTCCGTCTCAGCAAACAACAACCCAGCAGCGCCATGCCACAGGAGGTGGCATCCGTTTGCTGGGCCAAGGGCAAACTGGAGGTTCGCGGGACGCTCCGGGCCATCGTCCTGGCACGAGCAAGGCGCGGTCGCCGGGGCGGGACCCTGCTCCTTCTAACGCCATTAGAAGTCCGAGCATATCCCGCTCCTCGCACCGCTCGCCCCCGCTCCCCTCCACTCCAGCAGAAGCGCTCGCAAGGGCGCAACTGCTCCTCGACTTCCCTCCAGCGGCGGACAAGGCCGAAGACTGGAGGGCCACCATCCAGAGCCTGATCGCCTTCGCCAACAACGACTCTCCGCAGCAGCCGGCGACCTCGCGGCCGCGGCAAGCTGAGAAGACGAAGGCCGACGGCGACAAGACCGCCGGGGGTGCAACCACCGTGCACTCCCCGCCGCGGAAGCAGAAGACGCCACCCCGCCGGAACAACGCCGACGACGGCTCCACGGCGTCGTCGGATCCGCGGGCTCGTCGGGACCAGCGCCAGGTCCTTGACGACCGGCGACAAGAAGACGCTCGGACAACAATCGAGCGCCTCCGAGAAGCTCGGCGACAATCAGACCAGAGAGCTGGGAACGCTGTCGACGCGCGCGCGCCCGGTGAACCAGGCGACTTGCCGTACGCGGCAGGCTGCCCTGCGTTCACCCGCGAGCTGCGGCGCGTCCAGTGGCCCAGCATGAAGAATTTCAAGCCCGACGTACCGGAGAAGTACGACGGCAAGACGCACCCCTCGGAATTTCTCAGCATTTACACCATCGCGGTGCAGGCTGCCGGGGGGCGCGACGAGAAGATTTTGGCAAACTACTTCCCGCTCGTGCTTAAGCCGAACGTTCGTTCATGGCTTATGCACTTGCCGGAAGGCTCCATCTCTTCTTGGGCGGACCTTTGCCATCAGTTTGTCGGCGCCTTCACAGGCGGCCACAAACCCCACGGCCAGTAGAGCGATCTCCACATTCTAGCCCAGAAGGAAGGAGAATCCCTGCGCAAGTACATCCAACGCTTCAGCCGTGTACAGCACAACATCCCCGACGTCCACCCTGCCGCGGTTATCAGCGCGTTCCACCAGAACGTGCGTAACCGGCGCATGCGTGAAGAAATGGCCATGACCAAGATTCGGGATGTCAGCGAGCTCTACGCTCTGGCTGATAAGTGCGCACGCGCAGAAGAGGGGAGGAGACTCCCTGGGGAGGATGCTGGTGCAGGAGGAAGCGACAGCGACGACGCCGCCCCGGCAAAGAAGAGCCGGCGGCGGAATAACAGGAGGAAAAATAAGAAGGAAGTGCTTGCCGTCGAGAAGTCCGGCAAGGAGGCTCCCGCCAAGCAAACGCAGGCTGGCGGCTCCGGCAAGGAGCCTGCCCCTGTGGTGGCAGCCGACAAGCAGGACGGCTCCGACAAGCAATACTGCAAGATCCACCGCACCAAGGGCCACGACCTCTCCAACTGCAAACGCGTCGAGTACCTCGTCGAGCAGCAGAAAGCTGAGTACGAGAGGTGCGACAAGGAGAAGGCCCAAGGTGGTGGTGAAGAACCAAGCAAGAAGCGGCCATTCAATGGCCGGGGAGGACGCCGCGGCAAGGCCAAGCAGCGGCAAGGCGATCGACCTCCCCGGGGCCGCGACAAGGATGAAGAAGACGACGACGAAGACATGGAGGATGAGGATAACAGCGAGCAGGAGTTCCAGAAGGCCACGGAGGTCCTGTGCGTCGACGGTGGCGCCTCTCTGCACACCTCCCACCGCCAGCTCAAGCAGTGGGTGCGCGAGGTGAATGCAGCAGAGCCGCCCGTGGAGTCGCGCAGGCTTCTCAAATGGTCCAGCACGCCCATCATTTTTGATCTTGAGGATCACCCTGACCGCACCACTGCGGTCGGGTGCTTGCCGATGCTGGTCTCACCCACCATCCGCAACCTCAAGGTCACCAAAATGTTGGTTGACGGCGGGGCCGGGCTGAACTTGATCTCCTCTGCTGTGATCAAGAAACTCCAGATCCCAGATGGCGAGCTCGAAGAGACCGGTTCTTTCCAAGGAATCAACCTGGGAAGGAGCAAGCCCAAGGGGAAAATCACCCTGCCGGTGACCTTTGGCGGGGAGCTCAACTTCAGAACTGAGCGCATCACTTTCGACGTCGCTGATATTCCATTACCATACAATGGAATACTCGGCCGTCCCGCCCTCGCCAAGTTCATGGCAGCTTCCCACCATGCCTACAACGTACTCAAGATGCCGGGGCCGATAAGCGTCATCACTGTCCATGGCGACAAGAAAGATGCGCTTGTCTGCGCCGACAAGATCTACCGGGATGCAGCAGCTGCGGCAGAGAAGGACACACTTGCCGCTGAAGCTCCCGGGGGGAAGAAGACGAAGACCAAGTCCGGCAAGTGCTCTGGGGCCCACTCCGGCAACCGCACCTCTTCGAAGTGCTGCGCTGCCGTCGAGGACGTTCCATCGAGCTCCACCGGCAAGTGTAAGAAGGGGATGGCCGCTCCTCCGGCAACCAAGAAGGTGTCCGCCAAGGAGGACGGCACTAGTGGTACCTTCACCATCAGTGCCACACTTGACAGCAAATAGGAAAGCGCGCTCGTTGCCTTCCTACGGGCGAATGTCGATGTATTTGCATGGCAACCGTCTGACATCCCCGGTGTTCCCAGGAAGGTAATTGAGCACAAGCTTGCTGTTTGTCCTCATGCGCGGCCCATCAAGCAGAAAGTGAGGAAGCAAGCCGTGGAGCGCCAAGAATTCATCAAAGAAGAGATCAAGAAGCTAGAGGCAGCAGGCCTAGTTAGAGGTGTGATCCATCCGACGTGGTTAGCAAACCCAGTCGTCGTGCGCAAGGCCAACGGGAAGTGGAGACTGTGTATAGACTTCACCGATGTGAATAAAGCATGCCCCAAGGATCCATTCCCTTTGCCGCGCATTGACCAGATCGTTGACTCCACTGCCGGATGTGAGCTACTCTCTTTTCTTGATGCATATTCAGGCTACCACCAGATCTTTATGGCCAAAGAGGATGAAGAGAAGACTGCATTTATCACTCCATGTGGCACTTATTGCTTCATACGCATGCCATTTGGACTGAAAAATGCAGGATCAACATTTGCAAGGGTAGTGCACACTGCTTTCGAGCCACAGATCCACAGAAATGTAGAGGCTTACATGGATGACATCGTGGTGAAGAGTAAGAGCAAAGATACCCTGGTCCAAGATCTGGAAGAGACATTTCAGAACCTGCGCAAGATACAGCTCAAGTTGAACCCCGAGAAGTGCGTCTTTGGAGTTCCCTCCGGCAAGCTTCTCGGGTTCTTTGTGTCACAGAGGGGGATTGAAGCCAACCCCGACAAGATTAAAGCCATTGAGCAGATCGAGGCCCCGAAGCGCGTCAAGCATGTCAGAAGGCTTGCAGGTTGTGTGGCTGCTCTCAGTAGGTTCATTTCGAAGTCTGCAGAACGTGCCCTACCTTTCTTCAAAATCCTGAAGAAGGCAGGTCCCATGAAGTGGACTCCGGAAGCGGAGGCAGCGCTGCAAGATTTGAAACGGTACCTATCCTCCACTCCAATACTTGTCGCACCTAGACCACAGGAAAAGTTGCTGCTATACCTAGCGGCAACCAACCAGGTGGTTAGTGCTGCGTTAGTAGCGGAGAGGGAGGCCGACGAGGAGTCTACACCACCGGCAAGCGAATCCAGAGACAAGCAGGGGGCTGCTCCGGCAAGCTCTGGCCCCGACAAGGACAACTCTGCGCAGGAACAGAAAGAAGTGCGGAAGAAGATGGTGCAGCGCCCAGTGTATTTTGTAAGTTCCCTTCTCCAGGGGGCTAGATCAAGATACTCTGGTGTGCAAAAGTTGCTTTTCGGCCTCCTCATGGCCTCGAGAAAGCTGCGCCATTACTTCCAGGCACATGAGATAACAGTGGTCACTCGCTTTCCGCTGAAGAGGATATTGCACAACCCAGAAGCGACAGGCAGGATTGTTGAGTGGGCACTGGAGCTGTCGAGCTTTGGACTCAAGTTTGAAAGTACTTCAACCATACAGAGCCGAGCTTTGGCAGAATTCATAGCTGAGTGGACCCCAACGCCCGATGAGGAAGTCCAAGAAACAAGTGCACCCGTACGAGAAGCGACAAGTGAATGGGTAATGTATTTCGATGGTGCCTTCTCGCTGCAAGGCGCCGGTGCTGGCGTGGTACTCATCGCGCCCACCGGAGAGCACCTCAAGTATGTTATCCAGATGCACTTTCCCAGGGAGCAAGCGACAAACAACACTGCTGAATATGAAGGCTTGCTTGCCGGCCTCAGGATTGCGGCCGAACTTGGGATCAGGAAGCTGATTGTGCGGGGAGATTCTCAGTTGGTGGTCCGACAAGTTAACAAGAGCTACCAGAGCCCCTTGATGGAAGCTTATGTAGATGAAGTGAGGAAGCTTGAAGAGCACTTTGAAGGTCTGCAGATGGAGCACGTCCCGAGAGCTCAAAATGACATTGCAGATGGCCTTTCAAAGTGTGCTTCAATGAAGTTACCTGTGGAACCAGGGACCTTCTTGCTCAAGCTGACTCAACCATCCGTTACACCATCGATTGGGCAGTCCAAGAAGAGAAAGTTGGTCTCCGGCGACTACTTGCCGGCGGATCTTCCTGAAGCCGCCGCCAAGGTCCCCAAGATCAGCAATCAGAACGCTGAGGAACAGTCTGCTCCTGCAGACCCAAGGATCTGTGCAGTTGAAGTAAGTGTTCCCGACAAGCCTCGCCCCGGCGAGCTTGCCGGGGGACCATCAGCTCCGGCAGAGCCAGAGGTTCTCGCCGTGCAAGCTGAGGTCCCCGCAGCGGCCCTCATACCTTTAGTCCTTGCCGTTGAGCCTCAAGCTCCGGCATGGGCGCAGCAGATCGTCCATTTTCTGCAAACTGGAGAACTTCCCGACGACCCAGAAGAAATAGAGAAGATAACCAGACAGTCAAGTATGTACCAGTTCGTGGATAACGAGCTGTACAGAAGAAGGATCAATGGTGTCAGACTGAAGTGCATCTCCAGGGAAGATGGGCAGAAGCTGTTGGCAGAAATACACGGAGGCATATGCGGCCACCACATTGGCGCAAGGGCGCTTGCCGGGAAAGCTTTCCGGCAAGGGTTCTTCTGGCAAGAAGCCCTCCAAGATGCAACTGCACTAGTAACCAAGTGTGAAGCGTGCCAGTTCCATGCAAAGCAGATTCATCAGCCAGCTCAAGCTCTCCAAACAATCCCTTTGTCCTGGCCCTTCTCGGTCTGGGGGCTCGATATCCTCGGCCCTTTCCCCCGAGCCGTCGGGGGCATTGAGTACTTGTACGTTGCAATCGACAAGTTCACAAAGTGGCCAGAAGTGGAGCCAGTGAGAAAGGTGACAGCACAGTCAGCGGTCAGGTTCTTCAGGTCAATTGTTTGCCATTTCGGAATCCCCAACAGGATCATCACCGACAACGGTACACAATTTACTAGCCGCACCTTCATGCAGTACGTCCAAGACCTTGGCACCAAGGTCTGTTTCGCTTCTGTTGCCCACCCGAGGAGCAACGGTCAAGCGGAGAGGGCAAATGCTGAAGTGCTACGCGGACTCAAGACAAGGACCTTTGATAGGCTGCGCAAGTGCGGAAGAAATTGGATAGAGGAGCTACCGGCGGCTCTTTGGTCAATCAGAACGACACCAAGTCGAGCCACCGGACAGACACCTTTTGCTCTAGTCTATGGAGCAGAGGCAGTTCTCCCCACGGAACTCGTATACGGATCTCCTCGAGTGCTCTCTTATGATGAGCTCGAGCAAGAGCAACTGCGACAAGATGATGCATTGCTCCTCGAGGAGGAACGTCTCCAGGCTGCTGTACGAGCTGCTCGATACCAGCAAGCCTTGCGTCGCTACCATAGCCGCAAGGTCAAGGCCAGGAGTCTCGAGGAAGGCGACCTTGTTCTTCGGCGTGTTCAGTCCGCCAAGAATTCCAACAAGTTGACGCCGAAGTGGGAAGGCCCTTATCGGGTGAGACAAGTCACAAGGCCCGACGCTGTCCGCCTTGAGACCGAAGAAGGCTTACCGGTGAGCAACTCCTGGAACATAGAGCATCTTCGCAAGTTTCACCCATAAGGCGTGGTTGCCGTGATCCGCTCCGGCAACCACCTTTTGTACAAGCTTTGCCGCTGTTGCCTGTAACCCTTTGTACAAAGCCGGGCGCAGACCCCGTGCATCAGTAAAGTTTTTGTGTTTTGTGCTATTTGCCTTTTATATGCTTTTCCCCGCTATTTGCATGTGTTATTTGGCATCTTGTGCAACATACACACCCGATAAGCATTAGCACGCCGAAAGGCCATATACTTGTTTTCTCTCTTCTTTTTCCTTGCCTCTCAAGCAGATGGAATGTCCCTCGCGCACAAGTTTGCCGGGGAGGAAGAAGATGGAGGAGAAACCAAGTGCTGTTCAAGAAAGAGAAGCCTTACCGAGAAGCAAGCGATATATGAAAGCTAAGTTATTAGAATTTGAGCAGTTCAAAAGTTTTAATTTTTAAGTTGACTTCCTTGAACAATCACACTTTGTATGGAAAACCTGTGCGCGGAGGAACCTACCCGTAGCTAGCCGCACCCTTGTCTTGTTTCCGAGTACGCTCAACGATTTAGGTGAGCTGCGACAAGTGTCGCGCCCTTACTTCGTTTTCGAGTTCGCTCAGCAAAGCTAAGTGCGTTGCGACTAGCTGCGGCAAGGTTGCTTGTCGGTGAGACCTTGGCCAGCAGGCTGCTCAGAGTCCAGCACTCAGCGCTCGCGGCAAAGGCCCCTTGCCGGCAAGCTCCCCGGGAGCGTAGGGTGAAAAACATGCAAAGTAGATGACCAAGACAAGGAAGATAACATTGCACTGATTGATCGAAATAAGATAAATATCTTACAAAGGATAACTCGTCACAATAGTTAATGAGTTCATAACACCCTATGCAGCAACAAAAAGAGATAAAGATAAAGGAGGCCTAATCTACGCGGCCGCCCTCGATCCTGGAGATCTTGTTCACCTTGGCGATGATGTGGGCGACCTGCTCCTTCAGCGCCTCCATGTTCGCGTCGGCCGGCAAGCTGCGGAGAACATTGGCGAGGTTTATGCCGGGATTGCGGTATACAATCTTCGTCAGCACACGCTCCAAGGTTCCCGTGCAGAGCCGGCGCGACTCCTCGGCCAGTTGCGCGGGGATCTTCTTCCGAAGATCTGCAAGGGCCGGCGCGATCCCCCTGAAGAAGAGGCTGAGCTTGGCGCTGTGAGGGAGGTTTGGGTCCAGAGAATAGATGAGGTGCTCCAGCTTCAGTGCCAGCAGCTCCTGGTCGATGTTGGACGCAGAAGATACCAAGTCCTCGGTCCACACTTCGACGGTACGGCGGAAGTTCTCGGCCGCAGTGTTGGCGCTCGCCACCAAGCCCCGCTCCTTGCGGAGCTCTTCCTTCAGCTTGGTTTCCCGGGCTTGGGCGGCGTCGAGCGAGTCCTTCAGCGTGGAAACCTTCTGCCCCAGATCCTCGATGGAGTCCTTGGCGGCCTTCAGCTCGTCGCCCTTCTCAGAAAGACGCACCTGGAGTTCGGAGTTGGTGTGGGCGTCCTTCTCGCGCTCCGTGTTGAGCGCGGTAACCCTCTCCACGCTCGCCTTCAACGACTCCTCCAGCTGCGCGACCTTGGCGGCAAGCTCCTCCTTGGCGGTCTCCACGGCAGCCGCGGTGGCTTTCGCCTCCTTCAGCTCTCCGCCAAGGGCCTGCTCCCGAGCGGCAAGGTCTTCCTCGTGGGAGTCGAGGTTGACCTTCCGCTGGGCGAGCTCTCCTTCTCACCGGGACAGCTCCACCCCGGCGAGCCGCTGCTGCTCTTCGGCTTCAGCCCTCTCCAGCAACCATTCTTGATACTCCCCGGCGAGCCTCTCGCGCTCCTCCGCCACCTCGCGGAGGGCAGCCTGGTTGGCGGCGCGGAGCTCCGCCGCGCGCTTCTCCATCTCAGCGGCGGGCTTGGCGGCAAGGGCCTCCCGGGAAGCAAGCTTCGCCTGCTTGGCCCGGTAAAGGGCCAGGAGCTGGTGAAGCAGCTTCTCCTCCTCGGGCCCTTCGCTTCCGCCGGGCGCCTCGACGATCTTCAGGCCCGCGGAGGCGAGGACCTCTCCATCAAAGGCCTCGCCCTCCGCGGGGGCTCGCGAGGAAGAACCCCACGGCACTTGGATAAATACGCCGTTGGGGGCTTCAAGATAGTAGCCCGCCTGCTCCTTTTCGGCGGAGGGGTTGGCGGCCGGTGCAGCACTTGATGCTCCTGCCGCCTCCGGGCCGGCAGTGCGGTCGCCGTCCCCCTCCCCGGCCGCTGCGTCCGCAGCCGGAGCGGTCTCTTGCACAGCCGGCTCGGCGGGTCCCGCCGTGTCCTCAGCGACAGGGGCGTCGCCGCCGCCGCCCTGCGCGCCCTCCTCCTCGATGACGATGACTTCTGTCTCCATCTGCTCGGGGGGAGGAGGATCTAGAAAAAGAAGAAAAAGCAAAAGAAGTTCAAGCAAATATCCAAAAAAAAGACGAATCCAAGAAGACAAGTGACGGAACTTACCTTGACGGACGTCATCAGCGGCGGGCTCCCTTGCCGGGGAGCTCTGCCTTGGCGGAGTGGCCGCCCTCGCCGGGCTGCTCGCCCTTGGCGGGGTACTCGCCCTTGGCGGAGTACCCGCCCTTGGCGGAGCGCTCTCCCTCGCCGGGGAGTTCGGCCTTGGCGGGGACGGCGGGGCCTGCGGCTCCTCGGGGGCGACCTCCGGACGCTCCTGCGGCTGTGGCTCCACCTCTGCACAAGAAAAGACAAAAGCATCAAGATATTAGAACAAGACGAAATCTCCAAGCACGCCCGACGAGCGGAAGGATGGAACCCAGACTTACGCTGGGGGCTGCGCTGGGGGCTGCTCCTCGGAGCAGCGCTCCGGTCCGGCAGGCTCGTCTCCGGCACGTCCCTTGTCGCCGCGACAGGCGAGTCGTCCGCGACCTCGACCACGGGCACCTTGGCCTTCTTCGCTGCTCGCTGGGCCAAGGTCCTGAAATCAAAACAAGAAACGAGATCAGCATCAACAAGAATCAAGACAATGTTAAAGAAGATGCAAAGCCTCGAATACTTACTCCTGTTCCTCCTCGTCGTCGTCGTCGCTCAGGGCGGAGAAGTCAAACTCCACCTGAGGCGCGTCCGCGCGGGGAGCAGGAGGCAAAGACTCCCTCGGGCGCTTGGCGGTCCCTGGGGCTGGGGGCTGCGGAGACCCAGCCCCTGTGGTAGCCGGGGCCCGGGGAGCGGGCGGAGCCGCCGCTCCGCTCTGTGAAGACTCCCTTCCGCTCGGCGCTGACTTGCGGGGCGCCTCTGCTGTGGCCTGCTTGCGGGGTGCCTCCGCCGTGGCCTGCGTGTGGGCCGCCTCCGCCGTGGCTGGTGCGCCGGGCGCCCCCGTCGTAGCCTGACTCCCCCGGGAAGCTCGCGCTGTCCGGCGAGTTGGTTGTTGCCGGGGCGCCTGTGCCCTCGTCCCCGTCGTCGCCTTGCGGAGACGTTTCATCGGAGACCGCTTGGGACTCGCCCGGGGCAGGGAGGTCTCCGATGACGAAGAAATGTCGTCGGCGTAGAGCCCAAGGGACCCGTCGGAGTCCTCGTCGGCCCCGACGTCCTCCTCCTCCTCCTCCTCCTCGGCAGGCTTGCTGGGCCCAGCGCCCTGCACTGCGGCCGCTTTCTCTCCGGCGCCTCCGCTCCCTCCGGCGCCTCCGCTCCCTGCGGCGCCCCTGTTTCCTCCGGCGGCGTTGCTCCTCGCCGCGGCCTCGGTCTGGATTCCGAGGATCCCGGAGTGCCTCAAGGATGGGACCCCGGCGAGCTCGTCGGGAGGCAGCTTCAGTAGCCTGCGGATCTCCGCCTCCTCTGCTTGGCAGGACCCTTCCGCAGCCTCTGCCTCCTCGGGCGTGAAGCCGAATTCTCCTGCCGCTGCGGCTGCAGCGGCCTCTTCAACCCGAGAAGCTATGTACGCTATCTCCTGGTCGGTGGTGTCCCGTGTCAGCTCCCGGACCTCGTTCTTGTTCTTCGCCACCTCCACCAAGTTGTCGAAGAAGTTCAAGACGACGTCTGGCTTGGGCGGAATCCACGTGTGGTCGACGCCGTGCGAGTCGCACGCGGGCATCATGGCGCGAAGGGAGTCCCGGGCCGTGCTGTTGCAGAGAGGCACCACTCCCCGGGGACCCCTGAACCATTCCAGGTGGGCCGGGTCGTGCTTAAATAGTTCCCGGACCATCTCCTTCAGCTCCAGCGACGTGAAGTTGAAGTTGAGCCCAGGGCGCAGCCTCATCATATACGTCGAGTTGCCGTACTCCCAAGCCGGCCTCTTCCTATCTTGAAGAGGGGCGATGCGGCGGCGGAGGAAATCTATGCCTACTTCTCCGACAGACAGCCTTGCTACCCGGAGACGAAGAATCCTTATGAGGGCGACGTCGAGCTTGCTGTCGTCCGAATCCAGCTCGCTCCAGTCCCTGCCGCGCACGATAGGTGTTGTGCGCGGCGCGGTGAAGGGCTGCGGCTGGTCCTCAACAATCCAACACCAGTCTGCGCGCCACTCCTCCCACTTGCCGCGGAGCTCCCCCGGCAAGTAGGACTCCTTCTTGTTCAGACGAAAGACCCAAGATATTCCCCCGGAGAGGGGAGCTCCGGCTTCTACTCTAGGGGTGAAGAAGTGCCTAAACAGCGCTACGTTTGGGTATATTCCAATATAGTTTTCGCACATATGTGCAAAAACCGCCATCGTGAGGATGGCGTTGGGTGTGAAGTCAAGAAGGTGGAGGCCGTAGGTGTGCATTATGTCGCAGAAGAAATCAGAAAAAGGGGGACAGAGACCGCAGTGGAAGAAGGCTGCGAAGAAATAGTACCCGCCGGGGTAGTTGTCCTTGGCGGCGGCCGGATAGGCTCGGGTGCGGGGCTGCGCCTTGGTCTTCTTGGACCAGAACAAGTAATACATGTTCCAGAGCTCCCGCGCGCTGAGCCTCGGCGAGAAGACGAGATTCCGCTTCCGCAGCAAGGTGAGCCTCGCCGCTTGCTCCGATTTCTCCTTCTTGGTCTTCTCCGCCTTCGCCTTCTCGGTCTTTGGGGCCATGGCAGAGGCGGCGAGGGAAGGGGGACGAAGAGCCCGGCGGCGCCGGAGATGCGAAAGACGGCGGAGGAGCTGTGGAGGCGGAGCGCAAAGGGGATCTCTGGAGATGGAAGAAGAGGCAATGAAGGCGTAGGAGGGGAACCGCTCCTGCTTCCTCTGCTTTTATGGGGAAGTGGGGGGCGTTCCGCTCTTTCCATTAAAAGAACGTGGGCACGTCCCATCCCACGACGCCGCAATCGACGCGTGCCGTTACAGGGGGATGCGGCGGATGCGGAAGTGGATTCGGCGCGCCGTGGGCCGCGTGTGCCCGTGCACTGTTTTGGGCCTGGCCCAACAGCGCTCGGCACCGTGTGTGGCCCAGGCCCGGGGGCTCATGTCGGTGTACTAAGGTAGGGGTACCTCAGTACCCCAACTTGTGCACGGGCAGTTGCAGCTTCCCGCGGCAGGGTTTACCACGTGCTCGCCGGAGACCTTCCTGCCCCACGTCAAACCATTCAAAAACAAAGTATACAAGACAGAAGATCGAGACCCCGGCAAGCGGAGCTTGCCGGGAAGGCCGTTCCAGGCTCAAGGTTACCTCGCTCACGCAAGGCCCTGGCAAGAGGAGCTTGCCAGGAAGACTTGAAGATTACATCATAGAAGACACGCCTCGGCGCTATATGCGTCCCGGCGAGGGCCCGGGGAGCGACAAGCTTCAGAGCCCGGCAAGCTCCCGGGCCCGGCAAGGTCAAGACCCCGGCAAGGTGCTTGCCGGGAGAGTTGCGCTGTGTGCCCGCGCTCCAGCTCATCGGCCCACGCGTCGCCCTGGGGCCTCTCCAGGGACGCGTGGCGGATGGCTGTGCAGCCTGGGGGACACGGTGGCACTCCACGGTGGTGAGGCCATCGCCTTGGCAAACGGAGACGCAAGGGCGGGAGCTTTTGGGGTCGACGGCGACGGGCATTAAATGCCCTTGTCCCCCACTGTCAAAGTAGGTAGCGACCACTGTTCACGCACTGTAGCTCCACTATTCCCGCACTGTTACAACTACCACCTCTTTTACATTTTTACCCCTTTCTCCTACGTTGACACATGTCGGTGACCCCTTGCACTATAAAAGGAGGCCCATGCATAACGTGGAGGGGGTTCGGAACCCAGATCGCTCATACGCTCGGTGTAGCTGGTTCTTCAAGCTCCCGAGCTCTCCAACTCAATACACAACTAAGCAGGAGTAGGGTTTTACGCGTCCACCGCGGCCCGAACCTGGGTAAACTGCCCGCGTGTTCGCTACGATCCGCTCTTCGTGCTCCCTCCGCCCTCTTACCGCACAGACAAGGGGCTCCGGTCCCATAGGTGTTCGTGGCGGACAGTTTCCCCCGACAAGAATAGTAAGTTGTGTCATTTTTCCAATACCAGCAACAATGATTTTATTGGCACTCCGATTGCTCCTCCCGCCACTAGTGCGTAGACTTGTGATATTAATACTGCTTTGTTGAATCTTGTCATGAAAGATCAATTTTCCGGCAATCATAATGAGGGTGACGCGTCCCATCTTAATACATTCGTGGAATTATGAAATATGCAAAAGAAAAAAGATGTGGACAATGATATTGTGAAATTGAAATTATTTCTGTTTTCTTTGGGAGATCATGCAAAAATTTGGTTTCTTCTTTACCTCGTAACAGCATTGATTCTTCGAACAAATGCAAAGATGCTTCTATCACTAAATATTTTCTGCCCGCAAAAATTATATCCCTTAGAGCCCAAATCATGAATTTCAAGCAACTTGAACATGAGCATGTTGCACAATCTTGGGAAAGGATGAAAATGATGCTAAGGAATTTCCCAACTCATGGGTTAAATCTTTGGATGATCATACAAAATTTCTATGCGGGATTGATTTTTGTTTCTCAAAATATTTTAGACTCCACCGCTGGTGGCACTTTTATGGAAATCACTTTGGGTGAAACCACCAAATTGCTTGATAATATTATGGCGAATTATTCGCAATGGCGTACCGAAAGGGCGCCCACAAGCAAAAATATTAATGCAGTTGAGATTGATTCTTTAAATGAGAAAGTTGATGCTCTTATGAAAATGGTTGCTAGTAAAAGTGCTCCTATTGATCCTAATGATAAGCCTTTGTCTACCTTGATTGATCAAACTAGTGATGCTATATATGTGAACTTTATCTCTAGAAATAATTTTAATAACAATGCTTATAGAGGTAATTTTAATCCTAGGCCTTTTCCCAGTAATTCCTCTAATAATTATGGTAATTCCTATGGAAATCAATCTTACAATAATAATAGGAATACCTCTGATCTAGAGAATAATATTAAAGAATTTATCAATACTCAAAAGGTTTTCAATGCTTCCATAGAAGAAAAATTGAATAAGATCGATGATATGTCTAGGAGTATTGATAGGATTTATCATGATCTAGAAAATCTCAAGTTGAAATTTTTTGTGCCTAAAGTTGAAGAATCAATTCAAGCTCTTATGTTTCCATGGATGAAAGTAAGAAAAGAACCGCCATGCTTAGATCTAAACAAGAATTTTTAGAAAACGCATTTTCTAGTGATTGTTTTCATAAAAATGATGAAGACATTAAAATGATTGGTGTTTCTTCCATTGATTCTTTGTTTAGTAAAGTTCAACTTGATGATAAATGGACTGAAGAAGAGTCAACTTTAGGCAGAAGACGTCCCTATATTTAGGATGGTGAAAATCTTATTGAGAAAATTCGTAAAAGTGGGTATGGAGAGGTCAAGACTTTAACTAGTGATGCACCCACTATTTTCGATTACAAAGAATTTAATTATGATATTTGCTCCTTGATTGATTCTATTTCTTTGTTGCAATCCATGATTAATTCACCCCATGCTTATGAAAAAAATAAAGCTTTTACTAAACATATTGTTGATGCTATGATGAAAGCTTTTGAAGATAAATTGGAATTAGTAGTCTCGATTCCTAGAAAGTTGCATGATGAATGGGAACCCACTATCAAAATCAAAATTAAAAATTATGAGTGTTTTTCTTTGTGTGATTTTGGTGCTTGTGTTTCCATGATTCTGAAATCTCTTTGTGATGTTCTTGGTATTACCAATATTGAAAATTGCTCTCTTAATTTGCATTTGGCTAATTCTACTATTAAAAAGCCTTTGGGGAGGATCAATGATGTTCTTATTCTTGCAAATAGGAACTATGTACACATAGACTTTATTGTTCTTGATATTGATTGCAATCCGTCTTGCCCTATTATACTTGGTAGACCGTTTTTGCGCAATATTGGCGCGGTGATTGACATGAAAGAAGGGAATATTAAATACCAATTTTCCTTCAGAAAGGGGATGGAACACTTCCCTATAACCAATATCAAATTGTCGTATGAATCTATAATGAGGGTAACTTATGGAACATCCAACAAGGATGACAATACATGAAATCTTGGTATTATGCCTAGCTAACGGCGTAAAACTATAGCGCTTTTTGGGAGGCAACCCAATGAATAAAATTTATTTTTGCTTTTTGATTTCTGTTCTTGAGTGTTATCACAAATATGCTACTGGTATGATTGTGTTTTTTTGTTTTAATTATTGTTTGTGCCAAGTAGAACCGATAGGATCTTCTTGCGTGATAGTTGTTTGATCTTGCTGAAAAACACAGAACTTTTGCGCTCCCGAGAAAAATTCTCATTTTTAACAAAAAACTGATTTTTAGTTGATTCTTGTTGCAGAAAATTGATATACAAATTTCCCGGGTGGCCAAATTTGTTTCAAGATTTTTAGAGTTCTAGAAGTATTCAAAACTTCCATATTGCTACAGACTATTCTGTTTTTGACCGATTCTGTTTTATTTGTGTTGAGTGCTTATTTTGATGGCTCTATGGTTTTGTTTGATAAGTTTTTGCCATAGAAAAGTTTGAATACAGTAGATATAATACAAAAAATATGAATTGGTTTGATACAACAATTATAGTAGTGGTTTGCTTTCTTATACTAACGGAACTCATGAAGGTTTTGTTGAAGTTTTGTGTGATTGAAGTTTTCATGTTTTGGGTTATCTTACGATGGATGAAGGAAGGATTGAAAAGCCTAAGCTTGGGTATACCCCGGCATCCCAAGCTATTATCCGAAAATGTGCAACCAACTAAGCTTGGGGATGCTCCCGAGTGGCATCCCCGCTTTATTCCAACAACTATAGGTATTTTACTTGGGACTATATTTTTATTGATCACATGATATGTGTTTTGCTTGGAGCGTCTTGTATGATATGAGTCTTTGCTTGTTTTATTTTCCTTTTTAAGTCATCAGTCCTTGCTGTACACACCTATTTGAGAGAGCCAAAATTATGCCATAACTTGTTAGAATAGCTCTCTATGCTTCACTTAAATTTTTATGAGCTAGGACTTGCTCTAGTGTTTCACTTATATCTTTTTCAGCACGGTGTGCATAGTATTTTTGAATAAATACTATCTTGCTTCACTTAGATTTACTTGAGAGTTAGTAAAGTTTTAAATAAATTCTCTCTTGCTTCACTTATATTAGTTTGAGAGAATGAAGAAAACAAATGCTCATGATCTTCACTTATATTTGTTTGAGCTTATCAAAAGCAACACATGAAAATTAGTACCAAAGTGACAGATATCCCAGAAGGATATAATAAAAACTTTCATGAAGATCATTGGACAAAATAAACTTGATTCCTTTCAATAGTTTTCGGACATGATGATGTGATATGTGAGTTATGTTGATGAGTAATTGTGCTCTAGTAAGAATATTAGTGTTAAAGTTTGTGATTCCCTATGCAATCACAAAAGTCAATAATTATGCAATGAAATTATATCCTACTGTGGTGCATTATTCGGTGTTATTTATGCTCAATGTTCGCTAACGAGATTATTTGTTTCATGGTTGATCGCTTCCTCGTCATTTACTAGCCTTCATTTTGCACTAAGTATGATCTCTACTTGTGCATCCAAAATCATTTATCCCGGTTTTGCCACATGAGTCCACCATACCTACCTATATGCGATATTTCCTTGATGTTCTAAGGAAATATGTATGTGCCATCTCTAATTTTCAAAATAAATTTCCCTTTTGTGTGCCCGTACCGCTCGTGAGGCGGTGAGGGGTGGCCAATATTTACCATGCCAGATGTGTTATTCTCACGATGAGTGTTTATTCACTTGTCATTGCACGAGAGTAAGGTAAGGGTATTAGGGATGCCCAGTCCCGAAATGAAAAACAAATTTACTTTATGTTGTCAAATAATAAATTCCTTAGAAAGTGTTAGTATCAAAGGCAACCGTGGATTCGGCTAGCCATGGCTTGTGAAAGTTTGGTGGAAATGGGATAAACTTTATTTTCTGTTTGGGAACCACCTATGATATATCTAGCATGGAAAGTGTTGGGAAACTCAAGTCGTTCTCGTTGGTGGGAAAAGTATACCTCACAAAAATATTATCTCTCAATTTATACTTTGAGCTCTGGCACATCTACAAATCCATATTTCCCTCTGTGAAGGTCTTTTCTTTTACTTATGCAATTTTTATTTTTGAATTTGAGTCTCCATCTTCTCTTACAAGCACCAACTACGAAACACTATGATCGTACTTGAGCATTGGGTGTAACTAATATACGAATGTGTTTCATGAATGGATCAATAGTTGAGCATAATGGGCTAGGGATAACTTATTTTAGCATTGATATTTTGAAAGACATGGTTTCTTGTTGATATGCTTGAGTATCTATATTATCATGTCAAAACTATACTATTGCTTTGAACCATATAAAAGTCCAAATGTCCATGCTATAAAGAAAAGAATATGATATGACATGATAGGCATCATTCCACATCAAAAATTCTGTTTTTATCACTTACCTACTCGAGGACGAGCAGGAGTTAAGATTGGGGATGCTGATACGTCTCCAATGTATCTATAATTTTTTATTGTTCCTTACTGTTATATTATCATTCTTGTCATTTTATAGTCATTTTATATCATTTTATGGTACTAACCTATTGACATAGTGCCAAGTGCCAGTTGTTGTTTTCTCCATGTTTTTTACATCGTAGGAAATCAATATCAAATGGAGTCCAAACACCGCAAAAGTTTTTCGAGAATTTTTATGGGCCAAAAGACACCTGATGGGACAAGACAACACCTGGGGGTGCCCCGAGGCGGGCACAACCCACCAGGGCGCGGCAGGCCCCCCTGGCGCTCCCAGGTGGGCTGTGCCAACCTTGGTGGACTCCCGTACCGCCTCTTTGCTCTATAAATACCACAATTTTCCATAAAACCTAGGGGAGTCAAAGAAATATTCATCCAGTCCCTGCAGAGTCTAGAACCACCAGATCCAATCTAGACACCATCACGGAGGGGTTCACCAGTTCCATTGGTGCCTCTCCGATGATGCGTGAGTAGTTCTTTGTAGACCTAAAGGTCCGTAGTTAGTAGCTAGATGGCTTCCTCTCTCTATTTTATTATAAATACAATGGTCTCTTGGAGATCCGTATGATCTAACTCTTTTTGCGGTGTGTTTGTTGGGATCCGATGAACTTTGAGTTTATGATCAGATCTATATTTTTATATCCATGAAAGTTATTTGAGTTTCTTTGATCTCTTATATGCATGATCTCTTATAGCCTTGTATTTCTTCTCCGATATTTCGGTTTTGTTTGGCCAACTTGATCTATTTATCTTGCAATGGGAAGAGGTGCCCGGTAGTGGGTTCGATCTTACGGTGCTTGATCCCAGTGACAGAAAAGGAACCGACACATATGTATCGTTGCCACTAAGGATAAAATGACGAGATCCATATCTAATGCGATAGATTAATGGATCTTGTCTACATAATGTCATCGTTCTTAATGAATTACTCCGTTTTTCCATGAACTTAATACAGTAGATGCATGCTGGATAGAGGTCGATGTGGAGAGTAATAGTAGTAGATGTAGGCAAGAGTCGGTCTACTAATCTTGGACTTGATGCCTATGTAATTATCATTGCCTGGATATCATCACAATTATTTGAGGTTCTATCAATTGCCCAACAGAAATTTGTCTACCCACCGTTCGCTATTTTTCTCGAGAGAAGCCACTAGTGAAACTTAAAGCCCCGGGTCTTCTTTCTCATATATTTGCATTTGCGATCTACTTTTTCCTTGCATTTATTTTCAGATCTACTAAACCAAAAATACCTTGGTGTAATTTATTGTTATTTCTTTTATTTGGCGTTCGATCTATCAATCTACTACAAATTCCTCACGTCTGTTTTGCCTATCTTGAGGCGCCATACCCCGAAAGGGATTGACAACCCCTTTGACACGTTGGGTTGTGAGAAGTTGTTATTTGTGTGCAGGTGTTGTTTACGTTGTGTTGCTTGGTTCTCCTACTGGTTCGATAACCTTGGTTTCACATCTGAGTGAAATACCTACCACCGATGTGTTGCATCATCCCTTCCTCTTTGGAGAAAAACCGATGTAGCTTTAAGCGACATCGGTGGTACTTCGGATGCTAATGTAATCGAGCACTCCTGAAAGTTGTGCCAGAGCTTCGAAGATGACATAAACACTACATACGTGATTTTTTTATAATGGGGGTATCGTGACTTGCACGGTGTAAGAACTTCTGATACATAATAAACTGGTTTTGGATGGGAAATTTATGAACCTCTTCCTCTCGTTCAACAAAGAGCACAACACTCACAACCTGGTGAGTTGCTGTGATATAAAGCCACATTGGCTCGCCCACACTTGGAGCGGCTAGGACTGGATTGCCCAATAATAGGGTCTTTATTTCTTCCAATTCGACTGTGGACGCATCCGTCCATTTGAAGTTGTCCGTGTGCCTGAGTAGTCTATAGAGTGGTAATGCTTTTTCTCCCAGTCTAGAGTTGAATCGACTTAAGGCCGCTACACATCCTGCTAGCTTTTGGACCTATTTTAGATCGGTTGGTGTAGCCAACTATGACAAGGCTCGAATTTTGGTTGGGTTTGCTTCAATTCCTCTATGGGATACAATGAACCCCAATAGCTTTCCGGCTGGAGCGCCGAAGACGCATTTTTCCAGATTGAGCCATATATCATATGTTCGGAGGCTGTTGAACGTGAGGTGGAAATCGTCCACGTGTGATTCGATGTGCTTAGTCTTGATGAATACGTCAACCACGTATGCCTCCACTGTCTTGCCAATTTGTTTCTCTAAGCACGTTTGAATCATGCGTCGATACGTGGCACCAGCGTTTTTGAGCCCGAAAGGTATGGTGTTGAAGCAGAAAGGCCCATGCGGAGTGATAAACGCCGTTGTGGCCTGGTCGAATTCCTTCATTTTTATCTGATGCTACCCAGAGTAAGTGTCCAGGAAGCATAGTGAGTCATGTCCTGCTGTCGCATCGATGATCTGATCCAGTGGCGGAGCCAGGAAAAATACGGAGGGTGTGCACACCTAAAAAAATTATTTCTACCTAATCCAAGTGTCATACAACAGTCGGCAAAATATAATACAAATGGCTCAATCAAGTCAAACAACATTATAGTTCCCAAATATTCCAAATTTGCAACATTGCAAATACAAAGTCTTGCATGAAAGATACACATATGGTGCAAACTACAACCCTAAGTAACTCGACGACATTCCTTTGCCATGAAATCTTCAACTATTTCTTCCTCGCTTACTTTCAACCACACATCTCACACAATGAATGTCAGTATGTCACTAAGCAATTGTTCTTGATGTCAGGACCCCGATCCTAAGTCACACAGGTCTAGCCTGTAACACATCATATCACCTTGCGGCCTCACGCACGGTATCCCCGCGGGTGCCAGCTTACCTGGCCCGTGAACGTTTGCGCATTTTGGCACACGTATATAATAGTGTCGCTAGCATCCATATGACAGAGAACCCGGGCCGACATGACCAGTTATAAACCAAAAGTGGCACTAAATTACAGAGACAGGCATACATGACCCAGCAACGAACGTGTCGGTCATCAACGTATGATCCCAAGTCGTAGCAAGCTACAAGGACTTAAAGGATCAATGCGTGAAATTTCCCCTAAGGGACAGACACAGGAACGAAGAAGGACACATGCCGGCCAGCCTAAGTGTTCCGGAGCAGTAGCAAGCTACCAAGGCTCAATGGAAGCACTAGGAGACATTTCCCTGTAAGGTAGGCTACCTAGGGTAAACAACTAGGTGTCGGATCCCACACATAGCAATGCACATTACACGAACGCATAACATGCAAGTATGTGTTGTACAACATGGCATCACAACATAACTCAAAAACTCATATAGATAAAGGCCCAAAAGAGCCATCATAGCATTTATTACAAACAAAGGTCACATAACCCAACATACAGAGCATACAGGCAACGGAAGCATAACATGTCTGAGTACAGACACCTACAAATGAAAAAGGCTAAGAAGCATAACTATCTACAAGACCCTCCAAGGGTACAAGATCGTGGCTGAGGTAACAAGCTAAACGTCGAAGTCCACGCGGAACCACTAGCGAGACTGAAGTCTCTCTTCAAAGACGTAAATTAAGCAAACGTGAGTACAAAGGTACTCAGCAAGACTTACATCAGAACTAACTACATATGCATCAGTATCAACAAAGGGATGGTGGAGTTTGACCGCAGCAAGCCAGCTTTGACTCGGTGGCTATCCTGAACTACGACTGCAAGTAACTCTTTGAGGTGGTGCACACGAGTCCACATATTCACCAACCAATACACCACTATGGATCCGCTCCCGTCTCCCTACGAGAAGGCCATCCATAGCACTCACGCTTATCTTCCGTGTTTTAGAGTATCCACTTTCACTTGTCTATGAACTGTAATAGACAACCCAGAAGTCCATTTCCGCGGACACGGCTATTCGAATAGATCATATATAACCCTGCAGGGGTGTACTTCTTCACACACGCTCTCACCACTTACCGCCGTTTACACGACATGTACTCGGCAACCTTCATGCGGAAGCCCAACAAGGGTGTCGGCCATCACCTGACTAACCACACAAGTCCCTAGTCCAGATTTATCGCCTATTTGGGTTACAGCCGTGGGGAGATCCGGCCGGGGTGTCTCTCACGGCCCCAAACGATGTGTATAGGGTTCCCGCATCACCAAACGGGCGACCAGTACACCGTGCCACGTACCTGCCGCATCACAGCCCACCCCGAGGTTCAGCGCTGCGCACGACCTCCATTAAACTACAAACACCAGAAACTAGTTGCAACTCCTGGACAGAGGACAAGGGCAGTTAATAAGTCGAGAGAGCTTGGAGCGGCCGGAGCCCAATGTGTGGTAGTAACTGTTCATGGATCAACCAACACAGAACTCAGTTCATGAGGATGGCTGCAATGAGACAACCCACCATGTACTCCTACATGGTCTCTCATCGCTACCTTTACCAAATCGTATTCACACACTTAGCTCTAACACAATAGGACATGTTCATCACCCTTCCAATTCATCCCCGATGAATCAGACCTGACACAACTCTAAGCAATAGCAGGCATAACCAGAAAGCATGAATGAGTAGCCACAACATGGCTCAAACAACTCCTACTCATGCTAGTGGGTTTCAACTATTTACTATGGCAATGACGGGTCATGCAAAGGAAAGGGGTTCAACTACCGCAGCAGGTAACAATTGAAGCGTTGTTGTCCTAATGCAGTAAAAGAGAGCAAGAGCGAGAGAGTGGGGTTGTATCGGAATGCTCAATGGGGTTTTGCTTTCCTAGCACTTCTGAAGATATCATTGGGTCTTCATCAGTGTCATCGATCACATCGTCGGAACAGCGTCTATTGAGAGAGGGCAAACACCGGCAAACAAGGGAGAACACAATCAATGCAATGCGACAATATGATGCATGATCATGACATGGCAATATGCTGTTGATTGAGCTAATGCAACTAGCAACCATATTAAATGAAGTTGATTTGAACCAAAGGTTCAAATTCAAACTCCATATGTGATTATTTAAATGCCATTTAATTGATTTGACCTGAATAGCAGGTTTATCTTGTTCAAACATGCATGAAAATACCATAAACAGATTCCTTGAATTTTTCTGATGAATTTTAATATATAAATTATTTTCATCTGAGTTATAGATTATTTTCTGTGATTTTTAGAAGTTTTAGCTATTTTCTGGAATAAATAAATCATTTCTTATTTATTTAAATTTCCAGAAAACACTTATTGCGTCAGCATGATGTCACTGTGATGTCAGCAGTCAACAAGGGCTGGTCCAGGTCAAACGTGACGTGTGGGGTCCACACGTCAGTGACACAACAGTTAAACATGCTTAACTAAACTTAACTGAAGATTAAACTAAACTAAATAGGCACATGAGCCCACATGTCAGTGTCTCAATGATTAACTAAAATTAGTTTAGTAACTAAACTAATTTAGTAGGGGCCTGGGTCCACCTGTCATCGACCTAGGGGGGTCATTAGCACTAATTAACGCGTACCCACCGGAGTGACTCGTCGGCGACCACAATCCGCGGCGGTGTCTCGCCGGAGTGGCTCGGGTTTCACGTACAAGGGGCAGTTTCGGGCGCGGTTAGTCCCGTTGGAAAGCTGGCACTCGGCCGCATCAAACGGTGCAAGCTGTACGAGCTGAGGTGGTTGGGAACAGCGCCGGCGATGAGCGAGGCGGCGGCCGGAGTACGGGCTCGGTCATGCGTGAGGCTGCAGTGCGCGGAGAGGCTAGCTGAGGTGATCTACAGGCTCCTGGGAACTCCAGGAGTTCAACTACGTGCTCGGACGCAGATGAAACAAGCCATGTCCGTGGCGGCGACATGGCCGGCGGGCGGGAGCTCTTGGCTCTGGTGGAACTGGGGCTATGCGGTGCAAAAGAGGCAGGGAAGAGAGGGGTTCGGAGCGGAAGGTCACAACGATGCCGATGAGGAGGTCATCAAGCCCAGGGAGGTCCTGGTGGTGCCGAATCGACGGCGAGGCAGTCGACGGCTGGAGGTTGAAGACGAGCGCGGTGACGGCGAAGCAGAGCCCCCCGGCGTCCCGTAGCTCGGTGGAGAGGATGAGAAGGACGCGGCGGTGCTTCTGAGCTCCACGGCAGGGCGAGGGGTGGCCGGTGGGCGCGGTGGAGCGGCTGCGGCGCTTCGGCCATCGCGTGAGGGAGCAGAGGAGGGGGAAGGGGATCTAGATAGAGGGAGGAGGAGTGACAGAGAGAGGCAGGGAGGTGCGTGGCAACCTCAAGACGACGAGGAGACAGGCAGAGAGGTAGGAGGTGGCCACGGCGTGTGCCGGCGCGCGGCGGCCATGCGCCCCTCGTCCTCCTGGCGAGAGGTGGGAGATGACTGGCATCGGCCAGTTGGGCTGGGTCGTTCTGGGCCACCAGGTAAGTGGGCCTCGGGTAAGCTTCTCTCTCTCTTTCTAATTTCTGTTTTCTATTTTCTTTCTTTGTAAACTTTAGGGCCTTGCTAAAAATGCCAGGGCATTTCCAAAAATCATGAAACCAAGCATGGCTAGTGTTTAGAATAAATCTAAAAGTAAACATTTTAGTTTATGATTATTTGAGCATTTAAAATAATATATAATATTTAAATGCCCAATGCAAATAAGGTATAATTTAATTCAAAAATCCAGAATGGTCCTAGAAATATGTGCAACATTTTTGGCAGAGGTTTTTAATCAATCCAAAAATGATGAACTTTTCCAAAGGGCATTTTGGGTTCATTGAAAAAGATTTTAATTTGACCCTAGTTGAATTCATTTAGTGCTAGGGTTTGAACATCCCCATTTCCAGTTTCTGAGAAATTTAAACATGATGCACAGACAAGTGCTATCCTAGGGCAAGGTAAAGCTAGGGATGTGACACTTGAGATCATCACCCATATTATTTCTCAACTTATTTTTCACTACATTCATTGTCGAAAATTCTCTTTCAACACTCGTCGTGGCCACCGGTAAGATTAATACCAATTTTATAAGCATATAGACCAAATCATAGAGAACATGTTTTGGGGAATCAAGCATTTTACAAAATAGTATCAAGTACTCGAAGCAGCAACTTTTGCAAAATAACATATATCAATCTTCATGATTTGTGGGGTGAAAGCCAATAATTTAGCATATATCAATGGTTTTAAAATGTGCAAAATAATTTTGCAAACTAGTATCAAGTATTGGAAGCAGCTAAGCAGGAACAAGATGCATCACATTTTTGGTGAAGCTTGGAATGGAACCTCACCTTGCTTTGTTGAACTAGAGGATGGGATGTGAGGTGGAGCTTGGATACGCAGCTGCAGCTTGGGGAGGCGTCGAAGCGCCGACGATGGTGAAGTGTGCCGTGGGTGGATCGATCAGGCGAGCTGGGCAGCGGAGCGGAGAGAGGAGGAGAGCGGCAACTTGAGGGGCTACGGGCGGAGGGTCGACGGCAAGGAAGAGCCAGAACTAGAAGGCGGTGTGGGAACGTGGCGGCATGCAAGGGCCGACTGCGACTAGGCGACCAGGCATGGCGGCGTGCAAGGGCAGCCTCATTGCCCTGCTTCTCAGTTCTCGTGCACGGGGTCTGGGTCTCTAGAAGGAAGACCTACTCAGCTAGGATAGTGGGCCTTAGAAAGTAAATCTACTATATGGTAAAAAACAAATTCTAAATATTCTGGGTGGGCCACGGCCCACCGTGCCTACACGCTGCCTCCGCCAATGATCTGATCGATGCGGGGCAACGGAAAAGGATCCTTAGGGCAAGCCTTGTTTAAGTCTTTGAAATCGACAAAAAGGTGCCAGGATTTATCCTTCTTCGGCACCATGACCAAATTGGCTAGCCAATCCGGGTGTTTGATTTCTCTGATGAACCCGGCTTCAAGTAATTTGGCCAGCTCCTCCCCCATAGCTTGTCTTTTGGGTTCGGAAAATCTTTGAAGTGATTGCTTGGCCAGTTTGAACCCCTTGATGATGTTGAGGCTGTGTTCGGCCAGCCTGCGGGGGTTCCCACGCATGTCTGAAGGATGCCAGGCAAATATATCCCAGTTTTCGCGTAGGAATGCGCATAGGGCGGTGACTACCATCGGGTCCAGCTGTGCTCCAATGGATGTCGTTTTATTAGGGTCCGTCGAATGTACCTAAAATTTAACAATTTCATCTGCTGGCTTGAAGGAGGTGTATTTAGACCTTTTTATAGAGGACCACATCATCCTTGTCTACTGTGAATCGCAAGGTGGTTAATTCTTCGGTCGTGAAGGCTTCAGATAGTGCCTAAAAGGCCAAGGATGTGGTATTATTTTCAACACGGAGTACTCTGTCCGGATCACTCGTGACTGTGATTATTCCATTAGGCCCTAGCATTTTAAGCTTCATGTACCCGTAATGGGGTATGTCTTGAAAGCGTGAGAAAGCATCTTGCCTTAGAACGGCGTGGTGTCCCCTGTCGAAGGGAACAATGTGAAAGGGTAGCTCTTCTTACCTATAATTATCAGGCGTGCTGAATACTGCATCGAGTTTGATTCTTCCTGAACATCGGGCCTCTCGGTTGGGGATAATTCCTCGAAAGGTTGTGTTACTTTTTGTCAATGGAGGCTTTATCTACCTACATTTTGTCGACCGTGTCCTCGTATATGAGGTTAAGTCCACTGTCGCCATCCATGAGCACTTTAGTAAGGCGAAAGCCGTCTACTATTAGGTTTAGTACAAGAGCGTCTGGTGCTCGGACTGATCGGACCCGTGGTGCGTCGTCAACGGTGAAGGTAATTACTGTGTCGTTCCATGGGCTCGTCATGGTTATTTGGTGGACTCGGTGAGTTCGCGAAGTGCTCTCTTATGCCGATTATTTGAACAGAAGGTCTCAAAGACCGTGAGGATATTAAGATCGTCCTCCTTTGGAGTTGTGGTGGCGAAGATGGTTTCACCACTTTTGGCTACCTACTGGAATACCCAGCACGCTCGAAGGCTATGAGTTGGGACTGTGCCAGAGATCGCATGTATCGGGCAGGGCTTGTCTAGAACTTTGTTAATAATGGACTTGTATCCCGCAAAGTCTTTATTTTTCTTGCCGACGGGCTTATGATCGGATGCCCCGCAAGGGTATGTCCGTTTTGCTTTAGCGGTATATTGCCCGAAGACAGACTATTCCAGATGGGTGTTTTGGGCCTTCCATGTACTTTCCATCGCACAATACTTTCGTACTAAGTGCGACAACTCTGTGAAACTCTGTACCCAACGGTGGCTGAGGGCGTTCAAGAATCCCTCGTCCGTGCAATTGCGATGAAAGAACGGAACCGCATCGTCGTCGCAGCAGTCTTTAATCTTGTTTTTAACAAGTAGGAACCTGGCCCAGAAGTGATGGACCGTCTCCTCAGGTTGCTGCCGCACATACGCCAAGTCACATATGTTTGGAAGGCCAGAATTGCTTCGCGAGTATTGATTGTGGTGGGTGCGTGTGGACAATTTTGAATCCCAACCCAATATAGTATCCGGAGTTCGCAAAGTCTTATGTGTTGATGACTCGGGCCCGGGAGGGTCGGAGCGCTCCCCGGGCTCCGTGTTTGACCCTGGGCTCGGAGGACGTGGAGTCCCGCCCGAAGGAAGGGTATCCGGCTCAATGGGTTTGGAGACCTGAAAACAGCTGATCTCCAATTCGAGAGGGAAGTGTTTTAGGCTCCTTCCTCGACGGCCGCCACCAGATGAGTGATCGGGGAGGAATTGTCTTCCCCCCTTGTCGGGTTTAGGCCAGATCCGATCGTTGGCCACTGAAAGCCCTAGGGTGGCGATGTGATCTAGAAGGTCGTTTAAGGATGAGGTATCCACCGGATCCTGTTTTTCACAGTGTTTGAGGCCGATGTACGAGTAATGCTCGAACGCGTCTGCCTTAACAGCCATGCGGGCTCATATCCTGAATCCGCTGAGCTGGAGGACCTGACCAAAATTCAGGCTTTACCCAGAGGTGATGTCGTCATTGATTACGAGATGAGCCACAGATCGCTTCTCGTGACTTCACAGCGGAGTTCTCCATGAAAGCACCATTGTCGGTGTCAAAATAGGCAGATCTGAGGTATGGGGCCCAAGCTGCGTATCTGAGGATCAGTGGTAGCAGGGGGAGACAAGCACACGATGTTTACCTAGGTTCAGGCTCTCGCGATGGATGTAATACCCTACTTCCTACTTGACTGATCTTGATGGATATGGAGATTACAAGAGTTGATCTACCTCGAGATCGTGATGGCTAAACCATAGATGTCTAGCCTATGATTGTTATGTTAGTCTATACAGACTAAACCCTCCGGCTTATATACACACTGGAGGGGGCCTAGGGTTGTACAAAGTTGACTTGAGGAGGAAGGAATCATTACATCTGGACACCAAAATTTTCCTTTCTACATACATAGGAGTCCCACCCGGATACGGGGGACGGTCTTCTGCTTTATCCTCACGACGCATCAGCCCGACCCACCACCAGTAGTCCGGACACTCGAGGACCCCCAAATCCGGGACTCCCTCAGCATGCTGACCTCCCTTCCTCGTGGAGCCACGTTCTCTATTTTAACACAATGGCCCACCCGTATCCCCACTTGGTTGGTTCACTTTGTCGAGTTGAACCAAAAGATGCCCCCAAGCATGAATTTACCTAATTTTCAAAGATTACTAGAGAGAATGCGGTATGTGCTTTTCTTGTTGGTTGCATATTTGCAAATGTAATGTTGTTGTGTCTGCATTATTGCCATCAGATGGATGTTATCCATTGCCGGGCCTTCCCTTTTAAATGTCCATTCGACATAAAAATTCTTGCCCTGCCAGTTTCTGAGAATTTCATACTGCTGAGACCAATGAATATTTTTCGAAGACAGGCCGCGTGTGCATTGTTTCTCCTCTCTCGATCGATCTAAGCTCAAAAGTTGAGGTCCTAATGAAGTATCTATCTTATTCACATTAGAATTAACATAAAATTCAAATATAGAATATGATTAAACCAATTTCCACATATATCTCGAGGAATAACTATTGGACTTAGGATAATTTTTTTGTTATGTATCATTAATTATTGGTTAATACATCAATATGTTCATCAAATAATGGAATACACTATTTCTTGTTCTTCCTTTTCTCGCCATTCATTTTTATCAATCGTTATCAATATTTTTTGTGAAAATCATACATATTTGAATCGATACCTGAAACTATAGATGATGTTAATGATGCTCAATGGTTGCATATCTTGTTATCCATCTTTATATTTGTTTTCAAGTCTGCTCATGTTATGTTTCAACAGAAAGCTTATTTTTTCTAAAAATAAAATTGAACATATAAACATTGCGTCATGATGATCGATGTTTTCACGAGTATGAGAATTTTTTCTAAGATAAATTTAGATTATTCATATATATCAATAGATGTACGTGTTTCCCTAAGAAAATGGAAGTGTTAGCCTCCCTTATAATCTAAGATGTATGTGGACCTGTTTTATATATGCAAGGATTTAGTGGGTTCTTTATGTGCGTATGGACTTCAATATGCATCTTCTTTTGGAAATTTGTCAATGTGCTAGACACCTTGGTTGGTACCTTGTTTTTTACCAGTGTCATGAGGGAGCAACACGATGAGGGAACAGAGCAGAGCAACATCAGAGCAAATGTCATGAGGAGGGCCAGAGCAGAGCAACATGATACATCTCCAACATATCTATAATTTTTTATTGTTCCATGCTATTATATTATCTGTTTTGGATGTTTAATGGGCTTTAATATGCTCTTTTATATTATTTTTGGGACTAACCTATTAACCGACGGCCCAGTGCCAATTCCTGTTTTTTTTCCTATTTCAGTGTTTTGCAGAAAAGGAATACCAAACGGAGTCGAGACAGAACGAAACCTTCGGGAGGATATTTCTTGGACCGAAAGCAAACCAAGAGACTTGGAGTTGAAGTCTGGAACTCCACGAGGCGGCCAAGAGGCAGGAAGGCGTGCCCCCACCCTCGTGGGTCCCTTGTATCTCCATCGACATACTTATTTCGGCTATATATAATCTTATATCCTAGAAACATCAGGCATTGCGACGAAACCACTTTTCCACCGCCGCAACCTTTTGTACCCGTGAGATCCCATCTTGGGGCCTTCTCCGGCGCTCTGCCGGAGGGCGAATCGATCATGGAGGGCTTCTACATCAACACCATAGCCCCTCCGATGATGTGTGAGTAGTTTACCACAGATCTTCGGGTCCATAGTTATTAGCTAGAGGAGTTCTTCTCATTCTTTGATTATCAATACAAAGTTCTCCTCGATGTTCTTGGAGATCTATTCGATGTAATATTCTTTTGCGGCGTGTTTGCCGAGATTCAATGAATTGTGGATTTATGATCAATTTTATCTATGAATAATATTTGGTTCTTCTCTGAATTCTTATATGCATGATTTGATATCTTTGCAAGTCCCTTCGAATTATCGATTTAGTTTCTCCTACTAGATTGATATTTCTTGTAATGGGAGGAGTGCTTAGCATTGGCTTCAATCGTGCGGTGTCCTTTCCAACTGACAACACGGGCAGCAAGGCTCGTATTGTATTGTTGCCACCGAGGATAAAAGGATGGAGTTTATATCAAATTTCTTGAGTTTATCCCTCTACATCATGTCATCTTGTGTAATACGTTACTCTGTTTTTATGAACTTGATACTCTAGATGCATGCTAGATAGCGGTCGATGTGTGGAGTAATAGTAGTAGATGCAGAATCGTTTCTGTCTACTTGACACGAACGTGATGCCTATATTCATGATCATTGCCTAGATATTCTCATACCTATGCGCTTTTCTATCAATTGCTTGGCAGTAATTTGTTCACCCACCGTAATTTATGCTATCTTGAGAGAAGCCACTAGAGAAACCTATGGCCCCCGGGTCTATCTTCTATCATATAAGTTTCCAATCTATAACTATAGTTTCCTATTTATTTTATTTTGCAATGTTTACTTTCCAATCTATACAACAAAAATACCAAAAATATTTATCTTATTATCTTTATCAGATCTCACCTTTGTGAGTGGCCGTGAAGGGATTGACAACCCCTTTATCGCATTGGTTGCAAGGTTCTTGATTGTTTGTGTAGGTACTAGGTGACTTGCATGTTATCTCCTACTGGATTGATACCTTGGTTCTCAAAAACTGAGGGAAATACTTACGCTACTTTGCTGCATCACCCTTTCCTCTTCAAGGGAAAACAAACGCATGCTCAAGAGGTAGCAAGAAGGATTTCTGGCACCGTTGCCGGGGAGATTTACGCCAAGTCAAGACATACCAAGTACCCATCATAAACTCTTCTCCCTCGCATTACATTATTTTCCATTCGCCTCTCATTTTCCTCTCCCCCACTTCTAAAACGTTTTCAGACAAACACAAAAATATTTGCCTTCTTTTCGTTTGCTTTTTTCTCGTTCGATCTTATGTTTGCTCGTGTTGCCATGTGCCTTCTATTTGCTTGCATCTTCGCTTGCTGAAGATCTGTCTATAGATCCTCATCCGCTTGCTAATATTTTTAAGAGATCCAACTATGATGAACCAATTGCTAGTGAGTTTAGTGCACTAGATTATCTTTATGAGGTTTTGCTTGAAGTTCGTGAATCTAAAAATTGTGATGAAGTGTTGAAAGAAGAGATTTATGAAATGATTTGTCGGGGAAACTGATCCACCCACGAACACCTATGGGGACGGAGCCCCTTTTCGGTACGGCAGGGAGCGGAGATCGCGCGAAGAGCAGATCGAGGCGAGACACACGAGCAGTTTACCCAGGTTCGGGCCGCACGGATGCGTAAAACCCTACTCCTGCTTTGTGGATTGTATTGATGTTCTTGCTCGGGAGCGCTGAGAGCTACAGTACACTTCAGCAGCTAACGAGACCGAGTGTGAGAGCGTTCGAATGTCTAACCCCCCTCTACGTTGCGCATGGGCCTCCTTTTATATGCTCAAGGGGTCACCGACAGGTGGCAACGCAGTTGAGGGTAAAAATGGAAAAAGGGTGGTAGTTGGTACAGTGCTTTATACGTAACCCTGATGGTAGGGGACAAGGGCATTAAATGCCCATCGCCGTCGCCCAAACAGTGCAAAAAGGGCCGTCTGGGGCACCACCGTTCGCCACGATGGCAGCCTTGTCAGCGCCGCTTGCCACCGCGTACCCCTGGCTGCACAGCCTTCCGCCACATGCGCCTGGAAGGGTCCCAGAGCGACACGTGGATGGATGTGTTGGAGCGCGGGTACTGAGTGGAAGCTTGCCGCGGCAAGCGCCTTGCCGCGGTCGCTATCTTTTCGCTTCCGGGAGCTTGTCGCTCACCGGGCCTTGCCGGGACGCGTGGCACGTCGCGGCAAGTTTCTTGAGATGCCTTGGTTGGCCTTCCCGGCAAGCTCCTCTTGCCAGGTTCTTGCGCCTTGAGTAGTCTTGTGCCTTGAGTGGCCTTCCCGGCAAGCTCCTCTTGCCGGGGCCTTGTCTCCTTGGCTTGGATACTTTGTTCTTGAATGGCTCCAAAGGAACCACAGAGGTCCTTGGCGGTCACCTGGCCAGCCTTGGCACGGGACGCTGCGACTACCCGTGCACAAGTTCGGGATACTAGGGTACCCCTACTTTAGTACACCGACAGGAGCCCCTGGGCCAAGGCCATACACGGTGTCGAGCGCTGTTGGGCCAGCCCCAAAACAGTGCACGGGCACGCGCGGCCTGGGTCGTGCCGTATCTTTCTCCGTATCCACCGCGCCCTCCCTTAACGACACGCGTTTAATGCGGCGTCGTGGGAGAGATCGTGGGCAGTTTCTTTATTCGGAAATGCGGAACGTCCGCCCCCTCCCTCCTTATAAGCAGGGGAAACAAGGGCAGTTCGTCCATCCGCCCGTTGCTACTCCTTGAAAACCTCCGCCGCTCCCCTTCTTCCCGAAGCCGAAGGAGAGCAGCTCTCAGCCCCCCATCGCCACCAGCACCACCAGCACCGTCGACCTCCCTCACCGCTTCCGCCATGGCTCCAAAAGGCGAGAAGGGGAAGACTGTGAAGTCGACCGAGGCGCTGCGGCTCGCGGCATTGCGAAAGAAGCGGGCGGTCTTCCCCACCAAGCTTGCCGCGAAGGAGCTGAGGGAGAACTTCTACCTTTTCTGGCCGGGGGAGACGCGGACGCATCCGCGCATGAAGGTACTCCCAGCCGTCGCTTGCAACATGTATCCGAATGGATACGCTTTCTTCGCCTTGTTCTTCTACTGCGGGCTCTGCCCGCCTTTCTCTGAATTCTTCTGCGATATCATGAACACCTATGGGCTCTACCTCCTTGACTTCACCCCCAACGTCGTTCTGACCATGGCAGTTTTCGCACATCTCTGCGAAAACTTTGTCGGAGTCAATCCCAACGTAGCCCTTTTCCGCCACTTCTTTACGCCTCGAGTTGAGAGTGGAGAGCCTTTATCCGGCGGAGTCTCCTGGATCTCGAGGGTCCAGAAGAAGGAAGCTTATCTGGAAGGGAAGCTCCGCAGCAAATGGGAGGAATGGAGAGCCAATTGGTGTTGGATCGTCGAGGAGGACTCGCAGCCATTTACTGCCCGGCGCCAAGCCCCAGTAAGACACGGCAAGGATTGGAGCGACTTGGCCCCGGAAGACAGCAGGCTGAAGATCGCCACCGCACGGATCCAACGTCTCAGGACTGCCGGGCTCACCGTGGGCGCAGTTGGCCAGATTTTCTTCGCCACCGCATCGCCCCCTTGCAAGAGAGGAAGAGGCCCGCTTGGGAGTTCGAGAACGCGGCGGATATTGTGAGGTTGTGCCCGGGCCTCAATTATAACTTCACTGTCCTGGAGCTCAACGCGATGCTCCTGGAGCTGTTCAAATATGACCCCGACCATCCTGAGGTCTTCAGGTTGCCGAAGTGTGTCGTCCCACTGTGCAATAATTCTGCGCTCAGCCGCATCCGTGCGATGATGCCGCTGTGCGACTCTCATGGGATCAACCCAACTTGGCAAGAGCCTACTGAGGAAGCCGTGCAGGCGTTCTTCGACAACCTGGAAGAAACGCCAATCCACTCCGACGAGAAGAAAGGCCTCACCCGCGACCCCACTGACCAGGAGATGGCGTACATTGCCACCAGGCTGGAAGAGGCGGCGGTGGCCAGGGCCGCAGGTGAGTTTGGTTTCACTCCAGAGGAGGCAGATGCAGCAGAGGCGGCAAGCCTCGCCGAGTGAGAGGATTTTATCGGCGCGGGAAAGGTTGTCGGCGAGGAAGAGCCTGCCGTGACCGTCGCCGAGCCAAGCGAGCCCGCCGAGCGTGACGCTGAGTCAAGCGAGCCCGTCGAGGACACGAGCGGCTCGCTACAGATCGCCTCCTCCTCCTCGTCGTCTTCAGGCAGCTCGCCACCAGCAGAGCCTCCAGCTCCACCAAGAAGGCGTCTCCGCAAGGCCGGGGACGTAACGGAGCGGCAGACGGGCCAACAGTTGCCGCGCCGCGCGACACACTCCACCGCGGCAAGCAAGGTTGCCGCAGGAGCACCTCGCGCATCTGCTGCGACTGGAGCGGGGTCTTCCGAGACCGCCGCTTCTGCCCCTGCTGCTCCTCACTCCTCGGCGGCAGCCGGAGCGGGGTCGTCACAGACCGCCGCCACTGCTCCCGCCAAGCGGCCAAGGGAGCCTACTCCTCCGCCTCCTCGCGCCGGGACGCATGAGCCAGACTTCGACTTCTCTGCGCTCAGCTCCGACGAGGAAGAAGAAGAGTAAGATTTTTTTGTTCTTGTATTTCTTCAATTCTTGCTGTTTGGTCTTGTATCTCCTTTGCCTCACTCTGAACCTGTTCCCTTTTTCAGAACTCTGGCCCAGAGGGCGGCAAAGAGAGCCAAGGCCCCGGTGATTGTCATTGAGGACGAGCCTACCGCGACGGCAGGGGGTGCGCCTGAGACAAACTTGCCGGACCCGGCAACTGGTCATAGGAGCAACCCCCAGCGCAGCCCCCAGCGTAAGTGTTTGGTTTGCTTTCCCCTGTTAGGCGCGCGTGGGTGTTCTATCTTTGCTGACGTCTTGTTTGTTGATTTGTGTAGGAGCAGAGCAGCTACTACAGGAGCGCCCGGAGACCGCCCCAGACGTGCCTTCTGCTTCAACTACGCCGCCAAGGGAAAGCTCTCCGGCAAGGGTTTCCCCGGCAAGGGAGAGTCCTCCGGCAAGGGGGAGCTCTCCGGCGAGGGACAGCACCAGCGGCCCTCCGCCGGCGGAGACCACGACTACGCCGCCAAGGGAGAGTCCCCCGGCAAGGGACACCGCCGAGGAGCCGGCTCGCTCAGGTAATCCCCTTGCTTCAAACTTCCCTTGGGCTTTTCTTCTTTTGATTCTTCTTTTTGGATATTTGCTTGACCGTTTTTCTTTCCTTTTTCGGATGTCAGATCCATCTGCCACTGAGCTGATGGAGAGTGAAGTTATCGCTGACGATCCTGCCGGCGTAGAGGCCGCCAAGGCTGCCGCCGCAGCAGCTGGCGAGGGGGCTGGCGATTGCACTGACGGCCCTGAGGCCGCAGGAGCGCCATGCGCTACACCGACCGCTGAGCCCTCCGCTGCTGCCGCAGCCCCCGGCTCCGAAGAGCCCGAGCTAGGCGCCTACTTGAAGGCCGGCGACAACGTTTTCATTAAGCTCCCCTAGGCCTCAAGCTCCAGGGTGCCGATCGAGGGAGAAGTCTTCGACAGAGAGATGCTCGCCTCCGCCGGGCTGACGCTTGTCGACGCGCCGAGCAGCAGCGGCGAGTCCGAGGAGGAGCGGCTGCTGCGGAAGCTATTGTCACTCTACCGTGCCCGGGAGGCCAAGCTGGAGTCCCGCGAGGCGCTTGCCGCGAGGGCGGGAGTGGATATGGAGAAGCGCGTAGAAGAGCTCCGGGGCCTTCACCAAGCAGCTCTCTGGTCCTTGGCGGAGGAGCGGGAGCAGCTTGCCGAAGAGCGAACGGCCTTCTTTCTTGAGAAGGCCGAAGTCGGAGAGCAACAGCGGCTTGCCGCTGAAAAGTTATCCACGCAGGAGGGCGAGCTGGCGCAGCAGAAGATCAACCTCGACGCTCACGAGGAGGAGCTTACCGCGCGTGCACAATCACTTGGCGGGGCCTTCCAAGAAGCAAAGGACGCTGCCGCAGCTGCCGAGACCGCCAAGAAGGAACTGGAGCGAAGGTGGCACATCTGGAGGCCGACCTCAAGACGAGCGGCGAGGAGCTTGCCGCGCTCAAGCATGAGCGCGAGAAGGACGCCCACAGCCACTCGGAGTTGCAGGTCCGCCTCGCCGAGAAGGGCAAGGAGCTCGCAGCCGCCAAGGATTCCAGCGCCGATCTGGAGTTGAAGCTGACCACCTTGACCCAGACGCTGGACGGCGCCAGGGAGCGAGAGGCGACCCTGAAGGAGGAGATCAGGGCTGAGAAGGCGTTGCTGGAGAGTGCTGCCGTCACCCAGAACATCTTCAGGGAGACCGTCGAGCACTGGACGGAAGGTCTTGTCAACGCTGCCGCAGACATCGATGGGGAGCTGGCGCAGCTGGGGGCGGAGTATCTCGGGTATTCCTCCGACGAGAATCTCCACCCCAACGCCAAGCTCACCCTATTCTTCAAGGGCGTGGCGACGGCCCTCCAGCAACTTTGGGAGAAGATCCCAAAGCAGCTGGCGGACGAGTCGCGCAAGCTCTGCGCGGGCGCCCTGCAAAAGGTGCTGATGAAGGTGGCCTTCCGCAACCCTGGCCTCAACCTCACCAACGTCCTCAGGTCCCTGCCGCCGGACGCTGATCTGGACGCGCTCAAGGCCCTTGTCGCACCTATCGTGGACAAGGTGAGCGGCATCAAGAGGGTTGAGGGCGATCGCGCAGATTAGGCATGCCCATTTTCTTCTTTCCTTGTCGCTACTGATCATGTCATGAGAACAATTTGTTAGAGCTACGACAAGCCACTTGTAATATAACTTTATTTTGGGTAATGGTTGCAACGTTATTTCCTTTACTTGATCCCTTGCTTTGTATGTTTTTGCCCTACGATTTTAGGGAACTTGCCGGCGTAGGCACCTTAGCCGCGAGTGCTGAGTGCGGAACGTCAGCAGCGTGCCGGCGGTGCCGCTACCGACAAGAAACCTTGTCGTAACCAGTTGCAGCATACTTAAGTTGTTGAGAGTGCTCGTAAACAAAGTAAGGGCGCGACACTTAGTCGCAGCACACTTAAGTCGTTGAGCGGACTCGAAACAAAGTAAGGGCGCAACTAGCTACGAGTTGGTTCCTTCGCGCACAGGTTTTCCGTACAAAGCACGGTCGTTCAAGGAAGATAACTTAAAAATTTAAAAATCTGATTGCTCAAACTTTGGCAACTTAGCTTTTGTGTTGTTCGCTTCCCGGCAAGGCGGAACTTTCTTGAACGACGCCTGGTCCATACCACTATCTTCTCCTTCCTCCCCCACCCCCCCGGCAAACTTGCGGGCGAGGGAACCTTCCTTTCCTTGAGAGAAAAAGACAGAAGAGAAAATACAGATATGGAGCCTTAAGGCTCGTTATTGCTTACCGGACGCAGGTGCTGCACAAAGTGTCAGATAACACATGCAACAAATAAAAAGCATGAAATTGACAAGTTGTGTGGAGCACATGAGCTTTACTGGTGCACGGGGTCTGCGCCCGGCTTTGTACAAAGGATTACATGCAACAGCGGCAAGACTTGTACAAAAGGTGGTTGCCGGAGCGGGTCACGGCAACCGCGCCTTACGGGTAAAACTTACAAAGATGCTCGATGTTCCAGGAGTTGCTCACCGGAAAGCCATCTTCGGTCTCAAGGCGGACAGCGCCGGGCCTAGTGACTCGTTTCACCCGGTAAGGGCCTTCCCACTTCGGCGTCAACTTGTTGGAATTCTTGGCGGACTGAACGCGCCGAAGAACAAGGTCGCCTTCCTTGAGACTTCTGGCGTTAACTTTGCGGCTATGGTAGCGACGTAAAGCTTGCTGGTAGTGAGAAGCTCGTACAGCAGCCTGAAGACGGTTCTCCTCAAGGAGCAGCGCGTCATCTGGTCGCAGCTGCTCTTGCTCGAGCTCATCATAAGAGAGCACTCGAGGTGACCCGTATCTGAGTTCCGTGGGGAGAATTGCCTCTGCTCCATAGACTAGAGCGAAAGGTGTCTGTCCAGTGGCTCGATTTGGCGTCGTCCTGATCGACCAAAGAACCACCGGTAGCTCCTCGATCCAGTTTCTTCCACACTTGTGCAGCCTGTCCAAAGTTCTGGTCTTGAGGCCACGCAGCACTTCAGCATTTGCCCTCTCCGCTTGACCGTTGCTTCTCGGGTGAGCAATAGAAGCGAAGCAGACCTTGGCGCCAAGATCTTGGACGTACTGCATGAAGGTGCGGCTCGTGAATTGCGTACCGTTGTCGTGATGATCCTGTTAGGGATCCCGAAGCGGCAAACAATCGACCTGAAGAACTTGACTGCTGACTGTGCGGTCACCTTTCTCACTGGTTCCACTTCCGGCCACTTTGTGAACTTGTCGATCGCAACGTACAAGTACTCAAAGCCCCTGGCAGCGCGGGGAAAGGGGCCGAGGATGTCGAGCCCCCAGACCGAAAATGGCCAGGATAAAGGGATCGTCTGGAGAGTTTGAGATGGCTGGTGTATCTGCTTGAAATGGAACTGGCACGCTTCACACTTGGTTACTTGTACAGTTGCATCCTGGAGGGCTTCTGGCCAAAAGAAACCTTGCCGGAATGCTTTGCCGGCAAGTGCTCTTGCGCCAATGTGGTGACCACATATGCCTCCATGTATCTCTGCCAACAGCTTTTGTCCGTCTTCCCGGGGAATACACTTCAATTTCACACCATTGAGTCTTCTTCTGTATAGTGTGTTGTCAACAAACTGGTACATACTTGACTGCCGGGCTACTCTTTCTGCTTCTTCTTGCTCTTCGAGAAGTTCCCCTGTCTGGAGAAAACGGACGATTTGTTGTGCCCATGCTGGAGCTTGTGGCTCGACAACAAGGACTAAAGGCACATCTGCTGCTGCGGGAACATCCGCTTGTACGGCGAGAACCTGCGGCTCAGCCGGAGCTTGATGTTCCCCGGCAAGCTTGCCTGAGCAAAACTTGTCGGGAGCGTTTGCTTCGACGGAACAAACCCTAGGGCTTGCCGGAGCAGACTGCTCCTCAGCATTCTTGGCATTGATCTTGGGGACCTTCTTGGCGGCGGCTTCGGAAAGCTCTGCCGGTAGATAGTCACCAGAAATCAACTTCCTCTTCTTGCTTTGTCCAGTTGATGGTGTTATGGATGGTTGAGTCAGCTTGAGCACAAAGATCCCTGGTTCCACAGGTAACTTTAGTGCGGCGCACTTTGACAGGCCATCGGCGATGTCGTTCTGAGCTCTTGGTACATGCTCTATCTGTAGGCCGTCAAAGTGCTCTTCTAGCTTTCTCACCTCGTCAACGTAGGCTTCCATCAACGGACTCTGATAATTCTTGTTCACTTGGCGGACGACTAGCTGCGAGTCACCCCTGACAATGAGCTTTTTGATCCCAAGGTCTGTCGCGATCCTGAGACCGGCAAGCAAACCTTCATACTCTAGTATTGCTTGTTGCTTGCTCCTTGGGAAAGTGCATCTGGACTACGTACTTGAGGTGCTCTCCGGTGGGTGCGACAAGCAGCATGCCATCACCGGCGCCTTGCAGCGAGAAGGCACCATCAGAGTACATCAGCCACTCTTTGCTTGCTTCCTTGACGGGGATGCTCGTTTCTGGAATCTCTTCATCTAGTGTTGGCGTCCACTCTGCTATGAATTCTGCCAATGCTCTGCTTTGGATAGTCAAAGTGCTCTCGAACTTGAGGCCAAAGCTTGACAGTTCCAGTGCCCACTCAATAATCCTGCCTGTTGCTTCTGGATTCTGCAGTATCCTCTTCAGCGGAAAGCAAGTGACAACTGTTATCTCATGTGCTTGGAAGTAATGGCGCAGCTTTCTCGAGGCCATGAGAAGGCCGAAAAGCAACTTCTGCACACCAGAGTACCTTGAGCTAGCCCCCTGCAGAAGGGAGCTGACAAAGTAAACTGGGCGCTGCACCATTTTCTTTCGTATCTCCTCTTTCCCCTGCGCAGATCCATCTTTGTTGGGACCAGAGCTTGTCGGGGAAGCCTCCTGCTTGTCGCTGGATGTGCTTGCCGCGGTTGCTGGCTCATCATCTGCCTCCCTCTCCGCTACTAACGCAGCACTAACCACTTGATTGGTTGCCGCTAGGTACAGCAGCAACTTCTCTTGTGGTTTAGGTGCGACAAGTATCGGAGTGGAGGACGGGTACCTCTTCAAGTCTTGCAGCGCGGCCTCCGCTACCGGAGTCCATTTCATTGGACCCGCCTTTTTCAAAATTTTGAAAAACGGCAGGGCGCGCTCAGCTGACTTAGAGATAAACCTGTTGAGAGCAGCCACGCAACCGGCAAGTCTTCGTACATCCTTGACGCGCTTCGGAGCTTCAATCTGCTCAATGGTCTTGATCTTGTCGGGATTGGCTTCAATCCCCCTCTGAGACACGAAGAACCCGAGAAGCTTGCCGGAAGGGACTCCAAACACACACTTCTCGGGGTTGAGCTTGAGCTGGATCTTGCGCAGATTCGCAAAGGTCACTTCCAAATCTTGTATCAGGGTTGCCCTGTCCTTGCTTTTGACTACTATGTCATCCATGTAGGCTTCCACATTTCTGTGTATTTGTGGCTCAAAAGCTGTATGGACCACCCTTGCAAATGTTGAACCAGCATTCTTCAAACCAAAAGGCATCCGTATGAAACAATACGTGCCACATGGAGTGATGAATGCGGCCTTCTCCTCATCCTCTTCCGCCATGAAGATCTGATGATATCCTGAATATGCGTCAAGAAATGAAAGCAAATCACATCCGACCGTGGAGTCAACAATCTGGTCAATGCGCGGCAAGGGAAATGGGTCTTGGGGACAAGCTTTATTCACATCGGTGAAGTCGATACAAAGCCTCCATTCCCATTCGCCTTATGCACGACTACTGGATTGGCCAACCACATAGGATGGAGCACTCCTCTGACAAGGCCTGCTGCTTCCAACTTTTTGATCTCTTCTGCTACGAATTCTTGGCGCTCCACTGCTTGTTTCATGACTTTCTGCTTGACGGGCCGCGCGTGAGGACAGACGGCAAGCTTGTGCTCAATCACTTTCCTGGGAACGCCGGGGATGTCAGACGGTTGCCATGCAAACATGTCGACGTTCGCCCGCAGAAAGCAACGAGCGCGCTTTCCTATTTAGGGTCAAGCGTGGAACTGATGGTGAAGGTACCACCAGTGTCGTCGTCCTTGGCGGACACCTTCTTGGTCTCTGGCGGAGCTGCCATCGTCTTCTTACACTTGCCGGTGGAGCTCGATGGCGCGTCCTCGACGGTAGCGCAGCACTCCGAAGAGGTGCGCTTGCCGGAGTGGGCCCCAGAGCTCTTGCCGGACTTGGTCTTCTTCTTCCCCCCGGGAGCTTCAGCGGCAAGTGTCTTGCTATCTGTTGCGGCTGCCGCTTCCCGGTCGATCTTGTCGGCGCAGATAAGGACATCCTTCTTGTCGCCAGGGACAGAGATGACGCTTATCGGGCCTGGCATCTTTAGCATGTTGTACGCATAGTGAGATGCTACCATGAACTTGGCGAGTGCTGGACGGCCGAGTATTCCATTGTAAGGCAATGGAAAATCAGCGACGTCAAAAGTGACCTTCTCGGTCCCGAAGTTCAGCTCCCCGCCAAATGTCACTGGCAGCGTGATCTTCCCCTTTGGCTTGCTCCTTCCCGGGTTTATTTCTTGGAATGTGCCGGTCTCCTCGAGTTCGCTGTCAGGGATCTGGAGTTTCTGGAGTACAGTGGAGGAGATCAAGTTCAAGCCGGCCCCTCCGTCAACTAACATCTTGGTGACCTTGAGGTTGCGGATAGTTGGTGAAACCAACATCGGCAAGCACCCGACCGCAGTTGTGCGATCAGGGTGGTCCTCAATATCAAAGATGATAGGCATGCTGGACCATTTCAGAAGCTTGCGCGATTCGACAGGTGGTTTTGCTGCATTAACTTCCCGCACCCACTGTTTTTAGTTGGCGGTGAGAAGCATGCAGAGAAGCACCGCCGTCAACGCACAAGACCTCTGTGGCTTTCTGGAACTCCTTCTCACTGGTCTCAACATCCTCCATGTCTTCATCGTCGTCGTCGTCTTCATCCTTGTCGCGGCCGCGAGGAGGTCTGTCTCCTTGCCGCTGCTTGGCTTTGCCGCGGTGTCCTCCTCGGCCGTTGAATGTCCGCTTCTTGCCGCATCCTCCATCACCTCCCTGGGCCTTCTCCTTGTCGCGTCGCTCGTACTCAGCCTTCTGCTGCTCGAGGAGCTGTTCGACCCTCTTGCAGTTCTGGAGATCATGGCCTTTGGTGCGGTGGATCTCGTAGTACTGCTTGTCGGCGGCCGCCACAGCCTGGCAGTTGGTGCATGCGGCATTCTCCTTGCCGGAGCTACCAACTTTGGCCTTGTCGGCGCTACCTCCGTTGCCGGACTGCTCAACGACTAGCACTTCTTTGTTTTTCTTCTTCCTGTTGTTCCGCCGTCGGTTTTTCTTTGCCGGGGCAGCATCCTCGCTGTCAGATCCTCCTGCTCCTGTATCCTCTCCGGGGAGTTTCCTCCCCTCTTCAGCACGTGCACACTTGTCGGCCAGGGCATAAAGCTCATTTACGTCTCTGATCTTGCACAACTCCATCTCCTCCCTCATCCCGCGGTTACGCACGTTCTGATGGAACGCGCTGATGACCGCGGCAGGGTGGACGTCTGGGATGTTGTGCTGTACACGGCCGAATCTCTGGATATACTTGCGCAGGGGTTCTCCTTCCTTCTGGGCGAGCAGGTGAAGTACACTTTCCTGGCCATGGGGTTTGTGGCCGCCTGTAAAGGCGCCGACAAACTGATGGCATAGGTCTGCCCAAGAAGAAATGGAGTTGTCTGGCAAGTGCAAGAGCCAGGATGTGACGTTGGGTTCGAGTACCAGCGGGAAGTAGTTGGCAAGGATCTTGTAGTCTCGTCCCCCGGCAGCTTGCACCGCAATGGTGTAGATGCTGAGGAACTCCGACGGATGCGTCTTGCCGTCGTACTTCTCTGGTACGTCTGGCTTGAAATTCTTCGTGCTGGGCCACTGGACTTGCCGCAGCTCACGAGAAAACGCAGGACAACCTACCGCGTACGGCAAGTCGCCTGGTCCCCCTGGCGCTTGCATGTCGACAGTGGGCCCAGCGCGCTGGTCTGATTGGCGCCGCGCTTCTCTTCGGCGCTCGATGCGAGTACGAGCGTCTTCTTGTTGTCGCTCGTGGAGAACTTGGCGCTGATCACGACGAGCTCATGGATCTGATGACGCAGTGGAGTCGTCGTCGATGTTGATCCGGCGAGTCGGCGATTTGGCCTTCGGGGCGGAGAGTGCACGGTGGTTGCACCCCCACCGGTCTTGTCGCCATCGGCCCGCGCCTGGCTGACTAGTCACGGCTGCGACGTGCTCGGTTCCCGTGGAGTGTCGTCGTTGGCGAAGGCGATGAGACTTTGAATGGTGGCCCTCCAGTCGTCGGCTTTGTCTGCCGCCGGAGGGAAGTCTAGAAGCAGTTGAGCTCGTGCCAGAGCTTCTGCTGGAGTGGCGGGCAGCGGTGGCGAACGGTGCGAGGAGCGGGATATGCTCGGACTTCTAACTACGTTAGAAGGAGCAATATCCCGTCCAGGCGACCGTGCCTTGCTCGTGCCAGCATGTTGGCGTGCATGCTGGTCTTGAGCGTTCCGGGACCCACCAGCTTGACCTTGGCCCAGCAAGCGTATGGTATCGTGAGTACCATGACGCTGCCGGTCCCGCGCCTCCTGAGATGGGCGCGGTGCATGTATGGACGCCGAGGTCTTGGAGTGCGCCCGGTCGTCGTGGGAGCCGGCTACGCCGCCGATGGGCAGCGCAGCCTTGTCCTTGGACCTGGCAGCACCGTGAGTTCCCTCGTCGACGTCCGTTCTTCCGCCGGCGTCTACCCCACCAGCCGTTGGCTCCGGCGGTGGCGGGATCAACGCGGACGGTCCAGCTGCCTCCGAAACCTTCTTCTTCGGCGGCATGTTGAGGAAGATGATGAAGATCTAGATCGTGTGGACGCCGGATCAGGTTCACACAACCTCGACGCACCCCCTACCTGGCGCGCCAAAGATGTCGGGGAAACTGATCCACCCACGAACACCTATGGGGACGGAGCCCCTTTTTGGTACGGCAGGGGGCGGAGATCGCGCGAAGAGCAGATCGAGGCGAGACACACGAGCAGTTTACCCAGGTTCGGGCCGCACGGATGCGTAAAACCCTACTCCTGCTTTGTGGATTGTATTGACGTTCTTGCTCGGGAGCGCTAAGAGCTACAGTACACTTCAGCAGCTAACAAGACCGAGCGTGAGAGCGTTCGAATGTCTAACCCCCCTCTAAGTTGCGCATGGGCCTCCTTTTATATGCTCAAGGGGTCACCGACAGGTGGCAACGCAATTGAGGGTAAAAATGGAAAAAGGGTGGTAGTTGGTACAGTGCTTTATACCTAACCCTGTCGGCAGGGGACAAGGGCATTAAATGCCCATCGCCGTCGCCCAAATAGTGCAAAAAGGGCCGCCAGGGGCGCCACCGTTCGCCACGACGGCAGCCTTGTCAGCGCCGCTTGCCACCGCGTACCCCTGGCTGCACAGCCTTCCGCCACGTGCGCCTGGAAGGGTCCCAGAGCGACACGTGGATGGATGTGTTGGAGAGTGGGTACTGAGTGGAAGCTTGCCGCGGCAAGCGCCTTGCCGCGGTCGCTATCTTGTCGCTTCCGGGAGCTTGCCGCTCACCGGGCCTTGCCGGGACGCGTGGCGCGTCGCAGCAAGTTTCTTTAGATGCCTTGGTTGGCCTTCCCGGCAAGCTCCTCTTGCCAGGTTCTTGCGCCTTGAGTAGTCTTGTGCCTTGAGTGGCCTTCCCGGCAAGCTCCTCTTGCCGGGGCCTTGTCTCCTTGGCTTGGATACTTTTTTCTTGAATGGCTCTAAAGGAACCACGGAGGTCCTTGGCGGTCACCTGGCCAGGCTTGCCACGGGACGCTGCGACTGCCCGTGCACAAGTTCGGGATACTAGGGTACCCCTACTTTAGTACACCGACATGATTCATGATAGATCCTTGATTGAAAAGCATGATTGCAATGATGTTATTCTAAATTCTATTAATGTCAATTGTGCTAATTATATGCAAAATCCTAAGCTTGGGGATGCTAGTTTTGCTATGTCTACTACTTGTTGCAATGACCATGATTGGGGTGATTCTTCTTATGATCTTAAAAAATTATTTAATCCCCATGATGAATATGAGATTGATAATAATGTTTGCAATAATATTAAAAGTGTGTTTGGAAGAGTGTCAACTTTAGATCCCACATATTTGGAGAATGATCAATCTTATGAATTTTTTGATAAAAGTGTGTTTGGAGAGGTAATGACTTTAGTTAATGTTGATCCCACTATTTTGGAAGAGTGTCAACTTCGCATTCATGTGGACCGTGTGGAGAATATGTTTTGTGATAGATATATTCTTGAATTTTCTTATGATCCTACATGTAATTATTATGAGAGAGGAAAATATGGTTGTAGAAATCTTCATGTTACTAAATTACCTCTCTTCATGTTGAGATTGATCTTGTTTTCTTTTTCTTCCTTACCTATGCTAGATATTGCTTGTCTTGCTAATTTGTTTTCCTATAAAATGCCTATGCATAGGAAGTATGTTAGACTTAGATGAGATTTTAACTTTTTTTATGATGCTCTCTTTGTGCTTCAATTCTTCTCTTTTATGTGAGCATCATTGAAATCTAAATGCCTAGCTAAGGGTGTTAGACGATAGCGCTCGTTGGGAGGAAAATTTTTGTTCTTCGATTTTTGCTTCTGTTTAGTAATAAATAATTCATTTAGATTCTGTTTAGATGTGGTTTTATGTTTTAATTAGTGTTTGTGCCAAGTAGAACCTTTGGGAAGACTTAGGTGAAGTCTTTGCGATCTTGCTGTAAAAAACAGAAACTTTTGCGCTCACGAGATTAGCTGCCAATTTTTTACTGGAGAGTGATTTTAGTTTGATCCTTTTAGAAGATGATTAATAGACAAAATCTTCGCGTCCACCAATTTATTTCAGAATTTTTAGAGTTACACAGGTATTCTAAAGTTACAGATTGCTACAGACTGTTCTGTTTTTGACAGATTCTATTTTTCGTGTGTTGTTTGCTTATTTTGATGAATCTATGAGTAGTATCGAGGGTATGAACCATAGAGAAGTTTGAATACAGTAGGTTTAACAAAAATATAAATAAAGAATGAGTTCAATACAGTACCTTAAAGTGGTGGTTTATTTTCTTATACTAACGGAGCTCACGAGATTTTCTGTTAAGTTTTGTGTTGTGAAGTTTTCAAGTTTTTGGGTAAGGATTTGATGGACTATGGAATGAAGAGTGGCAAGAGCATACGCTTGGGCATGCCGAAGGCACCCCAAGGTAAAATTCAAGGACAACCAAAATCCTAATCTTGGGTATGCCCCGGGAAGCCATCCCCTCTCTCGTCTTCGTCTATCGGTAACTTTACCTGAGGCTATATTTTTATTTACCACATGATATGTGTTTTGCTTGGAGCGTCTTGTATGAATTGAGTCTTTGTTTTTAGTTTACCACAATCATCCTTGCTGTACAAACCTTTTGGGAGAGACACACATGAATCGGAATTTATTAGAATACTCTATGTGCTTAACTTATATCTTTTGAGCTAGATAATTTTTCTCTAGTGCTTCACTTGTATCTTTTTAGACCACGGTGGTGGTTTTATTTTATAGAAATTATTGATCTCTCGTGATTCACTTATATTATTTTGATAGTCTTTTAGAACAGCATGGTAATTTGCTTTGGATATAAAACTGGTCCTAATATGATGGGCATCCAAGATGGGTATAATAAAAACTTTCATATAAAGTGTGTTCAATACTATGATAAGTTTGATGCTTGATGATTGTTTTGAGATATGAGGATGGTGATATTAGACTCATGATAGTAGAGTAATTGTGAATTTGAGAAATACTTGTGTTGAGGTTTGCAAGTCCAGTAGCATGCGCGTATGGTAACCGTTGTGTAACAAATTTGAAGCATGAGGTGTTTCTTTGATTGTCTTCCTTTGTGTGGAGGTTGGGATCGCGCGATGGTTAACTCCTACCAACCCTTCCCCTAGGAGCATGCGTGTAGTGCTTGGTTTTTGCTGAGTTGTAGATTTTTGCAATAAGTATGTGAGTCCTTTATGACTAATGTTGAGTCCATGGATTATACACACTCTCATCCTTCCACCGTTGCTAGTTTCTCTAGTACCGCGCAACTTTCGTTGGTACCATACCCCAACCATATACCTTCCTCAAAATAGCCACCATACCTACCTATTATGGCATTTCCATAGCCATTCTGGGATATATTGCCATCCAACTTTCCACCGTTCCATTTATTATGACACATTCCATCATTGTCATATTGCCTTGCATGATCATGTAGTTGACATCGTATTTGTGGCAAGGCCACCATTCATAATTTTTACATACATGTCACTCTTGATTCATTGCACATCCCGGTACACCGTCGGAGGCATTCATATAGAGTCATATCTTTGTTCTAGTATCGAGTTGTAATATCGTGTTGTAAGTAAATAGAAGTGTGATGATTATAATTTTTAGAACATTGTCCCATATGAGGTTATGAAAAATAAAATAGGCCAATGAAGCCCAAATAAAAAAAGGCCAACGAAGCCCACCCAAAAAAATAGGCCAAAGAGCCCAAAATAATATAAAAAATAAAAAAATTGATAGAAAAAGAGAGAAGGAACAATGTTACTATCTTTTTCCACACTTGTGCTTCATAATAGCACCATGCTTTTCATGATAGAGAGTCTCCTATGTTGTCACTTTCATATTACTAGTGGGAATTTTTCATTATAAAACTTGGCTTGTATATTCCATCAATGGGCTTCCTCAAATGCCCTAGGTCTTCATGAGCAAGCAAGTTGGATGCACACCCACTTAGTTTCTTTTGTTGAGATTTCATACATTTATTGCTCTAGTGCATCCATTGCATGGCAATCCCTACTCACTCACATTGATATTGATTGACGGGCATCTCCATAGCCCATTAATATGCCTAGTTGATGTGAGACAATCTTCCTCTTTTTGTATTCTCCACAACCACCATTCTATTCCACCTATATTCTATGTCCATGGCTCACGCTCATATATTGTGCGAAAGTTGAAAACTTTGAGAATACTAAAGTATGAAACATTTGCTTGGCTGAAACCGGGGTTGTGCATGATTTGAATATTTTGTGTGACGAAGATGGAGCATAGCCAAACTATATGATTTTGTAGGGATGAGCTTTCTTTGGCTATATTATTTTGGAAGACATAATTGCTTTGTTACTATGCTTGAAGTATTATTATTTTTATGTCAATATTAAAATTATATCTTGAATCTTTCGGATCTGAACATTCATGCCACAATAAAGAAAATTGCATTGATAAATATGTTAGGTAGCATTCCACATCAAAAATTATGTTTTTATCATTTACCTACTCGAGGACGAGCAGCAATTAAGCTTGGGGATGCTTGATAAGTCTCCAACGTATCCATAATTTTTTTATTGTTCCATGCTATTATATTATCTATTTTGGATGTTTAATGGGCTTTAATATGCTCTTTTATATTATATTTGGGACTAACCTATTAACCGAAGGCCCCGTGCCAATTCCTGTTTTTTTGCCTATTTCATTGTTTTGCAGAAAAGGAATACCAAACGGAGTCCAAATGGAACGAAACCTTTGGGAGGATCTTTCTTGGACTGAAAGCAAACTAGCAGAGTTGGAGTTGAAATCTAGAACGCCACGAGGCAGGAGGGCGCGCCCAGGGGGGTACGTGCACCCCCACCCTCGTGGGCCCCTCATTGCTCCACTGACGTACTTCTTTCGCCTATATATACTCTTATATCCTAGAAATATCAGGGATAGCGACGAAACCACTTTTCCACCGCCACAACCTTCTGTACCCGTGAGATCCCACCTTGGGGCCTTTTCCGGCGCTCCGCCGGAGGGGGAATCGATCACGGAGGGCTTCTACATCAACACCATAGACTCTCCGATGATGTGTGAGTAGTTTACCACAGACCTTTGGGTCCATAGTTATTAGCTAGATGGCTTCTTCTCTCTCTTTGATTCTCAATACAAAGTTCTCCTCGATGTTCTTGGAGATATATTCGATGTAATATTCTTTTACGATGTGTTTGCAGAGATCCGATGAATTGTGGATTTATGATCAAGTTTATCTATAAATAATATTTGGTTCTTCTCTGAATTATTATATGCATGATGTCGTGGAATTGTCACGGCAGATGTCCTAGGGATAGGACTTAGTCGTGAGGCCAACGTATCTATGTGGTGGATTGAACGGGGTTGATTGGAATCGAGAGACGAACACAAGACAAGGGTTTAGACAACTTCGGGCACCGGCAAACATCATCCGGTAACAACCCTACATGTTGTTTGTGGCTAGGTCTCATTATCATTATGAGGGAGTCGTCATATCTCGGTCTCTCCTAGTTGTGTCTAGTCTTAACGATTATTCAACCTATCCCTCTTGGGGTGCCCTACCCCTCCTTATATAAGTTGAGGGGGCGGGTTACATGTAGGGTCCAACTCGGACTTAAGACTTAAACTATTCTGACTTCTCTTCACGGGCTTCTCTCCATGGGCTTCCCACCATGGGCTTCTTAACGTCTTGGGCTTCTTAACTGCCGACTTACAATCTGGCTTACCATCTGGCTTACCATCTGGCTTAACATCTGCCAGCTTAACATCTGGCTTAACATCTGGTGCTTAACATCTGCCGGCTTAACATTTAACATCTTCTGGCTTAACATCTGGCTTAACATCTGCCGGCTTAACATGTGGCTTAACATCTAACTTAACATCCGCTGGGTCACCAATGAAACACCAAGTCCCAGCCTGGTCATATCTCCGGGCAGGTCATACCGCTGGATATATCGCCGACATTAGCCCCCCAATTTAATTTGGATTTGTCACTGTTAAACTGATCCTACCTACAAAACACAAAAACAAATTTAACAGGTTGTGCTCTGTGTTAAATATTATTGTAAGCCGGCACCTGAACATCCTTAAGTCCTTGTCCTTAGCTTCTTCTAGAAAATACGGGTCAATAGGCCAGCTTCATACTCAATTTGTTGACGTTGGTTTCTCACAGAAATATTATGAAGAATAATTCATTTGGTTCAGCACCGGGTCAATCTGGTTTACTGAAAACTGAGAATTTGAAAACGTTCCTCCTTTATATGCATATTAGCTATAGCCCCCAAGTCTTAAGAGGGGAACATAGTGATAGCTTAAGACTTGTTTCAATATAAACATTGCAATCTTTGAAGAAATCCAGATTGTTCATCTCAGTCACTAGTCAAAACTGAATATTCCACATATGTAGCCCCCAAGTGTCGGGTTGTCATGCTTGCAGCAACCTCGAACTTGTAATTGCCTTATACTCATAAATACTTCAACTAGTGTAGTCCTCAAGGGCCGGATCATTATGTAATAATGAGCAGGGACTTTGTAAATATGATCATGTAGACTTGAACAACAACGTGTAGCCCCCAAAGGCTAGCTCAGTAAGATAATATTGAGCTGGGACTTTATGTATACTTCTTTGAAAAGAACATCATATGATGTACTCCCCATCATGGGGCTTGAACCCATGTCCAGAAGGTTAAGAGCTTTGTGCTTTACCAACTGAGTAGTGGACCCTTCAATATAATGGATTTAGACTTGTGTACCTTGAATTGTTGACAGGAGCAACTGGTAGCCCCCAAGGGCCGGCTCATTACAATGTGATGAGTCGGGTCTTCAATAAAGGTGACCAAAAAATGACTTTGCATTAGCCCCCGGTGCAATGGTGGATGCTGGCTGTGACATGGGACTTGCATATTTATTGTAATCTCAACTTGAATAATGTATCCCCCAAGTGTTGGGTCTTAAGCATGCAGCGACTCGGGACTATTCCTTCCATTGTAGAATAAATCATATCCATTGATAAGATAATAGCCATTGCACGAAAGCGACTTTGAAAACCTCAATCATAATACTAGTTATTGATAACCATAATAAAAATCCAGCCATGTTGGATATTAAAGATTTGAATAATATAACCTGGTTTGAAAACCGGTTCCTGCAATATAAACCAATATATATATATGCATATATGATGCATGCTATGATGATGTAATGACGATGCAATATATGATGCAAATGATGATTTATGTGCATGATGACAGAAAACTTCAATCAAAAAAATCCGAGGCTTTTGCAGGCCACCAAGCCAAAGGTTCTTCTTCAATGAAACTAGCATGTTGGCCACAGGAAGGTACACGCTTGCTGTGAGCCGGCTCTCACAGTACCCAATCGACATTTGAACCTAGACAAGTGCAGGTCTTTGTTTTTAAAGATAGACTTATCTAGAGTACGCGGGGTCAGAGTAACATCTTGAATCACAGGTCAATTTATCCAAGTTTCAAGGAAGGCGGCTTTTTGAGCCTCGATCTATCGTGACTATCTGTAAGTCGTGCTCTCACGTGATAGCCGGCATTTTAACCTTAGCACGCTCAAATCTTTGGTCGAATACGCCGTAAAAGACTGATTGCCAAGAGTTCGCCGGGTCAATCAAGATGACCTGATGGAGTTGAAGCAGCTGGGTATAGGTAGGATGTCCCACAGGTTATGTCCTGTTTGGTCGCATACACCTATGTTTGAAGATAACCTGGTCAAAAGGGTGGTAACACTGTGTTCTCTTTTGTCGAATACGCCCATGTTTGAACAGGAAGCCCCCAAGTGACATACTTACGAATTGTACTCGTCAGAGACCTATGTTTGAGCTATGCCATGCATCCAACTCTCTTTGGTCCTTGTAAATATCCTGAGAATTCGAACTTGCGAGAGATGGATATTCTTCTTGATCTAGAGTTGTAAACCAGATATTGAGAGCTTCAGAGCTTTGTGGGAGACAGATTTCCTTTGAACCGGATTTTGAACCGTATATTGAGCCAGAATCTTCATTTTGAGCCAGAAATTTTCTGATGGTTTTGAAATTTTCACAAATAGGGCAGTTGCCTCTGGGGCCAGGTTATTTTTCCCTTCATTTTACTGGGGTTCTTTAATTTTCTGAAACTGGCAAGACTTGTTGAGTCATATCATTGTAGCCCCCGAGTCTTAAGACTACTTCAGGAGTTGGCTTGAGATTCTCCATATTTGACCATAGCATAAGGTGTATATCATTGGTATTGATAGCGCAATGTGAATCCAAAGAAGGTTGAGGTGACTGCAGCGGTTTATAAATGATCCCGTAAGAGTCGTGTTAGCCACTCGGCCAATGGTCCTTCCAACTAGCTTTTTGAAGTTTAACCAAACTATAGTGGCGGCGACTTGTGCGCCTGCCCATTGAGCGATCCAATGTAGACGACGGTTGATAATACATGATAATTTGCCCCAGAGTTGTTGGAAGAAAACTGGGCTACCCAAGCAGTGACTGACTTTATACCCAATAAACAGCTCATGCAGACAGGTGCGGCTCGCTGTGTTGATGTAAACCATGCCGAAAGAGACAAATAGTAAAGACGACTGATTTTTCCGGATGATAAACTGATCATCCGCGGATCACCTTGGTAATGTTGCGGTCCATCCAGCGTAAACATAGTACCCCGACGACTAGCCATCTCTTCATTTATGAGCGTTACAATTCAGTACTGTTATCCTCATGCGAGAGATAATCTTTGTAACCCTGCTGCGGGGAACCTGTATATACACCAATTTCCAGAATTGTTTTTCTCTTGGTAGATATTTCTCCAAAAGTTACCAGTCATTTTGAAGTCTCTTATATTCTTCTGTAATTGCATCCTTAGCAGACTCATCTGACGCTCCATCCTGCTCATCATTGGTATGGTCCCCAAAACCGAAATATAGTGACCTTCACGCCTAGAGGCATATCTGAATCATCCAATTTCTCAGTAGGCTGCTAATTAAAGTCAGCATTGTCCAATTCATACTCAAAGTCATCACTATTTGTCTTCAGACATTTGTAGTTATACTGGATCCAATTTAACCGCTGAATGAATTCCAAACCGCCGCTCCCGTCACCCACTAATACAAGCCCCCTGCTGCAGCACGCAACACTTGGTATTTATGCCCATCAGTGGAACCCAGGCTGTGCAAGCGGCGACTTGAGGCTGCAATGGGGCGGAGGCTCATTGCTAGGGCAAAACGGCGGAGGTGACTTGGCGTGCGGGCAGCTCAGGGAGAAGCACATCAGCGGCTCGGGAAGCGGTCAGGCTGTGTGAACAGGTGTGGTGACCTGGCAGCCGGGCGCGGTAATGGCGGCTCAATGTGCCACGTCGGGTCATCGTGCAGGTGAGTTGAGGTGGCTGTCGAAACGGCTCACACTGGAGGCGAGGCCGTGGTGGAAACAGAGGGGCGCCAGCGGCTCAGCATGACCGCGGCTGAAGAGCACCCTCGGCAAGGCGAAGTTAAGGCCAAGGCAACGGGTTGACCACGGCCGGCGAGAGCGCTTCATTGGAGACTCATTGGCAGTTGACAAGTCGGAGTCAACGGCGGAGCCAAAACAGCCACGGATCTTCGGCAGCTCTTCGGGTCATGTAGCCCATGGCTTAGGGTCGGCAACTCAGAGATGGCCAACAGCTCAAGGGAGGTGGCTCAAAGTACGGCACGGGAGCCGGTCGGCGCACCCGGAACGGCGACTTGCGGGAAGCGACCGGAGCAGAGTTGAGCACAGCGGCGACCGGCGAAGGCGGCTTAGCAGCGGAGGCGCGTCGGCAGAGGCGTGCAGCTCGACGCAAGGTCCGCGGCGAGAGGAGCCACAACAGCTCAAAAGCTAGCGATTCAGTAGAAGCGGCAACTCCAGGAGGTGAAGCGGCCCTGTGCAGCAGTTTAAGGCATCTCAATCGAGGTGCGACGACGGATGCAACTAGGAGCGGCGACTCAGCAGTAGTCTAAGCCGGCCCGGAGGCTCTGGACCACCATAGAGGCGGAGAGTAGCGGTGGTTCAACAGGGGCGCCGACGGGTTACTGCCTCGGCTTCTTCAAGCAAAGGGCAGCTCGATGTCGCGAAGGGCCGGCGCTGGCAGAGCACCCGGCGAGGCTAGGCAAAGGCTCTCAACAGCAGCAGCGGCTCAAGGCGGCGATTTGTAGCCCGCGTCGCGGCGTCTCAGAGGCATGTCAACTTGAGGCCGCGGGGGTGAGGTGCTGGGCGGTTGCGGCAAGCCGGCTGTCGAGGCGTTGTTTCACGGGCCGTTCGGAGATGAGGACGCAAGGCCGATGGACGACGTGGGCTCTCGGGAGCAGAAGCAGCGGCGGCTCAAGGACAAGGCGTGCGGAACCACAGCAACACGGCCAGACAGCGGGACGGCATGGAAACGCGCTGACAGGCCTGCATGAGGTGGAGTCAGAGTCAAGTGACCCGTAGGTCCGCGGCAACTTGAAGCGAGGCCGATTCTGAGACGTTCTGGCAGCGGGTCAAAGCGAGGCTAAAGCAGCAAGCGCTGGTGAGGAGAGGCGACTCTCGGAGGCAATGGCGGCTTGGTATGTAAGAGTGATGACAGCGGTGAACGGCAGTTCAACTTGGAAACAGGGGCGTGTCATCTGCGGAGAGGTTGAACAGGTGGGCAGTCAGCCCTCGCAATGGCAACAGCAGGGCCGCTCGGTGACTCATAGGCGGTTGTAGCAGAGGCGGCAAGCCAGCTTGAACGGGGATCACGGCGGAGACCACGGCAGCGGCGATTCACGGTGGCGGAGTGGCGGCTTGCCGGAGACCGCGGCGGCGGCTCGCTGGCAGTGGCTACGGTCATCTCGCGCGGATGCAGCTGGCGGGGGCGACTTGCCCACGCGAGCGGGCGGCTCAAATCGTTGAAGACGGGCGGCTGAGGCCGGCCGCAGTACATCCGCTTTTGGGTCATCGTCTGCTTCTTCCCTTTTGTTTTCTTCAGTAGATTGACCGATCGGCAGTAACTAGCTACACGTTCTAGCGCCTGAAATGCTTAGATTGACTTGGCAGCTTGACTCCACGTAATGTAATAAGAGCAGATCAACTTCGGATCTTCAAATCAGTAATTCCTTGAAAATCGTGTAGGAATTCCATATGAGGTATTACGAGTGCACTCGTGTGTACTTGCAGGTTGTAGCCGCTACCTTGACTGTTTGAAGGCACACGTCGTGGGTGCTTTGCGATGAAAAGTCAGTGGCGGATTAGGTCTTCACGTGTTTCTGGGTACTCCGCCAGCACCGTCTGCAAACTGGCAAACTTTTTCGATTGGATCCCATCTACTATTTCTCAGGTGCCCACGGCCGAGGTGGCTCACAGCGGCAAGGTGAAGCAGGCCGCAGCTACGGCGGGTCGACAGAGGCAGAGGCCGCTGACACGGGGCCGCTCGGCAAGCGGAGGAGTGGGGTGGCTCAGCGCATGCCCGATGGCGGCTTGCGACGTCCGGTTGTTTGGAGCAGAGTTTGAGGCAGCTTGACGCGGAAACAACTCAACGGCTCTCAGCTAACTCGAAGCAGAGGACTGGAGCCATGTGTGGCGGCTCGTCATGGCAGAGGACAGCCGGTCAGCCACCCAAAGTGCGGTGGCTCAATGGCTAGAGGCCAACAAGGCGGCGACCCAATGGCTGTGAGAACACCACGATGTGGAAGAGGGTCAGCGGATCAGAACAGCGGTGCGAGGCGGCCGGCGGCTCAATGCGTGTCCGTGATGGCGAGGACAGCGGCCAGCGGCCTGGCTATCTAAACGGCGACTCAGAGGCGGTAACTCCAAGTAGGGGCACGACGGCAGACGCAAGAAGCCTTAAGCATCCGGGCGGAGGCGGCCGGTGATTTAAAGGTGAGCCGGCGATGGCGTGAAGATCGTCTGTTTCCAGCTCATCTGATTGTGCAAGCCAGTCCACAGGACCATGCTACTTCTCGAGCTTGCGTTGTATTCCCTCAAAGAGGAAAGGGTGATGCAGCACAGTAGCATAAGTATTTCCCTAAGTTTTTGAGAACCAAGGTATCAATCCAGTAGGAGACCACGCGCGAGTCCCTCGCACCTGCACAAACAAATAAGAACTTCGCAGCCAACGCGATAAGGGGTTGTCAATCCCTTTACGGTCACTTACGAAAGTGAGATCTGATAGATATGATAGTTTGATATTTATGGTATTTTTGGATATAAGAACAGAAAGTAAGAACAGAAAAGTAAAGTAGATTGTAGATTGATATATTGAGAATAGACCCGGGGGCCATAGGTTTCACTAGTGGCTTCTCTCATGATAGCAAAATTCTACGATGGGTGAACGAATTACTGTCGAGCAATTGATAGAAAAGCTAATAATTATGAGACTATCTAGGCATGATCATTATATATAGGCATCACGTCCGAAACAAGTAGACCAAAATGATTCTGCATCTACTACTATTACTCCACACATCGACCGCTATCCAGCATGCATCTAGAGTATTAAGTTCATAAGAACAGAGTAAAGCCTTATGCAAGATGACATGATGTAGAGGGATAAACTCAAATAACATGATATAAACCCATCTTTTTATCCTCGATGGCAACAATACAATACGTGCCTTGCTGCCCCTACTGTCATTGGGAAAGGACACCGCAAGATTGAACCCAAAGCCAAGCACTTCTCCCATTGCAAGAACTATAGATCTAGTAGGCCAAACCAAACAAATAACTCGAAGAGACTTGCAAGGATATTATAATCATACATAAAAGAGTTCAGAAAAGAACCAAATATTTCTCATAGATAATCTTGATTATAAACCCACAATTCATTAGATCTCGGCAAACACACCACAAAAAGAGATTACATCGAATAGATCTCCTCGAAGACCGAGGTGAACATGGTATTGAGATCCAAAGAGAGAGAAGATGTCATCTAGGTACTAACTATGGACCCGAAGGTCTATTGTAAACTACTCACAACTCATGGTGAGGCGATGATGATGATGTAGAAGCACTCCGTGGTAGATCCCTCCTTCGGCGGAGCTTCGGAACAGGCCCCAAGATGGGATCTCACGAGAACAGAAGGTTGCGGCGGTGGAACTAGGGTTTTCTCTGTTGTACCGATAGTTTCGAGGTACGTAGGTATATATAGGAGGAAGGAGGGCACTGGGGGCCAGACATGGGGCCCACGAGGCAGGGGGCGCGCCCACCCTCATGGATGCCATGTCAGCCCTATTATGTGGTTCTCAAGTCTCCCGTGCGTATTTTTCTCGAAAAATATCTCTCCCGAAGTTTCATTCTGTTTGGACTCCGTTTGATATTCCTTTTCTGTAAAACCCTGAAATAAGCAAAAAAAAACTGCAATCTGGACTGGGCCTTTGGGTTAATAGGTTAGTCCCAAAAATAATATAAAAGTGTATAACAAAGCCCATTAAACATCCAAAACATCATAAATAATAGCATGGAACAATAAAAAATTATAGATACGTTAGAGACGTATCAAGCATCCCCAAGCTTAATTCCTGCTCATCCTCGAGTAGGTAAATGATAAAAAAGAATTTTTGATGTGGAATGCTAACCAACATAATTTTCAATATAGTTCTCTTTATTGTGGCATGAATGTTCAGATCTGAAAGATTCAAGACAAAAGCCTATATTGACATAAGAAATAATAATACTTCAAGCATACTAACAAAGCAATCATGTCTTCTCAAAATACTATGGCTAAAGAAAGTTATCCCTACAAAATCATATAGGCTGGCTATGCTCCCTCTTCATCACACAAAATATTCATATCATGCACAACCTCGGTTTCATCCAAGCACTTGTTTTCATACTCTATTCTTTAAACCTTTCAACTTTCACGCAATACATGAGCGTGAGCCAAGGATATAGCACTATGTGGAATAAAGTGGTGGTTGTGGAGAAGAAAAAAAGCAGGGAGATAGTCTCACATCGACTAGGCGTATGAACGGGCTATGTAGATGCCCATTAATAGATATCAATGTGAGTGAGTAGGGATTGCCATGCAACGGATGCACTAGAGCTAAATATGTATGAAAGGTCAACAAAAGAAACTAAGTGGGTGTGCATCCAACTTGCTTGCTCATGAAGACCTAGGGCATTTGAGGAAGCCCATCGTTGGAATATACAAGCCAAGTTCTATAATGAAAATTTCCACTAGTATATGAAAGTGACTAAACATGAGACTTTATATCATGAAGAACATGGTCCTACTTTGAAGCACAAGTGTCGAAAAAGATAGTAGCAATTGTCCCTTTTTATTTTCTTTTCTTTCTTTTTTTATTTTTTTTTATTTTTTTGGAGGGGCCTTTTCTTTTGTTTGGCCTTACCTCGCATGGGACAATGCTCTAATAATGATGATCATCACACTTCTATTGATTTACAACTTGATATTACAACTCGATACTAGAACAAATATGACTCTATATGAATGCCTCTAGCGGTGAACCGGGATGTGCAATGAATCAAGAGTGACATGTATGAAAAATTATGCATGGTGGCTTTGCCACAAATACGATGTCAACTACATGATCATGCATGGAAATATGATAATATGAAGCGTGTCATATGAACGGAATGGTGGAAAGTTGCATGGCAATATATCTCGGAATGGCTATGGAAATGCCATGATAGGTAGGTATGGTGGCTGTTTTGAGGAAGATATATGGTGGATGTTTTGAGGAAGGTATATAGTGGGTGTATGGTACAGGCGAAAGTTGCGCGGTACAAGAGAGGCTAGCAATGGTGGAAGGGCGAGAGTGCGTATAATCCATGGACTCAACATTAGTCATAAGAACTCATATACTTATTGCAAAAATGTACGAGTCATCAAAACAAAGCAATCAACGCATGCTCCTTGGGGGGAGGTTGGTAGGAGTTAACCATTGCGCGCCCCCGACCTCCACACAAAGGATGACACTCTACAAATACCCCATGCTCTAACTTCGTCACATAGCGGTTCACCATACGTGCATGCTACGGGAATCACTAACTTTAACACAAATATTTGTCAATTTCATAATAACTCCACTATAATGACTCTAATATCACTATCCTCATATCTCAAAACAATTATCAAGCATCCAACTTCTCATCATATTCAATGCACTTAGTATGAAAGTTTTTACTACATTCATCTTGGATGCCTATCATGTTATGGCTAGTTTTATAGCCAAAGAACATTACCATGTTGTTCTAATGGACTTTAAAAAGGATATAAGTGAAGCATGAGAGATAAACAATTTCTTAAAAATAAAATTACCACCGTGCTCTAAAAGATATAAGTGAAGCACTAGAGCAAACTATTTAACTCAAAAGACATAAGTGAAGCACATAGAGTGTTCTAACAATTCCTAGGCCATATTTATCTCTCTCAAAAAGGTGTGTCCAGCAAGCATGATTGTGGAAAACTAACGAGCAAAGACTCAAATAATACATGACGCTCCAAGTAAAACACATATCATGTGGTGAATAAAAATATAGTCCCGTGTATAGTTACCGATAGATGAAGACGAAAGAGGGGATGCCTTCCGGGGCATCCCCAAGCTTAGGCTTTTGGTTGTCCTTGAATTTTACCATGGGGTGCCTTGGTCATCCCCAAGATTAGGCTCTTGCCACTCTTTGTTGCGTAGTCCATCAAAGCAATACTCAAAACTTGAAAACTTCATAGCACAAAACTTAGACAAAAATCTCGTGAGCTCCGTTAGTATAAGAAAACAAACCACCACTCGAAGGTAATGTAATGAACTCATTATTAGTTTATATTGGTGTTAAACCTACCGTATTCCAATTTCTCTGTGATTCATACTCCCCGATACTACTCATAGATTAATCAAAACAAGCAAACAACACACTAAAAACAGAATCTATCAAAAACAGAACAGTCTGTAGTAATCTGTAACTTTCGCATACTTGTGTAACTCCAAAAAATTGAACTAAATTGGTACCGTGAGGAACTTGTCTATTAATCATCTTCAAAAGGAATAAACTAAATAGCATTCTCCAGTAAAATCTGGTGACTATTCTAGTGAGCCCTAACGATTCTGTTTTTCACAGCAAGATCGTATAAACTTCACACAAGTCTTCCCAAAGGTTCTACTTGGCACAAACACTTATTAAAATACAAAACCACATCTAATCATAAGCTAGATGCAATATTTATTCCTAAACAGAAGCAAAAACAAAAAATATAAAATTGGGTTGCCTCCCAACAAGCGCTATCGTTTAACGCCCCTAACTAGGCACGATACAAAGATATATATAGGTATTGCCATCTTTGGAAGGCAATCCATAGGTGGCTCTCATAATAGATTCATAAGGTAATTTAATTTTCTTTCTAGGAAAGTGTTCCATGCCTTTCCTTAACGAAAATTGGAATCTAATATTTCCTTCCTTCATATCAATAATTGCACAAATCGTTCTAAGGAAAGGTCTACCAAGAATAATAGGACATGAAGGATTGCAATCTATTTCAAGAACATTGAAATCTATGGGCACATAATCCCTATTGGCAACAATAAGAACATCATTAATCCTTCCCATAGGTTTCTTAATGGTAGAATCCGCAAGATGCGAATTTAAAGAACAATCATCAAGCTCATGGAAACCTAACAAATCACACAAAGTTTTTGGGATAGTGGAAACACTTGCACCCAAATCACACAAAGCAAAGCATTCATGATCTTTAATTTTAATTTTAATAGTAGGTTCCCACTCATCATAAAGCTTTCTAGGGATAGAAACTTCTAATTCATGTTTTTCTTCATAAGATTGCATCAAAGCATCAATTATGTCTTTGGTAGAAGCTTTATTTTGACTATAAGCATGCATAGAGTTTAGTACGGATTGCAACAAGGAAATACAATCAATCAAAGAGAAATTGTCATAATTTAATCCTTTGAAATCCAAAGTAGTGGGTCCATCACTATGAAAAGTTTTAATCTCTTCAATCCCACTTTTAACAATTTTATCATCAAGATCTAAAAACTATGAATCATTGGGACACCTTTTAATTAAAGTAGACTCATCTCCAATCCCATCTTTCTCAAGATTCATACTAGAAAACAAGGATCTAATAGGAGACACATCAATAACATTCAGATCTTCATCTTTGTTTTCATGCTCTTCCGGTTTAGCAGCCATCTTATTAACTAAGGTGGACTGTTTATCCGAAATTTGGGCTATTAAGTTCTCAAGATGAGCAAACTGAGATTTCAAACCATAAAATGCCTTAGACATATCATCAAGGTCTTTATTCATGTACTCCATAAAGTTTTTCTGTTCCTTCAGCTCGTTTCTAAAGAAATCATTATGTTCAAATTGCACAGACATAAAATGTCTAACATTGTTTTCGATCTCCTCCAGCCTCTTGAGGTGAGGGTCGAGACTGATAGGGAGAGCCATAGTGACAAGCAAGCAATCCAACACACAAGCAAAGAACAAGCAAGCGAACGATAAATGCACAGCAAAAAGAAGGGCAGATAAAACGGCAAGGGTGGAGTGGGGGAGAGAAAAACGAGAGGCAAATAAATGTAATGCGAAGGATAAGGGTTTGTGATAGGTACTTGGTATATGACTTTTGCGTAAGCCTCCCCGACAACGGCACCAGAAGTTCTTCTTGCTACTTCTCGAGCTTGTGTTGTATTCCCTCGAAGAGGAAAGGGTGATGCAGCACAGTAGCGTAAGTAATTCCCTCAGTTTTTGAGAACCAAGGTATCAATCCAGTAGGAGACCAAGCGCGAGTCCCTCGCACCTGCACAAACAAATAAGAACTTCGCAGCCAACGGGATAAGTGGTTGTCAATCCCTTTACGGTCACTTACGAAAGTGAGATCTGATAGATATGATAGTTTGATATTTTTGGTATTTTTGGATATAAGAATAGAAAGTAAGAACAGAAAAGTAAAGTAAATTGTAGATTGATATGTTGAGAATAGACCCGGGGGCCATAGGTTTCACTAGTGGCTTCTCTCATGATAGTAAAATTCCATGATGGGTGAATGAATTAATGTCGAGCAAGCGATAGAAAAGCGAATAATTATGAGACTATCTAGGCATGATCATTATATATAGGCATCACGTCCGAAACAAGTAGACCGAAACGATTATGCATCTACCACTATTACTCCACACATCGACCGCTATCCAACATGCATCTAGAGTATTAAGTTCATAAGAACAGAGTAACGCCTTAAGCAAGATGACATGATGTAGAGGGATAAACTCAAATAACATGATATAAACCCCATCTTTTTATCCTCGATGGCAACAATACAATACGTGCCTTGCTGCCCCTACTGTCACTGGGAAAGGACACCGCAAGATTGAACCCAAAGCCAAGCACTTCTCCCATTGCAAGAACTATAGATCTAGTAGGCCAAACCAAACCAATAATTTGAAGAGACTTGCAAGGATATTATAATCATACATAAAGAGTTCAGAAAAGAACCAAATATTTTTCATAGATAATCTTGATCATAAACCCAGAATTCATCGGATCTCGACAAACACACCGCAAAAAGAGATTCCATCGAATAGATCTCCTCGAAGACCAAGGATAACTTGGTATTGAGATCCCAAGAGAGAGAAGAAGCCATCTAGGTACTAACTATGGACCTGAAGGTCTATTGTAAACTACTCACAACTCATGGTGAGGCGATGATGATGATGTAGAAGCACTCCATGGTAGGTCCCTCCTCCGGCGGAGCTCCGGAACAGGCCCCAAGATGGGATCTCACGGGAACAGAAGGTTGCAGTGGTGGAACTAGGGTTTTCTCTGTTGTTCTGATGGTTTTGAGGTATATAGGTATATATAGGAGGAAGGAGGGCACCGGGGGCCAAACGTGGGGCCCACGCGGTAGGAGGGCACACCCTGTAGGGGGAGCGCGCCCCTCACCCTCGTGGACGCCACGTCAGCCCTATTCCGTGGTTCTCAAGTCTCCCGTGCGTATTTTGCTCAAAAAATATATCTCCCAAAGTTTCATTCCGTTTGGACTCCATTTGATATTCCTTTTCTGTAAAACCCTGAAATAGGCAAAAAACAGCAATCTGAACTGGGCCTTTGGGTTAATAGGTTAGTCGCAAAAATAATACAAAAGTGTATAAAAAAGCTCATTAAACATCCAAAACATCATAAATAATAGCATGGAACAATCAAAAATTATAGATACGTTGGAGACGTATCAGACCACTCGGCCGGCTTGCTCAAATATTGCACTTTTAACAAACTCATCATTTTCCTTCCCATCGCGCTATTGCCTTGTTTATTTAGTGAATATCCTAACAAAGAATCCGACCAGGACTGGTGACTCGCCAGCGTTTGATGTTTTTCTTAACTCGCAATGGAGGCTATTGTAGCACATACAGCTTCGTCTTTTTACTCGACGGATTACCGGGTCATGATCATCCTTTCCACTATACGCAACCCTAATTTTTCCTTGAATGTATATCTCACAGATTGCAAGTGCGGACCCTTCCAAATTGGTTCTTCTTCATCCGGAAATTCGCGAACTTCTCGAAACCCTGGGAAGATCCCTCCAAGACCTCAACACCACCATGCGCGGCCCCACAGTGGGCGCCAACTATCGTGTAATTGTCACGGCTGATGCCCTAGGGTTAGGACATAGTTGTGAGGCCAACACATATATGTGGTATCTTGAACGGGGTTGATCGGAATCGAGAGACGCAACACAAGACAAGGGTTTAGACAGCTTCGGGCCCCGGGAAACATCATCCGGTAACAACACTACATGTTGTTTGTGGCTAGGTCTCATTATCATTTTGAGGGAGTCGCCGTATGTCGGGCTCTCCTACTTGTTTCTAATCTTAACGATTATTCAACATGTCCCTCTTGGGGTACCCTACCCCTCCTTATATAAGTTGAAGGGGTAGGTTACATGTAGAGTCCAACTCGTACTTAAGACTTAAACTATTCTGACTTCTCTTCACGGGCTTCTCTCCATGGGCTTCTCACCATGGGCTTCTTAACGTCTTGGGCTTCTTAATTGCCGACTGACGATCAGGCTTACCATCTGGCTTAACATCTGCCAGCTTAACATCTGGCTTAACTTCTTCTGGCTTAACATCTGGCTTAACATATGTTGGCTTAACATTTAACATCTAGCGGCTTAACATCTGGCTTAACATCTGCCGGCTTAACTTCTCGCTTAACATCTGACATAACATCTGCCGGTTTAGCATCCGTCGGGTCACCAATGAAACACCAAGAACCAGCCGGGTCATATCTCCGGCCTGGTCATACCGGGGTATATCCCCGACACATGATTTGATATCTTTGCAAGTCTCTTCGAATTATCTGTTTAGTTTGGCCTACTAGATTGATCTTTCTTGCAATGGGAGAAGTGCTTAGCTTTGGGTTCAGTCTTGCGGTGTCCTTTCCCAGTGACAGCAGGGGCAGCAAGGCACGTATTGTATTATTGTCATCGAGGATAAAAAGATGGGGTTTATATCATACTGCTTGAGTTTATCCCTCTACATCCTGTCATCTTGCTTAATGCATTACTCTCATCTTATGAACTTAATACTCTAGATGCATGCTGGATGGCGGTCGATGTGTGGAGTAATAGTAGTAGATGCAAAATCATTCCGGTCTACTTAACATGGACGTGATGCCTATATTCATGATCATTGCCTAGATATTCTCATAACTATGCACTTTTCTATCAATTGCTCAGTAGTAATTTGTTCACCCACCGTAATTTAAGTTATCTTGAGAGAAGCCACTAGTGAAACCTATGGCCCGGGTCTATTTTCTATCGTATAAGTTTCCCGTCTATAAGTCTCGTTTCCTATTTATTTTATTTTGCAATCTTTACTTTCCAATCTACACAACAAAAATACCAAAAATATTTATATTATTATCTTTATCATATCTCACTTTTGCGAGTGGTCGTGAAGGGATTGACAACCCCTTTATCACGTAGGTTTCAAGGTTCTTGATTGTTTGTGTAGGTACTAGGTGACTTGCGTGTTATCTCCTACTTGATTGATACCTTGGTTCTCAAAAACTGAGGGAAATTCTTATGCTACTTTGATGCATCACCCTTTCCTCTTCAAGGGAAAACCAATGCATGCTCAAGAGGTAGCACAACGTCAGAGCGAATGGACCTCCCTCCTGACGTTGCTCTACTCTAGCCCTCCTCCATGATGGAAATATGCCCTAGAGGAAATAATAAAGTTACTATTATTTTATATTTACTTATTCATCATAAAGGTTTATTATTCATGCTTCAATTGTATTGACCGGAAACTTAAATACATGTGTGAATATATAAACAAATATTGTGTCCCTAGTGAGCCTTTACTAGACTAGCTCGTTGATCAAAGATGGTTAACGTTTCCTAACCATAGACATGAGTTGTCATTTGATAATGGGATCACATCATTAGAAGAATGATGTGATGGATAAGACCCACTGATTTCTCAGTGTCATATACATGTTTCTTCGACCATGAGATCATGCAACTCCCGGATATCGGAGGAATACCTTGTGTGCTATCGAACGTCAAAACATAACTGGTTGATCAAAAAGATGCTCTACATGTATTTCTGAAGGTGTCTGTTGGGATGGCATGGATCGAGACTGGGATTTGTCACTCTGTGTGACGGAGAGGTATCTTTGGGCCCTCTCCGTAATACAGCATCACAAGAAGCTTGCAAGCAGAGTGACTAAGGAGTTATATGCAAGACAGTGTATTACGGAACGAGTAAAGAGACTTGCCGGTAACGAGATTGAACTAGGTATGGAGATATCGACAATCAAATCTCGAGCAAGTAACATACCGACAGAAAAAGGGAACTACGTATCTTGTCATAAAGGTTCGACCAATAAAGATCTTCGTAGAATATGTAGGAACCAATATAGGCATCCATGTACCGCTATTATTTATTGACCAGAGAGTCGTCTTGGTCATGTCTGCATCATTCTCGAACTCGTAGGGTCTACACGCTTAATGTCTGTTGACGATATAATATTATATGAGTTATGTGATATGGTGACCAAATGTTGTTTGGAGTCCCGGATGAGATCACGGACATGATGAGGAGCACCAGAATGGTCCGGAGGTAGAGATTGATATATAGGACGATGCTATTTGGACACCGGAAAGGTTTCAGAGTGTATCGGGTAGTCAATGGATCATCGGAAGGGGTTCCGGGAAGCCCCGGAAGGTTAATGGGCCTTATGGGCGAAGAGGGGGGAACACGCCATCCCACAAGGGGCATGCGCACCCCTGCCTTTGGCCGCTTGCCCTAGGGATGGAAAGGGGGAGGGCTAGCCCGTATTTCCTTCCCTCCACCTAGGATGAAAGAAAGGGGGCGCCACCTCCTCATGCCTTCCTCCCCGTAGGCAAAACAAGGAAGGGGGGCATAGGGCAGGCGCCCATGGGGGCCGGCCAGCCACCTTGGGGCGCACCCAAGGCTGCCTTCCTTTACCCCGCCTATATATATGAGAGGGAGGGTGTGCCACACAACACACGGCAATCTCTTAGTCGTGTGCGGCGCCCCTCTCCACAGTGTAGTCATCCATCCACTTTTTCTGAAGTGCACAGCAAAGCCATGTGGGAACAAGTTCACCATCACCGTAACCACACCGTCATGTTGCCAAAACTCATCTACTACTTCGCTCGTCTTTCTGGATCAAGAAGGCGAGGACGTCATCGAGCCGAACGTGTGTTGAACGCGGAGGTGCCATACGTTCGGTACTTGATCGGTTGGATCGCGAAGGTGTTCGACTATATCAACCGCATTGTTAAAACACTTCCGCTTTACGATCTATGAGGGTATGTAGACATACTCTCCCCTCTCGTAGCTATGCATCTCCATGGATAGATCTTGTGTGTGTGTAGATTTTTTATTTATTTTCCATGCAACGTTCCCCAAAAGTGGCATCATGAGCGAGGTTTATGCATAGATGATATGCACGAGTACAACATAGAGGAGTTGTGGGCGGAGATGTTCATACTTCTTACCACAAACGTCTTATTTTGATTCGGCGACATTGTGGGATGATGCGGCCTGGACCAACCTTACATGTCCACCTACATGAGCCCTGTTCCATCGACAAACATGCAACTTAAGGTGGCTGGCGGGTGTCTATTTCTCCTATTTTAGTTGAATCGAATTTGACTACGGTCGGTCCTTGAAGAAGCTTAAAATAGCAAACTTGATAATCACCGTTGTGTTTTTTGCATAGGTAAGAATGGTTCTTGATAGAAGCCCGTAGGAGCCACGTAAAACTTGCTACAACAAAGTATAGGACGTCTAACTTGTTTTTGTAGGGCATGTTGTGATGTGATATGGTCAAGACGTGACACTACAGGAATCAGGCACTTTGCCGTCTGCCATGGAGAACGGCAAAGGCATACATGGCGATCGGCAAAGGCCTTTGTCATCCGCCATCAGACGGCAAGAGGTCCGGCTGAACGAGTGCCAGCAAAGGCCTTCTTTGATGTCTTCTTCATAGAAGAGGACGGCAAAGGGCTTTGCCGCCCATCAGTAGACGGCAAAGATCATGGATGGCAGTGGGGTGGGGTGAGATCCATTAGGGGTTAACGGTATGCTTTGTCGTCCGCCAGCAGACGGCAAAGATCTTTAACTCTTTGTCGTCTGCTGGCGGACGGCAAAGTGCCCAAATAGGCAACCCAGTGTTCCCAGTTTACACAGGTGGGTGGCACGTGGCCTCTTTGACGTCCGCTTGCAAACGGCAAAGAGGCTATATATCCCCTGTTTTATTTTAATCCATTTAATTTGACATGCTTTCACACATAGATATACATATACATACATATCCAACAACATATAACAGCATGTCCAACAACATATTTCATCAAATCCAACATAACCAACAACATAGTTCAACAAAGTCATATCCAACATATCCATATATATACATACATATCCAGAAAGAAGTTTCCAACGACAACATATCCATATAGATATACATATCCGAACAATTTTTCATAAACAACAAGTAAGCACCAGAAGAATAGTACACTCCATCAATGCAAGCTTCCTCGTCTAAATCAAATCTACAAATTGGGAAAGATGAAAGTTAGAATAATAATAAGAAGAAGAAGACTATTTAGATCTAAGGTAGGTAAAAATGCTAAGTGTGTAGGTCAATTTAGAGCTAAGGTAGGTAAATATGTCATTTAGGAGCTAATGTAGGTTAAATGGATCATATTGGAGCTAACCTAGTTAAACTTGGTCATTTTTAAACTAACCTAGCTAATTATGCCATTTTTGACCTAACTAAGCTTATTTGGGCATTTTAGAGGACAACAAGCTAAGTATATGATATTTATGATGTTAGCAAGGTTATTATGCGATTTACGAATAAAAACAAGTAAGAGGAGGAAAAGAAGAAGAAGAAGAAGAAGAAGAGGTTCTTCTTCTTCTTCTTCTTCCTTTCTTCTTCTTCTTCTTCTTCTTCTTTTCTTCCTCTTCCTTCTTTTCTTCATCTTATTATGTCATTTGTGAACTAAATAGGTAAATTATGTCATTTAGGAGCTAACATAGGTTAAATGGATCATATTGGAGCTAACCTAGTTAAACTTGGTAATTTTTAAGCTAACCTAGCTAATTATGCCATTTTTGACCTAACTAAGCTTATTTAGGCATTTTAGAGGACAACACACTAAGTATATGACATTTATGAGGTTAGCAAGGTTATTATGCCATTTTACGAATAAAAACAAGTAAGAGCGGGAAAAGAAGAAGAAGAAGAAGAAGAAGAAGAAGAAGAAGAAGAAGAAGAAGAAGAAGAAGAAGACGAAGAAGAAGAAGAAGAAGAAGAAGAAGAAGAAGAAGAAGAAGAAGAAGAAGAAGAAGAAGAAGAAGAAGAAGAAAGGAAGAAGAAGAAGAAGAAAAATACCGTGGCCGCGGAGGTGAAGGATGGGTCGGGGCTGCGGGAGTGGCAGACGGAGGTGAAGGACCAGTCGGGGTTCCGCCATTGCCAGACGCGGAAGGATTGGTCGATGCTTGTCGGGAGGTATGCTGCACCATAGATCATTTCCAATAATGTCTCCTTAGCATGATGCAACTGAAAATGTGAATACTAGTAACTAACGACCATTGAAATCAAACTCACCGTGGCTGCAGGAGCGATCTGGGGCATCGGCTGAGGGGTCTGGCCGTTTTGCTCGCACATGGTCTGCACATTTGGTTATCATGAGTTAGTCATATTAGTTAGTAATGCAAACATTACGTGCATGATTTGGCTAATATGCATGAGAAACGTACCACAAGGAGCTCGTATAGGGCCCGGTGAGACGCCTCATTCCGGTTCCTCTCCTCCTCCAATAGCTTAGCGGTCCTCTCCTCCATCTCCTTCTCCCTCTCTGCCGCCTCCCTTTTTGCTTTGTCCAAAAGATCCTGGGTGTTCAATCTCTCTTTCTCAACCAGTGCCTGCAACACACCACTCCTTGTTAGCATTGTAATCATCAACGGACGCACACACAATGTAATGGAGGAAAGGTGAGAGAGTTTGTATAACTAAGCGCCATGGCGAGCTCCGCGGGCCATGCACGAGGCATTATCTCAGGACCAGAGCTAGTCTGGCGCTTCTTTATCTACGGGAGAGTCCTAGGACAACGTATCAGTCCATCACCAATGGCCATGGCGCCATGGGGCCTCCCGCCACCAGATATCATGACCAGCTCTGTATCAAAAGGATCCTGGCTCGGGTTAAAGTACCCCCCCTTTCCTCGCCTTCCCCTCGTCTCTGTACCTCACGAGCTTGTTGTGGGAGAAGACATTGGTGAAGTTCTCGGAATCATCTAGGCCAGACTCCGAGAATGCCTTGGCCTTCTTGTAGGGGGCACTATGGGCCATGCCATAGAGGTCGAACAGATTTGGCACAGGCTTCTTGTGGTGGTTCGCCTGAGAGAGAGGAATAAAATATTAGTTAAGGGCTCAAGCTTGCATGAAGAAATGATATTGCTATGTAAATAGGTCATTTTGGAGCTAAGTAAGGTTATTATGTCATTTTTGAGGAAAATAAAATAAGTTTAAGTCATTTTGTAGGTAACCAAGATTATTATGCCATTATTGACTAAAGTATTCTAATTATGTCATTATTGAGGAATGCAAGGTAGTTATGCCATTTTTTAGCTAACTAAAGCATATTTAGGCATTTTATAGAGCATATAAGGTGATTATGTCATTTTAGAGCTCATTATGTCATGAATGAACTAGCTAAGATTAGTTTAGGTCATTATTTAGCTATCCAAGGTAGTTATGGCATTTTATAACTAACTAAAGCATATTTAGGCATTTTATAACTAACTAAAGCATATTTAGGTTTTTTATACAGCTATCTAAGGTTATTATGTCATTTTAGAGCTAAATGTGTCATAAATGAACTAGCTAAGATAAGTTTAGGTCATTATTTAGCTAACACATACCTAGTGATCCCCGTACTCAAACAGGTTGGAGCTCCCTTGATGGTGTGGCAGACCTTCCATTTGGTCACGCTTATCCTTGGCCCTATGGTGTTCGACTAGCCATTGGGGAGAGCACCACGCATCCACTAACGCCTCCCAACAGTCCATCTTATCTGCACATCATCTCGGAGGCACCTAAATTCGTCAAGAGAAATTTTAGCGCTACGCCTACGAATCAAATCAAGAAAACTAAGTTCAAGGCCTTAAGAATAGGTAATTACCAGCATGTACTTGTCCTTACTCAGAAACTTGCCGCGACACTTCTTCTTGGCCCTCCTAATACCCTTCGATGCGTAGAAGTCTTGAAAGGCCTGCACCCGAGCCTCGTGCTGTAAGTTCTGAAGTAGGCGCTTGCACTCGGCATCAACAACCTTACACACGGCCTCCTCCTCTCCATCTGAAACCATGTAGAAGGTCTACAATCGAACAAGACAACACTAATTGGTACAATCACTAGGTAGTGTTGATTTTTAATTCTATTAAGGAGAAATTACCCAAAAACCGATGGAACACAATCTCGGCCACTGTCTCGCACACGACACCGGCGACCAAATACTCTGGTGGGGCTGGGGCAACCAAGTACAGCTCCCAGGTCAGTGCTAGCTGTGGAACCTGACCCTCACCGGGCAACGTGACCCAACCAGGGAAAGTGTTGTCGGCAAAGCACACCAAGGACCTGGTTGGGCCTGCGGGAACCACGGGGGTGTACCCAGCCCCTACAGTATGACAAGGCCAACGCATTAGATATTAATTTGAAGAAACATGAAGGAAAAAGGTTAAACAAGAGTAAATGCACTTACTTCAACCCATTAGGCGAAATCAATACCCTCTGCTCGGGGGTCGTGGGCATGGGCGGGAGGTTTGTACCACCATGCTGGTAGACCTTCTTGCCCTTCTCAACCAGCTCGTTGTCGTTGTAGCTATCATCAGAAAAGGTGTTCTCGCTACCATCACTAGGGCGACTAGCCACCGGAGTCTCGTGGGAAGAAGACTTTGGGGCCGTACTCATGTGGTCGAAGGATCGGCGACCCGAGTCTGGTGGGCCGAAGGACCCGAGTCTGGCGGGTCCACGTCAGGCGAAGGATCGGCGACCCGAGCCTGGTGGGCCGAAGGACCTGAAGCTGACGGGTCCACGTCAGATGGAGCAGTCCTGTGGTCGGCTGAATCAGCTGGGGGTGGCGGCGAGGAAGGCGTAGCAGCCTTCCTACCTCTCCCGCTGCCACGTCTACCTCTAGCAGCCTTCTTCGACCTCCCCCGACCTCTACCAGCCGAAGAAGAAGCGCACGTCATTGCTGTCTGCATACTGTCTAGCAGCGCTCTTCGGTGGGTCTAGGGTGGAATAATGGAACCACCCCTCCGGCCAGTAGCGCTCGCAGGAGGCTCCGGGCGCTCTAGACCCTTGCCCACCATCCTGTCAACACCTACAATGACAAAAGGTAAACGAAATTAGTACAACATAAAAAAATTGAATACCTGACATGAATAATATGTATATAATTTAAGTGTATACTCATCATGAACATAATAAAAAATGAATACCTCACATTACTAATATTACTCTGAATCGTCTATATATGCATGATCATCATCATCACTATCAGTGACGTGCTGATCATCATCATCATTAATTGCATCAACATGTGGAAGGCCTCCTTTACGTAATCATTCAAGCATTGACAGGTCATCTGCAGTAGTAACTTCTTCCAGTTCCGGTGCTTCTTGTTCCGGCTCAGGGGTGAAGTCAGATTCAGTATCGTTGTCTACTTCTATGTTCTGGGGTGGAGTAGAGCGGTTCTTGAAATGTTTTTTGGAAAGACGTGTTTCTTGGAAGAATTCTCCTTCGTCATTTGTGTCTTGGTTAATGTGAGGTTCATAATCCTCTTCATTGGGGGGAGGTGGTCTAACACGCGGCGGCACTTCCTAAACGACATCCCAACCACTGAGATTTGGGTCACTTTGACAGGCCCACGGTAAATTGAAAACTTGGGTTGCCTGGTGAGCCGTAATATAGACACCGGGAACATCCAAATAGGTGCTTTGTTTGATTTCGACTAGCCCTATATGTTCATGAGTCCTTCTAGTCTCCCTCGGCTGGAACCAATAACATCTGAAGACTACGATGTTTGGTGGGTTTTCACCATCGAATTGAAGTTCATAAATTGCTTCAACTCTTCCATAATACTCGATATTTCCTTCGCCGATAGCAGAGACACAACAATTTGTAGACTTTCGGTCAGCCATAGATAGCTCTTTGCCATAAGTACGAAACCGATACCCGTTGATATCTTATTTGTCAAATGAATGGACCTTATAGTCAAAACCATTAGCTACTTGTCTCAATTTGGCATCCATAATCTCTGAATTAGCCTACAAGTTTAATACGAAAGGATTGTTGCATTAGTCGCAAATTAGCCAGAGAAATGAAATGGTCTAATGGAAATTACCATTTTTTGAACCAAGAGATGAAATCGGGATATTCGCCTCCTTGCTTTGCCAGAAGCTCATACGCTTCGACGGAACCCTTTTGGATCAGCGCTCCATAAGAGAATATGGTGATGTATCGACTGCATCAAATATCCAGGAATAAGAGCAGTTCAAAGGAATTATAAGTTGCGAAGAATTGTATGTACCGAGATCTTACTCGATGTACGCCGCACTTCAGTGAAAACCTTTGCAGATTTCTCCATCTCCTCGTCCGAGTCCCGAGCATCGTCAAAGTCTTTCACCATGTCTTCCATTCCGGTACCATGCTTGTCGGTGTGACGACGAACCATCTCGGCTCTGGCACGTTGGGCAGACTCACCATGAAATGTCCAGACCATGTAACCAGCTGGAGTAAAACCAAAATTCTGCAGGTCTTTACTCATTTCAAGCTCGTCCCTCTTACTATAGTTGTCGCATCGGACACAGGGGCACCAGCTTTTTGTTGGCCTTTTGCAAATGCGGATCTAACAAACCCCTTGGTTTTTGTTAACCATTCCTCGGGTCCAAAGTCTAGTGTAATCGGTGTACATCCACGCACGATCACTCATATTGACTTCCTACTGGACACACAAGAAATATATACATAATTAAGCAAACCATATCCATCAATTAATATAGTTTGTCAGTTTTATTACGTCCATGCAACCTACACGCTAATAGGTAAAGATAGGTCCTAATCCCACCCGAGTATGTGTAGATTGGGTTCATTTTCCCAAGCTCTACTCCAGATCCGACGCAAAATTTCAGCAGCAGCTCCCCGCTGTTCTCCTGATACACGTCTCGACAATAAGCAGAGAGGATGTCTACCCAGAGAACAACAGGGAGGCACTAACAAAATTCTTCATCGGATCCGGAGTAGAGCATATGGGAAAACGAACCCAATCTACACATATACTCGGGCTGTCCATGGATAACGTTGGACAATTCGAAAGAATCACGATTATAAATATGCAAATGCATGCATATTTATAGATGTAACCCTTTCGAACGGGAGACGCATAGTGGTTACGCATACTGATGATTGACACCTTTAGCTAGCAAGTTTAATCAGCACGAAGACCGGAATAGAGCAAATAAAGGGGGGGAGGAGATGTTACTTGGGCTCACCAACTAACGCAGGGGCGGAGCTCGTCGAACGCACGGGGAGGTCGTCAAACACCACACCCTCGCAGCGACGAAACAACTGCACATTTAAATCCACCCGATCAACACCAATATATATGATGTTTTGCATAACAAAATCGAAAAATATACGACCTAACTCATAATTCACAAATATATGACCCCGTCGGGGTCGGGTCGGGGTCTGGGTTAGGGTGAGGTGTCGGGGTCGAACGGGGTGTCGGGGTCGAATGGGGTGTCGGGGACGGGGTCATGGTGTGGTGTCAGGGTGTCGGGGTGTGGTGTCAGGGTGT
>LR738711.1:347846399-347916444 GCA_902687465.1 Secale cereale
GGAGAGAGTGGGGGGTCGGGGTCGGAAATAGGGGCGGGGGGTCAGGGCGGGGCGCCGTTAGGGGCAGTTTGAGGGTGTTTTCTTTGTCGTCCGCCAGCAAATGGCAAAGAGGTGGGTGGACCATTACAGTTTACTGGCGTCAAGTGGACCCCACCACCAGCTCTTTGCCTTCTGCTGGCAGACGACAAAGAATCTTTGCCGTCTACTAGCAGACGGCAAAGAATCTTTGCCGTCTGCGAGCAGATGGCAAAGAGCTGGCTGATGGCAAAGATAATATTTGCCATCAGCCGTTTCTTTGCCGTCTGCTTTCTCGTGGCTGATGGCAAAGATCTTCTTTGTCGTCGGCTAGGAGACGGCAAAGAACTGATAGAAGGCAAAATCCCTGATTCCAGTAGTGTGATGTGATATACGTTGTTGTATGAGATGATCATGTTTTGTAATATCGACAACCGGCAGAGCCTTAAGATTGTCTCTTAATTATTGTATGAAATGCAAGCGCCATGTAATTGCTTTAATTTATCACTATGAGTTAGCAATAGTTGTAGAAACAATAGTTGGCTAGATGACACCGACACGACGATGGAGATCAAGGTGTCGAGTTGGTGACAATGTAGATCATGACGTTGCTTTGGAGATGGAGATCAAAAGCACAAGATAATCATGGCCATATCATGTGACATATTTATGATTGCATGTGATGTTTATCTTTTATGCATCTTATTTTGCTTAGATTTACGGTAGAATTATAAGATGATCCCTTCACTTAATATCAAGATAAAAATTGTTCTCACTAAGTATGCATCATTGCTACAGTTCTTCATTTCGAGACACCTCGTGATGATCGGCTGTATACACTCTACGTTCACATACAATGGGTGTAAGCTAGTTTTACACACGTGAAATACTTGGGTTAAACTTGACAATCCTAGCATGCACAAACATGGTCTTAGAACACTAGACACCGAAAGGTCGAGAACATGAGTCACATAGTAGATATGATCAACATGTAGATGTTCGCCATTGAAAACTACTCCATCTCACGTGATGATCGGATAAGGTTTAGTTGATTTGGATCATGTATCACTTAGAGAACTTGAGGGATGTTGATTTAAGTGGAAGTTCTTTAGTAATTTGATTAATTGAACATAAATTTATCATGAATTTAGTCTTAATAGTTTTTTGAATATCTACTAACGTTCCTTTGAATCTTAATGCATTCCTATGGGAAGCTAAGTTGAAAGATGAGGGCAGCAACTAGACGGTATGGGTCCATAACTTTAGGATTATCCTCATTGTTGCACAAAAGAACTATGTAATTGATGAACTTCTAGGTGACGGACCTGCTGCAGGAGCTGATGCAGGTGTTATGAGCGTCTCGCAAGCTCGATATAATGACTACTCGATAGTTCAGTGTGCCATGCTTTACGGCTTAGAACCGGGACTTCAAAATCATTTTGAATGCCACGGAGCATATGACATGTTCCAAGGGCTGAAGTTAATATTTCAAGCAATGCCTGGGTTGAGAGATATGAGCTCTCCAACAAGTTCTTCAGTTGTAAGATGGAGGATATCAGTTTTGTCAGTGAACACATACTTAGAATGTCTGGGTACCACAACCACTTGACTATGTTGGGAACTGAGCTCACAGATGAGTGTGTTATTGATAGAGTTCTTCAATCACTACCACCAAGCTACAAAGGCTTCTTGATGAACTATAATATGCAAGGGATGACAAAAACGATTCCCAAGCTCTTCGCGATGCTGAAATTGGCAGAGGTAGAAATCAAGAAGGAGCATCATGTGTTGATGGTTAATAAGACCACTAGTTTCAAGAAAAAGGGCAAGGGAAAGAAAGGGAACTTCAAGAAGAATGGGAAGCAAGTTGCCACTCCCGGGAAGAAGCCCAAAGTTGGACCCAAGCCTAAAACTGAGTTCTTCTACTGCAAGGGAAATGGTCACTGGAAGCAAAACTGCCCCAAATACTTGGCAGATAAGAAGGATGGCAAAGTGAACAATGATATATTTGATATACATGTTATTGATGTGTACCTTACTAATACTCGTAGTAATGCCTGCGTATTTGATACTCGTTCGGTTGCTCACACATGTAACTAGAAACAGGAGCTACGGAATAAACGAGTATTGGGTAAGGACGAGGTGATGATGCAGGTCGGGAACGGTTCCAAGGTTGATGTGATTGTCGTCGGCACACTACCTCTACATCTACCTTCGGGATTAGTTTTCGATATAAATAATTATTACTTGGTGCCAGCGTTGAGCATGAACATTATATATGGATCTTGTTTATTGCGAGACGGTTATTCATTTAAGTCAGAGAATAATAGTTGTTCTATTTATATGAGTAACATCTTTTATGGTCATGCACCTTTGATGAATGGTCTATTCTAGTTGAATCTCGATTCATAGTGATACACATATTCATAAATATTGATGCTAAAAGGTGCAAAGTTGATAATGATAGTGCAACATACCTGTGGCACTGCCGTTTAGGTCATATTGGTGTAGAGCGCTAGAAGAAACTCCATGCGGATGGACTTTTGGAATCACTTGATTATGAATCATTTGATACTTGCAAACTATGCCTCATGGGAAAGATGACTAAAACTCAGTTTTCCGGAACAATGGAGCGAGCTAATGACTTATATTGGAAACAATACATACTGATGTATGCGGTCCAATGAGTGTTAAAGCACGCGGTGGGTATCGTTATTTTCTAACCTTCATAGATTATTTAACTAGGTATGGATATATCTACTTGATGAAACACAATTCTGAAACATTTGACAAGTTCAAAGAATTTCAGAGTGAAGTAGAGAATCATCTTAACAAGGAAATAAAGTTTCTACGATCTGACCGTGGAGGCGAATATTTGAGTTACGATTTTGGCCTTCATTTAAAACAATGTGGAATTGTTTCACAACTCACGCCACCTAGAACACCACAGCGTAATGATGTGTCCGAATGTCGTAACCGTACTTTATTAGATATGGTGCGTTCTATGATGTCTCTTACCAATTTTGCCTTTATCATTCTGGGGTTATGCATTAGGGACAGCTGCATTCACGTTAAACATGGCACCGTCTAAATCCGTTGAGACGACACGTTATGAACTGTGTTATGGTAATAAACCTAAGTTGTCGTTTCTTAAAGTTTCGGGAAGTGACGCTTATGTTAAAAGGCCTCAGCTTGATAAGCTCAAACCAAAAGCAGAGAACTACGTCTTCATAGGATACCGAAAGAAACTATTGGGTATACCTTCTACCACAGATCTGAACGAAAAATCTTTGTTGCTAAGAATGGGTCCTTTCTAGAGAAGGAGTTTCTCTCAAAAGAAGTGGGTGGGAGGAAAGTAGAGCTTGATGAGGTACTTGTACCTTCTCTGGAATTGGAAAGTAGCCCATCAGAGAAAACAGTTCATGTGATGCCTACACCAACTGGAGAAGAAGCTAATGATGATGATCATGAAACTTCGGATCAAGTTACTACAGAACCTCGAAGGTCGACCAGAACACGCACCGCACTAGAGTGGTACTGTAATCCTATCCTCGAACTCATGTTGCTGGACAACAGCGAACCTTCGAACTAAGAAGAAGCTATGATGAGCCCAGATTCCAACAAATGGCTTGAGGCCATGAAATCTGAGATAGGATCCATGTATGAGTACAAAGTGTGGACATTGGTGGACTTGCCCGATGATCGGCAAGCCATTGAGAATAAACGGATCTTCAAGAAGAAGACGGACACTGATGGTAATATCACTGTCTACAAAGCTCGACTTGTTGCAAAAGGTTTTCGACAAGTTCAAGGGGTTGACTATGATGAGACTTTCTCACCCATAGCGATGCTTAAGTCTGTCCGAATCATCTTAGCAATTGCTGCATTTTATGATTATGAAATTTGGAAAATGGACGTGAAAATTGCATTCCTTAATGGGTTTCTAAAAGGAGAGTTGTATATGATGCAACCAGAAGGTTTTGTCGATCCTAATGGTGCTAACAAAGTGTGCGAGCTCCAGCGATCCATCTATGGACTAGTGCAAGCATCTCGGAGTTGGAATATACGCTTTGATGAGGTGATCAAAGCATATGGTTTTATACAAACTTACGGTGAAGCCTATATTTACAAGAAAGTGAGTGGGAGCTCTGTAGCGTTTTTGATATTATATGTGGATGGCATATTGTTGATTGGAAATGATATATAATTTATGGATAGCATAAAAGGATATCTGAATAAGAATTTTTTAATGAAAGACCTCGGTGTAGCTGCTTATATATTGGGCATGAAGATCTATAGGGAGAGATCAAGATGCTTAATAGGACTTTCACAAAGCACATACCTTGATAAAGTTTTTAAGTAGTTCAAAATGGATCAGCCGAAGAAAGGGTTCTTGCCTGTATTACAACAACTACTGCCGGTTGCTGCTAACGCGACACTACAATGAGAGACCCTTCGAGAAACTATGCGCGATGCCATAAGCGGAAACGGTGGTGTATGAAAACCGTCAGAAATGTATAAAATGTTTGCAATGACAGATGCATCAAACACGGTTCAGGTTTTAGTTTCGTGTGCGATGAAGGGCATACTGTTCGGTTCAATTAACTGTTTGCGATGAGGAGGAACAAAAGAAACGGGCAGCCAGATGAAGGCGTGTGTGATACACAGCATACAGTTCACTCGGATGAACTATTAGTGATTAGGCAACACAAAAGAAACGGGCAGCCAGATGAAGGTGTGTGCGATATACAACATACAGTTCACTTGGATGAATTGTTTGTGATTAGGCAACACAAAAGAAATGGTTAGCCAGATCAACGTGTGTGCGATATACGACATGCGGTTCACTCGGCCTTGTTGTCACTGTGTGACCTCTGCGGCAACCATTCGCTCCCCACTAGCCTCTTCTTGTACCGTGGCAACCGTCCACCGCCTCTTCGCCTTTCCCTCTCGATTTGGAACTGCTGTCGCACGCTCTTCCTCCCTCCATTTGCGTTCACCCTTCCTTCTGCCATTGTTCGATCATCTTCTCCATGGAGGGAATAGGCCGGAAATGACCCCGTTATTCTTGCCCCAATCTGAAAGATGACGTGCTGGAGGAATTCATTTATCAGGGCGATGTCATCACCTCGGCTAGCATGGAAGGTTCTTACAAGACCATTCTCGACTCAACAAATAGGATCATTACAAAGAACCCAAGGGTTCAGGAGCGGTTTGATCTCCCCTATCTTCCTCGCCATGACCCTGCTCGCCGTCGCGAGGACGACGAAAGCCTTGCCTTCTGCAAGTTGATGCCACTTGATAATTATATGTGTGATGTTAAGATGCCATCAATTAAGGGCAAGGCCTGAGCAGGCGCAAATGGAGATTGGGTTGTTTATATTGGGAACAACTGCGAGTGGGAACTTGTGAATGTGTACACTTGTCACCGGGTTCCACTTCCAAAAATCTCATACTGCCATGAGGTTCAGCACACAGATAGTCTACGTACGTTCACATACGATCATCATGACTGTCGTCTACGGAAGATAGTAATTTCTCGAGTTCCCTACCGCTCTTGGGATTACAAGAACTATGTTGCACTTGCTATCTTAGACAAGCTTGTTGCCATCTCTGCTTCCACGTATGGATGGATATTGCTCAAAAATCAATTTCTGGACACGAATGAGTACCGTGATGCAATTCAATACGAGCGTCTTGTGTTTGTTGTCACCACTCGTGGCACCGTTTTTGCATGGGATCCTTATTGTTTTGGTACGTTTGTCTTCCACCGTAATTATAATTGTTTCATCCACACGCATGTGGGTTAGCTAGTTTCCCTTTACTAATTAGCCTTCTTGTGTTTCCAAGGTCTTGTGAACATTCCACCACCTATACTTGAAAAAAATTATAACCAAGGGGGAGATGACGATGGTGATGATCACGAGCATGAGGACGAGCAGGAGCTATATACTCAATGGCGCCTGGCAACTTATTCCGATGGATCGCCTCTTCTTGTATGTATACAGGGCACTGCTGATGTTACTAACGAAGCAGGTGTTGTCTCCCATGGTCGCACTATCCGGACCTATTCCAACATTGTTGCAGGGTATTCGGGATGGATACTAGTGTACTAGCGCCAGAACCTTCTAAATGGTTCCGTATTGAAAGTCTTGGAGGAAACTCGCTCTTCCGTGGACAAAAATATCCAATGATGGTGAAAGGCAATCCAGCTGTTGTTGACACAACATTACTACCATTTATGATAAGCCACTGTATCTATACCTTGGACATTGCTATGCTTCCCTACGCTGGCTGTCACAATATGCATCCTGATATAGGTCGCTTCGGCCCGGATGATCGGTCCTGCATTGGTCTCAAGATTGACAATAGCTGGCCCTTCCCAGAGAATCAGTTATGGTTCAAAGCAAGCATTTCCAACGCCGAGGATTGGTTGAGCTGAAGTTCATTTCATCGCTTTGTTATTTGTTGTGTGAGAAAAACTTTACTTTACAAGAATGTTTTGTTGGAAATAATCTATCATCCAACATGTATCCTCGTTGTTGTTGTGTGTTGATGACTACTTGTTGTATGTAATGAAAGGTACATTTGCATATGCGTCCCATCAACTCACGCATGCTCGCACGTCACACGGGTCGCATGGCGGCACATATATTATTTTTCTATTTGGATGACAAAAAAAGTACAATGCCACTTTGTATTGGTGTCCATATCAACCGTGCTAGTGATTTTAGTTGCAAAAATTAGATAGTGCTAGTGATTTTTAGCTGCATATTTTGACAAATTGCAGTGGTAAAAGGTTGACAATTGGCAAGGTTACTAGATAAACATATGTCAATCTTTCCAGTTTGAAAATGGTAACTTACCCAAAATGGCAGATATGCAAATCTTACCCAATTGTTTGTACATGGTTGCACACGGGTCATGCAAAACAACCATTTGCGTTGTAGGGGTGCAGAAATCCTGCTCGGCACATTTTCCCTTGGCTTCCTGGGGAAGCTGTTGGTTTGTATCAGGGTGTTCTAACTAAAACGTTTGCGATGAGTGTTTTATATTTGAAAACAATTGAAGTTTTTCAAAACAAAATCGTTTGATAAGTCTGTACATTAAGAGAGAAAAACGCAAGTTTGTTCAAACCATATCTTTCATTCAGTCACACTGCGAATTTATATTCATATGATCGAGAATTCGAGATACAGTATTAAACCCCAAAAAAACTATTTTCGGCGGCGGCGGAGGCGGCGTGCCGCACCGTCATTGCCGTTGCCGTCCTCCGGGACGCCGTTGTTGAAGTCTTCAAGGCAGCACAAAATGTTCTTCACATGTAAATCAAACATCATGTCGTCGCGCGATCGACGGGCGGGGTGCAGGAGGATGGCAACTGGCGCCGCCGAGAGGTAGCGGTCGACGGTAGCATCCCATGCCGTTGAGGGGGCGCGCGCATGGGCGCGGCGAATGCAGCCAAACGCACGGGGGCCGGTGCCACGGTGGGTGGAGGGGCGCGCACCGGCACAGGCATGGACGCTGGCGCTGGCATGTATACGAGCTCGCGCGGGTCTGCGGAGACCTCGCTGACTCCCGCGGCTTCTAGCTCTGCGATAGTGCTCGACGACCAGCCCGTCAATGCTACGGGGATGATCGCTGGCGTGGGCACGGGGAAGGGAGCTGGGACGGGAGCGGGGGCACCAACAACCATGGCCAGCTCATTCTGGGCCATGTCCATGAGGCCCCATTCTTCCTTATTTTCTATCTCCTTCGGCCCGGAGTCGACTTCTCCAAACTTGAAGACTAGTGGCAGAGGTGTTGGTGGAGGTCTGCGGGAGGGAGGGGAATGGGAGATGAACACTTAGGCCGCCCATATTAAACAGCGGCTCGGGCGTCATTAATGCAGAGGAAGGCGGGCGTCCATGGAAGTCAAAGGGCTCGCTTCCCAGTGAGCATGTGCATCGTATAGCTCACACTCTTCCCGGTGAGCCTGCACATTGGAGGACAGCTTGCACACCTCTCGGTCAGCCTGCGCACCGGACTGCGCTCGCGCGCCTCCTGTTCAGTCAAGGTCAAGCAGCTGTCTGCACGGCACCTCCTACAGCCATTAAAACCAAGACATGTGGCGTCACGTGATTGGTTAACAGAATGCACACGGTTTGAATTCTACAAACGTTTGAGATATTAAAGTGGCAGCTATTTTTTCAAAATGCCTCCGTTGGCTATCATTATTCGAGTGCGCCTTCTCTCAAAATGGACACGAAAAATGCCACAGAATGTCGGGTGCCATTCCATGATAGCATGCCAAGCTTAAAGAATTTCAGACAAGTTTTGGATTTACTAGAATTTAAAAACCAGGCATCTCATTGTTTTGCCGGCAATCAACGGTGCCCTGGTGTTTGAAATTCATTCCCATATCTTGCATGAGGCCTAATAATGCACCCAAGGACACAGTTTGATTTTTCAACCAATTTATATGCACGGGAGCATGTCCATGTAGTTCAAATTTGAATTATGTACATAAATGCATTGAAAACTCAATTAATGCTTAAAAATGTCCAAACACTTCAAATGAACTCTGAAAAGGTTGAACGTTGGCATGGTATCATCATTTCACCCACATAGCATGTGCAAAAAAGTAGAGAGGGTTACAACAAAAAATGGATGCAGTTTGTGTACAAAATGGACAATCTCTTTCGAAGTATCGGGGTTTGGGACGAAAACTTGTTTGTTACAAAGGCATTTCATTTTTTTGAACTTATTTGAAGTCTAGACTTTTTGTGTGTACAAAACGCACCATTCAAATCCACATCATCAATTATCAACCTTTTCTGAATTCATTTGGTATTTTTCATGCATTTACAGATTTGTTTTTAGAGCTAAATGACCCTGAAATTGTAAAACACTTCGAATAAACTCTGAAAAGGTTGAAAGTTGGCATGGTATCATCATTTCACCCACATAGCATGTGTAAAAAGCAGAGAGGGTTACGGCAAAAGATGGATGCACTTCGTGTACAAAATAGACAATCTCTTTCGAAGTATTAGGGTTTCACATGAAAACTCCTCTGTTACAAAGGCATTTCATTTTTTGAACTTATTTCAAGTCCAGACTTTTGGTGTGTTTAAAATGCACCATTCAAATCCATGTCATCAATTATCAACCCTTTCTGAATTCATTTGGTATTTTTCATGCATTTACTGAATATTGTTAGAGCTAAATGACCCTGAAATTGGAAAACGCTTTGACTGAACTCTAAAAAGGTTGAAAGTTGGCATGCTATCATCATTTCATCCACATAGCATGTGCAAAAAAGTAGAGAGGGTTACGTCAAAAACTGGATGCACTTCGTGTACAAAATGGACAATCTCTTTCGAAGTATCAGGGATTCGGACGAAAACTCATCTGTTACAAAGGAATTTCATTTTTTGAACTTATTTGAAGTCCAGACTTTTTGTGTGTTCAAAATGCACCATTCAAATCCACATCATCAATTATCAACCCTTTCTCAGTTCATTTGGTATTTTTCATGCATTTACTGAAGTTTTTTAGAGCTAAATGACCCTGAAATTGAAAAACACTTCGAATGAACTCTGAAAAGGTTGAAAATTGGCATGGTATCATCATTTCACCCACATAGCATGTGAAAAAAAGCAGAGAGGGTTACGGCAAAAAATGGATGCACTTCGTGTAAAAAATAGACAATCTCTTTCGAAGTATTAGGGTTTCTGATGAAAACTCCTTTGTTACAAAGGCATTTCATTTTTTGAACTTATTTCAAGTCCAGACTTTTGGTGTGTTTAAAATGCACCATTCAAATCCATGTCATCAATTATCAACCCTTTCTGAATTCATTTGGTATTTTTCATGCATTTACTGAATATTGTTAGAGCTAAATGACCCTGAAATTGAAAAACGCTTTGACTGAACTCTGAAAAGGTTGAAAGTTGGCATGCTACCATCATTTCACCCACATAGCATGTGCAAAAAAAGTAGAGAGGGTTACGGCAAAAACTGGATGCACTTCGTGTACAAAATGGATAATCTCTTTCGAAGTATCAGGGATTCGGACGAAAACTCTTCTGTTACCAAGGCATTTCATTGTTTGAACTTATTTGAAGTCCAGACTTTTTGTGTGTTCAAAATGCACCATTCAAATCCACATCATCAATTATCAACCCTTTCTCAGTTCATTTGGTATTTTTCATGCATTTACTGAAGTTTTTTAGAGCTAAATGACCCTGAAATTGAAAAACACTTCGAATGAACTCTGAAAAGGTTGAAAATTGGCATGGTATCATCATTTCACCCGCATAGCATGTGCAAAAAAGCAGAGAGGGTTACGGCAAAAAATGGATGCACTTCGTGTACAAAATAGACAATCTCTTTCGAAGTATTAGGGTTTCGGATGAAAACTCCTCTGTTACAAAGGAATTTCATTTTTTGAACTTATTTCAAGTCGAGACTTTTGGTGTGTTCAAAATGCACCATTCAAATCCACATCATCAATTATCAACCCTTTCTGAATTCATTTGGTATTTTCCATGCATTTACTGATTTCTTTTAGAGCTAAATGACCCTGAAATTGAAAAACACTTTGAATGAACTGTGAAAAGGTTGAAAGTTGGTATGGTATCATCATTTCATGCACATAGCATGTGCAAAAAAGTTGAGAGTGTTACGGCAAAAACTGGATGCACTTCATGTACAAAATGGACAATCTCTTTCGAAGTATCAGGGTTTCGGACGAAAACTCGTGTTTTACAAATGCATTTCATTTTTTGAACTTATTTGAAGTCCAGACTTTTTGTGTGTTCAAAATGCACCATTCAAATACTCATCATCAATTATCAACCCTTTGTGAGTTCATTTGGTATTTTTCATGCATTTACTGAATTATTTTAGAGCTAAATGACCCTGAAATTGAAGAACACTTCGAATGAACTCTGAAAAGGTTGAAAGTTAGCATGGTATCATCATTTCACCAACATAGCATGTGCAAAAAAGTAGAGAGGGTTACGGCAAAAAATGGATGCACTTCATGTATAAAATGGACAATCTCTTTTGAAGTATCGGGGTTTCGGACGAAAACTCATGTGTTACAAATGCATTTCATTTTGTTGAACTTATTTGAAGTCCAGACTTTTTGTGTGCTCAAAATCGACCATTCAAATCCGCATCATCAATTATCAACCCTTTCTAAGTTCATTTGGTATTTTTTCATGCATTTACTGATTTTTTAGAGCTAAATGACCTTGAAATTGAAAAACTCTGTTGATGCGGCTCCATGATAGCATGCCAAGTTTCATGAATTTCAGACGAGTTTTGGATTTACTAGAATTTAAAACCCAGGACTCTCAACGTTTTGCCGGCAATCAAAAGTGCCCTTGTGTTTGAATTTCATTCCTATCTGTTGGATGGGACCTATAAATTCACCCAAGGACAGACATGTGATTTTTCAACCAACTTTGTTGCATTGGAGCATGTGCTTGTAGTTCAAATTTGAATTATGCACATAAAATGCCTAGAAAACCCGTTTAATGTATAAAAAAGGCCAAACGAAACCGGAAAAATTCATTCCCATTTATTGCATGGGGCCTAAGCATGCACTGAAGGACACATATTTGATTGTTCAACCAATTTGTATGCACCGGAGCATGTGCATGTAGTTTAATTTTGAATTGTGCACCTGAAATGGCTAGAAAACCAGTTTAATGTATAAAATGTCGAAACGAACACTGAATAATTTGAATTCTTTTACGACACACATATAGTTGCATGTTCACTACAGATAAATGGTCTAGTAATTCAAAAAGCGTCCATTGCCATGTGACCCCATTTTGTAATTCAAATCAAGTAGAACCCACACAGTTTATTATCACGAATCGTGTGAGATTTAGTACAAAATATTTTGGAGCACCGTCGGTGTATAGTACGCGAGAAGGTGTGTCGGCTACATTCCAGAGCCAGCGTGTCAAGCACACTAGCTCACTCCCCAAAAACTCCCACCTCTGCATCCCTCGCAATATCGAAAATATCTCCCGTCTGGAAAGTTTCAATGTTTGATAGCACATGATTAGTGTGTGCGAACCGTGTGCGATTTAGTCCCTTGATTCAAATTGTTAGTAGCCCCGGCATTTTACTCCTGCCTCTGCATCCCTTGCAATCTCAAAAATATTTGCTCGCCCTTGATCCAAATTTTTATTAGCCCCGCCTTGTTACTCCCGCCTAGTAAAATTTTCAGTTGCCGCAGTATTGCCTCAAACACAACCTTGCCCCCCCCCTCCACACACACCCTAAAACTTCCGCTCACACAGACGCACACAACCCTCGAAACCGTTGGTAGGTCGCCGCCATCGCCGGCGCCTTCATCCTGAACCTCTGCCTGTGTGTCGGGGAGATCGAGGAGCTAATGGCCAAAAGAGGTTTATCACGGCCTTTTCGCCCGTCGCCGGCGAGGTGGCCGCCGAGGTGTCCCGGTCGTCCTCTGCGGGCCCGATCCGCCATCACCGGTGCCCCGATTCGCCTATCGCCGCGCCCCTGTGCCAGTTTGAGAACTTCCCCGTCCTCCCTCGGACCCGGCAGCCGACGAAGTCCTACCTCGGGGTCCGGCAACGGCGGTGGGGGACGTGGGTCGTTGAGATTATATATCGAGAGACCCACACCCGCAGGTGGTTCGGTAGCTTCCACACGGCCGAGCTCGTGGCCATGGAGTACGACCGCTGGCAGGTCCGCTACCACGACGTGACGGCTAGGCTTAATTTCCCCTTTGGCACACGTCCGATCCACCTCGTTTCGCCGGAGCCAGGGTGGTGAGCTCGGCTATGATGTGGGAGGACCGCGAGGCGTGGGAGCGCCTCAAGGACGAGGCCGTTGATGAGACCTACATGCCAGAGCTCCGCCACCAGCACCCGGAGTTCGTGGAGGCGGAGTGGGCGATCTTTGCCGGCGTGGAGGGCAGCGAGGTTATCGTGCTCTCCTCCGATGACGAGGTCGAACACGGCAAGGACGCCGGCGCGGAGGGCGGCAAGGTTATCGCGCTCTCCTTTGATGACGAGGTCAAAGCCGCCAGCCAGGGTGGCACGGAGGGCGTCGACGAGTGGAGGAGTGCCTTCCCCAACGACCCCGACGACGGTACTTGCCCAGACCCGGCTCGCGGCACACCGTACATGACGAGGAAGGATTGGCTCGGCCTCTACTTCGACCGAGATTAGTTTAGCTTATTTTAAATTTATGTTTTATGTTCGGTTATGCAAAACTATCTATGTTTATGTTTGAGTGCATGCTACTTTCGGTTGAACCTGTTTTGAACTTGATCAAATTGAAGTTTACAACCTTAAGTTTGGGGGATCAACTGGAAAAGGCCAAAAATTGTTGGAGTGTATATATATATATATATATATATATATATATATATATATATATATATATATATATATATATATATATATATATATATATATATATCCACTAAGGGTTTTAGTCCTTTAACTCTTTAAGGATCGCCTAGAGATGTCCTTATGACTTGTTTATTTCAGTTCTTCGCAATGTGATGCTCTATATGTGCAACTATTTTTTTTGCAGTTCAATTTCATCAATAACAGTTTCAACAACACCACTATGAATTATGATATTTGGTTGCTGTTAAGGATATTGCAGTTAACATGCCTTTTCGTTTTTCAATTGTTCTTTAGCAACATGCATTGTACTAAATGACTAAATATGCAATCCCAGTCTACATAGCAACAAGGAAGAGTGTTACCTTAATGTTTTGATGATGTCTAGATATACATGTAATAAAATCTTATATAATGGGATGGATCGAGTGTTGTACTACATAATTTTTCAATTGTTGTCTAGCTTCTAATATTAACTCGGTCCTTATAGGTACATATATCATTGCGAAAGATCCACACTTCGACCCTTTCTGCGTATGGGGCAATGAGATATTCATGAACCAGCATCAAGTTAGGAAACTGATAAAGATTGTTACTAAAATGGGTCAAAAGATGTCAATCGAACTATTTGTTTACAATTTATGCAAGACAACAGTGAACTGCAGGATGGTAAGTAAGAACCATGTAGCCTTATTTTTACTGCCCGTAATGAGTTGTGTTAGATGATAGTATCTGAATCTTTTTTTTGTAGTGGATCCTGAAGCAGTTTACTCAAGATTACCTCTCAAACTACATGATTTGCGGCCGACCATCGCAAGGGGTTGGACTAGAGTGCTGCATGCCTTCTGCATCCAGGAGAGCACAATAGGTCCATTCCGCTTCACCTTGTTCAGCAACTAGAATGTATGGCGCCTCTTTCTTTACCATTTGTAATAATACAAGTATAGAACCCTGGTACATCATTCGTTATTTGGTGCTTCTGTAATTCTTAAACATATGTACCTATGAATCGAATAATTCATTGGTTGTTTGAACCTGATGGATATGAATAAAGTTATAGCCTACTTTCAATTTTAAATTAGGTACAATTATAAATAGCAGCAATTAAATTGGGGCGAAATTACGTTGTGCAGGTCATGACGGCACACACGGTTGGTAAAACACAAACTTTTGCGATATACACCATAATTGGAGACGACTCACAGAGAGGAAACGTGTGCAAGCATGCACACAGTTGACATTCGCAAAGCGTGTGTGATGTGAGACACTATCACATACGGTGCGGGGAAACTAAATGTGCGTGATTGTCTACCTATCGTACACGGTTTATAATCATGAACTATTTGTGATGTGCTAGGCATCGTAAATCTCTCGTGCCTAGAATCCGCCTAGAATCTGCCTGGAAAGCTCCCGTGCCTAGAATCTGCCTGGTTTTAGGCAAAACCACAAAACACCGACAGCGATGGCAATGCGAGCACAAACGAGTAGCAAGGATGAAGCGTTTGGGATATTCGACATATAGGAAACGGTTATATAGGGACAACTGTATGCACCAAGGCTCCCTATCCCCGACGGTTTCTAGGTCATGTGGGAAGGACCCCCTATCGCCCACACTGATATGTCTCCAACGTATCTACTTTTCCAAACCCTTTTTCCCTTGTTTTGGACTCTAACTTGCATGATTTGAATGGAACAAACCTGGACTGACGCTGTTTTCAGCGGAACTGCCATGGTGTTGTTTTTGTGCAGAATAAAAAGTTCTTGGAATCGCCTGAAAATCAACGGAGAATTATTTCAGAAAATATAAAAAAAACCTGCAAGAACATCCACACCGGGGGGGCCCACGGCCTGTCCTCGAGGGTAGGGGGCACGCCCCCCTTCCCAGGGCGCGCCCCTGCCTCGAGGGCCCCCCGATCCTCCACCGACGTACCCCCAGGTCCTATATATTCCGTTTCCGGAGAAAAAAATCGAGGAGAAGGAATTATCGCGTTTCACGAGACGGAGCCGCCGCCAAGCCCTAATCTCTCTCGGGAGGGCTGATCTGGAGTCCGTTCGGGGCTCCGGAGAGTGGAGATCATCGCCATCGTCATCATCAACCTTCCTCCATCACCAATTCCATGATGCTCACCGCCGTGTGTGAGTAATTCCATCGTAGGCTTGCTGGACGGTGATGGGTTGGATGGGATCTATCATGTAATCGAGTTAGTTTTGTTAGGGTTTGATCCCTAGTATCCACTATCTTATGAGATTGATGTTGCTATGACTTTGCTATGCTTAATGCTTGTCACTAGGGCCCGAGTGCCATGATTTCAGATCTGAACCTATTATGTTTTCATGAATATATGTGTGTTCTTGATCCTATCTTGCAAGTCTATAGTCACCTACTATGTGTTATGATCCGTCAACCCCGAAGTGACAATAATCGGGACCACTCCCGGTGATGACCATAGTTTGAGGAGTTCCTGTATTCACTATGTGTTAATGCTTTGGTCCGGTTCTCTATTAAAAGGAGGCCTTAATATCCCTTAGTTTCCAATAGGACCCCGCTGCCACGGGAGGGTAGGACAAAAGATGTCATGCAAGTTCTTTTCCATAAGCACGTATGACTATATTCGGAATACATGCCTACATTGCATTGATGAACTGGAGCTAGTTCTGTGTCACCCTAGGTTATAACTTCTACATGATGAATTGCATCCGACAAAATTTCCCATCACCGATCCAATGCCTACGAGCTTTACCTATATTGCTAGTCGCTTATTTACTTTTCCGTTGCTACTATCACAAAAACTACAAAAACACTATCTTTACTTTTATTGCTGCTACCGCCACTATCATATTACTTTGCTACTAAACTATCTTGCTGCAGATACTAAGTTTCCAGGTGTGGTTGAATTGAAAACTCAGCTGCTAATTAAGAGTATTCTTTGGCTCCCCTTGTGTCGAATCAACAAATTTGGGTTTAATACTTTACCCTCGAAAACTGTTGCGATCCCCTACACTTGTGGGTTATCAAGACTATTTTCTGGCGCCGTTGCCGGGGAGCATAGCTCTATTCTTTAAGTCACTTGGTATTTATATTTGCTTATCACTATGAAGAATTTGAAGGACTCAAAAACCAAGATCTTACCCTCAACTACGAGGGAAGGTAAGGAACTGCCATCTAGCTCTGCACTTGATTCTCCTTCTGTTATGAGTAAACTTGCGACACCTACTCCTGCTATTGAATCTGATATGTCGTATGTTCTTGATGATGCTACTTCTGCTATGTATGATGAAACTATTTCTATGCCTGATACTGTGCCACTAGGTGAATTTCTAGATGAACAAATTGTTAAGGTTAGGGAGAGTGCAAATGTTGATGATATTTATGAAAGTGATGATGAAACTACTCCCAATAGATATGAATTGCGTGTTGTGCCTGAGGGTTATGTTATGGATGAAGAAACAGTTAGAGAATTTCTTGCTTGCAATGATAGATATGATCTTAAGAAATTATTAGCTAAGCTGAAAGAAAAGTCCTTGAATGCTAGAATGAAACATGACCCTGCTTTTGCTACTTCACCTATATGTGTCACTGATAAGGATTATGAATTCTCTGTTGATCCTGAGTTAATTACTTTGGTAGAATCTGATCCTTTCCATGGCTATGAGTCTGAAACTGTTGTGGCACATCTTACCAAGCTGAATGATATAGCCACCCTGTTTACCAATGATGAAAAGATTCGCTACTACTATATCCTTAAGTTATTTCCGTTCTTGTTAAAGGGTGATGCTAAGACTAGGTTTAATTCTCTTTATCCTGGTTGTGTGCGTAGTCCCCAGGATATGATGTATTACTTTTTTGCTAAATATTTTCCCGCTCATAAGAAATAAGCTACCTTACGGGAAATATATAACTTTGCTCAAACTGAAGAAGAGAGTCTCCCACAAGCTTGGGGGAGGATTCTCCAGTTACTTAATGATTTGCCTAATCATCCTCTTGAGATGCATGATATACTTGATGTCTTTTATAATGGACTAACCGATGCTTCCATAGACCACTTGGATAGTTGTGCTGGTTGTGTTTTCAGGGAAAGAACAGTGGAACAAGCTGAACTATTATTGAATAATATGATGGCTAATGAAAATAATTGGACACTTCCTGAACCGGCCCCTAAGCCAACTCCGAAGAAAAGAGGTGTTCTATTTCTCGGTCCTGAAGATATGCAAGAGGCAAAGAAAGAAAAATGTATTAAAGCTGAAGATATTAAGAATTTACAGCCTATTGAAGAAATACATGGTCTTGATAACCCGACCCAGGTAGTAAAGGTAAGCTTAGATGAGTTTGACAATTTCATTGTGAAACAAGAAAACTTCAATGCTTATGTTGGTAGACAACTACAACACAATGCTTATATGATTGAACGCTTGAGTGATTATCTGTCTAGTGCTAAAAGTGAACTGAAACTTATTAGTAAACATGCTTCCATGGTCACCACTCAAGTAGAACAAGTACTAAAGGCTCAGAATGATTTGCTCAATGAATTAAATAGTAAGAATAATGACTATGCTGTTAGAGTTTCTACTAGAGGTGGTAAAATGACTCAGGAACCTTTGTATCCTGAGGGCCACCCTAAGAGAATTGAGCAAGATTCTCAGAGTGCTAATTTAGATGCACCTAGTTCTTCAAAGAAGAAGGAAAAGAAAAATGATAGAACCTTGCATGCTTCTAGTGAACCTGTAGCTCTCCCACCTGAGAATCCCAATGATATATTTGTTTCTGATGTTGAGACACAATTTGGTAATGAACATGAGCCTAGTGATAATATTAATAATGATGTTCATGATGATGCTCAACCTAGCAATGATAATGATGTAGAGATTGAACCTGCTGTTGATCTTGATAACCCACAATCAAAGAATCAACGTTATGATAAGAGAGACTTTGTTGCTAGGAAGCACGGTAGGGAAAGAGAACCATGGGTTCAGAACCCCATGCCTTTTCCTCTGAAACCATCCAAGAAAAAGGATGATGAGGATTTTGAGCGCTTCGCTGAAATGATTAGACCTATCTTTTTGCATATGCGTTTGACTGATGTGCTTAAAACAAATCCTTATGCCAAGTATATGAAAGATATTATTACCAACAAAAGAAAGATACCTGAAGTAGAGATCTCCACCATGCTTGCCAATTACACTTTTTAGGGTGGAATTCCTAAGAAATTAGGAGATCCAGGAGTACCTACTATACCTTGCTCCATTAAGAAAAACTATGTTAAAACTGCTTTATGTGATCTTGGAGCTGGTGTTAGTGCTATGCCTCTCTCTTTATATCGTAGACTTGACTTGAGTAAGCTGACACCTACTGAAATATCCTTGCAAATGGCCGATAAATCAATTGCTATACCTATCGGTATTTGTTAGGATGTGCCTGTTGTAGTTGCAAATGTTACTATTCTAACGGACTTTGTTATACTTGATATTCCCGAGGATGATAGTATGTCTATTATTCTTGGAAGACCTTTTTTGAATGTTGTAGGGGCTGTTATTGATTGCAACAAAGGCAATGTCACTTTTCATGTCAATGGTAATGAGCATACGGTACACTTTCCGAGGAAACTGCCTAAGGTCTATAGTATCAACTATATTGGAAAAACTTCGACTATTACTATTGGAGGTTTTGAGTTTCCTATTCCTACTATCAAGAAGGCATATGACATACTTATTGTTGGGGACATACATATCCCCATTGAGGTAACATAGTGTTATTCGAAAATTCTCCGGTTTCATGTTACTCGGAAAGAGTTTATTAACAAGACCTGATCAACCTTGTTAATGGATTCCTTTTGATGAGCATGAGATAGGTGAATCTAGATAGCACAAAACCTTTGTACCCTTTTTTTACTTTCTGTTAATTAGGTTAAATAAAAGAAAAATAGCATTATCTGTCTATTTCCAGACTTATCCGTGCAATAAAAAATATCCCGAAATAAAAGTTCTCCAAATGCCATGAAAATGAAATATGATTTTTTCTAGAATATTTAAGAAAATCTAGCACTAAACACACAGCGAGGGGAGCCAGCACGTGGCCTCGAGGGAACAGGGAGCGCCCCCCTTCACAGGGCGCGCCCCCTTGCCTCGAGGGCCCTAAGTGGCCCCCCTCCACTTATCCTTTCACCCATGCTCTTCTCCTTCCTCCCAAAAGAAATCCTCAACCAGCTCAAACCCAAGTTCTAGCTCATTTTGCTACCATATTCGATCTCCTTGCTCAAAGCACCATTCACCAAACTCTTTGGGGAGATTGTTCCTTGGTATGTGACTTCTCCATTGGTCCAATTAGTTTTTGTTCTAGTGCTTTATTTGTTGCGAATTTATGCTGTTGTGGTGACCTTGTTCTTGAGCTTACATGTCAAATTTTCTTGGTCCCAAGTAGTTCTAATGCATGATATAGACTCTAGGCACTTATAGGAGTTGTTGCTATCATTCTTGTTGGGTTTGGTTAACTTTTATTGTGAGTTACTAAAAATTTCAGAAAATTTCATAAAAATGTCTAGGAGAAACTTCCAAGGTGGTCGTTCAAGGAAGCAAGAACCGAGGCTCGCGTTCTGTGAGCCGGATGATGAACCACCGAGAGATGCTGATGTGCGGCCTTGTGAATGGCCGTCAGATGAATTTATGGGTCAAGAGGGCATCAAAGATGAATTCTATGCATATGGGCGCAACGCTGACCTCGGTGACTTCATGCAAGATAAGTGTCTCCAATACCGTGGCTTAACTGATAGCTTTGTGAGAAGGTTTAAATTTTCATCTTCACGTAATTCTCACACTGTCATGTTTGATCTTTATGATAAATCTTATACCATGGACTTAGAGGATTTTAATGTAGCCTGCAAGCTCCCACAGTGGGGCAGTATGGGTGATCCTCGTAAATCTGAATTTAGAGAATTCCTTGCTAGTATTACAGTGGGAGAATGCAGGGACATCACACAAGCCACCACGGGGAGCATACATTTTCCTGCCATTCATTACTTTGCTCTCTTTATCGGTAGATGCATAAATGGTAAAGATGAGGCTTGTCACGTGTGTGTTCCTGATCTTAGTGTTCTCAGGAGTGCTGTACTAGGTGATAGGCAATATAATCTAGGAGCTATTGTTGCACGTAGACTACACCATAATGGTTTTATGGAGATTTATTTGGTGGGATCTATGCTACTCGCATAGCCCGCTATCTTGGTGTGCCTGTGCACCCGTATGATGAACCTTTTCCTGCTGATTATTTAGACTCTAATGCTATGGCTAGTCATCGGTTTATAGAGTGGGATAATCAAACTCTCAAATATCGACTAATCTTTAACCGGCAGCATGCCATCCCTATTTTTCTTCCTGCCCCTACTTTGTTTAACTTTCAGGAAAAGGGGAGATACACTATAACTATGGAGGAGGCAAATGCCCATTATTACATGATGGAGGCAGCCCGCCTTCGAGCCGCAGCCCAGCAGGCAGCATCTGCTGCATCTCAGTATGACCCCAACTACAACTTTGGATATCCGTCAGGCCAATACTGGCCATAGACCAACTTAGGCCAAAAGCCTAAGCTTGGGGGAGTACGTGTTTCTCACCGACTTACATTCATGTTCACACTTATTCTAGTCGTCGGTGCTCACACTCTTTCACTATACCTTCTATGCTTAGTTTCAATTTCTTTTTATTAGTCTTTTTCTTGTGTGCTAGAAAAACCCAGAAAAACAAGAAATAGTAGTTGTAGCTTCTAGCCAGTTTACCTTCTTTGCTTGTAGTAGTAACTAAAAATGAAAACCCAAAAAAGATTTCTCGTTCTTCTTTTGCTTATGGGGAGCTTTCCCGTGTAAATAGTTTCTTTTCTTTTCTTTAAGGGTTAAGAGTAGAAGACCATGATTGAAAATGCTTAGTGGCTCTCATATGCTTTGTTGTAGATTTAACCTTGAGCCATATTACCTTGTCTTCTCTCTTGTATTAAATGCATGCAGAATCCAGCTTAGTCCAATGCACGTGCACTATTCTCGTTATACACACCGTTCGGTCGTGTGAGTGAAAGGCAATAAGGATGATATATGATGAACTAATTGAGATAAGAAAAGCTTGTGACGCCCGAAGACCGACGTCCCAGAAGATTCCAGAAGATTCCAGATGTTCCGGGTTTCCCGTGTGTTTCTTTTGTGCTTGCTTTATTTATTTTGCATTGCATCATGTCATCATGCCATCATGCCATTAATCTTTGCATCTCAACCTAAATAAATTGTGTGGACCTTCGGTCCATTTAAATCGAGGGAAGTGTGATTCTCTTTAAAACATATCCTCCCAATATTAGGGAGCTATATTATAAATATTCCATTTGTTTGAAATTAACCCAACACACTTGCATATATTCTCCTTGCATTTTCTATCTCAATTCCTTGCCTCGTACTTTGCCAACAATTCTTTAATCATTTTACCGAGCTCCACCAAAATTCTCATTATTTTTTTGGACTCTCCATAGCCTCAATCTTGTTCAAATCATTTGAATTAAATTCAAATGAATTTGAATTTAAACTTTCATTCTTGCCTCTCCTATTTTTCGTGGACCATGGACATTTTTACGAGTCCAGTAAAATTAACCTCTTGTCCAAACTCTATCCCAAACCCTTCCTTTCTTCTCTTTTTCTTCATTGCTATTTTTTTCTCTTTTGGGAGATAGCAGTAAAAGAAGAAGAGCAGCCAGGCCCAGCCGCTCCATCTGGCCGGCCCATCCTTGCTCCAGGCCAGCAGCCAGGCCATCTGGGCCTGCGGCCTCTCCTCCCGTGGCCCACGGCCCAGCCTCCTAGCTGCCGTCAGCCTCTTGGCCCAGGCCTCAGGCCCAGCCGCACCTTTGTCTCAACCCTAGACCGAGCCGACCGCTCCTCTCGTTCCCTCGCCAACTCCCTCCGCCGCCAGGACGTCCCGCAGCTCGTTCGCCTCGCGCGATTCCCCTGTTTTCCCTCGACCCCGAGCCTCACCTCTCGAGCCCTCCACCTCTCTCGCTCCCGGCCACCTCGCCCCTCTGCCCGATTCCTACGTCGACGCCCCGCAGCCACGAGCGCCTCTGCGCCTCACCTCCAGGTCGCCCCGGCCGCGCCCGAGGCCAGCCAGGCCGCAGCGCCCGCGGTCGGAGGGCCTCGTCTCCCTCGTGCGCTCCTCCATCTCCAGCCCGGCCGGGATCCGTCTCCCTCTCCCTCCAGCGGCCAGGATCCGCCGCCGGCTCTTTCCCTGAAGCCTCGCCTCGTGCGACTCCGGCGGCTCCGTCAGCCCGTCCAGCGCCACCACGGCCCCGGCCATCCTCCCTCCAGGCACTGGCCTCGTCGCCCCGAGCAACCTCCAGAGGCCCCGTGCTGCCTCTCCTCTACTGCGCCTCGCCGGAGCGCGCCGCTGCAGCCGTTGCGTCTTCATGTTTTTTTCGCCAAGTACCTCCACGTGTCGGCTCGTCAAGATCGGCAAGTCCGAAGACCTTGGATGCATCAAGTTCGTCTACATGCGTGTACCACCACCCTCGCAAGAACCGACACTGGCGAGTGCGAAGACCCTCAAGTACAACTACGGAACATGTACAACTACCGCCGTCGTGATCTCTTCAAGAAAACGTGTACCACTACCGTCGCCAAGTCCCGAGACCGACAAGTTCCACGACGACCCCGTGCACAACTACTTCCTCTCCGAACGTGAATGCCTACTTCCCTCTCCGAAACGAGACGTGTTCGACTACTTCCTCTACGAGTTGCGAGAACGGCTACTTCCACTAGGTACCTCGACGACTCGAACCGCTCCGAGAACGAATGCTTCGAAGGTATAACCCCGAGACGATGACCCGTGGAATGCTTGTGTTGTATGAAATGTTTGCCCTTGTGTGCACCATGCCCGTTTCATCTTTTGTCATGCTCCTCGGTTGCCTCGTCGCCGACTCGTGGGAACCCGGTGACGGGATCACTCCACTTTTCTTCTTGCATGACATGCTCTCCGCCACCTTTCTTATGCACCGGTCTCTCAACGAGTTACCGGAACCGAGATGTTGCCGTTGCATCATTTTCGGATCGTTGCCGTGGCACCCTTTCCTTCCACCAAGGTGACAAATACTTCATATCTTCTTCATGTCAACTATTAATAAAAAATGTATAAACTTGATCATGTCATCCGCATCATGTTAACAACATTATATGTGTTAATTGTTGCTTGCTTAAAAATTGCTAAACATGCTCATGGGGATTTTCCGGAATTGTTGTTGTTTTTCCGGCCTCATTTAAAATGTCTAGATAGGTAGTTTGTTTTGCTTCACCTTGTTGCCATGTTAACAAACATTTAATCTTGTCTTATAAATAAACGAGAGTCAACTAAATAATAAAATGTGGTGTTTCGTCAATATGCAACTCGTTGCATATTGAGCTCCACTTAACTTGTAGTATTTCTTTGTGCACATTGCCGTGCCATGCATATTTAAACCGGACATGCATCATACTTGGACGTGCATCGTATGCAATGTTATACTTGTGTGTTTACTATGTTGTTTGCTTCTTTCCGGTTGCTTCTCTTGTTAGCTTCGGTTCGGTTCCGGAGTTGTGAGGCTTCTTCTTCGTCTTCTTCATGGATCTTGTTCTTCTCCCTCGCGGAATCCCAGGCAAGATGATCATACCCTTGGATACCTTTACTACCATTGCCATGCTTAGTTGTCTCGATGCTATCGTTACATGTCGCGCTACCCATCATTATTGTCAGCATCTCCTTGTTGCCATGAAACCTCTAACCTTTGACACCTTCCTAGCAAAACCACTGTTTGGCTATGTTACCCGCTTGCTCAGCCCCTCTTATAGCATTGTTAGCTGTAGGTGAAGATGAAGATCGTTCCAGGTGGGAACTCGTTGTTGGAATATCACAATATCTATTATTATTATTAACACACCTATATACTGGGCATGGGTGGAAGGCTTGGCCTTTTGCTCGGTGTTTTGTTCCACTCATGCCACCTTAGAAGCCGATAAACCGGCATTATGTTCCTTGATTTTGCGTTCCTTACACGATGGGTGGATGGGGACCCCTTGACAGTTCGACTTTGAATAAAACTCCTCCAGCAAGGCCCAACATTGGTTTTAATTTGCCTCATAATAACAACTTAATTAATTAATTAAATTTGCATAGGGGGTCGCGTCCCCGGGTTCTTAATTCTACATAGCAGGGGGGGCCAATGCTGATGGTGTTGGTCCCAAACGGGGAGTCTGCGGGGCCGCCTCGGGGAAACTCGAGGTATCTGGTATAACCTGTAGAATCGCCCATCCGGTTGTGGCCTGAGACGAGATACGCGCGGCTACTATCAGGGTGTCGACACACCGGGAGGTCTTGCTGGACTTGTTTTACCATTGTCGAAATGTCTTGTGCACCGGGATGCTGAGCCTGATCGGATTTCCCTAAGATAAGGGGTGATGATATTATATTTATCACTTCAGCTAATCGTGAAAGCTTGTGATGGGCTAAGTTGGGACACCCCTGCAGGGTTACTATCTTTCGAAAGTCGTGCCCGCGGTTATGTGGCAGATTGGAATTTGTTAATGTTCGGTTGTAGATAACTTGACAGAGGATCCGAAGTAAAACACACAACTGTGTGAGTAACCGTGACTATCTCTTTTCACTTTGAGAAGAGAACACGATGGGGTTATGTTTGACTCGTATGTAGTTCAGGATCTTTAGCGATCACTACTAGTTTGCGACCGTTTGCGTAGATGCTCATCTTATTCTTGTACTCGTAAGTTAGCCACCATATTATGCTTAGCCGCTGCTGCAACCTCACCACTTTACCTCTTCCTACCCATAAAGCTTTGCTAGTCTTGATACCCATGGTTATGGGATTGCTGAGTCCTCGTGGCTCACAGATACTACAACACCAGATGCAGGTTCAGCCGAGAATGAAGCAGGAGTTGGATCAGAACTCCACCGGGAGTTCGATGAAGAGCGTGGCCGTTTGCTTGTAACGTTTCGACGTTTAGTAGTGGTTTCTACTAGGATTCGATCTAGACCTGTGGTTTTATGTTGTTTTGGTATCTTTCTTTTGGATCTTCACCCGTAGTCGGGTTGTGATGTTTTGAATGATGTTTTGCTTATGTAATGTATTGTGTGAAGTGGCGAGTGTAAGCCAACTATCTTTTCAGTTTTTCCATCCCTACTTTTACATGAGATGTGCAAAGGTACCAAACATGCGATCATTCCAGAATGGGCTTATATCTTTAAGTCGTGCCTCGACACGTAGGAGATATAGTCCCATCCTGGGCATTACAAGTTGGTAATCAGAGCCTTCTCCGACCTAGAAGCCCCCACTGATTGATCGAATCGTTGACGGTTGAGTCTAGACACACACTTAAAATGTTTTGAGTCCTATATATATATATATATATATATATATATATATATATATATATATATATATATATATATATATATATATATATATATATATATATATATCGGAGAGTAAGATTTCTTTTGCTTCTCATCTCTTTTCACTCTAGTGAGGCCTCCTGACGATTACTTTTATCTCTTCTACTCTCAAAAATTCACCAAATTTATTTTAGGATCACGCGAGTATTGTTTGGATTGTTCCGATGTCTTTGTGACGAGAACATTGTTCTCGATGCCTCCTGTCATTTAGGGGTTGTGGCAGTGTCCCGGGGAGTTGAGCTTCGAGGTGTTGTCGTCACAAATCCATCGCATCAGTTCTGGAATACTTAAGACGGCCGACATCGAAAACTCTCCTATGCGGTTAGTGGCAAGATAACCCCGACATCACCCAGTACTGGGGAGGTAGTTCGGGAGTATTGCCATAGCTTGTATAGTAGATGTGTTTCGAAGGTCCGAGGTAAACGGTTTCCGGAGATAACTGGTTATGTGTTGAAGGATGGATACAGCTGGATGTAGGATTAGAGTTGAGTGCGCGATGCTTCCCCTGTATCCCGAACACCTGATTGCATAACTGGAAACTTTCGGAAATTAATAGGTGGGTTCATCTAGTAGTTCTAGGCATTCTTCCAACGAGTGCATGATATGAAGTTCGGGGTTCTACATTGAGTGAAGTGGTTTTATGGGCTTGTTCCGATCGGGAGTTGCATCTTAAAGCTCCTTGGCTATGCTGATCCGGGGATTGCAAAACCCTTTTGTAACACGTTCCATGAGCTTTCAGCACAAATATGTTGAATGAAACTTCTATCTTGTATTTGTTCCATCTGCGCCTTGTTGTTTTTATTTATCTTTTGTTCTCCCAAGTGGCTTCTCGACAAGTTGATGTACCTACGGAATTCATTCGTTCAATTCTCTGTTCGGATGATATTGTGAAGATTCTGTTGCAACATATCTATCCTTTGTTTTCGTTTTGATTCTGGTATTCGAGTTGCTTCGATGTCAAGTGTTGATTCCATACCTTCCTAATCGGTGTTCTCATATTTCTATGGGAGTGCTAATTCTTCTTGATCATCAAGATCTTCATGTTAATCCTTTTCAACCGGGGTGCCTTCTCTTCAAGTTATTCCATACGGACGCCGGTGAGAAATCTGACGATTTGTCTGTTTCATTCATCCCAAAGTTGTCTTTGTTTTCCCCACCCTCCCACCCTTCTTCTTCTCGGAGCCAGAAATTCTCAGAGGAAGTATCCATTTTATTCATGTGATATTTCTTCATTCATTTCCTTCAATGTTCTTATCCGATGATTCTCAGGAAGATGCTCAGGAAACTCCAAGCTCATCATTCTTTTGCTCTCAAATTCTACCGGTGGATATAATTCAAGATTTCGGTGTTGATCTTATCCTTTTCCTCTTTTCACAATGCTTTCTTATTCCGGTGCTCCATTTAATCATTCTCCTCTCGCTATTCATATCCAGAGTGCTGAAGATTCATGTTTCCATTCTTATCCCGTTCAACTATTTTGAGGATTGCTATCTTATTCAAGCCATTTAATTCAATCGGTGCAATATCTCTTAAGCAATCTTTTCAACGGTGATTTCTTTAGTGGGCCCTAACCCACAGGTCTTTTCCAGGATCTTACCTGACTCTTCTAATCTTTCCGGAGTTATACTCAAATTCTTTTCAAAGTGTGATGTAAGAATGAATCCCATCAGTCACAGTCCTTCTCGAGGACCGCTTTCAAATTCTTTTTCATCATTGGCACAACCTTTTAATTCTTCATTCCGGAGTGCCTCAACAATTCATGGTGGTGTATCTCATTGTCTTCTCAGATTTTGAAGACTTGAAGACGAGTTCCTCTTAAATCCTTATCCCTTCTTCCAAGATTCGTGGTTCTAGCTTCATGCCATCCTCATTATTGTTCCGTTTGTGAGGAATTCTTTTTATACCCGTCCGAAGCTTTTCATGAATTCTTTTCTTTGTGATCCTTCGAAGGCCATCATTTCAGAAGATTTCTTCGTTCTCAGTTTTCAACTTCGTCCTCCAAATATTCTTCATTGATGCCTCTTCATTCGTCTCCCTATTCTTACGGTGGTGCTTTCAAGATTACCCTTCCGTTGTTATCGTTTTAATTTATTTGTTCTTTTCACAATCCTACCGGTGGTTCGTTGAAGATTTACCCAAGTTTGTGCGAGATCTCTCTTTAATTCTTTGCAACGAGAATAAGTAGTATGCCAAATCCGTTGCTTGTCATCATTTTAATTTGGTGAAGGATAAGCATACAATAAATCTTATACTTATTTCCCCGAAGTGACTAATCTTTTTTCCGATGCTTGTTCATCATATCATATTCTCGGTTCTAAGTTGTTCATCTTGTTTTCCGGAGCTCCAAGTTATTTCAATTATATCATTTCAAAGCTCCATCTAATTCATCGCAGGCCTTGAATCTTATTCTTTTCATTTTTAACTTCTCATGCTTTCATTACCGGAGTTCTTCATGGTGGTTCATCATGTTTTAATTCATCCTTGAAGACTTCATCAAGATTCTTGTTGGAGCTCAAGCACTCTTCATCATGCTTTCCAAGTGCAATTCTTTCTACCTTATCTTTTCATATGGTGTTATGTCATTCTTTACAATTCCTTCATGTTTCATGATTCACGAGTTGTCACGAATGAAATATTTAAACCCATCTTTTTCCTTGTTCAGGAGATCTTTTCAACCCTTCAATTTATTCGTTGGAGTTATCAGGGTTATAATTCACCTAAAAGCTTTCCCTAAGGATAGTTGCTAATTATGGTGCTCATAAATGACCCAAGTTCTTCATTTATCATTCCGGTGAAATAAGTTTATCGTCTCCTTGTTGATCTCAATCCAATCAAATGTTCCGTTAGTGGCTGGTTGTCACCTCTTAAATTTGAGATGTTTTCCATAAGCCCACAATGATCTTATTCTTTTCGTTGTTGATTTTTTCCAACAAATCCGTTCAACCCTTCTTCATAAGGATGATTTTTCATATTCATTTGTCGGAGAAGTTGTATGTTTTCTCTCCGTTCAATTCTTTCATTGATTTATATGCTATTCTTTCATTCCGGATGCATTGTGATGTTGCTCTCTTTCACCATCATCTCGTTTTTATCAAGATCATGTTCTTTCCCTTGCTTATCTTGTAACAGGAGTGTCGTGACCTCCATTCAAGTTCCGTCATCTTATCTAGTTTTGCCTCTCTTTTCAACCGGAGTGTTGTCTGAATCTTTCTTACCCCTTGTGCCATTCTTTCAATGTTCTGGAGGCTGTGTGTTGTTGTTTTCATCAAGTATCTTCCCAACTTGGTAGGTTCTTGTTAATTCCTTCCATTTTCAGACGGAGTGCTGTCCAAATTTTGTCATTCTTATTCCTTGGCTATACCATGGCGGCTTCATATTCTTTTCGTTCGTAAGCTCTTGTTTCATGTTTTTCAACCTACAAGGTTCTCATAATGTTCCTTGTTCCTCCTTTTACTGGAGTGCTCTTAACTTCGTTCTTCTCCATTGTATTCTTTATTCAACTTGTTTAACCTCTCAAGGTTCATGGTTTCACTCGTCTGTCAAAGAAGCAACTTTGTTTTACCTCTTCTTTTTCGTTTTCTATCCGGTGCTATCTCTAGGATCTCGGGTCGAGATCCTCTGTTAGTGTGGGAGAGTTGTGACGCCCGAAGACCAACGTCCCAGAAGATTCCAGAAGATTCTAGATGTTCCGGGTTTCCCGTGTGTTTCTTTTGTGCTTGCTTTATTTATTTTGCATTGCATCATGTCATCATGCCATCATGCCATTAATCTTTGCATCTCAACCTAAATAAATTGTGTGGACCTTCGGTCCATTTAAATCGAGGGAAGTGTGATTCTCTTTAAAACATATCCTCCCAATATTAGGGAGCTATATTATAAATATTCCATTTGTTTGAAATTAACCCAACACACTTGCATATATTCTCCATGCATTTTCTATCTCAATTCATTGCCTCGTACTTTGCCAACAATTCTTTAATCATTTTCCCGAGCTCCACCAAAATTCTCATTATTTTTTTGGACTCTCCAGAGCCTCAATCTTGTTCAAATATTAAAGTCAAATGAATTTGAATTCAAACTTTCATTCTTGCCTCTCCTATTTTTCGTGGACCGTCGACATTTTTACGAGTCCAGTAAAATTAACCTCTTGTCCAAACTCTATCCCAAACCCTTCCTTTCTTCTCTTTTTCTTCATTGCTATTTTTTTTAGTTTTGGGAGATAGCAGTAAAAGAAGAAGAGCAGCCAGGCCCAGCCGCTCCATCTGGCCGGCCCATCCTTGCTCCAGGCCAGCAGCCAGGCCATCTGGGCATGCGGCCTCTCCTCCCGTGGCCCACGGCCCAGCCTCCTAGCTGCCGTCAGCCTCTTGGCCCAGGCCTCAGGCCCAGCCGCACCTTTGTGTCAACCCTAACCCGAGCCGACCGCTCCTCTCGTTCCCTCGCCAACTCTCTCCGCCGCCAGGACGTCCCGCAGCTCGTTCCCCTCGCGCGATTCCCCCGTTTTCCCTCGACCCCGAGCCTCACCTCTCGAGCCCTCCACCTCTCTCGCTCGCGGCCCCCTCACCCCTCTGCCCGATTCCTATGTCGACGCCCCGCAGCCACGAGCGCCTCTGCGCCTCGCCTCCAGGTCGCCCCGCCCGCGCCCGAGGCCAGCCAGGCCACAGCGCCCGCGGTCGGAGGGCCTCGTCTCCCTCGTGCGCTCCTCCATCTCCAGCCCGGCCGGGATCCGTCGCCCTCTCCCTCCAGCGGCCAGGATCCGCCGCCATCTCCTTCCCCGACGCCTCGCCTCGTGCGACTCCGGCGGCTCCGTCCGCCCGTCCAGCGCCACCACGGCCGCGGCCATCCTCCCTCCAGGCCCTGGCCTCGTCGCCCCGAGCAACCTCCAGAGGCCCCGTGCTGCCTCTCCTCTATTGCGCCTCGCCGGAGCGCGCCGCTGCAGCCGCTGCGTCTTCATGTTTTTTTCGCCAAGTACCTCCACGTGCCGGCTCGTCAAGATCGGCAAGTCCGAAGACCTTGGATGCATCAAGTTCGTCTACATGTGTGTACCACCACCCTCGCAAGAACCGAGACCGGCGAGTGCGAAGACCCTCAAGTACAACTACGGAACATGTACAACTACCGCCGTCGTGATCTCTTCAAGAAAACGTGTACCACTACCGTCGCCAAGTCCCGGCACCGACAAGTTCCACGACGACCCCGTGCACAACTACTTCCTCTCCGAACATGAACGCCTACTTCCCTCTCCGAAACGAGACGTGTTCGACTACTTCCTCTACGAGTTGCGAGAACGGCTACTTCCACTACGTCCCTCGACGACTCGAACCGCTCCGAGAATGAACGCTTCGAAGGTATAACCCCGAGACGATGACCCGTGGAATGCTTGTGTTGTATGAAATGTTTGCCCTTGTGTGCACCGTGCCCGTTTCATCTTTTGTCATGCTCCTCGGTTGCCTCGTCGCCGACTCGTGGGAACCCGATGACGGGATCACTCCACTTTTCTTCTTGCATGACACGCTCTCCGCCACCTTTCTTTTGCACCGGTCTCTCAACGAGTTACCGGAACCGAGATGTTGCCGTTGCATCATTTTCGGATCATTGCCGTGGCACCCTTTCCTTCCACCACGGTGACAAATACTTCATGTCTTCTTCATGTCAACTTTTAATAAAAATTGTATAAACTTGATCATGTCATCCGCATCATGTTAACAACATTATATGTGTTAATTGTTGCTTGCTTAAAAATTGCTAAACATGCTCATGGGGATTTTCCGGAATTGTTGTTGTTTTTTCGGCCTCATTTAAAATGTCTAGATAGGTAGTTTGTTTTGCTTCACCTTGTTGCCATGTTAACAAACATTTAATCTTGTCTTGTAAATAAACGAGAGTCAACTAAATAATAAAATGTGGTGTTTCGTCAATATGCAACTCGTTGCATATTGAGCTCCACTTAACTTGTAGTATTTCTTTGTGCACATTGCCATGCCATGCATATTTAAACCGGACATGCATCATACTTGGATGTGCATCGTATGCGATGTTATACTTGTGTGTTTACTATGTTGTTTGCTTCTTTCCGGTTGCTTCTCTTGTTAGCTTCGGTTCCGTTCCGGAGTAGTGAGGCTTCTTATTCGTCTTCTTCATGGATCTTGTTCTTCTCCCTCGCGGAATCCCAGGCAAGATGATCATACCCTTGGATACCTTTACTACCATTGCCCTGCTTAGTTGTCTCGATGCTACCGTTACATGTCGCGCTACCCATCATTATTGTCAGCCTCTCCTTGTTGCCATGAAACCTCTAACCTTTGACACCTTCCTAGCAAAACCACTGTTTGGCTATGTTACCCGCTTGCTCAGCCCCTCTTATAGCGTTGTTAGCTGCAGGTGAAGATGAAGATCGTTCCAGGTGGGAACTCGTTGTTGGAATATCACAACATCTATTATTATTACTATTAACACACCTATATACTGGGCATGGGTGGAAGGCTTGGCCTTTTGCTCGGTGTTTTGTTCCACTCATGCCACCTTAGGCGCCGATAAACCGGCATTATGTTCCTTGATTTGCGTTCCTTACACGATGGGTGGATGGGGACCCCTTGACAGTTCGACTTTGAATAAAACTCCTCCAGCAAGGCCCAACATTGGTTTTAATTTGCCTCATAATAACAACTTAATTAATTAATTAAATTTTCATAGGGGGTCGCGTCCCCGGGTTCTTAATTCTACATAGCAGGGGGGGCCAGTGCTGATGGTGTTGGTCCCAAACGGGGAGTCTGCGGGGCCGCCTCGGGGAAACTCGAGGTATCTGGTATAACCTGTAGAATCGCCCATCCGGTTGTGGCCTGAGACGAGATACGCGCGGCTAGTATCAGGGTGTCGACACACCGGGAGGTCTTGCTGGACTTGTTTTAGCATTGTCGAAATGTCTTGTGCACCGGGATGCCGAGCCTGATCGGATTTCCCTAAGATAAGGGGTGATGATATTATATTTATCACTTCAGCTAATCGTGAGAGCTTGTGATGGGCTAAGTTGGGACACCCTTGCCGGGTTATGATCTTTCGAAAGCCGTGCCCGCGGTTATGTGGCAGATTGGAATTTGTTAATGTCCGGTTGTAGATAACTTGACAAAGGATCCGAAGTAAAACACACAACTGTGTGAGTAACCATGACTGTCTCTTTTCACTTTGAGAAGAGAACACGGTGGGGTTATGTTTGACTCGTATGTAGTTCAGGATCTTTAGCGATCACTACTAGTTTGCGACCGTTTGTGTAGATGCTCATCTTATTCTTGTACTCGTAAGTTAGCCACCATATTATGCTTAGCCGCTGCTGCAACCTCACCACTTTACCTCTTCCTACCCATAAAGCTTTGCTAGTCTTGATACCCATGGTTATGGGATTGCTGAGTCCTCGTGGCTCACAGATACTACAACACCAGATGCAGGTTCAGCCGAGAATGAAGCAGGAGTTGGATCAGAACTCCACCGGGAGTTCAATGAAGAGCGTGGCCATTTGCTTGTGACGTTTCGACGATCAGTAGTGGTTTCTACTAGGATTTGATCTAGACCTGTGGTTTTATGTTGTTTTGGTATCTTTCTTTTGGATCTTCACCCGTAGTCGGGTTGTGATGTTTTGAATGATGTTTTGCTTATGTAATGTATTGTGTGAAGTGGCGAGTGTAAGCCAACTATCTTTTCAGTTTTTCCATCCCTACTTTTACATGAGATGTGCAAAGGTACCAAACTTGCGATCATTCCAGAATGGGCTTATATCTTTAAGTCGTGCCTCGACACGTAGGAGATATAGTCCCATCCTGGGCATTACAAAGCTGGTATGAACTTGACCTCTCTTGTTTTTGTAAATATGATTGCTTATCGTTCCTGATTCAGCTTGTTATGAATGAAACATGCTTGCAATGACAACTAGTGATCATAGCTTCTTATGCCATGCTTAATTAGCTAAGAGCTTATAATGGTCTATCTTGCATGCCAACGTGATATTAAAATGGTTGTGATGTGGTATGATGGGTGGTATCCTCCTCTGAATGATTTAAGTGACTTGACTCGGCACATGTTCACGCATGTAGTTGAAACAAATCAACATATCCTTCATGATATTTATGTTCATGGTGATTTATATCCTACTCATGCTTGCATTCATTGTTGATTAATTTTAATGCATGTTCATGACCGTTGTTGCTCTCTAGCTGGTCGCTTCCCAGTCTCCTTCTAGCCTTCACCTGTACTAAACGGGAATACTGCTTGTGCATCCACTTCCATAAACCCCAAAGATATTCCACATGAGTCCACTATACCTTCCTATATGCGGTATTTACCTGCCGTTCCAAGTAAATTTGTATGTGCCAAACTCTAAACCTTCAAATGAAATTCTGTTTTGTATGCTCGAACAACTCATGTATCAACTAGGGATGTCTATATCTTCCATGCTAGGTGGGTTATTCTCACGATGAGTGGAATCCGCTCATCATTCATGAGAAAATGGCTGGTAACCGGGATGCCCAGTCCCATGCTCAAAATCATAATAATTAAACAAAACTCCCCCAGGGTTGTTGCTTGTTTGGACGGTAACCCATGGATTCGGCTGGTCGTGCAGTGTGCTTGTTGGTGGTTGGGGGAGTATAAACTTTACCATTCTGTTTGGGAACCTCCTATAATGTGCGTAGCATGGGAGATATCGATATTCTTGTTATGTTGACAATGAAAGTATACCAATCAAAATGTTATTCAATCTCTATTTAAAAATTGAGCTCTGGCACCTCTACAAATCCCTGCTTCCCTCTGCGAAGGGCCTATCTATTTACTTTTATGCAGACTCATCATCCTCTAATCAAAAAGCACCAGTAGGAGAGCACCTCTGTCATTGCATCTATTACTATTAATTTGCATTGAGTATGATCATGACTGGATCTCTTTTATCATGAACTACAATGTCTAGTCAGTCCTTGATATTTAAAGGTGCTATTCATTTATGTTTTGCAGTCTCAGAAAGGGCTAGAGAGATACCATCCTGTTATATCATATCATGATTGTTTTGAGAAGTGTTGTCATCTGAGGTTTATTATTATTGCTCGCTAGTTGATTATGCCATTGATGTGAGTAGTCTTGAGACCTGAAAGTTATTGTGAATGTGGTTAGTTCATGATCTTTTTGAAAACCTGAATGGTAGCTTACATATTTACAAAAACAAGAGAAAATAGAGTTTGTCAAAGTTTTTCTTTATCACTTTCAGTTTATCAACTGAATTGCTTGAGGACAAGCAAAGGTTTAAGCTTGGGGGAGTTGATACGTCTCCAACGTATCTACTTTTCCAAACCCTTTTGACCTTGTTTTGGACTCTAACTTGCATGATTTGAATGGAACTAACCCGGACTGACGCTATTTTCAGCAGAACTGCCATGGTGTTGTTTTTGTGTAGAATAAAAAGTTCTCAGAATCGCCTGAAAATCAATGCAAAATTATTTCAGAAAATAAAAAAAATACCTGCAAGAAGATCCACACCGGGGGGCCCACGGCCTTTCCTCGAGGGTGGGGGCGCGCCCCCCTTCGCAGGGCGCGCCCCCTGCCTCGAGGGCCCCCCGATGCTCCACCGACGTACCCCCAGGTCCTATATATTCTGTTTCAGGGAGAAAAAAAATCAAGGAGAAGGAATTATCGCGTTTCACGAGACGGAGCCGCCGCCAAGCCCTAATGTATGTCGGGAGGGCTGATCTGGAGTCCGTTCGGGGCTCCGGAGAGTGGAGATTGTCGCCATCGTCATCATCAACCTTCCTCCATCACCAATTCCATGATGCTCACCGCCGTGTGTGAGTAATTCTATCGTAGGCTTGCTGGACGGTGATGAGTTGGATGGGATCTATCATGTAATCGAGTTAGTTTTGTTAGGGTTAGATCCCTAGTATCCACTATGTTCTGAGATTGATGTTGTTATGACTTTGCTATGCTTAATGCTTGTCACTAGGGCCCGAGTGGCATGATTTCAGATCTGAACCTATTATGTTTTCATGAATATATGTGTGTTATTGATCCTATCTTGCAAGTCTATAGTCACCTACTATGTGTTATGATCCGGCAACCCCGAAGTGACAATAGTCGGGACCACTCCTGGTGATGACCATAGTTTGAGGAGTTCATGTATTCACTATGTGTTAATGCTTTGGTCCCGTTCTCTATTAAAAGAGGCCTTAATATCGCTTAGTTTCCAATAGGACCCCGCTGCCATGGGAGGCTAGGACAAAAGATGTCATGCAAGTTCTTTTCCATAAGCACGTATGACTATATTCGGAATACATGCCTACATTGCATTGATGAACTGGAGCTAGTTCTGTGTCACCCTAGGTTATAACTTCTACATGATGAATTGCATCCGACATAATTTCCCATCACCGATCCAATACCTACGAGCTTTACCTATATTGCTAGTCGCTTATTTACTTTTCCGTTGCTACTATCAGAAAAACTACAAAAACACTATCTTTACTTTTATTGTTGCTACCGCCACTATCATATTACTTTGCTACTAAACTATCTTGCCGCAGATACTAAGTTTCTAGGTGTGGTTGAATTGACAACTCAGCTGCTAATACTTAAGAGTATTCTTTGGCTCCCCTTGTGTCGAATCAACAAATTTGGGTTTAATACCTCACCCTCGAAAACTGTTGCGATCCCCTACACTTGTGGGTTATCACACACTCACTTGGCGACGGTTCCAAATGCCGTCGCCAAAAGGGGTTTTAAACCGTTTGTTTAGGACCGACGCACACCAGTGAAGGTGTGAAATTGAGTCAAAATCGAAGTCCGACCATGGAAAAAGATTGAGAGAAAATGAAAGTCATTCCCTATGCTTCATCCATAAGCTCTATCATGTATGTTATGTTGTGTATCAGGTCTGATGTGTGCTTTGCCATAAGTTTGGCAGGGAGGTACCAAAGTAATCCAGGAGTGGATCACTGGACAACGGTCAAGAATATCATGAAGTACCTGAAAAGGACCAAAGATATGTTTCTCGTTTATGGATGTGACGAAGAGCTCGTCGTAGATGGTTATGTCGATGCTAGCTTCGCACAGATCTGGATGATTCTAAGTCTCAGACCGGATACATATTTATATTGGATGGTGGAGCTGTCAGTTGGTGTAGTTCTAAGAAAAGCGTCGTGGTGGGATCTACGTGCGAAGCGGAGTACATAGCTGCTTCTGAAGAAGCGCATGAAGGAGTCTGGATGAAGGACTTCATAACCAATCTGGGTGTAATACCTAGTGCATCGGGTCCAATGACAGTCCTTTGTGACAACACTGGAGCAATTGCCTTGGCGAAGGAATCTAGGTTTCATAAGAGAACAAAATACATCAAGAGACAATTCAACTCCATTCGTGAATAGGTCAAGGATGGAGACATAGAAATTTGCAAAGTACATAAAGAACTGAATGTGGCAGACCCGATGACTAAACCTCTTCCGCGAGCAAAACACGATCAGAACCAAGACTCCATGGATGTTAGATTCATTATAATGTAATCTAGATTATTGACTCTAGTGCAAGTGGGGGACTGATGGAAATATGCCCTAGAGGCAATAATATAGTTATTATTATTTTATATTTCCTTATTCATGATAAAAGTTTATTATTCATGCTAGAATTGTATTGACCGGAAACTTAAATACATGTGTGAATACATAAAAAAATACATGTGTGAATACATAAACAATTACTGTGTCCCTAGTGAGCCTCTACTAGGCTAGATCATTGATCAAAGATGGTTAAGGTTTCCTAACCATAGACATGAGTTGTCATTCAATAATGGGATCACATAATTTAGGAGAATGATGTGATGGACATGACCCACCAGTTAGCATAGCATATGATCATTTAGTTTATTGCAACTGCTTTCTTAATGTCATATACATGTTTCTTCGACCATGAGATCATGCAACTCCCGGATACCGGAGGAATAAATTGTGTGCTATCAAACGTCACAACATAATTGGGTGATCATAAAGATGCTCTACAGGTATTTCCGGAGGTGTCTGTTGGGTTGGCATGGATCGAGACTGGGATTTGTAACTCCGTGTGACGGATAGGTTTCTCTGGGCCATCTTGGCAATGCGGCATCACAAGAAGCTTGCAAGAAAAGTGATTGAGGAGTTAATTGCGAGATGATGTATTACAGAACGAGTAAAGAGACTTGCCGGTAACAAGATTGAACTAGGTATGGAGATACCGACAATCGAATCTCGAGCAAGTAACATACCGACAGAGAAAGGGAACTACGTATGTTGTCATAAAGGTTCGACCGATAAAGCTTCGTAGAATATGTAGGAACCAATATGGGCATGCAGGTCCCGCTATTGGTTATTGACCGGAGAGTCAGCTCGGTCATGTGTGCATCATTCTCTAACCCGTAGGGTCCGCACGCTTAACGTTCGTTGAAAATTTAGTATTATATGAGTTATGTGATTTGGTGACTGAATGTTGTTCGGAGTCCCGAATGAGATCACGGACAAGATGAGGGGCTCGGGTATGATCCGGAGCTAACGATTGATATATAGGATGGTGTTATTTAGATACCGGAAAGGTTTCGGAGTGTATCGGGTCATCGGATCACCGGAAGGGGTTTCGGGAAGCCCCGAGAGGTTAACGGGCCTTATGAGCAAACATGGGGGAACACACCAACGCCTTACCTTAAGGGGTTGGTGCGCCCCTGCCCAGATGAGAAGTGACTGCGGACTGTGTGTGTGCGGTAGGACATGGCTGCCTGGCAGCAATGGCAGCGCGACTACCCAAGCGGCGGTGCGGAGATGACACGAGGCATGGTGCGCGGCGTCGTTGATGTCTGTCGGTGATAACCCTCAACCGTAAGGGATCGAGATAGTCTTCGCGGGTAAGAATAACCCAATTTATTGATTCGACACACGGGGAGCCAAAGAGTATTTATAAGCTTTAACAGTTGAGTTGTCAATTCAACCGCACCTGAAATATACTAACTTGCAACAAAAGATAAGTGGTAACAGTGATATGATAGTGATGATAGTAATAGTAAAAGTGAACAGCAAAAGTAAATAGCGGTAGTAAATGGCAAAAGTAGCAACTAGTGACAAGCAAGGTTTAAAATACTGTAGGCTAGGGAGATGGATGGTTGGGCGCTGCATGGATGAGATAGATTCTAACTTGGGGCATGGCACACGGAAAAGTAATGATCATCTAGGCAAATATCAAACATTAGGCATGTATCCCTTATGTAGTTGTACGTTCTTGCAATAAGAACTTGCACAACATCTTTTGTCCTACTATCCCACTACGAACGGGGCCAAAAGGAACTAATGGATATTAAGGTGCTCCTGTCAAAGAGCACCGAAACAAAGCAATGAACTCAATGGATACATGTAATCCTCAAACTACGGACCATCCCCTTTGGTGTCCCAAGCTGTCACTTTTGGGATCGCCGGTTCCGAACCGTAACACGTGCATACAACTCATAGATAGGATCAAGAACACAAATATATTCATGCAAACACATATGGTTCAGATCTGAAATCATGGCACTCGGGCCCTAAGTGTCAAGCATTAAGAATAACAAGTTGTAGCAAAGATGATAAACACCATACTAGATGATAGGCAACATGCCCCCAACAATCTGACGAACTATTACATGATCTAACTCATCCAATCCCTACCATCCCCTTCGCCTACAGCAAGGGAATTACTCACACATGAAGGGGGAAGTCATGGAGGGATGATGAAGTGGTGATGATGATGACGATGGCGACGATCTCCCCTCTCCGGAGGCCAAATCAGCCTCCAGATTAGCCCTCCCGAAGAAGAACAGAGGGTGGCGGCGGCTCCGCGACGAAAAACAGCGAAAGGACTTCCGATCTGGGGTTTCTGCCTCAGGAGGAAAAATACGGGCTAAAGTAGGGCACCAGGGGGTGTGGGGCCCACCCAGGCGCCCCCCCCCCCCCCCGGCGCGGCCCGGGGGGGCGCGCCCACAGGGCGCCTGGGCACCCCCTGGCCCCCCTCTGGCCCCACTTCTAGCATTTTGTTTCTTCGGGTGCGTGGATTTTTCGTGATTTTTCGTGGATTTTTCTGAGATGCTTAAAAATCCGTTTTCCTGCACACAAATAAACCATACAGGCAGCTCTGCTGAAAACAGCGTCAGTCCGGGTTAGTTTAGTCCAAATCATGCAAGAATGAGGTCAAAACAATATCAAAAGTGTTTGGAAAAGTAGATACGTTTGAGACGTATCAACTCCCCCAAGCTTAGCATATTGCTTGTCCTCAAGCAATTCAGTTCAACGAACTGGACGCGACAAAGAAAACTTTGACAAACTCTTTTGCTTCATTAGATGTATATAAGCATGTACTACGAAAAGGGTTCAGCAAGTATTAAAACAGTACTTATGAGAACAATGCAAGGAGCAATCCTTCTTTCAAGTGACCAGTCACAAATAATTAAGAGTAAACAATATATTACCGAAAATCAAGACAAGATCACATTGCACATAGCTTGAGCATATTAAGGCGGTATCTCGCTAGCCTCCATGAGTGAAGCAAAACATAAATGCAGAGACTCCTCCAGAGTTTTAAAGGAGACTAGAACTAAGAATTTGAGAATAAATCATATCACAAGTATGCAGAATACAATGTAATACTTTGGGACAATGCACATTACACTCAGAATGACAATTATGCTCTCCTAGTCAGTGCTTTGAAGAAAGAAGATGAGACTCTCGAACCGTGGCTTTTATTGGCAAGGTTGAAAACCCGTGATCGGAAACAAAAACTAAACATGTACCAGAGCTCTTGGTTTTAAAAACAGAAGTAAATATGTTTTTGAGAGGTGCATATTTCGTCAACGAATGCTAGCAGATAACTCAATCACTTTTTAAGCTAGACAAGTCTCGAGGAACGGCTACCGCATGAGGACGATCACATCCTCTTAATCTCCTTTGTTTATCACTGCCAAAGTTTTCTGATTTCTCATGAACAAAGCATGAAGGAGGGTTTGTTTGTTATATTATCTTTTTGAGCCGGGCGCACTCAATGCCAGTTCCTTTTCATATTAGGGATTTGCACATTATACATGCAATCCAGGGGTGAAACTTGTCCAACTTAAAGAGATCATGAATTAACTCCTACTTCCTCATGAGCTAAAACATAGGCACAAAAAGAGAAATGCTTTTGATTAGTTTCGAGATGGTACATGAAAGTCTTCGTTAGGAATGGCAGGTAAATACCATATATAGGAAGGTATAGTGGACTCATATGGCATAACAGGTTTAAAGGTTTTGGATGCACAAGCAGTCATTCCTCTTAGTACGGGTGGAGGTTTAGCAAAAGACTGGGACGCGACCAACTAGAGAGCGATAACGGTCATAATCATGCAGAGCGACAAAGCAACATTGAATCGGGCATGAAAGTGATATAACTATTCTAAAATTCAAAGATCATCAAGGCAAAGTAGACTTTTTAGTCTTAAACATGTGTAAACATGTGCCAAGTCAATCCAAAAATTCTCTAAAGGGAAATGCCACCTTAGTATGCCAGACTATGAACAGTGCGATGCATGTAGATCATTTCAATAACACATTATATACTCTAGTTATTGGAGACCAGCCACAAGGAAAGCATGAACCACTGGAAGAGCATTGTAAACATAGCACTATGTCGCTACAAGCTGGTCTCTAGATCATAAGTACAGGCATATGTACAAAAGTAGAAACAATAAGAGTTCATACCGGTCTTCCTTGTTGCTTCCTTTCAGTCGATCTTCGTCATTACTGCTTGTCACTTGCACGATCGAACGTAGGAAATATAATCAAATGCCACCACGGACGCGAGCTGATCTCTGAAAACAAAGCAAACTAAAGAGAGAAAGGAAATCTTTTTGGGTTTTTCAAAAGTTGAATAAAAAGCAAAAGAAAAAGGAAATATTTTTGTTGTTTTTGCAAAGAGAGAAATAAAGAAGAACGGGCAAAAACTTCAAAAAGATCAAAGTGAATCAAACGGATAATACAATGAAAAAGTGAGAAGGGCACGTACTCCCCCAAGCTTAGGCTTTTGGCCTAAGTTGGTAGCAGCTACTGCCCCCAGGAGCCTCCTGCTCCAGGGGTATGGTGGTGAGACCAAGGGTCGTAGAAGGATGATGGCGCGTACACCGAACTCCTCGGAGTCTCCCACGAGGAAGGTTCCGAGCGCCAAACAGAGGAAGACCCTTCACCAAACTCAGTGGCGGTCTCATCCTGAAAATGTGGTATCTCACCGTGCCTCTCCTCGTCGGGCACAACCCCCTCCATGGGGTTATGGAACTGTTGCTGGACCATGAGCTCATCGAACTGGACGACATCAAAGGACCATCCGTTCCTGCGAGAAAAGTCAAACAAAAGAGGTGCAGGTAGACGGATCTCGCGTTCTGCGGTAGTTCCGAAACGCAAGATATAAACAAGGTTATCAAGTTCAGAACCCATGGTAACAAACTTATGCCTCTTCATAGCAGCAAGATCAAAGCTTAAATAAGTAAAAGGAGTATCATCAGGGTGTGGGGTGCCTCCAAGATGCTCTAAGATAAGCGTGGCATAAATGCCACCATATAAGTCCCCCTTGTTACCGTTCATAGCAAGGCGTCGAGCAATTAAGGTACCCAGATTATAATCAGACCTCCCTGAGAGGGCTACTGCCAGGATAGCAATATCCGGAGTAGAAATGTTTCTCGTGTTGTCGCGAGCTAACACCCCTCTAGCAATATAATATGCAAAATACCTGAGGTGAGGAAACAAGATGCTGGAGATCTTCGACCGATGAATATCCCTCGTACCCATGCTGCAGAGAGAGTTGATGACGGTTTTCAGCTCGGAGGGCTGCGTGGCCATCCTTGCCGTCCTTCCAACGTTCGGCACACCTATTACTTCACAAAAATTTCCCAGAGTCATGGTGATAAGATCATTATAAATTTTAAACTCAATAGCACCTGAATCAGGATTATATCTAAAACTGTTAATGAAACCGGAGGTGAGTTTCTGATACTGAGTAACACGGCTCGTGACGAGTCGTGTCAAACCTGCATTAGCACAAAGATTATCAAACTCATCCTTGATTCCCGCAGCTTCCATGAATTCATCACATGGAAATGTCATCGCACGTGCTGGACTTGTGTCTTCCAACAACTCCAGGGGCACATGATCTTCAGTATAGCTCACCCTAACAGTCGATGGTGAAGCTGCCGCTCTAGTGACTCGATCGGAGTGTGCGGGCCTCCTCTTCTCAAGCCATCCTTTTGCCATTCCTAACAAACTAATTTCTGAATTTTTTTATAATTTACAAAAACAAGGATTAAAACAAAGTGAGCTAAGGCAAACTACTCAACTCACTTGCCCAAGGCATAAACTTCCATCAAAACTTGGAAAACAACTTCCTACACATGCATGCTTGCTCATCTCTACAGCACCAAGAACTACTAAATACTCACAAATGAGGCCACCAATCAAAAATCTAATTGGAGGGGTGGAGGAGTCACACACCAGGGAGTATTTGCTCAAAATTTCAGCTCAGATGATGGGCTGTAGAGAGAGATCGAAGAATAGCCCCCAAGAACAGCAAGAACAGCAAGAACAAGACCAGAACTCGGGTTTCTGGAAAAAGAGAGAGAGAGGGGAAGAAGAAGTACCTGGAGGGGGGTCCCGTGGGCCCCAGGCGCCCTGTGGGTGCGGCCAGGGGCTGGGCCGCGCCAGCTGGCCGCCTGGGCCACTGGTGGCCCCCCTGGCTGGCCCCAGGACTTTTCGGGTCTCTCCCGTTGTGGAAATTTTTAATATAATTTTTCTGGAATTTTTCTGAAAACTTCACTGTTGAAATTTTTTCGAAGTTCAAAAAGCTGCGAAACTCTCTGAAAACTTGAAGCAATTAGTAGAATTGTGAAGCTTCAAAAACATAGATACTTGGTACAGCAAGTATGACAACACTAAAAACAATTAAAAACATAGAAAGCTCAACTTTTTATCCATATAAAACACGTTCACTAGTAAGGTTGATCAAGTCTTACCAACAAACAAGCGGTATATAGAACAAAAAGTCTCACCTCCTATGAAGTAATCACTGAACTTTTACCTTGATGGACATTGTCCCTACCATGATAGTTTTGTATTTGTGAGGCTCATGTAGTGGACAGTCCCATTCTCCAATTTTCACGGTCTCGATATTCTCTATAGAGTTGAGGGCATGCCTCCTGTCGGTCTTCTTCGGAAAATATACCGTGTGTTCTTTATCATTCACATGAAAGGTAACCTTCTCTTTGTTGCAATCAATAACAGCACTTGTGGTGTTAAGAAAAGGTCTACCAAGAATAATGGACATGCTCCCATCCTCGGGCATGTCAAGCACAACAAAATCAGTAAGAATTAAACAATTAGCAACTTCAACTGGGACATCCTCACAAATACCTATCGGAACAGCGGTTGACTTGTCATCCATCTGAAGGGAGATATATGTAGGAATTAGTTTCTCTAAACAGAGCCTCTCGTAAAGAGAGAGAGGCATAACACTCACTCCCGCTCCAAGATCACATAAAGCAGTTTTGACATAATTATTCTTTATGGAGCAAGGAATGGTGGGTATACCTGGATCACCGAGCTTCTCAGGAATCTTTCCACTGAAAGAATAGTTAGCAAGCATAGTAGATATTGCATCATTAGGAATTTTTCTTTTGTTAGTGACAATATCTTTCATATATTTTGAATAAGGAAGTAACTTAATAGCATCAGTCAAAGGAATTTGAAGAAAAAGAGGTTTAATCCATTCACAAAACTTATTGTAATGCTCTTCTTCTTTAGATTTGATGGACTTACCTGGAAAGGGCATGGGTTTCTGTACCCATGGTTCTTTCTCCTCCCCATGTTTTCTTGCGATGAAATCTTCTTTAGTGTACCTCTTACGTTTGTCAGGTGCTTCTTCTTCTCGAACTTCAGGCGGATTGTTTTTCTCATTATCATTACCTTCGGGTTCAGCACCGTCTTCAGTCTCAGCATCGGAAATAGATACACTGTTGGGATCAATAGCTGGCTCTTCATCTGCAATAAGATCATTAGAATTGTCAGTCTCTTTATGTTTCTTCTTCTTATTTGGAGAGACAACAATTTCCTCTTCCTGCATTTGAGAATCTTGCTCGATTCTCTTCGGATGTCCCTCTGGATAAAGAGGATCTTGAGTAGTAGTTCCTCCTCGGGTCTTAATCCCAAAAGCCTGCAATTTATCTTGTTTGGCATTGTTAGCAAGCAAATCTCTTTGCACATTAGAAATTTGATCAAGCTGAGTTTGAACCATATGAAAATGCTTCACAAGAAATTGGACATCATTAACTGTTCTATCTAAAACACCAAGCAACTTTTTGATAGCAAGGGAATTATTATGCAACTGACTTTCTATCCTCTCATTAAAATGATTCTGTTTCATAATAAAATTATCAAACTCATCTAAACATTGATCAGGAGGCTTACCATGAGGGATGTCACTTGCGTTGAAATCTAAAAGAGAGTGTACCTCTACCATAGGAGGGTGAGTGGTAGGCTCACACAACTTCTCAATAGGGGGCAGATTCTTCACGTCTTCAGCTTTAATACCTTTCTCTTTAATAGACTTCTTTGCTTCTCGCATATCCTCGGGGCTTAGAACAAACATGCCCCTCTTCTTTGTTGGTGGAGGTGGTTCAGGGACGGACCAATCTTCATGGTTTTTGGCAATCCTTCCCATTAAATCTTCCGCGTCGTCCGGTGTTCTTTTCCTGAAAACACAACCAGCACAACTGTCCAGATAGGACCTAGATTCATCAGTTAGACCAGCATAGAATATATCAATTAATTCATTCTTAGGAACTCCATGTCCTGGTCTAGCCTGAATCAAACCGCAGTACCTCCCCCAAGCTTTAGGGAGGGACTCATCCTGCAACTGTTTAAAATTATAAATTCTTTGTAAAGCAGCATGTTGCATATGAGCGGGAAAGTACTTATCAACAAAAGAGTGAGCTAAGTCCTGAGGACTCTTAATAGAACCGCATGGGAGTGAATCATACCATGCTTTAGCACCTTCCTTCAAGGAGAAAGGAAGAAGCTTGGTCACATAAAAGTAGCGTATCTTCTCATCTGTGGTAAATAGGCTACCTAGCTCACCAAGTTTAGTTAGGTGTGCAATAGGATCATCATTTTCTCTGCCATAAAAGGGGTCAGCTTCAACCATAGGTATAAGTGAAATATCAACAGAGAAATCAAAATCAGGATCATCAATGCATATAGGAGATGTAGCAAACTCAGGATTAGGAACGGTTTTGTTTTTCAAAGAGTGTTTTTCAAATATTTTCTTAATAGTTTCAGGGTCAGAGCCGGCAAACTCTGTCAGTTCCCTGCATAAATCTTCATCAAGTATATAGTAATCATCATCAAGGAGCCTCTCCTGGAGTTTACTCAATTCAGGAAAATCATAAGTTTCACCAATAGGGTAGCGAGTAACAGGAAGTTCAATTCCATATTTTTCAGCAGCAGCAGTAATTTGTTTATCAAGAGCATAACCAACCGAACTAATATCATCATCAAAAGTAGTAGAAGCATCATCAAGAGTATCAGACATAGTAACAGATTCAATAGGAGCATCATGTGGCGGTGGTGAGGCAAACTTACTCATAACATAAGGTGAATCAAGCGTAGCACTAGTGCTCAGAGCAGTACCTCTTCTTGTAGTGGATCGTAAGATCGGAACCTTGGGGTCTCCTTTCTTACCCATAGTGAATAAAGTGCAGCAGGTAGGATACCTCAAGTAGACTTGTAAATATTGCTATGCTCCCCGGCAACGGCGCCAGAAAACGGTACTTGATAACCCTCAACCGTAAGGGATCGAGATAGTCTTCACGGGTAAGAATAACCCAATTTATTGATTCGACACACGGGGAGCCAAAGAGTATTTATAAGCTTTAACAGTTGAGTTGTCAATTCAACCGCACCTGAAATATACTAACTTGCAACAAAAGATAAGTGGTAACAGTGATATGATAGTGATGATAGTAATAGTAAAAGTGAACAGCAAAAGTAAATAGCAGTAGTAAATGGCAAAAGTAGCAACTAGTGACAAGCAAGGTTTAAAATACTGTAGGCTAGGGAGATGGATGGTTGGGCGCTGCATGGATGAGATAGATTCTAACTTGGGGCACGGCACACGGAAAAGTAATGATCATCTAGGCAAATATCAAACATTAGGCATGTATCCCTTATGTAGTTGTACGTGCTTGCAATAAGAACTTGCACAACATCTTTTGTCCTACCATCCCGCTACGAACGGGGCCAAAAGAAACTAATGGATATTAAGGTGCTCCTGTCAAAGAGCACCGGAACAAAGCAATGAACTCAATGGATACATGTAATCCTCAAACTACGGACCATCCCCTTTGGTGTCCCAAGCTGTCACTTTTGGGATCGCCGGTTCCGAACCGTAACAGGTGCATACAACTCATAGATAGGATCAAGAACACAAATATATTCATGCAAACACATATGGTTCGGATCTGAAATCATGGCACTCGGGCCCTAAGTGTCAAGCATTAAGAATAACAAGTTGTAGCAAAGATGATAAACACCATACTAGATGATAGGCAACATGCGCCCAACAATCTGACGAACTATTACATGATCTAACTCATCCAATCCCTACCATCCCCTTCGCCTACAGCAAGGGAATTACTCACACATGAAGGGGGAAGTCATGGAGGGATGATGAAGTGGTGATGATGATGACGATGGCGACGATCTCCCCTCTCCGGAGGCCAAAACAGCCTCCAGATTAGCCCTCCCGAAGAAGAACAGAGGGTGGCGGCAGCTCCGCGACGAAAAACAGCGAAAGGACTTCCGATCTGGGGTTTCTGCCTCGGGAGGAAAAATACGGGCTAAAGTAGGGCACCAGGGGGTGTGGGGCCCACCCAGGCGCCCCCCCGGCGCGGCCCAGGGGGGGCGCGCCCACAGGGCGCCTGGGCACCCCCTGGCCCCCCTCTGGCCCCACTTCTGGCATTTTGTTTCTTCGGGTGCGTGGATTTTTCGTGATTTTTCGTGGATTTTTCTGAGATGCTTAAAAATCCGTTTTCCTGCACACAAATAAACCATACAGGCAGCTCTGCTGAAAACAGCGTCAGTCCGGGTTAGTTTAGTCCAAATCATGCAAGAATGAGGTCAAAACAATATCAAAAGTGTTTGGAAAAGTAGATACGTTTGAGACGTATCAGTCGGCCGCGAAGCACCTTCCTCTCCGTCGAGAGAAAACAAGGGCATGCCCGAGACGGAGGTTATGCACGCACAGAGACCCCCATGGCCGCCTCAGGCAGAGGCGAGGACGACAGGGTCACAGGGCACCAAGTGGGCATGCGATGAACACACGGCGTCATGATCTATCGATTCAAGGACTGAATTCTGGGGCATACAGTGATGAAGTTGTACTCCATTTTCCTCGGTTCAGGCACATCAGCGAAAACAATCAATGATGCAAAGGGAAGTAAGTACCATGTAGTACTAATTTTCTGATTTCCTTTGCATTGGAATGAGCGGCCAGTGCCGCTCACCATCTCGCCATCCTTGCAGCAGCACCGCATGCAAGAGCACCATACGCGACGGAGACCACAACCATGGCACATCTCCCCTCCGAGCGGCCCTCAGTCAGGTTCTCCACAGCACAGCCGCATCACGCAACAGCGGTGACTCCGCGCTCAAGTCTGAGTAGCGGCGGTGGATGGGTGCGTAGCAATGTGGACGCGCGATTTAAGGCCTGGCCATCGAGACGCGACAGCTGGCGCGCGCCACGCGCGGTTCTGCGTTCGCATCGACCAGCTCCTTAGGCAATTGAGCCATGCACCCCACCGGCATCGTGGCTCCGTAGGCATCAGCCACGGCCACTCAGGGCCCCACAGCCGGCAACGCCCGGCACGCTCGAGCTACATCAACGGTGGAGGCCCGCCCGTCCATGGCGCGCAGCGCCCTCCCAGCCCCGACTCGACGCCGGCCAATGGCTTGCACGCAGAGGCAGTGCATTCCTAGCTATGCGCATTGGCGCTATGTGGGATGCTCAAGCGCGGCAGAGACACCTCCCTCCGGCAATAGTTCCGGGGTATTTTTTTTCCCATTGGAACCACATGGGAAAAACAAAGATAGAACCTTATCTCTTTGCCAGTTTTGCATTAAGATGCCAGCATTTACAGGAACTAGCAAAATAGGCGAAGTCAGTGGTCCAGGTCAATATTTGCAGAGTATCCTTCAGTTTCTGGGATTTCGCAAATTGATCCTGTTAACAATGCTATTTACTAGCATTACTCTGTTTTAGACCCTGATATTTCTGGTATTTATCATAAATAATATGTTTCTGTAGAGTACTTTATATTCCAGAACATATGTGTGATGTAATATATCTCCATGTTTTTTTTACCATGAAGACTGCAAGGCTTACACCTCACAGCATTTTATTGAAAATAAAAGGAGCAAATAAATACAATTTACAAAGAGAGGGGGGGATGTAGGGGCTAAACTATAAGCAAAGAGAAACAAACCTACTACTTACATATCTAAAGACAGAAATATAGTTCAAGGGGGAAGGAAGTCTATCCATTTGAGTAGTACATCCCTGAATTTGGCTTTGATCCTATGATAAACCAAGGTGATGTCATGGATGAAGCCAGATCTCCATTGTCTGATGGTTGGGGGAATGTGTCTGAAAGCTTTATCATTTCTGACTTTCCAGATATTCCACCATGCCAAGAAGACTACCTCTGTAAAGAAAGGCTGACCAAAACCTCTTCTAGCTTGCTTAGCAATTTGATACATATCTGAACTGTCAGTCCATTCAATCTGCAGGTAATTCCAAACTCTCACACTAAAGTTGCATTGAAAGAAAAGATGATTCATGTCCTCTAGTGTTGCTGTAGGGCAAAGAACACATTGTGGCTCATCATTGATCTTCTAGTGCCTGCGCTGTAACATGTCTTTGGTGTTGATCCTGTCCATGATGACCAACCAAGCAAACATCTTTATAGACATGGTACAAGAGCTCTTCCAAATCCAACCCAGGAGAGGGTTAGCCACCATAGGCTGATGCACATGAAGGTAGAACTTCTTGGTTGTGTATTCAAAGGGCTTATTATGCTTCCAGAGCCATGTATCAGAATCTCCCTGGTTTAAGTGCACAGAGGTTAACAGGGCTGAAAGTTCCAGCATTTCATTGTGGGCCACCTGAGAAAGAGGAAGGGAGAACAATTCCTGGATGTCCTCAATCATAAAGAAATCCCTGACTGAAAGATTTTTATTGGAGCAGTAAGAGTGCAGTCTTGGAAATCTATCCCTCAAAGGTAAAACCTTGTTATCCAATTCCCAGCTATCATACCAGAATAGGGCAGTGTCTCCTGAGCTCACCTTTATCATTGTTACTGCTCTGAACTTGTCCATTAACTTGGACACATCCTTCCACCAAAAAGATCCACAAAGAGTAGTGTCATGTGGTATCCTGTGAAAGTAATAGGAGTCCCAGATCAGGTTTACCCAGGGTACATCTGCTTTATTGTAGAATTTGCTGAGGTGTTTCATAAGTAGGGCGTCATTCTGTAAGCGAAGATTAAGGACACCAAGCCCCCCCTTGGATTTGGGCCTACAAACAAAGGGCCAAGAAGCCAGAGAAGGGCCCTTCTCCTGGCCATATTTTCTCCATAGGCATTGCCTCTGTATTCTCTCCAGTTGCTTCAGAATGCCAGCAGGTAATGAGAGGCTGCATAGGAAATAAATTGGCAAAGAGGAAATAACAGAGTTAACCAGTTGTAGCCTGCTACCCTGTGGTAAGAACCAGGAGCTAGCAGTAAGCCTTCTTTCCATGCAATCAACCAAGGGCATGAAGTCAACTATCTTAGGCCTGGTGGTGCCAACAGGTAGACCTAGGTATGTAAATGGCATTGATCCTAACTTACAACCAAGCAGGTTTTCCAAAGCAGATGTTGTGTTGACATCAGTATTAATAGGGTACATTGAGGACTTGTGGTAGTTGATCTGCAGGCCAGTAGCTGAGGCAAAGGAGTCCAAAACCCCTCTTAGTGCAAGCAATTGGGATTCCTCTGCTGGAATAAAAAGTAGTGTGTCATCTGCATATTGCACTATTGGAAAGTAAGGGTCCTGAGTTGGAATGGGCAGACTGATGTCTTCTTGGCGCAGAAGATTATTAATCATTGTTTGCAGAAGATCAGCAGCTATGACAAAGAGCAATGGGGACATTGGATCACCTTGCTTAACCCCACACTTGCATTTGAAGTGCTTACCTGGCACTCCATTAAGTAGGACTGTGGATGTTCCAGAAGATAAGAGCTCCTTAACCCAACCAATCCATTTTGGGGTGAAACCTTTAGCCTGCAGGATTTTGATTATTACCTCATGTTGTATGGAGTCAAAAGCCTTTTCAAAGTCCAATTTGAGCAAAATAATGGACCTCCTAGACTGATTGCATTTGTGAATGTATTCAAAAGTCCAGGCCAAACAATTCTGGATTGTTCTGGATTTTATAAAGCCATATTGGTTCTTGTGGATGCAGTCCATAATCATTTCCTGAAACCTATTGGCAGCCAATTTGGTTAGGAATTTTAGGCCTACACTGGTTAGGGAAATAGGCCTAAAATCACTTGTAGTCTCAGGGGAGTTCTTCTTGGGAACCAGTGTGATGAATGCATCATTGAGATTCTCCAGCCTGACTGTTCCTGCATGGAATTCATGAACCAAAGAGATGAAATCTTGAGAGATAATAGGCCAACAGCGCTTGAGGAATAGACCATTGAAATCATCAGGACCAGGCGCCTTATCAATGGGCATTTCTTTGATAACATTTGCAATCTCTATGGAAGTGAAAGGTTTAGACAAAACCTCTAGGCCAGGAACATGCTGAATGAGAGACAAGATTTCCTCACCCAACACTATTGGTTTGACTGATCCCATTCGGTTTTTGAACACCTGCAAGAATTTAGCTGCCATGTCATCATGATTAGCCGTGGATCTCCCATCTGGTAACACTAGATTTGCTATTGCATTTTTCCTGTGCCTCTCAGTTGCCATAGCTTGAAAAAAAATTGTGTTGTCTCTCCCACCTTTATGTATCTGATAGTGCACCTTTTCTTCCAATATAAGAATTGGAGATGCAGAAGGTGCTCATGATGTAGCTTGACCATCTTTCTGAAGTTTCTCTCAGGCACTGAGAGGGGTCTGATCTCCTCAAGATCATCAAACCACAGGATGACCCAGTTTGTTTTTAGGAGCAAATTCTCAATATGTGATAGCCCTTTCTGCCACTTCTTGAGAGCATATCTCAAGGATTTCAACTTGTCAACTATGATTGCAGAAATATGAGACTTTGTTGCTTTCCTCTGCCAGACTTCCTTAACACACTCCATGAAGCCAGGTTGTTCAACCCAAAAGTTTTCAAATCTGAAAATATGTGCCCTGGGGATATTTGTGCTAATAGAAATGAGGCAAGGCACATGATCTGAAGTGGTTTTGGCAAGTGGGGTGACCTGTGTCATTGGGTATTGAAGGATCCAGTTGGTAGAGGTGAAAACCCAATCAAGCTGCTCAAGAAGAGGTGAGTTCTGCATGTTAGACCAAGTGAACTTTCTTCATTTAAGAGGTAATTCAAGAAGACCCAGATGTCCAATTATTTCATTGAAAATAAAGATATCATTAATATCGCCTCCAGGAAGGTTTCTATTATTCAGTGACCTTATGAAATTAAAATCCCCCATGAGCATCCAGTTGGCATTGGGGTCAATATCCAGGCTGTATAACCAGGCTACAAAAGCATCTCTCATTATGCCCTGACAGGGTCCGTAAACATTCACTAATGTCCATGCTTCATTGTTATGAACCGAGGCAAATTTGACAATAATACCATAAGGTTCGACTTGAAGTAATGTGCCCGTGAACATGTCAGACCGCCAAATAGTGATGATACCCCCAGAGGCACCGTTGGAGGGTGATTCAATGAAATGATCAAAGCAAGGGGGGCAAATCTTTTTAATGAGAGCACGATCGGCGTTCTGTAATTTAGTTTCCTGTAAGCAAACGACAGCACATTTGCTAGAGGCCACCTTTTCTCTGACTGCGCGTTGGCGGGCCTTAGAATTGAGCCCTCTCACATTCCAACACAGAACATTCCAACTACGAGGATCGAAATTACTCATTATATAAACTAGATAAGCAGTGGGATAAAAGCATGGTACATAGTACCATGGCAGGTTCAAAAGTATCCAACGCAAGGACACCCTCCAACGCAAGAACACCCTCCACAAACATTGTATCATAACAGAAGAAACCAAAAGGATAGGCCCAATTACAGGGCAGGTGGCGAGCATAAGTTTGTGTCAACAACATTAAACATCCTTTGGCGACGAGGAATCCACCTGGGGATCAGCCATAAGCTTCTCCACCGTCAGAAGGGAAGGTTCCATCTCCAGCTCAGCCCCAGCTGCTTGCAGCACCTTAATTGGGGTATAAGGTGGAACTTGGGCACCTTCATGGGTCTTCTTCTGATCCACGTCAGACTTGTTGATGGCGTCGGCAATTGGCTTGGAGCGAGGGTGCTTCTTCCGGGGCTGGGACACAAGCTGCTGAAAGACAGCGTTCTTGTACCCGTTCAGCCTGACAGAGCTTCTGGTGCACCTTCTGACAGCGGTGTCCACCACAGGGGCACCCTTGCGTTTCTTCTTCGACGCGCTAGGCGCGTCAGCTTGTGCAGTGAAAACCAGAGACTGTGAAGGATCCCCCAGAGTAGGGAAAAGAGCGCGCGCCACCAGACGCCTTGCTGGCAGAGATGAAGCCAGAGAGGGCACTTGCTCCTGTTGCCTAATAAGAGAAGATGTTCCAGCATCCGCGTCAAAGACAATAGACCAGTTCTTCTTGGGATAAATGACAGTGCCCAAGGGTTTGAAGAGCACAGGTCGTGGCACTTTAGCGATAGCAATGTCATCCATGAGGGATTCAAAAGACCTCCTCCAAAGCATGTCAGGTGGCAAAACTGGACCCGCCACAATCTTGATCATACCAACAAAAATCTGCTGCTGTTGAATCAAAGGTGGTTGGTAAGGCACTATGGCGAGAGGTTGGACTTGCTGGGTCTCCTGCTGCTGGAAATGAACTTCATGTGTCTGGGAGGAGATCGAATCTTCAGGTTGATTGATTTCAATTGAGACCTGAACCTGCGCGGGAATCTCAGGTTGGTTGACCTCTTCATCCTCGCCCCAGACCGCATTGCCCCATCCTTCAGGTATTGGCTGTTCCGGCTCCTGTTGTGGCATTTCATTCCAACCCAGGAGCGGGTACTGCGGCATGACGAAAGGGAGATTATCCGACTGCAAATTACCAGGCAGGGGGTGCGGGTTTCCATCAAGTGGCATGGGATCCTCATCATTTGGCATCTGATCCGCGAAATTTGCTCCCAAAACATAGCAAGCAGCCGTCCAAGAAACACGAGCGCCACCCCAATTAGCATAGTCACCAAAAAGCACATCCCGTGGAACGAGGGGTGTGTCAGGGAAACTTGCATGGACAATTGATCGGACAAGGTAGGGATCTTCACTGTTCCAAGATATAAACTTGCCAAAAGTGCTCACTGCCTTAGAAATAAATTTTGTGTTGCGATAGTCCAATGAGATTCCGATAAACATCAGCCAACCAGTACGAAAGTCATGAACTCCTCTGAAATTTTCCCCTTCATCATGATTCATAAAGCGAACAAAACGGTCGTTTCCAATATGGAAAGGCTCATGCTGGGTTAAGCTAAAACGAACGGTCGGATCCTTGACTTGAATAAGACCAACCCCATGAAACCATGGCTGAGTGGAGCGGACCAGAATACCTCTTTTTTGCAGGAACAGGATGACCTCTTCGTGGACATGGCCTTCATCACCTGCCGGAGGTGCAGGCATTACTTCAGCAACCATGTAATCTTCGTGGCGGCGGGCCGGACGAGCAGAAGGCGTGATGAAGGTACGCGGCAGACGGAGGGCGCCACCGTCGACGATGTGATGCCCCGCCGGCATGAAGCACTCAGGGTCGAGCTCAAAGTTCGCCATTGGCACTGGTCCAGGCGGAGGTGAGAGCAATGGAGGTGGAGGCGTTGGAGCAGGGCTTTCTTTGGAATCGCCGGCAGAGGAGGAAGAGGGGCAGAGAGGCGATGAGACCTTGTTGTCGTCCACAATAACTGACGTGCGAATTCCAAGTGGGACAGGCAATGCCGAATAATCAGAGAGCTGCCGCTGCAAAATCGGTTTCCAAACTAATCCGTTGCGCCGGGCGAAATCATTACAAACGCTGCTAGAGTGACCAACGCGGGAGCAAGCCGAGCAGACCGTTCGGATTCCACAGGAGGATGACATGTGGCCCTGCTGGGAGCATAACTTACAGGTGAGGATTCGGTCCACCATGTCATCGACCATAGCAGAAAAATCAGCCTCCGCCTCCTGAGTAGATGGTAAGTCCGGGCTAGTCGAACACACCAGCAGAGGGGCCAGACTGGCAGTGGAGGAAGAGGGCCCAGAGATAACATCAGGCCCAGTAATCCCAGATTGATCCAAAGAAGAAACCGAGGCATGCGTTGCCAGCGCCTGCAAGGAGCCCAAACCCACTTGGCGTGGCCCAGACGAATCCTTAGTCAACACAGATGAGGGCCCAACAGTTTGAATAGCCGCGTCCGACGCCTCCGCAACAGACGCGCAATCCACGTAGATTGCAGGAGAAGTTTCGGCTGCATGCGGTGAGAGGCCGGTGGGTTTGCCGGGCGGCTAGTCGCCGGGGAAAAGGGCCTAACTGAACCAAAGGAAATAGGCGGTCTCGCCACCGTCCAGCAGAGTTCAGCAGGGGGTGGTGGGTGGATCACAACCCTCTCATGGGGTGGCAAATCATATCCCCCTTCTAAAACAGACTGAATGTGATCTTCAGTCGCCGGGAAACGATAACCACCGCAAGCAGTGTATTTCTCAAAGGTAGCAAAAGAAAGCTTATTCTGAACCGGATCCGCAGACTTAAAGCAAGAACGAACTGGGGGTTTATGCATAGCAAGCAAAGCTAAAGATGAACGACGTTTGTTAGGGCTAACAAAGATCCATTCAGCATCACATTCCTTTCTCCAGATATTGACCTCTCGTTCCCAGTTAGGTCCCCCGTTACCCCATAGATTGAAATAACACTTGAAATCATAACAAGAGTAGGAACGAAGATCCATGATGAAAAACCCAACTTGCTTACAAGACACGTGGAACGCAAATACCTTTCCTTTGATGTGAGAAACTTGCAAATCAATAGCAGAACCCCCAATCGCAGATTCAATGGCTGCCGCGACAGAATCTTCATTTAGACGGAAGATGTGACGGCTGAAGGAAACCACTAACTTGAAAGAATGCCTCCCATTCTTAGGGTGGACAGAGCAACCTGTAGATCTGAAGATCTCATCAGCAAACTTGAGACCCGGGGAGAAATCCAAGCCCAGGGTCGAACCACCATGAGAATGTAGGGGAACGTTGCATGGGAAACAAAAATTTTTCCTACATTCACCAAGATCAATCTAGGAGATGCATCTACGAGGGGAGAGTTGGATCCACATACCCTTGTAGATTGCTAAGTGGAAGCGTTCAAGAACGCGGTTGATGGAGTCGTACTCGCCGCGATTCAGATCGCCGAAGATCCTAGCACCGAAGCAACGGTGCCTCCGCGTTCTTCACACGTACAGCTCGGGGACGTCTCCTCCTTCTTGATCCAGCAAGGGGGAAGGAGAGGTTGATGGAGACACCGGCAGCACGACGGCGTGGTGGAGATGGTGGTGGAGGATTCCTGCAGGGCTTCGCCAAGCACTGAGGAGTTCACGAAGATGGATGTGGGAGAGGGAGGGCAGCGCCGAGGCACGAACGTGTGTGGCTGCCCTCCCTCTGCCTCTCTTTATATAGGGGGAGTAGAGGGGAGGGGGCGCCCTAGGGTTTACCCCTAGGGGCGGCGGCCAAGGGGAGGTGGGAGGGGGCGGCGCCCCAGGGTTAGGGTTCCCCCCCCCCAAGTGCCTTGCCCCCCAAGCCTAGGGGGGTGCGGCAGCCCTAGGGGGGGCCAGCCCCCTTGGCGCATGAGGAGAGGGCCCAGGGGGGGCGCACAGCCCTATGAGGGCTGTTGTGTCCCCCTTTGTGGCCCATTAGGCCCGAAACTCTTTCCGGGACCCCGAAAACCCTTTTCGGTCATCCGCCGTCTTCCCGATACTCCCCGGAACACTTCCGGACTCCGAACACTCTCATCAATCTTCGTCCCCGGACCATTCCGGAGACCCTCGTCATGTCCGGGATCTCATCCGGGACTCCGAACAACCTTCGGTAACCATGCACTGTTCTCACTAACAACCCTAGCGTCACCGAACCTTAAGTGTGTAGACCCTGCGGGTTCGGAAACTATGCAGACATGACCGAGACACTCCCAGGCCAATAACCAATAGCGGGATCTGGATACCCATATTGGTTCCCACACGTTCCTCGATGATCTCATCGGATGAACCACGATGTCAAGGATTCAGGCAATCCCGTATACAGTTCCCTTTGTCTCGTCGGTATGTTACTTGCCCGAGATTCGATCGTCGGTATCTCTATACCTAGTTCAATCTCGTTACCGGCAAGTCTCTTTACTCGTTACCGTAATACATAATCCCGTGACTAACTACTTAATCACTTTGAGCTCATTGAGATGATGTATTACCGAGTGGGCCCGGAGATACCTCTCCGTCACACGGAGTGACAAATCCCAGTCTCGATCCATGTCAACTCAACAGACACCTTCGGAGATACCTGTAGAGTACCTTTATAGTCACCCAGTTACGTTGCGACGTTTGGCACACACAAAGCACTCCTACGGTGTCAGTGAGTTACATGATCTCATGGTCATAGGAACTTATACTTGACATGCAGAAAACTATAGCGATAACTGATACGATCAAAAGCTATGTTTAACGTTTGGATCTCGTCCATCACATCATTCTCCTAATGATGTGATCCTGTTATCAAATGACAACTCATGTCTATGACCTGGAAATCGCGGTCATCTTTGATCAACGAGCTAGTCCTGAAGAGGCTTACTAGGGACACAAAGTTTGTCTATTTATCCACACATGTATATGAGTTTCCAATCAATACAATTATAGCATGGATAATAAACGATTATCATGAACAAGGAAATATAATAATAACTCTTTTATTATTGCCTCTAGGGCATATTTCCAACAGTCTCCCACTTGCACTAGAGTCAATAATCTAGCATTACAAGGTAATGAATCTAACACCCATAGAGTCTTGGTGTTGATCATGCTTAGCCCGTGGAAGAGGCTTAGTCAACGGATCTGCAACATTCAAATCCGTGTGTACTTTGCAAATGCTTATGTCCTCCTCCTTGACTGAATCGCGGACGGAATTGAAGCGTCGCTTTATGTGTCTGGTCCTCTTGTGAAACCTTGGTTCCTTGGCTAGAGCAATGGCACCAGTGTTGTCACAGAACAGAGTCATTGGGTTTAGTGCACTGGGCACAACTCCAAGATCTGTCATGAACTCCTTCATCCAGACACCTTCCTTTGCCGCCTCCGAGGCAGCTATGTACTCCGCTTCGCATGTAGAATCGGCTACCACACTTTGCTTGGAACTGCACCAGCTTACCGCTCCCCCGTTGAGAATATATACGTATCCGGTTTGAGACTTAGAGTCATCCGGATCAGTGTCAAAGCTTGCATCGACGTAACCCTTTACGACGAGCTCTTGATCACCTCCATAAACGAGAAACATTTCCTTAGTCCTTTTCAGGTACTTTAGGATATTCTTGACCGATGTCCAGTGATCCATACCAGGATTACTTTGAAACCTTCCGGCCATACTTATGGCAAGGCTGACATCTGGTCTTGTGCACAGCATTGCATACATGATAGAGCCTATGGCTGAAGCATAGGGGACGACACTCATCTTTTCTCTATCTTCCGCAGTCACTGGGCATTGAGTCTTACTCAACTTTGTACCTTGCAATACCGGCAAGAACCCCTTCTTGGATTGATCCATTTTGAACTTCTTCAAAACTTTATCAAGGTATGTACTTTGTGAAAGTCCTATCAAGCGTCTTGATCTATCTCTATAGATCTTGATGCCCAATATGAAAGCAGCTTCACCGAGATCCTTCATCGAAAAACTCTTGTTCAAATACCCCTTCACGCTATCCAAAAATTCTATATTGTTTCCAATCAACAATATGTCATCCACATATAATATTAGAAATGCTATAGAGCTCCCACTCACTTTCTTGTAAATACAAGCTTCATTGTAAACTTGTACAAACCCAAACGCTTTGATCACCTCATCAAAGCGAAGATTCCAACTCCGAGATGCCTGCACCAGCCCATAAATGGAACGCTGGAGCCTGCATACTTTGTCAGCATTCTCTGGATCGACAAAACCCTCCGGTTGCATCATATACAACTCTTCCTTAAGAAAACCGTTAAGGAACGCTGTTTTGACATCCATCTGCCAAATTTCATAATCGAAATATGCAGCTATTGCTAACATGATTCGGACGGATTTAAGCATCGATACGGGTGAGAAAGTCTCATCGTAGTCAATCCCTTGAACTTGTGAAAAACCCTTTGCCACAAGTCGAGCTTTATACACGGTGACATTACCGTCAGCGTCCGTCTTCCTCTTAAAAATCCATTTATTCTGAATGGCCTTCCGCCCTTCAGGTAATACTTCCAAAGTCCATACTTTGTTTTCATACATGGATCCCATCTCGGATTTCATGGCCTCTAACCATTTGTCGGAATCCGGGCCCACCATCGCTTCTCCATAGCTCGTAGGTTCACCGTTGTCTAACAACATGACCTCCAAGACAGGGTTACCATACCACTCAGGTGCAGTGCGTACCCTTGTCGACCTACGAGGTTCGGTAGTAACTTGATCAGAAGCTTCTTGATCATCATCATTGGCTTCTTCTTCAACCGCTGCAGGCTCCACAAAAACATCTTTCTGTGCTGCGCAACTCTCTGGTTGAAGCAGAGGTTCAATAACCTCATCAAGTTCTACCTTCCTCCCACTCAATTCTTTCGAGAGAAACTCTTTCTCGAGAAAGGACCCGTTCTTAGCGACAAACACTTTGCCTTCGGATCTGAGATAGAAGGCGTACCCAACAGTTTCTTTTGGGTATCCTATGAAGACACATTTGTCCGCTTTGGGTTCGAGCTTTTCTGGTTGAAGCCTTTTGACATAAGCATCGCAACCCCAAACCTTGAGAAAAGACAACTTAGGTTTCTTACCAAACCATAGTTCATACGGTGTTGTCTCAACGGACTTAGATGGAGCCCTATTTAAAGTGAATGCAGCTGTCTCTAACGCATATCCCCAGAACGATAGTGGCAAATCGGGAAGAGACATCATAGAACGCACCATATCTAATAGGGTTCGATTACGACGTTCGGACACACCATTACGCTGTGGTGTTCCAGGTGGCGTCAACTGTGAAACAATTCCACATTTTCTTAAGTGATTGCCAAACTCATAACTCAGATATTCTCCCCCTCGATCAGATCGTAGGAACTTGATCTTCTTGTTACGATGATTTTCAACTTCACTCTGAAATTGCTTGAACTTTTCAAAAGTTTCAGACTTATGCTTCATTAAGTAAATATACCCATATCTACTTAAGTCGTCAGTGAAGGTGAGAAAATAACGATATCCACCGCGCGCCGTGACACTCATCGGACCACACACATCAGTATGTATGATTTCCAATAAGTCACTTGCCCGTTCCATTGTACCTGAAAACGGGGTCCTTGTCATCTTGCCCATGAGGCACGGCTCGCATGTGTCAAGTGATTCAAAATCAAGAGACTCCAAAAGTCCATCAGCATGGAGCTTCCTCATGCGTTTTACGCCGATATGACCCAGACGGCAGTGCCACAAGTAAGTGGTACTATCGCTAACTACTCTACATCTTTTGGCATCAATGTTATGAACATGTGTATCATCACTATCGAGATTCAATAAGAATAAACCCCTTACTTCGGGTGCATGACCATAAAAGATATTACCCATATAAATAGAACAACCTTTATTCTCTGATTTAAATGAGTAACCGTCTCGCATCAAACAAGATCCAGATATAATGTTCATGCTTAACGCAGGCACTAAATAACAATTATTCAGGTTCATAACTAATCCCGATGGTAATCGAAGAGCGAGCGTGCCGACGGCAATCACATCAACCTTGGAACCATTTCCCACGCGCATCGTCACTTCGTCCTTCGCCAGCCTCCGTTTATTCCGCAGTTCCTGTTTAGAGTTGCAAATGTGAGCAACCGAACCGGTATCAAATACCCAGGCACTACAACGAGAGTTGGTAAGGTACACATCAATAACATGTATATCACATATACCTTGCTTGTTGTTGTTGTTGGCCCCCTTCTTGTCTGCCAGATACTTGGGGCAGTTCCGCTTCCAGTGGCCGTTCCCCTTGCAATAGAAACACTCAGTCTCTGGCTTGGGCCCAGCCTTGGGTTTCTTCACTGGATGAGCAACTGCCTTGCCACCCTTCTTAGAGTTACCCTTCTTGCCCTTGCCATTCTTCTTGAAACTGGTGGTTTTATTGACCATCAACACTTGATACTCCTTCTGGATGTCTGCCTCAGCGACTTTCAGCATCGAAAACAGCTCGGCGATGGTTTTGTTCATCCCTTGCATGTTATACTGCTGTATGAAGCTCTTGTAGCTAGGCGGGAGTGACTGGAGAATTCTGTCAATGATAGCCTCGTCCGGGAACACAAGTCCCAGATCAGCTATGCGGGTATAGTACCCAGACATCTTCAGTAAGTGCTCACTGACAGACGAATTCTCCTCCATCTTGCAAGCAAAGAATTTATCGGTGGTCTCATACCTCTCGATCTTGGCATTCTTTTCAAAGATGAATTTCAACTCCTGGAACATCTCATATGCTCCATGACGTTCAAAACGCCTTTGAAGTCCTCCTTCCAAGCTATACAATATGGCACACTGCACTATTGAGTAGTCATCCGAACGCGACTGCCAGGCGTTCATAACGTCCGCAGAGGCCTGAGGAGCAGGGGGTTCACCTAGCGGTGCATTTAAGACATAAACCTTTTGGGCAGCTGTGAGGATGATCCTCAGATTGCGGAGCCAGTCCACAAAGTTGCTCCCATCATCTTTCAGTTTAGCTTTCTCTAGGAACGCATTAAAATTCAGGGGAGCTACTGCGCGAGTCATCTACAACAAAAGATTTGCAAAGACATTTTAGACTATTGTTCATGATAAGTGAGTTATTACCTAATCAAATTATTTATAACTCCCACTCAAATTGACATCCCTCTGGTCATTCGAGCGTGACATGATCCAGATTCACCAACCCAAGTCCGATCATCACGTGAGATGAGGTGGTGTCAATGGTGAACATCTACATGTTGATCATATCTACTATATGACTCATGCTCGACCTTTCGATCTTCCGTGTTCCGAGGCCATGTCTGTACATGCTAGGCTCGTCAAGTCTAACCCGAGTGTTCTGCATGTGCAAAACTGGCTTGCACCCGTTGTATGCGAACGTAGAGTCTATCACACCCGATCATCACGTGGTGCTTCGAAACGACGAACCTTCGCAACGGCGCACACTCGGGGGGAACACAATTTTATCTTGAAATTTTAGTGAAGGATCATCTTATAATGCTACCGTCGTCCTAAGCAAAATAAGATGCATAAAAGGATTAACATCACATGCAAATCATAAGTGACATGATATGGCCATCAACTCGTGCTTTTGATCTCCATCTCCAAAGCACCGGCATGATCTCCATCGTCACCGGCGCCACACCATGATCCCCATCATCATGATCTCCATCATCGTGTCGCCATCGTGGTTGTCGCGCGCCCACCATGCTCTTACTACTATTGCTACCGTTTAGCGATAAAGTAAAGCATTACAAAGCACTTAATGATTGACACGCAGGTCATACAAAAAATTAAAGACTACCCTATGGCTCCTGCCGGTTGCCGTATACATCGACATGCAAGTCGATATTAACTATTACAACATGATCATCTCATACATCAAATATATTTCATCATGTCATTGGCCATATCATATCACATACATACCCTGCAAAAACAAGTTAGACGTCCTCTAATTTGTTGTTGCATGTTTTACGTGGCTGCTATGGGTATCTAGCAAGAACGCTTCTTACCTACGCAAAGCCACAACGGTGATATTTAAGTTGCTATTTAACCTTCTACAAGGACCGCCTTGTTCTGTTCCGATTCAACTAAGATAGGAGAGACAGACACCCGCCAGCCATCTTATGCAACAAAAGTCACATGTCTGTCGATGGAACCGGTCTCATGTACGTGGACATGTAAAGTTGGTCTGGGCCGCTTCATCCCATAATACCGCTGAATCAAGAAAGACTAAGGAGGGAAGCAATCTAAACATCAACGTCCACAAACCCTTTTGTGTTCTACTCGTGAAAGCATCTACGCAAGATCCTAGCTCATGATGCCACTGAAGGGGAACGTTGCATGGGAAACAAAAAAAATTCCTACGTTCACCAAGATCAATCTAGGAGATGCATCTACGAGGGGAGAGTTGGATCCACATACCCTTGTAGATTGCTAAGCGGAAGCGTTCAAGAACGCGGTTGATGGAGTCGTACTCGCCGCGATTCAGATCGCCGAAGATCCTAGCACCGAAGCAACGGTGCCTCCGCGTTCTTCACACGTACAGCTCGGGGACGTCTCCTCCTTCTTGATCCAGCAAGGGGGAAGGAGAGGTTGATGGAGACACCGGCAGCACGACGGCGTGGTGGAGATGGTGGTGGAGGATTCCTGCAGGGCTTCGCCAAGCACTGCGGAGTTCGTGAAGATGGATGTGGGAGAGGGAGGGCAGCGCCGAGGCACGAACGTGTGTGGCTGCCCTCCCTCTTTCTTTCTTTATATAGGGGGAGTAGAGGGGAGGGGGCGCCCTAGGGTTTACCCCTAGGGGCGGCGGCCAAGGGGAGGTGGGAGGGGGCGGCGCCCCAGGGTTAGGGTTCCCCCCCCCCCCAAGTGCCTTGCCCCCCAAGCCTAGGGGGGTGCGGCAGCCCTAGGGGGGGCCAGCCCCCTTGGCGCATGAGGAGAGGGCCCAGGGGGGGGCACACAGCCCTATGAGGGCTGTTGTGTCCCCCTTTGTGGCCCATTAGGCCCGAAACTCTTTCCGGGACCCCGAAAACCCTTTTCGGTCATCCGCCGTCTTCCCGATACTCCCCGGAACACTTCCGGACTCCGAACACTCTCATCCTATATATCAATCTTCGTCCCCGGACCATTCCGGAGACCCTCGTCACGTCCGGGATCTCATCCGGGACTCCGAACAACCTTCGGTAACCATGCACTGTTCTCACTAACAACCCTAGCGTCACCGAACCTTAAGTGTGTAGACCCTGCGGGTTCGGAAACTATGCAGACATGACCGAGACACTCCCAGGCCAATAACCAATAGCGGGATCTGGATACCCATATTGGTTCCCACACGTTCCTCGATGATCTCATCGGATGAACCACGATGTCAAGGATTCAGGCAATCCCGTATACAGTTCCCTTTGTCTCATCGGTATGTTACTTGCCCGAGATTCGATCGTCGGTATCTCTATACCTAGTTCAATCTCGTTACCGGCAAGTCTCTTTACTCGTTCCGTAATACATAATCCCGTGACTAACTACTTAGTCACTTTGAGCTCATTGAGATGACGTATTACCGAGTGGGCCCGGAGATACCTCTCCGTCACACGGAGTGACAAATCCCAGTCTCGATCCATGTCAACTCAACAGACGTCTTCGGAGATACCTGTAGAGTACCTTTATAGTCACCCAGTTACGTTGCGACGTTTGGCACACACAAAGCACTCCTACGGTGTCAGTGAGTTACATGATCTCATGGTCATAGGAACTTATACTTGACATGCAGAAAACTATAGCGATAACTGATACGATCAAAAGCTATGTTTAACGTTTGGGTCTCGTCCATCACATCATTCTCCTAATGATGTGATCTCGTTATCAAATGACAACTCATGTCTATGACCTGGAAACCGCGGTCATCTTTGATCAACGAGCTAGTCCTGAAGAGGCTTACTAGGGACACAAAGTTTGTCTATTTATCCACACATGTATATGAGTTTCCAATCAATACAATTATAGCATGGATAATAAACGATTATCATGAACAAGGAAATATAATAATAACTCTTTTATTATTGCCTCTAGGGCATATTTCCAACAGAGAACTCATGAGAGATGGGTATTAACTTGACCGGCGGAGGACGCCGAAGCCAATGACCGGAGACAATCAAGCAATCAGTGGTGGAGTGTGGAGATCGTCGGAGAGGGTGGGTGGAGCGGTGGGTGCGCCATCTTCCCTACTTTCCTAACAGCCGAGTTGTTACTGTTCCCCCCGTTGTTGTTGAGATTATACATGTTGAGATTATACATCCATTATTTGCAATTAATAGTCTAATTTCTTACAAATAAAAATCAATTCATCTTAATTGAGCCTGTTGGCTCAATACGAGCAAGAATTTATATGCAAAATTCTTAGTGATTTCTTCAAATTGATGTATTGGGATCACAAGGTAGTGTTTAGCTATATTGCTTTGCAGATTATCACCACTACTGTTCAAGTCTACATTTTTGTCATTTTGACATTATGATTGCTTTACAAAGTGCTCTCCCTCGCATTTTACTAAGTCATGATATAGGGCATTAAGAGTGAGCATATCTACTGATTTTATCAGATTATACTCCTTGGTGTTGCGACATCTACTCCATTTTGAAGATTATCTTCAAGGTGTCATATTTACCAATTTGAGATTCACACTAATGGTTTCAAGATAAGTTCTTGAAATACCCATTGATTTTGCTAAGTTCGTTACAACATCAACCATGATGGTCTTTAATTTACTGGTTGTAAATTAATTATCTCTGGTTTACCCATAGGCATAACATATGGCTATAGAGTTTGAGGCATTCGCCCTCAATGGCCACCACTGCACTATCTGGGCCATGGACATCCTGATCGCTCTTGTGTCTCATGGGATAGTGTGTGCAATCTTGGATTCACCTCTAGTCAGGATCACACCGCTAACAGAAAAATGGTGTCTTATATATCATAAGGCATTAGATTCAGATCTCAGCATCTGGTTATTCTGTATCAGCAATTCGTGGGATACAATGAACCTCAAGGGCAAAGGTTTGAATCTTACTTCAACCTTCAATCCGACATCACCAGCTATGACGGGACCCTGTGGGCATGGAGAATGTGATGGTTGAATACGCCTCCACCGACATGTTTGGAGACTATGAATAGTCTTTCAATCTCCTGAGTGGTCAATATAATTAATGTCCATTTATGATGTTGTAACAACAACAAAAGTATTGTTGTCATCATATATTGTATATCACAATATATTGTATCAGCACTTTGGTACAAATACATTTGTATGTATTCTATATATCTGACAGTGATTTTCATATTGAGAATCTTCATGTCTATATATAGATTTCTACGTGAGTCAATCCGATGAAAAATGATATGTGCCTTGTGGACATATGCACCACAAACTCTATACTCAGGGAAGTCCAATGTTTCCACTTTCATTGAGAGAAAGGAGATATTTTAAAATCGCTAGACGCGATGAGGTATTTGTTGACACAACTCGAGTCATATTTACTATCCCTGTGGGTACTCGAGTAACGTCGGGATGCTTTATTGCTTCCCAGGTTTAACGCATACCTTACTAAACTATGGAGGTATCCGTAAAAATAGTTTCCATAGCGAAACTTATGATGACAACAAAGAGAAATAATTTCTCTTTACTATATGCAACGGATATGGCAAACACATTCTCTGTGTATCATCTGGATTGTACTATACATACGACACAACCCGTAGCACATGTTGCGTACGAGATAGTTTTCCAGAGTGTCTTGTACATAACAAACTTGGCATACTCGCCTTGGTCATCGAGACATTGGGTTGAAACCGAAACTATCAGCAATTCCAATAATTTATGATTATTATGATGCTAACTTCTAACACCATTTGGATTTTATGTGCACTACAAGTGACACAGGGAAGCTAATTTTAAGGCTCGCACACCTTAAAGTTTACGCTTAACCACTCAGACTCCTTGAATGCATCAAGTTGAGGCAAGTGGATCTTCCCATTCATTGAGTAGACCATTCAGGTATTCCATGGTTCTAAAAGACATATCTACATGATGGTCTTAAATGTGTGATTTATTCACATGAAACCATTGGCTCATTATCCTGACATCGATTTCAAGCAAATCGAATGGATAATATTGCAGAATTCTCCTTGAATGCCTTCTCTATGGCCCTTGGATTGAATTTAGCAATTTGTCCTAATGTCTAGACTCAAAATGCACTGCAACATGACCCCTACTATAGCAACGCTATTATCCGTATCTAAAAGCCCATATATGCGTTGCTAAGGTCTTTACCAACGGATTGGGATGCGTAACCTTATCCGGCGTTGCTAGCGCATAATGCAACGCTTATACTACCGTTGGTAAAAGGAACCGTTGCAAGAGTACAACACATAAAACCGATGTTTACAACACATTTATACGTTGGTGCTTAATGTACAGGAATCTACATCTGATTGCTATGCAACAGAGAATTTGCAAGGCTTCATGTGTTGGTGCATATATAATATAATAATATTGTATAATTCCATCAATTAAACTAATGCTCCAGATGATGATGATAATTATGTGTATCGAGTGGAAAAATAAATAAGAAAATATACTCACAAGAGGAGGAAATCATATATTGGATAAAACTGTTGGATTACAATAATAGATATTACAGGAGGTACATCATCCAAATGTGATGCATAATCTAATATTTGCTTGACAACAAAATCTAAACTAAAATCATCCATCAACATCCCTACAACTTAACTAATACTATATGACGAACATCGTCCAACAGGAACATCCCACAACTTAACTAAAATTGAAAGCATCCATCATCATGAACCAGAATATCATCATCATCATCATCATCACCATCATCATCATCATCATCATCATTGCAGTATACTTGTTACGCACCCATATAATCATCCATATATCATTTCAATCTACAAAGAAAATAACAAAATGAACTGTTAACACATAATGCATTGACATGATACAAGTAATGATAAAGGCAGAATATTAGACATGTACAAAGGTCGAAGGCCATGCAATAAATTTTTCTGCATTACCAACAATATTGCAGTTTTTTCGACTATGTACCAAATCTTCAATTTTCTCAAGTGTTGTATTACACTGCCCAAAATGCATTTTAGTTTCAATACCATCAAGTTTAAATTTAGGATCATAACTTAGAACTGTAGCAAGAACTACGTCCCTGTTACGATTCTGAAAATATACCGGCATGAGTGTTAGTGATCATTGATGACTAATCCAGATGCCACAATATACGACAGAGCCTGCAGAACAACATGGCTCAATAACATTATATGGACAGTAGCTATTGTGCATTCAAAGGCAAAAGTGAGTGATGGTACTACTTCTCTTCTCTTCTCCATTTAATTAGAGAACTGAACCAAAAAAATTTGTCATCTGATACTGAACCAAAACAATTAACTCTAATTGGTTTCAGTCATCCAACAGGAAATAGACAAACCTACAGGTGCTCACCACGCTTTGGAACGAACGTACAACCCGAAATCCACTGAAACAAATTTACATGGTCATCACCAGCCTAGAGATCCATTGCTAATTTTGTACACCTACACAGTTAAACAGTTTTGTGTGAACCGACAGATTTATTTATTACTAAATATCTCTAATGAAGCCTACAGCCCCAAATCCTACAAAATTTGCATCGACAACAAGCATAGAACCTAGCATGGCTTAATGGCCATGGACACAATGAGCAGTAGTATAGTAGGTAGAGGGGCAGTGTATACCTTCCATGGTGTCCCCCTACAACAAGTTGGTGTGTGCAGCTGCAAAGCCAAGGGGAAAATGTTACAGGTATCTCATGCATCTCTAGTACAGCGCAAACACAAGTAAAGCTTCATCAAGTTCTATTGTGACGCCCGAAGACCGACGTCCCAGAAGATTCCAGAAGATTCCAGATGTTCCGGGTTCTTCCATGTGTTTCTTTTGTGCTGTGTTATTTATTTTTGCATTGCATCATGTCATCATGTCATCATGTCATTCATCTTTGCATCTCAACATAAATAAAGTGTGTGGGCCTTCGGTCCATTTAAATCGAGGGAAGTGTGACTTCTCTTTATAACATATCCTCCAAATATTTATGGAGCTATATTAATAAATATTCCATTGTTTGGAATTAATCATAACACACTTGCAAATCCCCATGCCTATTCCATATCAAGTTTGACTTCAAAACCTTGCCAATAATTCTTTTCCGGTGTATCGAGGTTCCTCCAAAAATGTGAACATTTTTGGACACTTCAATAATCAAGTCTTAGTTCAAACCCATTTGAATTAAATTCAAATGTGTTTGAATTATATTTTTCGTTCATGCCTTTTCTTTTTTTCTCGGACCGTGCTCATTTGTATGAGCCCGAGAAAATTAGCCCTTGTGCTAAATCTTCCCCTAACCTTTCTTTTCTTTCCTCTTCTTTTAATTGTTTCTGCTTCGTTTTTATTTATTTAAAAGTTCTTAGCAGCAAGAGCAGCCGCAGCCGGCCCGATTCCCTCCTCCAGCTCAAGCCTCCTCCAGGCCTCCTTGGCTCATCTCCATCTCCAGGCCATTCAGGCCCATCCATCTGGCCCATCTCCCAAATCCTAGCCCCTAGCAGCCCGCTCGCAACTCCTCCCTCTCTTTCCCCTCGTGCGCCGCCAGCGCTCCACCTCTCGAGCGCCAGACCCCCCTTTCTCCCTCGCTATCCTCTCGCTCCTCTCGCCCATCCCCCATTTCGCCCGTGCGCCTCTCTCCATCGATCCCCTCTGGATCTCGCTCGACCCCAGCCCCCTCCTACCCGCCGCGCCGGCCCTCTCCCTCTGGTCCCGCATCGCCAGCGGCCAGGAGCCCCGCCTCCCTCCGTCCTCAGGCCGAGGCCGCACCCCTC
>LR738711.1:347925391-347975556 GCA_902687465.1 Secale cereale
CGAGTCCTCCTGCTCCGGCCCGGAACTGCCTGCGACCTCGCCAAGGCGCGACCAGCGCCTCGCCCTCCTCGTCCATCCCGGCCGGCCAGGCGTCTCCTCGCCAGGAGCGCCCCCTCCTACAGGGCCGAAGCACCAGGGCCGGCCAAGAGCCTTCCTCGCCTCTGGCTCCGTGTGCCTCATCGCCCCTCTGTTTCCTCGTTGCACGGCAGCAGCTTCACATCCCCTGCGTCAGTCCAGTTCGCGACCCCGACATCGCCGGCGAGCCCTCGAGCAGCCTCATCGCCAAGGCCGAAGTCGGCCACGTGTCTCGCCTCCTTGCTGCTGATGTGCTTCTTCCGTCGGCCCGGTGTTTTGTTGTGGTCCAGCAGGTATCCCCGGATGTGCCAAGTACCACGACGCTCGGAGCCCTCGGTTCCACCAAGTACCACTACGTCAGAAGAACCAAGACCGACCCCGACAAGTACCACGACGACTCTTGTACAACTACATCGCGAGAACGAGAACCGCAAGTACCACGACTACCGAATGCACCAAGTACCTCTTCTCGCAACACGAACATCTACGGATATGTGTACATCTACGTAACGTGAACGTCTACCGTCGACAAGACCGCGACACCAAGTACCACGACGACCGCGAGTACCACTACCGTCGCCCCGTGTACCACTACTTCCCTCTACGGAACGACTACTTCGTTGACGACCTCGTGAACCACTACATCCGCTACGACTCGAACCACCCCGAAACGAGCTCTTCGAAGGTATAACCCCGAGACGATGACCCGTGGATGGATGTTGTGTTGTATGAAATGTTTGCCCTTGTGTGCACCGTGCCCGTTTCGCCTTTTGTCATGCTCCTCGGTCGCCTCGTCGCCGACCCGTGGGAACCCGGTGACGGGATCACCCCACCTTTCATCTTGTTCGACTCGTTCACGCCACCTTTCTTTTGCACCTGTCTCTCAATGAGTTACTGGAACCGAGATGTTGCGTTGCATCATTTTCGGTTCGTTTCCGTGGCACCTTTTACTTCCACCACGGTGACAAATACTCCTTATCTTCTTCATGTCAACTTTTAATAAAATTGCATAAACTTGATCATGTCATCCGCATCATGATAACAACATGAGAATGTTTAATTGTTGTCTGCTTATAATTACTAAACATGCTCATGGGGATTTTCCGGAATTGTTGTTGTTATTTCCGGCCTCATTTAAAATGCCTAAATAGTGTAGTTTTATTTTGCTTCACCTCGTGCTATGTTAAAAACATTTAATCTTGTCTTGTAAATAACGAGAGTCAATTAAATAATTAAATAATTAAACTCGTTGCATATTGAGCTCCACTCAACTTGTAGTGTTGTTTGTGCACTTTGCCATGCCATGCATAATTAAACCGGACATGCATCATACTTGGATGTGCATCGTATGCCATGTTTATGATTGTGTGTTTACCGTGTTGTTTGCTTCTTTCCGGTTGCTTCTCTTGTTAGCTTCGGTTTCATTCCGGAGTTGTGAGGCTTCTTCTTCGTCTACTTCATGGAACCGTTCTTCTCCCTTGTGGAATCCCAGGCAAGATGATCATACCCTTGGATACCTTTACAACCATTGCCATGCTTAGTTGTCTCGATGCTATCGTTACATGTCGCGCTACCCATCTTTTATGTCAGCCTCTCCTTGTTGCCATGAAACCTCTAACATTTGAAACCTTCCTAGCAAAACCACTGTTTGGCTATGTTACCCGCTTGCTCAGCCCCTCTTATAGCGTTGTTAGTTGCAGGTGAAGATGAAGTTTGTTCCAGGAGGGAACTTGTTGTTGTTATATCACAATATCTATAATTTTTATTAACACACCTATATACTGGGCATGGGTGGAAGGCTTGGCCTTTTGCTCGGTGTTTTGTTCCACTCATGCCACCTTAGGCGCCGATAAACCGGCATTATGTTCCTTGATTTTGCGTTCCTTACACGATGGGTGGATGGGGACCCCTTGACAGTTCGACTTTGAATAAAACTCCTCCAGCAAGGCCCAACTTTGGTTTTAATTTGACATAATAACAACTTAATTAATTAATTAAATTGCATAGGGAGTTAGCGCTACCCGAGGATTCTTTCTACATAGCAGGGGGGCCAGTGCTGATGGTGTTGGTCCCAAACTGGGAGACTGCGGGGTCACCACGGGGAAACTCGAGGATTGACTCCCGTAGGCTCACCTATCCGGTCGTGGCCTGAGACGAGATACGCGCGGCTACTATCAGGGTGTCGACACACCGGGAGGTCTTGCTAGACTTGTTTTACCATTGTCGAAATGTCTTGTGATACCGGGATTCCGAGCCTGATCGGATTTCCCTAAGATAAGGAGTGATGATATTATATTTATCACTTCAGCTAATCGTGAGAGCTTGTGATGGGCTAAGTTGGGACATCCCTGCAGGGTTATGATCTTTCGAAAGTCGTGCCCGCGGTTATGTGGTAGATTGGAATTTGTTAATGTCCGGTTGTAGAAAACTTGACAGAGGATCCGAAGTAAAACACACAACTGTGTGAGTAACCGTGACTGTCTCTTTTCATTTTGAGAAGAGAACACGGTGGGGTTATGTTTGAATCGTATGTAGTTCAGGATCTTTAGCGATCACTACTTTTGCGACCGTTTGCGTATATGCTCATCTTACTCTGGTACTCGTAAGTTAGCCACCATATTATGCTTAGCCGTTGCTGCAACCTCACCACTTTGCCTCTTCCTACCCATAAAGCTTTGCTAGTCTTGTTACCCATGGTTATGGGATTGCTGAGTCCTCGTGGCTCACAGATACTACAACACCAGATGCAGGTTCAGCCGAGTATGAAGCAGGAGTTGGTTCAAGTTCTTCACTGGGAGCTCGATGAAGAGAGTTTGGCTGTATGCTTGTTTCGTTTCGACGATCAGTAGTGGTTTCTACTAGGATTCGATCCGGACCTGTGGCTTTATGTTGTTTTGGTATCTTTCTTTTGGATCTTCACCCGTAGTCGGGTTGTGATGTTTTGAATGATGTCTTGATTATGTAATGTATTGTGTGAAGTGGCGAGTGTAAGCCAACTATCTTCTTTTGCAATTTAATCCCTCTTTTACATGAGTCGTGCAAAGATACCAAACTTGAGATCATTCTAGGATGGGCTTATACCTTTAAGTCGTGCCTCGACAGGTAGGAGGTATAGTCCCATCCTAGGCATTACATCTATTCCTACTTAATAAAAGAAGAGAATCTTTATTCGTCCTGTTCTATGTGTCCTAGTTACTATCTTGGCAACTTTACATCTTACTCAATGAATTTATCCCCGAGTTAGTTAGACTAGTCATCAACCAGTGCGTTTGCACACAATTTTAGTTTGCCATGTATAACTAGAACATTTTTATGTAAGAAAAAAATAAACCCATAAATTTTAAAAGAAGCATACTTCTAACTAATTGAGAAATATTGCATGTGATGCTGTGTTGGCTTCCATGTGGCTGAAATAAAGACGTACATCACTCAGATCTTCTACATAACACATCCAATGATTATGTTGTGGTTAGCTAGAGGCAGTAGTGCAACACTACTGTTTGGAACTTTGATTATGTGGTGCTGCTGGAGGCGACCAAAGCTCCAGACCACCCCAACTAGATGCTTTCACTCCCTACAACACAATCGAGTCAAGAGGAGTACTCATCAGTACATGCGTACAATACATGTTTTTTCTTAATAAAACAATAGTGATAAAGTCGATTATATAGTTCTTTCTTCTGTTATGAGCTTAAAGGATGGAGAATAGAACACAAATCGCCACACCGCCATTTACTTCATTCTACAGCCTCGCCGCCAAAGACGCCCGCAGGCGCCTAATCTGCTTCAAACTATCATTGCTACAGCTCCGCTGCCACATGAACCATCGTTAGATTGATTTAGTAATTAGCCTAAAAGAATATATGTTGGCCATGGTCAAAACCTGAAATAGGAGAATACTAAAGATTGGAAAAGAAAATAATCAGGGCCTTGGAGATATATACTGTATTAATTAGACCCTAACCTGATTTTTAACTATACCTAGGAGTGTTTTTTTACTAATTGCCTCAACCACACTGGTTACTGCGTAGATGGGCTTCAGAATCCCATACAATGATGTTACCCTAGAAAGAAGATGCAGCTAGAGGTTGATTTCTAACCACTACTGCTTGCAAGGAAGCATCATAGTAGGTGTATTGCCATGGTTGTAGGCCAAGCCGACCTTCCCAGCCTCCACACACATCGGGACTCAGTGCATCATGTGGTCGTCCTCTGCTTTTAAACTTCAGCAACAAAACAAAATCAAATTGACCTCAACTAGCAGGCACTTGATCCCAAGCAGTAGAAAATCCTAACACCACCAGAACAACATTTTTTCCTGATCTGCCACGAACTAGAGTAGAGGGAGGAGTGGACCAACTCACCTGAAGCCGTAGGAGGAGGAATCTCGTGGCTGCTTCATCCCGAGCCGCAGCAAGACCAGGAGTCCACGGGATGTTCCTCCCCGCACATCTACATGAGAAGTGAAGAGCAGAGGTTAGAGAAGGGAGATGGAGAGAGGATGAAGCCAAGGAAGGGGATGCACTCACTGGATGAGACGAGTACGACAACGACATGGCCACCGACACCGAATCCGACGCCCGAAACCCTAGCCATGGGGGACGGGTCGCGGGTGGGTTGTGGTGGCCGCGAGCGCTAGATCTAGTTGGCTGGGAGGGATCCACGGAGCGAAGGGACCTCGGGCAGTGCTTCGCGGTGGCGAGATTCGCCGGATAACACCTGATGCAGCCGCCGCGAGGAGCCGCGTGAAGAGATCGGAAAGGGGCGTGAGAGGGACGGTTGGGTGGGGATTTCATGGATCTCGCAGCCTCCGGAGCTGCGAGGTGGGAGGGTCGGCGCAAGATGAGGCGGGTCGGAGGAGGGAGACGAGGCAATGGTGGCGTCGATTCGGGAGAGACGAGGGAGTCGTGGCCTCTGTTTCTCGCGCGTCTCCCTCTCATTTCCTCTATTGTTTTTATGTATATATGTCTAATAAATAATCATGATAGGGTTATGAGCTGCAAATCCGCAACGCATATGCTACAACCCATATATGTCTATCTATTCTGAATTTTACAACAAATACTCGAAACGTTGCAGATTTTTGTTGCTTTATAGGGGGTTTCCTTGTAGTGATGGTTTGGTAGAATCCTATCCAAAGAGTTAAGCTCATTGCATTATCTTTACTTTGGAATTGCAACTTACCAACTTTACGTTGGAGTCATGCAGTTTTACACACTCATGACAGAACTGCATAATATCACACTCCTCTATCTTTGATATGTGGATATCTACCAAGTATTTCCTATCTGCGGTAATTCGGTTGCATACCGATATCACCACCTGGCATACATCACTGGCCCCTCAACATATAGTTGGGATCTATGTGAGGAATAACTGTATTTCCGTCAATACCTCAAGCCCCTCGCATGGGGAGTTATTCAAGGCCAGTATGTTGATTCAATGAGGAACATTTCCAGGCATTAGTTGGAGATTTCAAGTACCATAAATAATGCCAGGAAATTAGTGGAATGTTCAACACATTTCTGCCTCAAATCCACGTACTCAAAGATCTGAACCATGCGTTCAGAAGATTTGCAACTCATTGCAAATAACCTACCACATTCATTTACTAAATATAAAGGTGTCATACAATCCTACAATTCTGAAAAATATGTCAGAAAGAGTGGAGGTCCAACTAAAACTACTCAACTCCTCGTTCAAAGCAACAGGGGGAGAAGTACGGTAATAGTACATCAGGATTCAGCTTCTCGAAAGCAAGGATATCAAAGCCTGTGAATCAGTAAATGCAAGCCAACTTCACGTTGAAAGACACCTGATAGGTAGTTTACACCCAGTGGACGGGAAACCTCTACCAACCTAGATCATAGTGCACACAATGACCGGGACATCAGAATACCTGACTCGGTCACATTGGGAAATCGCGAGCAGTCACCATGGGTAATGATATTTCCATCAACTCTATACTCATATGTAGATTCTGGAGAATCATATAACCGGAAGTCTACAATTGTTCACATACATTTCTCAACTAGATAGCAAAAACCTTTCAAGTGATTCACATCCAAAGACCATGGCCATGGAAAAGTGTGAATAACACTCGGACTGAACTCAAGCAAAGGGTATAATTTAGGTAGAAATGATATTGCTCAATAATGGGAAGGTATTCATAAGCAATACCTGCGCCAGTTTTCTTCTAGAAACAGAATTGAGAACGGAGGTGGTGAAACAAAGAGCAAGTATTGTAGCACAAGGGTTCACGCAGATACCCAACTATTCTCCAGAGGTGGAATCTCATTCCGATAACTTATATCATTAGCAGTTCAAAATCATCTATCTCTGCAGTTGATAGATGTAGTGATTACATACCCATGTAGATCACTAGATTCAGATATAGATGGTTCCCGGCGGAACCTCAATTCTGAATCAAAGTACAAAATGCAACATACATTGTGTAAAATCAATAAGTCACCATACGACTTATTATCATCGTCGGTACATTTGGTACAACCGACATAGTAAGTTCCTTATGCACAAGGATTACTCCTACAATGATGATTATCCATGTTTGTGTGTCTGCAATGACGACACATGTAATCATCTAATGACGAAGTTTAAAATGAAGGATTTGGGCAAACCAAAATACCGCTCATTACGACAACTTGACCACCTTCATTCATACATTATGGTATACTATGTTGTCTATATCCATAATATATTGGAGAAATTCATTGTGGACAAATCTTACCCATCCATAACTCAGGTGGTAGTTCATTCTCTAGACGTAGAGAAAGATCTATTTGGACCAAGAGATGATGGAAATGAGATATTGGGACTCAACGTTCCATAATGACATTGGATCCACCAAACATAATTGGTTGGTACTCAAGAATATCTTTCGATATCTCCAAGGCATCAAACATATTGTCCTGGTTTTTCAGTTTCACAGAAATGTGAATACTGATATCATTGGATACATCGATCAGATCCCCACTATGTCAGATTGTAGACAAGCTTAGTGTTCCTACTAGGTGTGGTAGCCCTCTCATGAAGAGTCTTCAAAATAGACTTCATGGCTGCACCCACCAACCATTTTCTCAAAGGTAATGTTGCTTGTGTTGCCCGGATGCAAACAGGTTACTAATAAGCAATATCTTTATATTGCATATCTTGCAAGTCAAATCATGCAACTGATTCGTTCACCAAGTCTCTACCAACTTTTACATTCAAGAAACATGTTCATGGAATTGGTATGTGACGGCTTGGAATTTGCAAGAATCAGGGGGAGTATATCTTCCTAAATTGTTCTTCTTCAATGCATCATATTATACTCTTTTTCCCTTCATGAGTTTACTATACAGGTTCTCATAAAGGTTTTTAATGAGGCAATATCAACATGAGACCATATGTCATACTTTCTGTTTTCCCCACTGAGGTTTTTTGGGAAAATATATACGACATATTTATTGTCCTCTGAACTCTATGGGTTTTCTCGTATTGAGTTAAAAGAGACAATAACCATTATATGTTACATCGGTTTGAAGGAGTTTTAGCAACATATCGAACACCTATCTCCTTACATTTTTCCCACAGGGTTTTCAAGGAGAATCTTTATCAAGACAAAGTGTGCTGACAAGATCAAGCAGTGATCAGGGGGAGTGTTAGAATTAATTAACCCATGTGTTAATTAATGAGATAATCCATGCTTTTGTGGAACCGTAGTCAGTTGCCTTTGGCAGCGGACACGATGGTTACCCGCATCCCTCTGAACAGACGCATCCCTAATCGTGTCCTTTGCACTTGTATATATAAACACTGTATCAATGAATGAAAGGATACCGTTTCATTACTTGTGTTCGTTGTTGTTTCTCGTTTCCGCTCTAACACCAACCATGAAGTTTGTCTTCACCTTCTGTCACCAATTAGGATAGAAGCAATGACATCCCGGTTGTCCGCTGCCGTTAAACTTTCAAGTGCCAGCCCTCGCCCCGGTGAAGATGTTCTCACCATCCTCGACCCGTCATGATCACAATGGAAGATTCATATACTCTCAGGAGCATCCAATGTCTTTACTTAATATTGTGTTGAAGGTCATCTCTCTCTCCCCATGTATCCTCTCTCTCTCTCTCTCTCTCTCTCCCTCCATCCCTCTCTGGGTCTCAATTGCCTCTGTTTAAGTTCTGTAAATTATCAATGGAAATTTCGTCACCTTAGAGTATTATAGTGCAGGAAAATAGTTGTTGGGGGTTGAAAGGTTAACTGCTCCATCCATGGATGATGTACTTTCGCAACAACAATGGAATCACAGATTATCACTTTGAGCTTACCTTCTTTTAAGACTCAGTTATTTCTATCTGTTGAAACCATAAGCATTTCTATTTCTTGATATACATGAGCTTGCAATTTCTGGTGTAAATTATCTTCAAATTATGTAGTATTACTGATTTATCATGTTTTAAATGTCACCGGCACCTTTTTTTGGGAAATGCTTACACCTTGGTGCGGCCAAGAGATGCCAACTCTATCTGTTGCTCCTGCAGTTATGCATTGGAGCCTCCGGCCATAGTGAGTGCAGCCACTATAACCTCTCTTCAATATCATGCTTTGCATTTATGACAAATTATCCGTCCATCTACTTTCGTCGACATGCTTTGTTCCCATTCAGGCTGGCCGATTATGTTATAAAATGTGACGTCATAATTTCTCATACGCGGTGGTTCTCATAGTCGTGCAGGTAACAGATAAAGAGGGAAATACCATTGAGTTCAAACAATTTATTTATGTGGAATGTTGTTTACTGGATACTTTCCTCTAGCTGCTAAAATAGCTAATTCCATCAAATTACTTTCTTGATATTCCACATAAGCACATTGCTGACCCCACTAAATCAATATCTGGTGTTTCAGTCCAACATTTTCCCTAGATCAATGCATTTCACGGTTGTTGCCAACATGAAACTTAGTAATATTGTTTTTTTACAATTTCATTGTGCATACATCTTCAAGTGCAGTATGGTATTAATTATTTCTTTGCATCATTCATTCGTTAGGATCTATGTGCACGGAGAAACTGCCACACAAATACTCGCATCATCTCTATGACAATTATCGGCAGTCCTTGGAGAAGTACATCCGGACAATGGTGAGATGGTTCTCCAGTTCTCATTGATATGTACATGTGTGTTGTTTGTATAGATTATCCCATGTTTTATGTGTGTCTGTGTCGGTGATGTTGATTTTCCGATCCAGTGAGTCAAGGCAAATATGATTGTATTTTTGTTTCCCACATGCACTGATGGGTGTGCATTTGTGTGTGTTTTGGGTTCAGGTGGAGCGTGCATGAGGTTTGGTTGTCTTACTGGCTGCAAATTATTACATTCTCATCTCACTATGTACCGATACATAATCAGATCATGTTGAATTATTTGTTCCTTGGTAATTTTTAACAAACCATTAATTTACATTAGTGTATCAGTGAGTTTGCTTCTTACTGAATTGTGTTTCAGATCTGTTTATTTAGCTGCATCTTTCTAGGGCCAAAAAGTAGCATAAGGAAGCTGTAAATTTGAAACCTTAATTCTAACATCTTGGAGGAATGCTGGATGCAGTACCCATCTTCGTTTGGTAATTTGTAGGCCAGCTCTCACTTGGCCTATCTGAGGTGAGTATTCAACGATCTCTTCGTTGATATTCTAGCATCACAATGGTAGTGTTTTTTTGGCTATCTAGGTTGCTCCTTTCTACCAGTGATAAGCCGTCTAGGATGCTCCTTTCTACCAGTGATAAGCTTACACATAAATGAATTAATCCAGTAGTTATCAGCTCAATCCCTCCTGGACATTCAGGCCAAACTGACCGACTTCTCTACTCTTCTCACCTAACATTGCGAGGTGAGTGGTGCAGCTTGAAACATTAGTTACAAACTCAATAATAAATAAATGGGCATCAGAGGAGACACATGATGTACTTCATAATACCATTCTTGATATGAATCTCGCCATCAACTCCTTATCTAGCACCTACATGTATTCTCCTAGCGCCGGTGGATTTTCTTATGCTACTCCTCCCTTCTCTACATTTTTTGTCTCCTATGTATAGTTATTTTATAATATAAGATAGTTAATGAATTACTAGCATTTTTACCATAATCCAAAAAAATTGAGCTCAGTGAACAAGCCGCACATACATGGATTCATTATTCAAATTTATTCCTTTTACATTGGGTTATAACTATTCTGATTTTGATGCACTCTTTACATGTATATAACAGGAAAGTATTAGCATTGATAGACTTCTTCGTTTCAAATTCTTTGTATTAACATTGCTGTTTTTAGTCTATTCAAGCAAATATGCACGTCCGTTGAAAGATATGTTTGCCCAGCAAAAAGGGAAATGTTTTGATGCACACGAAGACACTGTTTATTTACACACACGGTTGATTTCTCCATACTAAAATTTAGCAAAACAATACCCCCGCAGCAACTCGCGGGGAATCATTTAGTTTAATATAAGTGAATCCGCCACTCACTCCTCGCCATATTTTCCTTTGGGATATGGAGACCCACACTTTGTCTCTTTTTTCGATTCTCGAGTACTTTGTGTAGGCAACTCACACACATACAGAAATTGGGGGTATTTCATGCAAAACTCTAAGGTGGTACTATTTAATTTGCTGAAAAAGCTAGCCAATATTTTTTGGTGTTGTGCAGACTGACCCAGCCGACCCACGTAAGGGACATACAAAATACTCCATTTAATAGAAAGAATATCATTCTAGAACATAGTTGATCTATTTAGGTGTTGTATATTGGTGTTTCCAAGATGGTCGTTTCAGGCTTACTGATGTCACCTCCAATATACAATCACTTACAATATTACCAACTGAGATATATCAGCATATGTTGTAGAATGATATCCTTTCTATTAAGTAGAGTATTTTGCATTTCCCTTACATGGGCCAGCTGGGTCAGTTTGCACAACACCTACAAATATTGGCTAGCTTTTTCAGCAAGGTTGATAGCGACAGGTGTAAGCATGAGGCCATCATCTTGGCAACACATGCCGCTACTACTATCCTCGTGATAAAGGAATGCCGAATGTCTGAGCCTAATACCAAACAGACATCGCACAACACCTAACATCTAATGCCGGATGCCCCATCCAAGCCACAATGCCTGGTCTAGGATACACACTGGTCCAGCGCACTTTTAGTGGCCAACAAATGCGCACGCTGCAAGAGCCGCCTCCTCCTTCATCCATCGATCCCATCCTCAGATCAGATACTGACGCATCGACCTTGCCAGAACTCTCTGCCATCGATGCCACCATGACACTAGATGGCGTCTTCCTCCTGCGCGAGTCCATCACCAGCCATCGGACACCGAGTCTCCACTGCGCCACGCCGCCGTGATCCGCCGCCATCGATGCGTAGGATGAAGCACCGCTCCACCACCTACCGACGCCCAACCACCAAGTCGTCCACATGTTCGTCCAGCCGATGAATTTCTCGAAAGATGATGCCCCGCGGGGTCACGACGAAGACGTCGCCATCATCCAATCATCGAGGCCCCTCAATGCCTCCAATGAGGGCTACGACGCCCACGGGCGCCGCCGTCAATGTCAGCCTCCTCCAGATCTGAGGTTTCCCCCAGAAACAATGGAGCGAGGGATGCCCCCACCATCGCCTCCAACGAGGAAAACATAGTGGGAGTAATATAGATGGCATCTAAGAAAAAATGATGTTGCAGCACTGAGGAGAGGGAGAAAAATTGAGTAACATAGCTAGTTACTCAAACCATCAATAGTGGGAGTAACATAGATGGCACCTAACCAAAAAAGATGATGTGGCAGCTAATTAATGAGAAGAGAAACAAATTGATTAACATAGCTGCTTACTCACACTAACAGTAACATCATACATACCAAGACAAGATCAGTCTACAACCCACTCCCTCCGTTCCAAAATATAAGGTGTATTGGTTTCCGTGCAAGTCAACCATTTGAAAGTTTGACTAAGATTATATAGGGTTGCATGACACTGCATATATGTTACTCCCCATGTGCATGTTAGTAGTCTAAGTTACTCCTCATTATGGGTAATCTAACACTATAAGTAACATCACACATATCAAGACAAAATGAGTTTACAATCTACTCCCTTCATTCCTAAATATTTGTCTTTCTAGATATTTCAAATGGACTATCATATATGAATATACGTAGACATATTTTAAAGTATAGATTCACTCATTTTACTCCGTATGTAGTCACTTGTTGAAATATTTAGAAAGACAAGTATTTAGGAACATAGGGAGTAATAAATGAAATGTTGCATTACACCACACATATGTTAGAGCATCTCCAATAGATGATACAAATTTTGGTGGTCCAAACCGGTGATGGTCCAAATTTGGAGCACAAAAAGTGCTTTTTACATCTCCGAAAAAGGTTCAACTCGAACAAATGGTCCAAAACGAAGATGTAAAAAGAGCAAATCCAACAGATGGTCCAAAACAAAGATGTAAACCAGTCGCCGACCACGCGACTGCAGTTCAGCCACTGTACAGTCGGCAGTGACGGCGGCAGAGCTGGAGGAACGACTCCATGGCTGCCGGAGGACATCGTCGGCCATGGCTGCGAGTCGGTGGCACGAGTCGCCGCGCCTGCCTTTCAGATTTTGGTCGGCCGAGGCGCACTTTCGCCCGGGTTTCGGCCGCGATTCGCCGGCCGTTTGCCTCGTCCTTGTGCCTTCGTCGCCTTCGTAGGAACCGCCCACGCAGTGGCGACCGACCTGGGCGGCGGGCGGGGGGCGGTGACAGCCCACCGGCTGCGGTGGCGGCGGCGGAATCACCGGCTTCGGCCTTGGCAGCGGCGGAAGGAGGGTGGCGGACGGGTGGGCGGGCGGTCGCGAGTGGGAAGGCAAAGGAACTGGCGGTTGGTCGTTTCGCGGGCGGCCGTGGTTTTACTTCACTTCTATCTTGTGATGTAAATTTGCACCGCGAGGTGTTGAACTTTACATCACCGGAAGGCGGTGGTCCAATTTATTTTACATATAGATCGTCTGTTGGAGCAACGCTTTCTGCTTGCGAAGCTTCAAAAGTTAGTTATTTTTATATATGGCTGTCTATTGGAGATGCTCTTACTCTCTGCTATATACGCATGATACAAGTGTAAGTTAGTTACAGTCATAAAAGAATCATTGTGAAGAAATTCAACGCAGATGAGATGATACATGCATGGCATGCCACGTTTGCGTCCAGACGGCGAGCTGCGCTGCGCAGATTTTTCGATAAAGGGCGCTTTTATTAGCTCAAAATGTAGCATCAAGCAGATACATAGTATGGTGAATAATACCCGGCCTCTACATAACGAAGATGCACACACCCAAATACCAAGAGTTTGACAAAAAATGAAAATAAACAAGAAATCAACATATCGGCAATAGTAGAGTCATATAGGACCAACACTCTGCCTATGTCGAAGAAGGTGGTGGGCCGGTCCGAAGATTATGCTGCCACCCATGTTGGGTAAAAACCTCCTTGGCCACCCGCTCCAACCACGTACACACCGCCTTGAACAGCGGTTGGTACTCCGTTCGTTGTAGCGTAGACCACATATGGAGCGAGTGCGTACAATGAAAAATAACCTGCAAAGCAGAAGAGTTTATGTTATTAGAAACCAAATTATTTCTACATAGCCAAAGCGATCATAATAAGGCATATGCTCCCACCCTCAATAACGTTTTGATCCTATTTGAAATACCGTCCAACCAATGACAACAATATTGGCAACACTTGTGGGCGGATATAAATTGGACGCTATTTGGATAATTGGCCATATAGAACGCGCAAGCTTGCACTCGAAAAAGAGGTGTTTGATTGTCTCATCGTGAGTACAAAAATTACACTTCTTACTTCCTTGCCAATTGCGACGGACAAGGTTATCTTTGGTTAGCACAACTCCCCTCCGAAGATACCACATCGAGACTTTAACTTTTAGTGGAATCTTCGACTTCCAAATTTTCTTGTTATTATTCACTGGGACCTCTAAATGCGTGAGCGCATGGTACATAGAGTCGATCGTGAAGGACACAGATGTAGTGAGGTTCCAACGAAACACATCCCGTCCTTATGTCAGGTTAATCGAATCCAATCTGGACAATAGATTTTGCCATGACATAAGAAGGGGGCCAATCAAATCCCGCCTGAAAGAAATATTCAGCGGGGATGAGCTGAGGACCTGTGCGAGAGTATCATTCTTACTATGAAACAATGTTGTACAAAGCAGGATATTGTTCTCGGAGGCTGGCATTGCCTAGCCAGTTGTCCTCCCAGAAACGAATCTCCGACCCGTCATTTATCGCAAATGATCCAAAACGGAAAAGCTGCTTCTTTACCGTCATTAGAACAGCCCAAAAGTGTGAGTCACCAGGTTTTCAATAGGCCTGAGACACAGCCTTTTGATCTAGATACTTATTACGCAGGAGGGTTTGCCAAACGCCATCCTTAGTAAGTAGTTTGAACAACTATTTACTAAGTAATGCATCATTCTTGACCTGTAGGTCATGAATGCCAAGGCCACCTTAGTCTTTTGGCCTACAAACCACACTCCAACCAGCTTGTACATTTTCTTTTCACTATCTCCTTGCCAGAAAAATCTTGATCTAAAATAATCTAGCTTTTGCAAGATCCTTTTTGGGATTTGGAAGAAAGAAATCATATAGAGAACCATATTTGTGAGGACAGAATTGATCAAGACTAGTCGTCCTCCAACAAAGAGCAACTTGCCTTTTCAACTGCTCAAGCGTTTCTCTAAGCGCTCCTCTACATGTTTCCATTCCGCATTTTTGAGATGGCGATAATGAATTGGTATTCCCAAATATTTAATTGGGAATTTGCCTTGCGCACACCCAAACAGGTCAGCGTACTCGGCTGCTGCCTCACTGGCTTCTCCAAAGCAGTACAATTCACTTTTATGGAAGTTAATTTTAGGGCCCGACATTTGCTCAAACGCTGAAAGCAATAGTTTCAGGTTTCGAGCCTTGTCAAAGTCATGTTCCATAAAAAGAATTGTATCATCGGCATGTTGCAGAATAGAGAGGCCACCATCCATAAGGTGTGTCACTACTCCCGGAACCTGACCGCTTGGCACGATCAATCAGATTAGCTAACATATCAAAAATAATGTTAAATAACATTGAAGACAGGAGTCACCCTAGCATAGTCTTTTTTTGTCTGAAAGTAATGGCCTACATCATCATTGACCTTGATAGCCACACTACCTTCAGTGACAAAATTTTGGATCCACTCGCGCCATTTATGGGAGAATCCTTTCATTCTTAGGGCCAGTTGAAGAAATGACCATTTGACCTTGTCATAAGCCTTTTCAAAGTCAATTTTTAAAACTACTCCACTCATGTTTTTTCGGTGCATCTCGTGAACGGTCTCATGTAGGATTACTACTTCATCGAGTATATTTCTTCCTTGCATGAAAGCTGTTTGAGATGGACATACGACATGATTAGCGACCGTGTTGAACCTATTAGTAGCCACTTTGGGGAAAATCTTGAAGCTGACATTAAGGAGACATATGGGTCTATATTGCTGAATCCGCCCAGCTTCCTTAATTTTCGGCAACAAAATGATCTCACCAAAATTAAGCCTAAATAGTTCAAGTTGACCGACATGAAGACAATTGAACAACTCCAAAAGGTCAGTCTTGATGACATCCCAGAAATACTGGTAGAATTCCGTTGGGAAGCCATCAGAACCAGGAGCTTTGTTATGTTCCATTTGGAATACCGCAGCTCTCACCTCATGTTCAGAGAAAGGTGCTGTGAGGATAGCGTTCTCTTCTGCCGTGACCTATGGAATATCATCTATTCGGGTCTCGTCAAGGGTGAAATTCCCTTCATCCAGCGCCCCGAAAAGCGATTTGTAGTATTTAGTGATATAACTTTTGAGCTCTACCTGCGCTTCGATCCTTCACTCATCTTGTTGGAGATTAAAAATACACTTCTTTTTATGCCGACCGTTGGCGACCAATTGAAAATATCGTGTATTACTGTCCCCCTTCAAGATGAAGTCAACTTTGGCTCTTTGGTAATATTTGATTTCCTCTTCACGCAGAAGACGTGCAATCTTCTCATTTGATTAATTTTTCAATTCAATCTCTTGTTGAGTCAAGATGTGAGTTTCTGCGATTTTACCAAGGTCGTCAATAATTGTTGAGAGGCGTTGCTTTTCTTTTTGTACAACTCATTGATGTGTTCTTATGGCCATACACAATCGTCCCGTCGGGGTGGTCGACCAACGAGAGCCATCCGTCTGCCCCATCGTCGACTCCAGCTCGCCAGAGGAAGCCGGTCAGTCAAAAATCTAGCTAGCATCTGCGCCGAGCCGATCGAGCACGCAAGCAAGAAGCCACGTCCGTGCACAGGGTAAGGCGAGGACAGGCGCCATGCTCCGCCTGCTCCCGCTCTCCCTCTCCGCCCAGTGCCGGAGCGGCGGGCCGCCGTCGCACCGCTGCTTCGTCGACGGCGGCTCGCCGTCACAGAGAACCTGGCCAGGGCTCCTCGCGAACAACGGAGTCCGCGTTAGAGTCCGGAGGCGAGCGCTCCGCGGGACAGACGTTCAGCCGGACACCCCGCCTTTGCGCCGGGACGGGGATAAGCCGCTGCACGCGGATGCCCAACAGGGTGAGGGCAGCGGCGTGGAGCTGCTGGACTCAGTAAGGAAGCTTCTGCTCGAGGACGCCGAGCCGGGAGAGGAGGAGCAAGGGCAGTTCCCCAAGCGCTGGGCCATAGTCTTCCTCTGCTTCTCCGCCTTCCTCCTCTGCAACATGGACCGCGTACGTGCGCACCCCTAGCTGGGCTGCTTCCCCCACCACCAACATCCATAGCTACTGAACCTCCAGCAATGATTGCTGTTAATTTGCAGGTAAACATGAGCATTGCCATCATGCCCATGTCCGCGGAGTACGGCTGGAACCCGCAAACCGTCGGCCTCATCCAGTCGTCCTTCTTTTGGGGCTACCTCCTAACTCAGGTCAGTGGTTCAGACCGGGGATCAACCATTGGTTGGTTGGTGCTGAACATGCACACACTTTGTATCTAAGATTCATGGAATATCCGCAATTTACTCCTCTTTAGTGCGTCTAACACCATTGCCATTGCAGATAGCAGGAGGGATATGGGCAGACAAAGTTGGGGGGAAGACTGTTCTTGGTTTCGGCGTGATTTGGTGGTCGGTCGCCACAGCTCTTACGCCGGTGGCGGCCAAGCTAGGCTTGCCATTTCTCCTTGTTGTGCGTGCTTTTATGGGAATTGGCGAGGTAAGCCTTGATAATCATCCTTACAGTTCAAAGCCACGTCACTGTACCACTGTGACTTTGCTGCACTGAGTCATAGAACTCAGTTCCAAATTTCACGGTGAAGTTGAACATTTGGAGCATTCTCTGTCTTCCAGTTTGCCTTTGCTAATTTGCACTGCTTGACCATTTGATGTGGTGTTTGGACTGCTCAAGTGTTTCCCGAAGTTATATCATTGCATGCATTTGTCTGATTTAGTTGTCGTCCTGTCTGAATTTCCTGTCAAGATAGAGTGATAAAATAAGGGGCACCAGAGCTTAGGTTCAGATATTGCTTTAAACATAGAGAATAAGCCAACTGGGAGAAGGGCCAAATTATACAGTAGAAGAAGAAAGGCAAACAAAGTTGTAGTTGATGTTGTTCATACACCGGTGCATCATGGACATGACAAAATATAAATTCTTGCAACAGGGGGTTGCCATGCCTGCAATGAATAATATACTTTCAAAATGGGTTCCTGTATCAGAGAGGAGCAGATCATTGGCTCTTGTATATAGTGGGATGTACCTAGGGTCAGTGACAGGACTCGCATTTTCGCCATTCCTGATACATAAGTTTGGGTGGCCATCAGTCTTCTATTCCTTCGGCTCTCTCGGGACTGTCTGGTTCGCGACATGGGCGGCCAAGGTACTTTGGTGTTATGAATTACTGTGCAACTTCTCTGATTTTGTTTTCGTCATGTCTGAATTTGTTGTCTGTTATCTTAAAAGGCTTATAGTACTCCACTTGAGGATCCCGGGATTAGTTCTGAAGAAAAGAAGCTTATCATTAGTCAAACCACATCAGGAGAGCCTGTTACAACAATTCCATGGGGAGTAATATTGTCAAAACCGCCTGTTTGGGCACTTATAGGTTGCCACTTTTGCCATAACTGGGGAACTTTTATTTTGCTCACATGGATGCCTACATACTACAACCAGGTATCATCAACATTAGTGATTCCTAATTAAGCATCATGAACTGCAAACCCCTTACTTTATAAAGACAAACTTAATATAAAATAGGTTTTGAAATTCAACCTCACGGAGTCCAGCCTTTTCTGCGTCCTTCCCTGGCTAACAATGGCGATTTCTGCAAATGTTGGTGGTTGGATTGCAGACACACTTGTTAGTAGAGGAACATCAGTGACAACGGTTCGCAAGGTAAATTAAACACTTTGATATTCTGAGTTTATATCCCCCAATGATGTATTCACTTGGACTAAGATAACCAGGATCAGTTTTTAAACTTGTACCAAAGATGCCATGAATATTGTTACCCTATGCACGTCCACCTGTTGCAGATCATGCAATCAATTGGATTCTTAGGGCCAGCCTTTTTTCTCAGTCAACTGAGCCACATCGATTCACCAGCACTGGCAGTCTTGTGCATGGCTTGTAGCCAGGTGAGGGTCCCTTTGACTTGTTGTTCATAATGTTTTCTTCATATAGAGCAACCCTATTTTATACCTGAATCTTTTTTCCAAATGTCAGGGAAGCGATGCGTTTTCTCAGTCTGGTCTATACTCGAATCATCAAGATATCGGTCCTCGATACGCTGTAATCATCTGACTATAGCATAACATTTCAGTACTATAATCTTACATGTTGTGTAAAGTCGTACCGATTATGCTACCAAACAGTGATGAACTTGCTATCTTGCAGGGTGTACTACTTGGTCTCTCCAACACAGCTGGTGTTCTAGCTGGTGTATTTGGAACAGCAGCAACCGGATACATCTTGCAGCACGGTCTGCCCTGATCCTACACCCTTTAATATATTACACTGTCAATTTGCACGTCTCATCCTTCAAACAAAAATGCAGGTTCTTGGGACGATGTCTTCAAATTGTCTGTAACTCTTTATCTTGTTGGAACTGTGATATGGAATTTATTTTCAACTGGCGAGAAAATCATAGATTGATATGTGTAATATAGCCCCGCTTCCGGTTAACGACCTATTCCTGCTAGCAGTAGATACTGCTCTGGGTGGACACTATTCATTCCGCGTGCACTGCTCCAACTCCTGGGAAGAAAGAAAGCAAGCAAAGCAATAGACTGCCAGATCTAATATGTGCAGGAAGCAACAGCTTCACGTAATTCAGGATTTTAATTTGAAACGGAGCATGAATTAATTGAGCACAGGAATGCGCAGCGGCTGGTTGTATAGGGATGTGCAGTGTGCAAGTGATTATAGGTATTATGTACATATTTGTCATACACGCATAGTGTTTTTGACTCTCTTTTTTTAGAAAAGGAGGATGACCCCCGGCCTCTGCATTTGGGAGATGCATGCGGCAACTTTATTGATTATTCTCGAGGACCGTATAAAGTATTACAACAATATGCCTGAATCCGTCATCTTTGCAACATCTGTCGCTACTCCTATCCATATGATGAAGGGGTGCTAGCTGGGCCACTACCCAAACCACTCACCTAAGCCTGACATCAAAAGCCGGAAGCCCCAACCGAGTCACATACCGGGTCTGGGGCACAATCCGGATTGACGCACTCGCATGTGTCATCGCCGTCATCTTTCACAGGTCCGTCTTTAGAGCAGATATTGAGGCTTCTACATTGTCTGGCCACTCTGCCATCGACGTCACCATGACGCCAGACAACAACCTCCTCCTGCGCGAGTCCATCACCGCGCATTGCACGCCGAGTCTCCATAGCGCCATGCCACCGATATCCGCCGCCCTTAATGTGTGGGATGAAGCATCGCTCCACCATCTCTTCAGCCAGCACTTGCTCCAAAACGATGCCCCCATGAGGGAAAGCGATAAATGTCATCATCGTCCGATCTGGAAGACCCAGATCTAGGGTTTCCCCCACAGCATCCCGAGCATGATGAAGCAAACTGTAATGACAATGCCTCGACAATGGAACGACATCTAAGACGCCGCCATCGTCCGCCATGGTCGGCGCGATTTTCGTCGGAAGTTGCTCCATCAGATGTGTGCCGCTAGCATCGATGGTCCCTTCAACCAGAGTAAACTCCAAAACGATGCCCTGAAGAGGGACTACAACGCAAAAGCACCGCCATCGTTCGATCCCAAGGATATCTAGGGTTTCCCCCGGAGTTGCCCGCGCTGTCAAGGACCAGACAAGGGTAGAATATCGGCCGATCCTCCCAGCTGCCGACAAGTCGCACCCACTACCGCGCCGACGGCAATCCAACGACCAAGGCCCACGCCTGAGCCCTGATCCGGTTGTGCCGCCGCGAACCCATTTGGTAACGCCACCGCCGTCCCTGACGACCGCGACGCACCAGACCATGGAGCCGCCTGTCGCGGGGGAAGGAAACCGCCGAAGCGCCGCCACCACCCACCGTGGCGTCCGGCCCGGCACCACGCTCCGGCCTGAGGATGCCGGCCCGCGCCAGCCCCACACGAGCGGGAGGACCACGAGTCCTGATAGAGGCAAAGGTGTCCCGTCTTTCGATGAGATGGTGGCTATCGTTTTGGAGGAAGTCAACTTTGACGATCCTACTACGAATGTGCGAGGATGTCGCGCCTTAGCAATCGCTAAACCAACTCTGAGAGGTTATTGACCACGCCGGAGCACTATCAATCTGACCACGAAGGTCTGTTTCCTGCAGACAAACGAAGAACAAGCAAGAAACTGAGATTGCAATCTAGATATTGCGAATTCAAGAGGAAAGCTTTATTGATCAAGTGGGGTTCTGTGACATCTTGGTCTGGTCGTTGAACACAAACGAAGTACGCGAAGTTGCAGCTATGGCGAACTTTAATCTAAACAAAATCCAAAGTCTAAACGACGCCCTAAGGGCTGTATATATGGGGGAAAGAGGGGTGAATTTCGTGGCCCTTGGTGGAGGGGTCCAAAACCAACCCTAACTCTTGTTTCCCCACACATACGGACTGTAAAAACAGCCTATACTCAACTATTTCGAAATTACATGGGCCTGGCCCAATAATAAGGTGACGGAGCACCTATAATAGCCTCTGGACGAAATTTATGAAGTGGCGTCTTGTATATTTCGTCCAAGGCTTCACGCACTCATTATGGTGGCTTTAAAGTCCTGAAATCATCACTTGTAACTCCATTCTTGTTCCCCTTGCGCATGCCATCATCTCAATGCTTGATCTTGCTCCAATGTTCATCCTTCTTGTCCAAGCTAGGCCCTTCATATGTAAGCAAGACAAATGTATCCAATTTAGGAAGCATCATATTGTCATGAACATTAGATTCATTACCAAGAAACGAAAGTATCTGGTAATTTAATTGGCGTGCGCGAGCTCTAGTAATTGGTCTTGTATATGTGTCAGTTGGAGCTATGGGTGTAACCTTGTTAGTGATGTCCTCATCATCCTCCCCTTCTTGAATTGAAGTCGTCCTCGACGGAAGCTCATCTTCCTCACCCAAGTAAGGCTTCAAATCTGCAATGTTAAATGTGGGACTAACCCCAAAATCTGCAGGCAGCTCAAGTTTATATGCATTATCATTTATTTTCTCTAATACCTTGAAAGGACCATCAGCACGTGGCATTAGCTTTGACTTGCGCACATTAGGAAACCTATCCTTACGCAAATGTAACCAAACAAGATCTCCAGGTGCAAAGACAACACGTTTTCTACCCTTATCTCCAACAAGTTTATATTTAGCATTCATGCGCTCAATATTTTCCTTAGTTAACTCATTCATTTTTAAGATCAATTCAGCACGTTGTTTAGCATCAAAATTAACCTTCTCCGAAGATGGAAGAGGCAACAAATCAATAGGTGCACGAGATAGGAAACCATAGACAATTTCAAAAGGGCACATCTTAGTAGTAGAATGCAACGAACGATTATAAGCAAATTCAATATGAGGCAAGCATTCTTCCCACATTTTCTTATTATTCTTCAAAACAGCCCTAAGCATAGTAGACAAAGTTCTATTGACTACTTCAGTTTGTCCATCAGTTTGGGGGTGACAAGTATTACTAAAAAGCAGTTTAGTCCCCAACTTAGCCCATAAACATCTCCAAAAGTGGCTAAGAAATTTAGTATCACGATCTGAAACAATAGTATTTGGCACACCATGCAAGCGAATAATTTCACGAAAGAACAAATCAGCAACATTAGCAGCATCATCGCTTTTATGACATGGTATAAAGTGTGCCATCTTCGAGAACCTATCCACGACAACAAATATGCTATCCCTCCCCTTCTTTGTTCGAGGTAAACCCAAAACAAAGTCCATAGATATATCTTCCCAAGGAACACTAGGGACAGGCAAAGGCATATATAAACCATGAAGATTGAGTCGTGACTTAGCTTTTTGACATGTAGTGCAGCGACCAACAAAACGCTCAACATCTCGTCGCATATTTGGCCAAAAGAAATGTGTAGCAAGTACATCCTCCGTCTTCTTCACACCAAAGTGTCCCATTAATCCTCCTCCATGCGCCTCCTACAACAACAAAAGACGAACAGAGCTAGCTGGAATGCATAGTTTGTTAGCACGAAACACAAATCCATCATTAACGACGGACTTGTTCCATGTTCTCCCTTCTTTACAATTCTGCAATACATCTTTAAATTCAGCATCATGCACATATTGATCTTTGATGGTCTCCAAACCAAATATTTTAAAGTCAAGTTGTGAAAGCATAGTATAACGACGAGACAATGCATCAGCAATAACATTTTCTTTTCCCTTCTTGTGTTTAATAACATAAGGGAAAGTCTCTATGAATTCAACCCATTTAGTATGTCTACGGTTCAGTTTTGCTTGACTTTTAATGTGCTTTAAAGATTCATGATCAGAATGTATAACAAATTCTTTGGGCCATAAATAATGTTGCCATGTCTCCAAAGTCCGAACAAGAGCATATAATTCCTTATCATAAGTAGAATAATTTAGACTAGGCCCACTCAATTTTTTAGAAAAGTATGCAACAGGTTTACCATCTTGTAATAACACACCTCCTAACCCAATTCCACTAGCATCACATTCAAGCTCAAAAGTCTTATTAAAATCAGGAAGTTGGAGTAAAGGAGCATGTGTCAACTTATCTTTCAATATCGTGAATGCTTCTTCCTGTGCAGTACCCCAAATAAAAGGCACATCCTTCTTTGTAAGCTCATTGAGAGGTGCAACAATGGTGCTGAAATCTCTCACAAAACGCCGATAGAATCCAGTGAGGCCAAGGAAACTCCTCACGTGTGTGACCGTTTTGGGCTGCGGCCAACTCTCAATAGCTTCAATCTTGGCTTTATCAACCTCAATTCCCTGTGGAGTAACAACATAGCCAAGAAAAGATACTCGGTCGGTGCAAAAGGTGCACTTTCCAAGGTTACCAAACAAACGTGCATCACGTAGAGTAATAAAAACAGCACGTAAATGTTCCAAATGTTCCTCCAAAGATCTGCTAAAAATCAATATATCATCAAAGTAAACTACCACAAATCGTCCAATGAAAGCACGTAAAACTTCATTCATTAATCTCATGAAAGTACTAGGTGCATTAGTTAACCCAAAAGGCATGACTAACCACTCATATAATCCAAACTTAGTTTTAAATGCTGTTTTCCATTCATCTCCCAATTTCATACGAATTTGATGGTATCCACTACGCAAATCAACTTTGGAGAATATTGTAGAGCCACTCAATTCATCAAGCATATCATCGAGCCTAGGAATAGGATGACGATAACGAATAGTAATGTTATTAATGCCTCTACAATCAACACACATACGCGATGTACCATCCTTTTTCGGCACTAGAATAATAGGAACAACACAAGGACTAAGGGATTCGCGTATGTAACCTTTGTTGAGTAGCTCCTGTACTTGACACATAATCTCCTTCGTCTCTTCTGGATTGGTATGGTATGGTGCGCGGTTGGGTAGCGATGCACCGGGAATTAAGTCAATCTGATGCTCAATCCCTCGAATAGGTGGTAATCCCGGTGGCTCGTCTTGTGGAAAAACGTCGGCAAACTCCTGCAAAATGTTAGTGACATCAGGAGGCAAAGAGGAAGGCACGTCCTCGAATGAAAATAATGCCTCTTTGCACACAAAAGCATAGCAAACAGATTTGCTAAAATCTAGCTCATCAATATCAGATTTGGTGGCAAATAAACATGCACTTTTCAATTTAATTTCAGAAGCAACAGTAGATGGCTTATTATTAGGCTTCATTTGTTGCTCAAATTCTTTTGCTACAATCTGATTTTCACTCTTATTTTTCTCCTGTTTTGCTTTATTAGCTCTATTAATATCATCTTTCAAAATGGAATCAGGAGTCATAGGAAGCAAAGTAATATTTTTATCATTATGAACAAGAGTATACTGATTGTTTCTACCATGGTGTACATAATTTTTATCAAATTGCCATGGTCTACCAAGTAATAAGGAACATGCTTGCATAGGTACCACATCACAATCAACATAATCAGCATATGTAGAGATACTAAAATGCACACTAACAGTACGTGTTACCTTAACCTTGCCGCTGTTGTTGAACCATTGGATGTAGTAAGGATGTGAATGTGGTCTTGTGGTGAGAGATAGCTTCTCCACCATCTCCATGCTAGCCAAGTTGTTGCAACTCCCTCCATCTATGATCACGCGAACAGAACGTTCCTTCACAACTCCCTTTGTATGGAACAAATTATGCCTCTGATTTTGCTCAGCTTGTGTAACCTGCACACTCAAAACACGTTGAGCAACTAAACATTCATAACTGTCAGCATCTTCAGGAGCCATGTATTGCGTCTCATGATCAAAATCGTCTCCACCGTGTTCTTCACGTGTAATAAGAGCCAAAGTCTCCTCATCATAGTCACTAGCGGACTCATATCCACCATCCTCAGTAGCAATCATCACACGCTGAGATTTGCATTCTCTCGCAAAATGTCCTCTTCCCTTACAACGACGACAAATAATATCACTGGTGTGCCCTGTTGATGCCATGGAAGAAGAAGAACTCTGTGCAGGCCCAATAGGTGTGCTCTTGGCAGATAATGGTGGTTGTGCCTGCTTCCTTGTATCACGGCTGGAGGTAACAACTGATGGAGGTGTCGGTGCAGTAGAATGTGTGGAAGTAGAGGATGCACGCGGTGTCCATGATGAAGGTCGACCTGCAGAAAAGTTAGTCCGCGCCAATGCCTGTCGATCCTGCACTTCACGTTCAGCTTTACAAGCAAGATGGAATAAACGAGTGATATTATTATAATCCTTATACTCTAGAATGGTCTGAATCTCTCTATTTAATCCACCCATAAAACGTGCAAGCATAGCTTCATTCTCCTCAACAATACCACATCTAATCAGGCCAGTTTGTAATTGCTGATAATATTCTTCTACAGAATTTTTTCCTTGTCTTAAGCACTGCAGTTTTTGAAGTAATTCACGTTGATAATATGGTGGAACCCAACGAGTACGCATAGCAGTTTTCAAAGCCGCCCAAGTAGCTGGAATAGGATATAATCTACAATGTTCAGACCACCAAACACATGCAAAACTAGTGAAAGCACAAACAGCAGCAGGAACACGTCTCTCCTCGGGATAATGTAAACATGTAAAATGTTGTTCAGTTTCTAACTCCCAAGTAAGATATATATCAGGAACATATCTACCCTCAAATGGTGGAATATTCAATTTCAGTTTAGGAAGATGGTCATGTACCTCAGGTGGTGGTGCAGCCCTACCGTTGCGATGATATGCACGAGGACGACCTGGTGGTGGTGCTGCTGGTTGTTGCACGTAGTTCTGATTTTGGTCAACCTCATCCTCGTAATGGTCCTCCACCTCTGCAGTAGCAGCAAGAGCTACAGAAACATCAACAGCAGCACCAGAAGCTTGACCAGGCTCAAGGGGAACGCGCTGTGCTCGTCCCACTTGATTTGGAAGGCGATGTTGTTGTTGTTGTTGTTGTTGTTGTAGCGGTGGGACAGCTGCAGCAGCCGGTGGTGGAGGAAAACGCGAAAGCAATTCAGCAAACTTGTTATCCAGCTTTGTTTCAAACGTCTTCTCCATGCCATCTATCTTCTCCATGGCCTCGTCCAATGTGTTTAGCACATCTTGCACCTGTACACTCATCATTTGCTGAAACTTATCATGAAGCTCCTTGTTCGTCAAGTTCTCCCAGTCAGTCTCGTCGACTTGTGATCCTGGCATGGTTAGCAGCAATAGAAACACACAAGAATATGATCCTACAGACTACTAATAAGTGGTGGTGGTGGCGGGTGTCCCAAATCCGACAAGCAAATCTCAAATTCTTACCAGTTCTTACCCAGCAGCAGGTGGTGATCGGCAACCGTGGTAGTCAAAACTCTCAAAGCTTGGATAAAGCGATTACCAGGGAGAGTCAAACGCACGACGTAGATGTATGTGGAGCTGGGAAGGCTTATTAGATGGGTAGCAAAAGGGGTCAGCAATAATCAATTCAGAGATGCAAAGTTGAATAAACGCTCAACGACGGTACTGTGCTGGTCCTAGGCTAGACCGTACTAGAGACGCGAGCCTAGAACAATAAAAAAATTACGGCGCTGCACGTAATAAAGGGAAAAGCACACTCTGAAAAAAAAATTTCACCTCTTTTTTTCCGAGACCTACGTAGGCAAGGAAACACAAATCTGAAACCTAGATGGATCTCGAGAACAAACCTAATATGAAAAGAACTCGGATTGGCGGTGGATATATGGTGGTAGGATATGGCAGCGATGGTAGGTTATGGCAACGGTGGTAGGTTATGGCAGCGGTGGTGGTATGTGGTGGCGGTGGTGGGATATGGCAGCGGTGGTGGTATGGCAGCGGCGATGAATATGGTGCGGCGACGACGTGACAAACTGTGAACAGAACTCGAAACTCTAAAGAACTAGACGCTAAGACCAGCAACTTGACACGACGATGCAACCACAAATTCAACAAAGCAAATACAGAAAAGATTATGCAAAGGCTCAGATTGGTTCGGGTGGGATGAACTAACCCTAATTTTTTTTTGGCTTTTTCATGGACTACAGGTATGAAGAACAGACTCGATCTAAACTATGAAAAACTGTAAAATCTCACCGAGCAACCTGGAAATCTGATACCACTTGATAGAGGCAAAGGTGTCCCGTCTTTCGATGAGATGGTGGCTATCGTTTTGGAGGAAGTCGACTTTGACGATCCGACTACGAATGTGCGAGGACGTCACGCCTTAGCAATCGCTAAACCAACTCCGAGAGGTTATTGACCACGCTGGAGCATGATCAACCTGACCACGAAGGTCTGTTTCCTGCAGGCAAACGAAGAACAAGCAAGAAACTGAGACTGCAATCTGGATATTGCAAATTCAAGAGGAAAGCTTTATTGATCAAGTGGGGTTCTGTGACGTCTTGGTCTGGTCGTTGAACACAAACGAAGTACGCGAAGTTGCAGCTATGGCGAACTTTAATCTAAACAAAACCCAAAGTCTAAATGACACCCTAAGGGCTGTATATATGGGGGAAAGATGGGTGAATTTCGTGGCCCTTGGTGGAGGGGTCCGAAACCAACCCTAACTCTTGTTTCCCCACACATACGGACTCTAAAAACAGCCTATACTCAAGTATTTCGAAATTACATGGGTTTGGCCCAATAATAAGGTGACACATCACCTATAATAGCCTGTGGACGAAATTTATGAAGTGGCGTCTTGTATATTTCGTCCAAGGCTTAACACACTCATTATGGTGGCTTCAAAGTCCTGAAATTATCACTTGTAACTCCATTCTTGTTCCCCTTGCGCATGCCATCATCTCCATGCTTGATCTTGCTCCAATGTTCATCCTTCTTGTCCAAGCTAGGCCCTTCATTTGTAAGCAAGACAAATGTATCCAATTTAGGCAGCATCATATTCCCATGAACATTAGATTCATTACCGAGAAACAAAAGTACCTGGTAATTTAATTGGCGTGCGCGAGCTCTAGTAATTGGTCCTGTATATGTGTCAGTTGGAGCTATGGGTGTAACCTTGTTAGTGATGTCCTCATCAAGTCCCCGCCGCCGCCGGGGACGGCAAGGCTTCGCCTGGCCGTGCCCTTGGGCGGCGGCGAGGGATGAGAAGGAGGAGAGGTGGAGTCCGGCCGATGGGATCTGGGAGCCTCCCGACCGCTGAGTTCATGGCCGACCGCCAGCAGTCGACCACGGTCTCGGGGACTACACCCAGTGGGTGCACTGAGCATGCCCCCACTGGTTTCACTCGGCCAAGACCATTCCGGCTCGAGCTCAAGGGAAATCGAAAGCAAGAACATCAAGAACTCACCCAGTGGGTGTGGCGTCATCTTATGAACAAAGCAGCAGATTCTCTCGAAGCCAAAGACTATTCCAGTGGATATAACGAACCTGGATGTTGGCCCGAAGAGCAGAACTAGCGTCATAAGCGGCCATGTTGGCCAGGTACGCCGCGTTCGTCCTCTCCATCATCAGCCCCGCCTGGCGAACGACTTCTTGAGCCACTCCCACAGGATCCTCCGGGAGGCGGTAGGATTAGAAGAGAACGGACGAAGTGGCAGGCGTAGGGTCGATGGCAGGAACGGGCGCTGGGTCGACGGCAGGAGCAGGCACTGGGTCGACGGCAGGAGCGGGCACTGGGTCGACGGCTGGAGTAGACGCTGGGTCGACGACTGAAGCAGGCGCTGGGTCGACGGCTGTTGAAGCAAGGCGCACGGTCGACACAGGGTCGGCAAAGGAGACCATGGCTCGGGCCGCGTCTTCCTGTTGCTGGGCCTCCGAGCCAGAAAGCGCCTTCCGGCCCTTCCTCCCTGTGCGTCGCCGGTCTCCTCCCAAGCGCTCCTCATCATCATCGTCATCTGGGAGCTCTATGACGAGGCGCGGCACTTCGAGTCAAACAACAAGCAAAGTTCAGTCGACCGTCACCCATGATCGATGAAAGAAAACAAAAACAAGACACGATCCATAAAACCCGCACCTGCGCGGGATGTCGCGGCATCTGCGGTCTCCTCGTCGTCTCGGCCCTTGTCGATGTCCATCGAGGTCGTGGAAGCAGCGGCGCTAAAAGGATCCCTCGCAGATGAGTCGACAGAAGATACGGTCGACCTCCAAAAAAAGAAAGAAACAAGACCAAGCGATACTTACATGGAGGCGATGGGAACATCCACCTTGATCCTTGGCACGGCCTTCCGGGGCTTGGTGGTGGTAACCTTGGGCTGCTTGGGCACCTTCTCAGAGGGGTCAGGAGTGGCCATGCGAGTGCGCTTGGGCGTTCGAGAGCCTGAAGGACCCGTCCGAGGGCGTGCGGCCCCTGGGTCGTGCTTCTCCTTGGACCGCCGCTCGTCACGGGGAGGTGACTCGACCTCCTCCCCGCTGCTGTAGTCCTCGCTCTCCTCCTCGGTCTCCTCCTCCGACTTCCACTCAGCGGCGTCGCCCACGCCCTCCTGGACCAAGTCCCCGTTGGGCAGCGAGTACATCTCAGTGTAGATCTGCAAAGGGAGAAGTTTGACCAAATATCAGTCGGATATGTCAATACAAATCGCAAGCCAACGGCAGAAACATCACTCGGGAGCAAAAGACTAACCTTGTTAGGTAGATGGTCAGCGTCGAATGGGATGACCCTCCCAGACCCCCTGGGGTTGTCTTTGTTCCCTGTGATGCACTTCAGGCACTGCGCCACATACTTCACGTCGGCTGCCTCCGGGTGGACTCGCGACGAGTCCTCGGTGCCGGAGTACAACCACATCTGGTGGTCCCGAGCCTGGAGCGGCTGGATCCTGTGCATGAGGTACACCTCAAACAGATCCATCCCCGTTACACCCTCGCGGACCAACTGGACGACCCGCTCCACCAACATGTTCACTTCGGCCCTCTCGGCCTTACCCACTATCATTGAAGGAGGCTGGCTGGCTCGACCCAGAGAGAAAGGAGGAAGACCAGTCGACTGACCCAGGGTCGGACTGTCCTTGTAATAAAACCAAGTCAACTGCCAGCCCCGAATCGACTCCGGAAAGATCATGAGGGGAAAGGCACTCCTATTGCTAGGTTGGATTCCGAGCCCGCCGCACGCCTGGAGGACGTGCGTCTTATCGTCGCTCGGATTTGCCCTCTTGACAGTTTGTGAGCGGTAGGTAAAAATGTGTTTGAACAAGCCCCAGTGCGGCCAGCAACCGAGGAAGTTCTCGCACATGGAAACGAATGCGGAAAGGAAAGCGAGGGAGTTGGGCGTGAAGTAATGCAACTGGACGCCGAAGAAAATCAAGAAAGCGCGAAAGAAGGGATGCGGAGGCATGGAAAAACCTCGGTCGATGTGGGTCGCAAGGAGGACGCACTCGCCCTCCTGCGGCCGGGGCTCGATTCTCCCTCTGGCACCCGCCAGGAACCGCGGGCGATCAGTCCTTCCTCCTCCAGCTCCTCCAGATCCTCCGCCACGACGGTGGACCGGATCCAGTCCCCCTGGATCCAGCCAGCGGGGATTCCAGACCTCGACGATGATCCGCTCCGGCCGGACCGCCTCCCCTTCCCCGTCGCCGCTTTCTTCGAACGCCCCATCGCCGCGGTCTTGTCCTTGCCCATGGCACACGCGCCCGCGGTCGCTGTGGAGAGAGACGAGAAGAAGCAGAGGCGCAGCAAAGAAGCAGAGGCGGGGGAAGAGAGATTGGGCGCACAGTGCCCCCGCTTCGGGCTCGGCGCGCTCTTATAGCTACCCGGTCGAGTGGCTGACCGGTGGCCCCGAGCAATCTCATCAAATCCCGTAACAGGCGCGGGCGCGATACATGGCGAAAAAGGTGGCACGAGGATCGAGACATCTCAAGTGTGTCCTTCCGATTGCTGCGGCACGTTCCGCCCCGCGCGCTTCCCCAAATTTCAAAACCCCACAGAATCCGGCGACCAAAGGGTAACCAACCCTGTCGAAAACTGCACGCGCTAACGGCGCCCGACGCCTAGCGCAAAGTTAGTCGACGCAAGAAGCGACTGACACACTCGACGACTCCAGAATCGATCAAGGCGACCAAGACGAGACTGAGGAAGACCGCCTAGTCTGCAAGCTCAGAAGCAATCTACCCCAGGGATGTCGAGCCAGAACCGGAGCTTCCCTCAGCACTCTCTTGCTCGAGCCGATATCCATTCGGGGGCTACTGACGAGGTAACAGACCTAGGGTAGGGTCACATGCCCGACCAAGGTACCCCACCCAAGGTCACTACCCAAGAAGATCAAAAGACAAAACTTATGACGATAGAGACAATCGATTGAGACAGTCCAAGAGAACACTCCACTCGACTGAACCTCATCCACAAGACGACTCAACCCCACTCGACCAACCCAAGGCGCTCGACCCCCGAAGGTCAAGTGTCACTTAGGGCAGCAACAGTCTGGTATTTACTCACCGTAGTAAAACACCTTAATTACTCTTTATTGCGGGCGTCATCAGTAACGCCTGCCTTAATGTATATTGAACCCTTGGTAACGTGGAGCATGGCTGGGGTCCTGGCGTACTATATAAGCCACCTCCCTCCTCCAGTTCAAGGGTTCGCACCTCTGTAACTCACATATACGCATACCAGTCGACCAGCCTCCGGGCACCGAGACGTAGGGCTCTTACTTCCTCCGAGAAGGGCCTGAACTCGCAAACACCTTGTGTATAAATCCACCATAGCTAGGGCCTTGCCTCTCCATTCGTACCCCCTACTCATACTGTCAGACTTAGAACCACGATAGGGAGCCGGACACCTAATCCGTTCCACTTTCTTTATCCAGCCCTAAAAAAGGATGATCCGGTCAGTGTCTTATCACTTGGTGTCTGATTATGAGGTGTTCGGCGAGCGGGTACTTACCGGGGTGTCCGGATGGTTACAGTCTAGGCCGACATCTACGGTGGTGTCTGGACATTGCTTTCGTTTCCCGAAAAATAATCCCCACATTCCTTCATGCGTAGTGCCGAAGAAGTGCTGAAGAGTCCGCGGCCATTCCGGATTGAACTCCTACATGCGGAGAGGCCGTCGCTGGCACGGCAGGATCCGGCGGACTAGCATTACTTGAACAACATTGACGATATTGATGTCCCTCTCAATGAGGTTTCGGATGCGGCTCTGCAAAACCCGCACCTCATCTATTGATCCCCAGTCCAACCCCTTATTAACCCACGATGCAAGCTAAATTGGGGGGCTGGATCGAAATACGGGCATAGCAGCCCACTTGGAGCCGCGGGGCTCGGTGATGTAGAACCACCCCTGCTGCCATAAATTAGAAGACTTGGCAAAGGATCCTTTCAGCCAAACAGTACTGGCGAACTTGTTCACTGTGGCACCGTCGCACTCTGCCCGCTCCCCCTCTATCACTTGCGGCTTCACACCAAAGGCCTTGAGCCACAAACCGAAGTGCGGAGGAGTTCGGAGGAAGGCTTTGCATGTGACGATAAACGTTGAGATAAGAAGAATAGAATCCGGGGCCAGATCGTGAAAGTCCAGCCCATAATAGAACATGAGTCCTTGGACGACGGGATTAAGTGCAAACCCTAAACCACGGGGGATGTGGGAAACGAACACGACCCTCTCGCCGGATCTAGGGGTAGGAATAACCTGCCCCTCGGCCGGAAGCCAACGAAGGATTTCTGCGGTCAGGTACCTCACCGCCCAAAGCAATGCAATATCTCCCACGCATGACAGAAGAAGCCACCCACCGGCCTTGACGGCTGGATCCGGACATGATTGGAGCTTGTGGCAACTGAAACCTGGGTGTTGGAACTCAGGGTAGCAGGGGTTGAGAAAGAAGCAAACGTGAAAGAAAATACGGGTCTATACCTCTATATGAAGGCCGCGAATATCGAATGTCTCCTCCTAGGCCTTAAGACTTGCCTGTTCGCAAGGAGTTGTACCCAAGCAATGGTTGGGTTATCCATGTCCGGGTTGATAAGAATCCCTTAAAAAAGGGAGACACGATCTCTGCTTGGATAAGACATACCAATAAAACCATGCCTCGAGGCATGGGATGGCGGGCCAGCTAACGGCTCGAAAATGATGGCCGAGCAGGCATGATGTCATATTACTAAAAAGGCGTCAGATCCTCTGCAGTTGTGTATACAGGTCCGGATACAATCATCGCGTCCGAAGACAACCTTAGAGTTCGGGAAGAAGGTAACCCGCCTTGCAATGCCGAAGACAATCTGCGCGCCGGACTCCTTGTCATTGAAGCAAGGTTCAGGGGCTACTGAGGGAGTCCTCGACTAAGGGGTCCTCGGGCGTCCGACCTGTTATACATGGGCCGGACTTGTGGGCTATGAAGACATTAAGGCCGAAGACTGCATCCGTGTCCGGATTGGACTCTCCTTGGCATGGAAGGCAAGCTTAGCGACCAATTATGAAGATTCCTTTTTATGTAACCGACTCTATGTAACCCTAGACCCCCCGGTGTCTATATAAACCGGAGGGAGTAGTACGGATGTGATACACTGCTACTTCTTGAGCTTGCATTGTATTCCCTCAAGAAGGAAAGGGAGATGCAGCACAATAGCGTAAGTATTTCCCTACGTTTTTGAGAACCAAGGTATCAATCCAGTAGGAGACCACGCGCGAGTCCCTCGCACCTGTGACACCCCGAGACCGGTGCGCCAGGTGTCAGCCAGTTATTCGCTGCCATTGCCATGTCATCTGCTTGCGTGCTGCATCTTTGCCTTGTCATCTTATGCATTGCATCATCATGTTTTCAAAAACTTACATCCGTCCGAGCCCCATCGTCCTTTCCGTTGTCCGTTCTGAGCCCAAACACACTAACACGTGCCCGCGGCACCTCCGTATATTTATTTTATGAGTGGCCGGAAAATGTTCTCGAAATGGGATGAAACTTGGTGTGTGGTCTTATTATAGCATAGGTAGACCGTCTGTCAAGTTTCGTCGCATTCGGAGTTCGTTTCATAACCCGACGGTTAACCATGTTAACCGCGGGAAGCCTTTTCTCTTTTGGCCCAGCACCCCTCTCCAATAGCCCGCTAGCCCATCCTAACCCCCTCCATGCTCTCGGTCGTCAGATCAGGATCGCGTGGCCAAAAACTGCTTCTCATTTGGACACTCCTAGCTCCCTCTACCTATATATGTGTGTCTCCCCCCCGTAACTTTTCGCAGATGAAACCCTAACCCCGTCCTCCTCCGCGCGTCGGACATGTCCGCACCGCCGCCAGACATGTCCACCCCACCTCCACGTCGCTCCGTCCAATCGGGTGGCGCCACGTCAGCTCCGCCACCGCCGCCAGCCACTCACCACGCGCCACCTCACCCTCCCTCTCTCCTCCCACCGCCGCGGCCCGCGGAGCCCATCCGGGCCCCGCGCGGGCCCGAACCGCCCGCCGCCGCTCCTTGCCTTCGTGCCTCTCGCCGGCGAGCGCCGTCGCCGGCTCGTCGCCGCCCCGGCGCAGCAGCTCGCCGGAGCCCGCGCCGGCCGGTCCGGCCACCCCAGCTCCTTCCCCGAGCTCCATCGCCGCGCCGCCGCCTCTACTCCAGCTCGTCGCCGCCACGAGCCAGATCCCGCCGCCAAGCCTCGCCTCCGGTCGGATCCGGCTCACCGCCGCCCAGATCCGCCGTCCACGCTCGCCGCCGCCCCCCCATCGGAGCCCTGTCGTCGCCGGCTAGCCTCCCTCGATCCAGCAACGGATGGAGGAGGACGACGCCCTCGGCGGTCATCCCCGCGGGCCCGAGGCCCAGCTGCTCTGCTAGCGCCGGCCTGCACCGCCCCAGCCCAGCCTGGCCTCCTCCTCGACCTGGGCTTAGCCCATGGTGAGCCTCCCCCTATCCCTCGCCCCGGGCAACTTTTAATATCTAGCGCTCACTTTTCCTCTATGAATTTGGCTAAGTCCTCAGGAAAATTGTTGTATGTATGAATCTTCGTGCGGTTGTAACTTTTTGTGTGATGGTCCGATTTGAGCAAATGATATGTCCAAATGTTCGTTGTAATATGCTCTTCATTTTGTTCCACTGTGGCATGCTTGTTTGAGATCATCTTGATGCCCTAATCATCGTTGCAAGAGTGCTATAAGTTTAAAACTGCTGATAACAGTAATTTTGTTGCATGCTTGTGGTGATGAAAACTTTGTACATGTTGGTCCGATTTGAGCAAATGATATGTCAAAATATTCAGTGTGAAGTGCTCTACATGATGGTTGCTGTAGCATTCATGTTAGGTGCCATATTGCCATGTTAATCTCTGTTGCAAAAGTGCATGTGGCTGTTAAATGCTGAAACTTATTATGAGATGCTGTTTTGTCTTGTTCGTAGCTATTGATGTGGTTGTCTTTCATGCCACATGTCAATATGTTTTAGAAGCACAATCATGCTATCTTTTCTGTGGTGCAATCCACTTTTCATGTTATGCCTGGAGGTGTTTGCAACAAGCTTGTAAAGTAGCCTACTCGTTGTTGTTGTTTTCTAGGACTTGTTAAAAACTGCTAAGTCTGAAACTGTTAAACTTGATGCTATGTTTGCTTGATGTCTCACTAAAATCCATGCATGTTTTAGTATGTCAAATGATCATGTCTTGTCCTCCATGCTATGCTCTATCCATCCATGCCTTAGTTTGCATATATGGCCTGCTGTAGCTTATTTATTTCTTGCTCTCAAGTTGCTATAAATGTACCTATCATATTGTAATTAGCATGATCAATTTGGCGAAGCTTGTTGTTATTGATCCATGCCTCCTATGGGGTTTCTCCAATAGAGTTGTTGGATGTTTGCTATGTCTATTACATGTTCATGATCTCTATATACTTAGTAGAGTTGATATGCTTGTTGTTTTGTGCCTCCGAAGGCAACATCATGATGATGTTTTTGCCTTCCCAGATTTTGGCCAAGTCTGGATAAATTTATTGCAACTTTCCATGCTTGTTTAATTGTGTTCTAGCAAGTTATTGGGTGTGCTATAAGTTCATGCTTGTTAAGTATCATGTCTATTGCACATCCATGCCTCTTGCTATCATGTTTGGGTGCTGTATCATAATTATATCTTGCTTCAAACTTGCTATGTGGCTGTTAACTTCAGCTTTGCATTGTAACTTGTTTTGCTCATATCTTCTAGCCCGTTGCTCCGTTTTGGGCGTGTATTATATGAAACTTGTGTGTTTTCGTGTGTAAAAGCATAATATCATGTTGATTACATGTTTGGAGTGTGTTTGCTTGCTGTTTCGATGCATCTTGCTTATTTGACATGCTTGTCTTGTTCTGCTCATATCTTCTAGGCCGTAGCTCCGAATTAAACAAACTTCATATGTAACTTGACTAGAATTTCACGTAGATCATCATGGTGCATGTTAACTTTTTGTTTAACAACTTTAACTTAAGGTTTATTCAGATCTGGACCCATTTCGAAATGTGCATATGAGGACTTACCGGAATTGCTATATGTTGATTCCAGCCTCATTTAAACTTGTTGGTTTGTGTTGTTCTTGTCTGCATCATCCCTTGCCAGGAATCGCATCATATAGACTTGTGTTGCATCATACTTGGTTGAGCTTCTTGTCTTGTTCTTGAGTGGTGTGTTTATCGTGTTGCTTGCTTCTTCTCGTTAGTGCTTGTTCCGTTGCGATCGCGGGAATTCGTTCGACTACACGTGGTTCGTCTTCATGGCTTCTTCTTCGTCTTCTTCACGGCATCGTTCTTCTTCCTTGCGGGATCTCAGGAAAGATGACCATCACCTTGGATACCTTTAATATCATTGCTATGCTAGATGTCTCGATGCTGTCGCTATATGTCGAGCTACCTATCTTTTGTTGTCAGTCTCTCGTTGTTGCCATGAAACCTCTAACCTTTGACACCTTCCCAGCAAAACCGTTGTTTGGCTATGTTACCCGCTTTCTTAGCCCCTCTTATAGCGTTGCTAGTTGCAGGTGAAGATGAAGATTGCTCCATGTTGGAAATTGTTGTAGGAATATCACAAAATCTAATACTATAATTAACACACCTATATACTTGGCAATGGGTGGAAGGCTTGGCCTTTTGCTCGGTGTTTTGTTCCACTCATGCCGCCTTAAGAACCGACAAACCGGTGTTATGCTCCTTGATTTTGCGTTCCTAACACGGTTGGGTATATGGGGACCCCTTGACATTTCGTCTTTGAATAAAACTTCTCCAGAAAGACCCAAGTTTGGTTTTACATTTGCCTAATAACTAAAATTAGCATAGGGACTAGCTATCCCGACGACTCTTAATCAACCCCCCGGGCCAGTGCTCCTCATGAGTGTTGGTCCAAACCAGTCAACCGCCGGTGACCGCCAGGGGTAACTCTAGTATTTGGCCTACCGGAAGTTTGGACAATCCGGACGTGGCCTGAGACGAGATACGCGCGTCTACTATCAGGGTGTCGGCATGCCGGGAGGTCTTGCTGGACTTGTTTTACCTTTGTCGAAATGTCTTGTACACCGGGAATTCCGAGTCTGATCGGGCCTTCCCTAAGATAACGGATAATATTATTATTATCTCTGCTGATCGTGAGAGCTTGTGATGGGCTAAGTTGGGACACCCCTGCAGGGTTATGATCTTTCGAAAGCCATGCCCGCGGTTATGTGGCAGATTGGAATTTGTTAATGTTTGGTCATAGAAAACTTGACAGAGGATCTGAGGTAAAATACACAACCGTGTGAGTAACCGTGATTGTCTCTTTTCACTTTGAGAAGAGAACACGGTGGGGTTATGTTTGACTCGTAGGTAGTTCAGGATCTTTAGCGATCACTACTAGTCTGCGACCGTTTGTGTAGATGCTCATCTTATTCTTGTACTCGTAAGTTAGCCACTATACATATGCTTAGCCGCTGCTGCAACCTCACCACTTTACCTCTTCCTACCCATTAAGATTTGCTAGTCTTGATACCCATAGTTATGAGATTAATGAGTCCTCGTGGATCATAGATACTACAACACCAGTTGTAGGTGCAGGTTTCCGATGACTTGACGTGAGAGCGGTGTTACCTTTTGTTGGAGTTCTTTCTTCTTCTTCTTCGTCAGTCTTGGGCTAGGTTCCTGGTCGGCAGCCGGGGATAGCAGATGGATGTCGTCGTGCTTTTCATGTGTGCATCCGTAGTCGGATGTCTTGTAATGATGTTGTTGTATTCATGTGACTTGTATGTATTGTTGAATCCCCCATGTATTTAATGGTACGACGTAATGATATCCATCTTGCTAAGAGCCCGAAATGCGGTTATGCCCCAATCACGTATGTGTCACGTGATCGGGATAGAATCACATCTTGGGCTTGACAAGTTGGTATCAGAGCCTCGACCGACCATAGGAGCCCCCTTGATTGATCGTAGCTTGGCCGTTGTCGAGCCTAGCAAAAAACTTTTTCGGAGTCTAGTTATAACAGAGAGTAGGGATTCTTTTTACTCCTCAGCCCCTTCGTCGCTCTGGTGAGGAATCTTGACGTATGTGTTTTGAATTTCCCCTCTTCCCCTTCTTTAGGATCACGCGGTTAGTTTTCGTTCGTGGCGATTTCTGCTCTTTTCATCTGGTGCATCTCTCGTCGAGTCGATTGACCCTCCCTGTCTTTTGCTTCAACCCTCAGTTCTTTCCAATCGATGTTGTTTCCCCTTCCGAAGTTGTCTTTCTTTTTCCCACCCTCCCACCCTTTTTCTTCTCGGAGGCGGAGTCTGTAATCGAGTATCCATCCTACTCGTGTGAATCCTTTGCATTCATTCCTCAATTATTTCAACTGGTGAATTCTTGTCTAGTTCGTCATTCTTCATCTCTTTTCTTCCGGTGGATTCAATTCAAATTTTCGGTGTTCATCATATTCTTTTCCCTCGGCTCAGATGTTTCCTCTTGCTCGTTTGCCTCTCGCCATTTAATTGTCCGGAGTTCTGAAGACATCTCAGGAGATTTGTCCGTGTTCCAATTAATTCGAGGTTGTCACCTCATTCGAGTTTTTCAATCGTTTCGGCGCATTATCTCCTTTTCAGTCCTCTCAACGGTGTTTCTTTTGGTGGGCTCATAACCCACAACTCTTTTCCCAGGATCTTACCTGACTCTTCTAATTTTCCCGGAGTGTTCCAAATTCTTTTCAAGTGTGACGTAAGTATGGATTCCATCCGTCATGTGCCTTCTCCAAGATCGTTTGCAAATTCTTTTCATCATTGGTTCAACCTTTCTCCTTTTTCATTCTTCTGGAGTATTTCATGAATTCCTTTCTGTGTGTTCCTTCGAAGGCCATCATTTCAGAAGATTTCTTCGTTCTCAGTTTTCAACTTCGTCCTCCAAATATTCGTCATTGATGCCTCTTAGTTCGTCTCACATTCTTCGGGTGCTTTGTCCAAGATTCTTTAACCAGTTCACGATCTCTTCGTTCTCTTGCATCTAAATTTCCCCAAGTGTTTTAATTCTTCCCGACGATTCATTCTGTGGTATTCACTCAATTTCAATTCCTACCTGTGGTTTGTTCTCTTTCATCACTCGAATTTAATTCTTCCCCGTGGTTCGTTCCTTTTCTTCACTCGACTTTAATTCTTTACGGTGATTCGGTCAACAGCTCTTTTCATGTGTGATCATATCAATTCATTCACTCTTTTCAATCCTACCGGTGTTTCATGAAGATTTTCGCAAGTTGGCGATATATCCCTCTTTAATCAATTTCAACGCGAATAAGTAGTATGCAAATCCATTGCTTCTCATCAATTTAATTGGTGGAGGATAAGCATAACATAATTCTTATTCCTTTATCAAGTTGAGTAATCCCTTCCTTCGGAGTTTATTCTTGATGAATAAATCCTAGTCCCAAGTGCTTTAATATTTTCTTCCCCAGAGTTCAAAGTTTCTTCGGCTATCTTGTTGGACCCTCGTCTAAATCATTGCAAGGCCTTAATCTTATTCTTTTCATCCATCATTTCTATATTAGCATCCTTTTGTTACCGGAGTTCTTCATGGTGGATCATCATGATTTAATTCATTCGTCAAATGTTCATCATAATTCTTTTGAAGCAGCTCAAGCTTTGTCCTTTTGCGTCTCGAGATGCAAATAATCCTCCGTATTCTTTTGAAGTGGAGTTTTGCATTTTTTTCTTCATCTCATCTATTCAATATTTGATTGTGGCGTGATATCACCTCAAATTTCGGGATGATTTCCATAAGTACACAACAAGTTAATTCTTTAGTTGTTGATTTTCAACAACTCCGTTCATCCTTTCTTCACAATGATGCTTTGAATTCATTCGTGTAGAACTTGTTGTTCTCTTATCCGTTCTTTTCATTCCATTCTTTCAATTCTTCCGGAGGCATTGTGTTCTTTCAATTCATCTTCAACCAATGTCCTATTCCTTCCATTTTCAGCCGGAGTGCTGCCCGAATTACTTCGTTCAAATTCCTTTCTATCTCTTATTAACCGGAGTGGTTTCAAATTCATTCTTGTTCCTTCAGATCTAGTTTCGTGCCTTTCAACCTCCTTGATTCTCGTCGTATTCCTCCTTCCTCTTGTCTAACGAAGTCTTTGCAACTTCGTTCATCTCCGTTGTATCCTTTCTTTCCCGTTGTTCAACCTCTCAAGGTTCTTTGGTTTCACCTTCTTCCTTTTTATCTTCCGTCTCGTTCCTAAGATCTCGGGACGAAATCTCTTGTTAGTAGGGGAGTGTTGTGAAACCCCGAGACCGGTGTGCCATGTGTCAGCCAGTTATTCGTTGCCGTTGCCATGTCATCTTCTTGCGTGATGCATCTTTGCCTTGTCATCTTGTGCATTGCATCATCATGTTTTCAAAAACTTACATCCGTTCGAGCCCCCTCGTCCTTTCCGTTGTCCGTTCTGAGCCCAAACACACTCACACGTGCCCGCGGCACCTCCGTATATTTATTTTATGAGTGGCCAGAAAATGTTTTCGGAATGGGATGAAACTTGGTGTGTGGTCTTATTATAGCACAGGTAGACCGCCTGTCAAGTTTCATCGCATTCGGAGTTCGTTTGATAGCCCAACGGTTAACCGTGTTAACCGCGGGAAGCCTTTTCTCTTTTGGCCCAGCACCCCTCTCCAACAACCCGCTAGCCCATCCTAACCCCCTCCATGCTCTCGGTCGTCGGACCAGGATCGCGTGGCCGAAAACCGCTCCTCATTTGGACACTCCTAGCTCCCTCTACCTATATATATGTGTCTCCCCCCCGTAATTTTTCGCAGATGGAACCCTAACCTCGTCCTCCTCCGCGCGCCGGACATGTCCGCACCGCCGCCGGACATGTCCACCCCACCTCCACGTCGCTCCGTCCAATCGGGTGGCGCCACGTCAGCTCCGCCACTGCCGCCAGCCACTCACCCTGCGCCACCTCACCCTATATCTCTCTCCTCCCACCGCCGCGGCCTGCGGAGCCCATCCGGGGCCCGCGCGGGCTCGAACCGCCCGCCGCCGCTCCCTGCCTTCGCGCCTCCCGCCGGCGCCCTGTCGCCGCCTCCTGCCTGCGAGCGTCGCCGCGCCCCGCCGCCCCGGCGCAGCCGCTCGTCGGAGCCCGCACCGGCCGGTCCGGCCGCCCCAGCTCCTTCCCCGAGCCCCATCGCCGTGCCGCTGCCTCTGCTCCAGCTCGCCGCCACCGCGAGCCAGATCCCGCCGCCAAGCCTCGCCTCCGGTCGGATCCGGCTCACCGCCGCCCAGATCCGCCGTCCACGCTCGCCGCCGGCCCCCCCACCGGAGCCCTGTCGTCGCCTGCTAGCCTCCCTCGATGTAGCAGCAGATTGAGGAGGACAATGCCCTCGGCGGTCATCCCCGCACGCCCGAGGCCCGACAGCTCTGCCAGCACCAGCCACCGCCCCGGCCCAGCCTGGCCTCCTCCTCGACCTGGGCTTGGCCCATGGTGGGCCTCCCCCCTATCCCTCGCCCCGGGCGACTTTTACTATCTAGCGCTCACTTTTCCTCTGTGAATTTGGCAAAGTCCTCAGAAAAACTGTTGTATGTATGCATCTTTGTGCGGCTGTAACTTTTTGTGTTATGGTCCGATTTGAGAAAATGATATGTCCAAATGTTCATTGTGATATGCTCTTCATTTTGTTCCACTGTGGCATGCTGGTTTGAGATCATCTTGATGTCCTAATCATCGTTGCAAGAGTGCTATAAGTTTAAAACTGCTGATAACAGTAATTCTGTTGCATGCTTGTGGGGATGATAACTTTGTGCATGTTAGTCCGATTTGAGCAAATGATAGTTCAAAATGTTCACTGTGAAGTGCTCTACATGATGGTTGCTGTAGCATTCATGTTAGGTGCCATATTGCCATGTTAATATCTATTGCAAAAGTGCATGTGCCTGTTAAATGCTGAAACTTATTATGAGATGCTGTTTTGTCTTGTTCATAGCTATTGATGTGGTTGTCTTTCATGCCACATGTCAATATGTTTTAGAAGCACAATCATGCCATCTTTGCTGTGGTGCAATCCACTTTTCATGTTATGCCTGGAGGTGTTTGCAACAAGCTTGTAAAGTAGCCAACTCGCTGTTGTTGTTTTCTAGGACTTGTTAAAAACTGCTAAGTCTGAAACTGTTAAACTTGATGCTATGTTTGCTTGATGTCTCACTCAAATCCATGCATGTTTTAATATGTCAAATGATCATGTATTGTTCTCCATGTTATGCTCTATCCATCCATACCTTAGTTTGCATATATGGCCTGCTGTAGCTTATTTATTTCTTGCTGTCAAGTTGCTATAAATGTACCTGTCAGATTGTTATCAGCATGATCAATTTGGTGAAGCTTGTTGTTATTGATCCATGCCTCCTATTGGGTTGCTCCAATGGAGTTGTTGGATGTTTGCTATGTCTATTACATGTCCATGATCTCTATATACTTAGAAGAGTTGATATGCTTGTTGTTTTGTGCCTCTGAAGGCAGCATCATGATGATGTTTTTTCCTTCCCAGATTTTGGCTAAGTCTGGATAAGTTTATTGCAACTTGCCATGCTTGTTTAATTGTGTTCCAGCAAGTTTTTGGGTGTGCTATAAGTTAATGCTTGTTAAGTATCATGTCTATTTCACATCCATGCCTCTTATTATCATGTTTGGGGGCTGTATTATAATTATAGCTTGCTCCAAAGTTGCTATGTGGCTGTTAACTTCAGCTTTGCATTGTAACTTGTTTTGCTTATATCTTCTAGCCCGTTGCTCCGTTTTGGGCGTGTCTTATATGAAACTTGTGTGTTTTCGTGTGTAGAAGCATAATATCATGTTGATTACATGTTTGGAGTGTGTTTGCTTGTTGTTTGGATGCATCTTGGTTATTTGACATGCTTGTCTTGTTCTGCTCATGTCTTCTAGGCCGTAGCTCAGAATTAAACAAACTTCATACGTAACTTGACTAGAATTTCGCGTAGATCATCATGGTGCATGCTAACTTGCTGTTTAACAACTTTAACTTAAGGTTTGTTCAGATATGGACCCATTTCGAAATGTGCATATGAGGACTTACCGGAATTGCTATATGTTGATTCCGGCCTCATTTAAAGTGGTAGGTTTGTGTTGTTCTTGTGTGCTTCACCCCTTGCCATGAATTGCATAATATAAGCTTGTCTTGCATAATACTTGGTTGAGCTTCTAGTCTTGTTCTTGTGTGGTGTGTTTATCATGTTGCTTGTTTCTTCTCGTTAGTGCTTGTTCCGTTGCGATTGCGAGGATTCGTTCGACTACACGTGGTTCATCTTCATGGCTTCTTCTTCGTCTTCTTCACGGCCTCGTTCTTCTTCCTTGCGGGATCTCAAGCAAGATGACCATCACCTTGGATACCTTTACTATCATTGCTATGCTAGATGTCTCGATGCTATAGCTATATGTCGCGCTACCTACCTTTTGTTGTCAGTCTCTCCTTGTTGCCATGAAACCTCTAACCTTTGACACCTTCCCAGCAAAACCGTTGTTTGGCTTTGTTACCCGCTTGCTCAGCCCCTCTTATAGCGTTGCTAGTTGCAGGTGAAGATGAAGATTGCTCCATGTTGGAACTTGTTGTTGGAATATCACAAAACCTAATACTATAATTAACACACCTATATACTTGGCAATGGGTGGATGGCTTGGCCTTTTGCTCGGTGTTTTGTTCCACTCATACCGCCTTAAGAACCGATAAACCGGTGTTATGTTCCTTGATTTTGCGTTCCTATCACAGTTAGGTATATGGGGACCCCTTGAGATTCCGTCTTTGAATAAAACTTCTCCAGCAAGACCCAACTTTGGTTTTACATTTGCCTAATAACTAAAATTAGCATAGGGACTAGCTATCCCGATGACTCTTAATCAACCCCCCGGGCCAGTGCTCCTCATGAGTGTTGTGTTGGGGAACGTAGTATTTTAAAATTTTCCTACGATCACGCAAGATCTATCTACGAGATGCATAGCAACGAGAGGGGAGAGTGAGTCTACGTACCCTCGTAGACCAAAAGCGGAAGCGTTAGAACAACGCGGTTGATGTAGTCGTACGTCTTCACGGCCCGACCGATCAAGCACCGAAACTACGGCACCTCCGAGTTCTTGCACACGTTCAGCTCGATGACGTCCCTCGAACTCCGATCCAGCTGAGTGTCGAGGGAGAGTTCCGTCAGCACAACGGCGTGGTGACGATTTTGATGTTCTACCGTCGCAGGGCTTCGCCTAAGCACCGCTACAATATTTATCGAGGAGAACTATGGTGGAGGGGGGCACCGCACACGGCTAAGAGATCAAGAGATCAATTGTTGTGTCTAGAGGTGCCCCCCTGCCCCCGTATATAAAGGAGGGAGGGAGAGGCCGGCCCTAGAGGGGGCGCACCAAGTGTGGGGAGTCCTACTAGGACTCCCAAGTCCTAGTAGGATTCCCCTTTCCTTTCCGGAGTAGGAGAGAAGGAAAGAGGGGGAGAGGGAGAAGGAAAAGGGGGCTGCACCCCTTGTCCAATTCGGACCAGAAGGGGGGTGCACGCCTCCTTCCTTTTGGCCTCTCTCCTCTATTCCCGTAACTCCCCGGTACTCCGAAAATACCCGAATCACTCGGAACCTTTCCGATGTCCGAATATAGTCGTCCAATATATCGATTTTTACGTCTCGACCATTTTGAGACACCTCGTCATGTCCCCGATCTCATCCGGGACTCCGAACTCCTTCGGTACATCAAAACTCATAAACTCATAATAAAACTATCATCGAAACCTTAAGCGTGCGGACCCTACGGGTTCGAGAACTATGTAGACATGACCGAGACACGTCTCCGGTCAATAACCAATAGCGGAACCTGGATGCTCATATTGGCTCCCACATATTCTACGAAGATCTTTATCGGTCAAACCGCATAACAACATACATTGTTCCCTTTGTCATCGGTATGTTACATGCCCGAGATTCGATCGTCGGTATCTCAATACCTAGTTCAATCTCGTTACCAACAAGTCTTTTTACTCGTTCCGTAATACATCATCCCGCAACTAACTCATTAGCTGCAATGCTTGCAAGGCTTATGGTGATGTGCATTACCGAGTGGGCCCAGAGATACCTCTCCGACAATCGGAGTGACAAATCCTAATCTCGAAATACGCCAACCCAACAAGTACCTTCAGAGACACCTGTAGAGTACCTTTATAATCACCCAGTTACGTTGTGACGTTTGGTAGCACACAAAGTGTTCCTCCGCTATTCGGGAGTTGCATAATCTCATAGTCATAGGAACATGTATAAGTCATGAAGAAAGCAATAGCAGTAAAACTTAAACGATCATAGTGCTAAGCTAACGGATGGGTCTTGTCCATCAGATCATTCTCCTAATGATGTGATCCCGTTGATCAAATGACAACTCATGTCTATGGCTAGGAAACATAACCATCTTTGATCAATGAGCTAGTCTAGTAGAGGCATACTAGGGACACTCTGTTTTGTCTATGTATTCACACATGTATTAAGTTTCCGGTTAATACAATTCTAGCATGAATAATAAACATTTATCATGATATAAGGAAATAAATAATAACTTTATTATTGCCTCTAGGGAATATTTCCTTCAGTCTCCCACTTGCACTAGAGTCAATAATCTAGTTCACATCGCCATGTGATTTAACACCGATAGTTCACATCGTCATGTGATTAACACCCAAAGGGTTTACTAGAGTCAATAATCTAGTTCACATCGCTATGTGATTAACACCCAAAGAGTACTAAGGTGTGATCATGTTTTGCTTCGTGAGAGAAGTTTAGTCAATGGGTCTGTCACATTCAGATCCGTATGTATTTCGCAAATGTCTATGTGTCTACAATGCTCTGCATGGAGCTACTCTAGCTAATTGCTCCCACTTTCAATGCGCATCCAGATTGATACTTAGAGTCGGCTGGATTTAGTGTCAAAGCTTGCATCGGCGTAACCCTTTACGACGAACTCTTTATCACCTCCATAATCGAGAAACATTTCCTTAGTCATCCAGCTACTAAGGATAATTTTGACCGCTGTACAGTGATCTACTCCTGGATCACTATTGTACCCTCTTGACAAACTCATGGCAATGTACACAACATGTTTGGTACACAGCATGGCATACTTTATAGAACCTATGGCTGAGGCATAGGGAATGCCTTTCATTCTCTCTATATTTTTCTGCCGTGGTCTGGCTTTGAGTCTTACTCAACTTCACACCTTACAAGTCAGGTAAGAACTCCTTCTTTGACTGATCCATTTTGAACTACTTGAAAATCATATCAAGGTATGTACTCATCGAAAGTCTTATCAAGCGTCTTGATCTATCTCTATAGATCTTGATGCCCAATATGTAAGCAGCTTCACCAAGGTCTTTCTTTGAAAAACTCCTTTCAAACACTCCTTTATGCTTTCCAGAAAATTCTACATCATTTCCGATCGACAATATGTCATTCACATATACTTATCAGAAAGGTTGTAGTGCTCCCACTCACTTCTTGTAATACAGGCTTCACCGCAAGTCTGTATAAATCTATATGCTTTGATCAACTTATCAAAGCGTATATTCCAACTCCGAGATGCTTGCACCAGTCCATAGATGGATCGCTGGAGCTTGCACATTTTGTTAGCACCTTTTGGGATTGACAAAACCTTCTGGTTGCATCATATACAAGTTTTCATTAATAAATCCATTAAAGAATGCAGTTTTGTTATCCATTTGCCAGATTTCATAAAATGCGGCAATTGCTAACGTGATTCGGACAGACTTAAGCATCGCTACGGGTGAGAAAGTCTCATCGTAGTCAACTCCTTGAACTTGTTGAAAAACTTTCGCAATAAGTCGAGCTTTGTAAACAGTAACATTACTGTCAGCGTCAGTCTTCCTCTTGAAGATCCATTTATTTTCGATGGCTTGCCGACCATCGGGCAAGTCAACCAAAGTCCACACTTTGTTCTCATACATGGATCCCATCTCAGATTTCATGGTCTCAAGCCATTTTGCGGAATCTGGGCTCATCATCGCTTCCTCATAGTTCGTAGGTTCATCATGGTCCAGTAACATGACTTCCAGAACCGGGTTGTCGTACCACTCTGGTGCGGAACGTACTCTGGTTGATCTACGAAGTTCAGCAGTAACTTGATCCGAAGTTTCATGATCATCATCATTAGCTTCCTCACTAATTGGTGTAGGAATCACTGGAACCAGTTTCTGTGATGTACTAGTATCCAATTCGGGAGAAGGTACAATTACCTCATCAAGTTCCACTTTCCTCCCCCTCACTTCTTTCGAGAGAAACTCCTTCTCTAGAAAGGATCCATTCTTAGCAACAAAGACCTTGCCTTCGGATCTGTGATAGAAGGTGTACCCAACAGTTTCTTTTGGGTATCCTATGAAGATTTACTTCTCCGATTTGTGTTCGAGCTTATCATGTTGAAACTTTTTCACATAAGCATCGCAGTCCCAAACTTAAAGAAATGACAGCTTAGGTTTCTTGTCAAACCACAGTTCATACGGTGTCATCTCCACGGATTTAGATGGTGCCCTATTTAACGTGAATGTATCTGTCTCTAATGCATAACCCCAAAAGCGATAGTGGTAGATCGGTAAGAGACATCATCGATCGCACCATATCTAATAAAGTACGGTTATGACGTTCGGACACACCATTACACTATGGTGTTCCAGGTGGCGTGAGTAGTGAAACTATTTCACATTGTTTTTACTGAAGGCCAAACTCGCTAACTCAAATATTTTACCTCTACGATCATATCGTAGAAACTCTTATTTTCTTGTTACGATGATTCTCCACTTCACTCTGAAATTCTTTGAACTTTTCAAATGTTTTAGACTTGTGCTTCATTAAGTAGATATACCCATATCTGCTCAAATCATCAGTGAAGGTCAGAAAATAACGATACCCGCCGCGAGCATCAACACTCATTGGTCCACATACATCTGTATGTATGATCTCCAACAAATCTGTTGCTCGCTCCATTGTTCCGGAGAACGGAGTTTTAGTCATCTTGTCCATGCGGCATGGTTCGCAAGCACCAAGTGATTCATAATCAAGTGATTCCAAAAGTCCATCACTATGGAGTTTCTTCATGCGCTTTACACCATTATGACCTAAACAGCAGTGCCACAAATAAGTTGCACTATCATTATTAACCTTGCATCTTTTGGCTTCAATATTATGAATATGTGTATCACCACGATCGAGATCCAACAAACTATTTTCATTGGGTGTATGACCATCGAAGGTTTTATTCATGTAAACAGAATAACAATTATTCTATGACTTCAAATGAATAACCGTATTGCAACAAATATGATCAAATCATATTCATGCTCAACGCAAATGCCAAATAACATTTATTTAGGTTTTACACTAATCCCAAAAGTATAGGGAATGTGCGATGATGATCATATCAATCTTGGAACCACTTCCAACACACATCGTCACTTCACCTTTAACTAGTCTCTGTTCATTCTGCAATTCTCGTTTCGAGTTACTAATTTTAGCAACTGAACCGGTATCAAATACCCAGGGGTTGCTATGAACACTAGTAAAGTACACATCAATAATCTGTATATCAAAATATACCTTTGTTCACTTTGCCATCCTTCTTATCCGCCAAGTATCTAGGGCAGTTCCACTTCTAGTGACCATTTCCTTTGCAGTAGAAGCACTTATTTTCAGGCTTGAGTTTTAGCTTTGGGTTTCTTCACGGGAGTGACAACTTGCTTGTCATTCTTCTTGAAGTTCCCCTTCTATCCCTTTGCCCTTTACTTGAAACAAGTGGTCTTGTTAACCATCAACACTTGATGCTTTTTCATGATTACTACCTTCGCCGACTTCAGCATTGCGAAGAGCTCGGGAATTCCTTTCATCATCCCTTGCATATTATAGTTCATCACGAAGTTCTACTAACTTGATGATAGTGACTAGAGAACTTTGTCAATTACTATCTTATCTGGAAGATTAACTCCCACTTGATTCAAGTAATTGTAGTACCCAGACAATCTGAGCGCATGCTCACTGGTTGAGCTATTCTCCTCCATCTTGTAGGCAAAGTACTGTCAGAAGTCTTATACCTCTCGACACGGGCATGAGTATGAAATACTAATTTCAACTCTTGGAACATCTTATATGCTCCGTGGCGTTCAAAACGTTTTTGAAGTCCCGGTTCTAAGCCATAAAGCATGGTGCACTTAAACTATCAAGTAGTCATCATACCGAGCTTTTGTCAAAACGTTCATAACGTCTACATCTGCTCCTGCAATAGGTATGTCACCTAGCGGTGCATCAAGGACATAATTCTCTGTGCAGCAATGAGGATAATCCTCAGATCATGGAACAATTCCGCATCATTGCTACTAACATCTTTCAACTTAGTTTTCTCTAGGAACATATAAAAAATAAACGGGGAGCAACATCGCGAGCTATTGATCTACAACAT
>LR738711.1:347975566-348068802 GCA_902687465.1 Secale cereale
AGGACTAAGTTCATGATAAATTAAAGTTCAATTTAATCATATTACTTAAGAACTCCCACTTAGATAGACATCCCTCTAGTCATCTAAATGATCACGTGATCCAAATCAACTAAACCATGTCCGATCATCACGTGAGATGGAGTAGTTTCAATGGTGAACATCTTATGTTGATCATATCTACTATATGATTCACGCTCGACCTTTCGGTCTCCAGTGTTCCGAGGCCATATCTGCATATGCTAGGCTCGTCAAGTTTAACCCGAGTATTCTGCGTGTGCAAAACTGGCTTACACCCGTTGTATTTGAATGTAGAGCTTATCACACCCGATCATCACGTGGTGTCTCGGCACGACGAACTTTCGCAACGGTGCATACTCAGGGAGAACACTTATACCTTGAAATTTAGTAAGGGATCATCTTATAATGCTACCATCGAACTAAGCAAAATAAGAAGCATAATAAGATAAACATCACACGCAATCAAAATATGTGACATGATATGACCATCATCATCTTGTGCTTTTGATCTCCATCTCCAAAGCACCGTCATGATCACCTTCGTCACCGGCGCGACACCTTGATCTCCATCGTAGCATCGTTGTCGTCTCGCCAACTATTGCTTCTACGACTATCGCCACCGCTTAGTGATAAAGTAAAGAAATTACATGGCGATTGCATTTCATACAATAAAGCGACAACCATATGGCTCCTGCCAGTTGCCGATAACTTTACAAAACATGATCATTTCATACAAAACCGTATAACTCATCATGTCTTGACCATATCACATCACAACATGCCCTGCAAAAACAAGTTAGACGTCCTCTACTTTGTTGTTGCAAGTTTTACGTGGCTGCTACGGGCTTAGCAAGAACCGTTCTTACCTACGCATACAAAACCACAACGATATTTCGTCAAGTATGTGCTGTTTTAACCTTCACAAGGACCGGGCGTAGCCACACTTGATTCAACTAAAGTTGGAGAAACTGACACCCGCCAACCACCTGTGTGCGAAGCACGTCGGTAGAACCAGTCTTGCGTAAGCGTACGCGTAATGTCGGTCCGGGCCGCTTCATCCAACAATACCGCCGAATCAAAGTATGACATGCTGGTAAGCAGTATGACTAGTATCATCCACAACTCACTTGTGTTCTACTCGTGCATATCATCTACGCATAGACCTGGCTCTGATACCACTGTTGGGGAACGTAGTATTTTAAAATTTTCCTACGATCACGCAAGATCTATCTACCAGATGCATAGCAACGAGAGGGGAGAGTGAGTCTACGTACCCTCGTAGACCGAAAGCGGAAGCGTTAGAACAACGCGGTTGATGTAGTCGTACGTCTTCACGGCCCGACCGATCAAGCACCGAAACTACGGCACCTCCGAGTTCTAGCACACGTTCAGCTCGATGACGTCCCTCGAACTCCGATCCAGCTGAGTGTCGAGGGAGAGTTCCGTCAGCACGACGGCGTGGTGATGATTTTGATGTTCTACCGTCGCAGGGCTTTGCCTAAGCACCGCTACAATATTTATCGAGGAGAACTATGGTGGAGGGGGGCACCGCACACGGCTAAGAGATCAAGAGATTAATTGTTGTGTCTAGAGGTGCCCCCCTACCCCCGTATATAAAGGAGGGAGGGAGAGGCCGGCCCTAGAGGGGGCGCACCAAGTGTGGGGAGTCCTACTAGGACTCCCAAGTCCTAGTAGGATTCCCCTTTCCTTTCCGGAGTAGGAGAGAAGGAAAGAGGGGGAGAGGGAGAAGGAAAAGGGGGCTGCACCCCTTGTCCAATTCGGACCAGAAGGGGGGTGCACGCCTCCTTCCTTTTGGCCTCTCTCCTCTATTCCCGTAACTCCCCGGTACTCCGAAAATACCCGAATCACTCGAAACCTTTCCGATGTCCGAATATAGTCGTCCAATATATCGATTTTTACGTCTCGACCATTTTGAGACTCCTCGTCATGTCCCCGATCTCATCCGGGACTTCGAACTCCTTCGGTACATGAAAACTCATAAACTCATAATAAAACTATCATCGAAACCTTAAGCGTGCGGACCCTACGGGTTCGAGAACTATGTAGACATGACCGAGACACGTCTCCGGTCAATAACCAATAGCGGAACCTGGATGCTCATATTGGCTCCCACATATTCTACGAAGATCTTTATCGGTCAAACCGCATAACAACATACATTGTTCCCTTTGTCATCGGTATGTTACATGCCCGAGATTCGATCGTCGGTATCTCAATACCTAGTTCAATCTTGTTACCAACAAGTCTCTTTACTCATTCCGTAATACATCATCCCGCAACTAACTCATTAGCTGAAATGCTTGCAAGGCTTATAGTGATGTGCATTACCGAGTGGGCCCAGAGATACCTCTCCGACAATCGGAGTGACAAATCCTAATCTCGAAATACGCCAACCCAACAAGTACCTTCGGAGACACCTGTAGAGTACCTTTATAATCACCCAGTTACATTGTGACGTTTGGTAGCACACAAAGTGTTCCACCGGTATTCGGGAGTTGCATAATCTCATAGTCATAGGAACATGTATAAGTCATGAAGAAAGCAATAGCAGTAAAACTTAAACGATCATAGTGCTAAGCTAACGGATGGGTCTTGTCCATCAGATCATTCTCCTAATGATGTGATCCCGTTGATCAAATGACAACTCATGTCTATGGCTAGGAAACATAACCATCTTTGATCAATGAGCTAGTCTAGTAGAGGCATACTAGGGACACTCTGTTTTGTCTATGTATTCACACATGTATTAAGTTTCCGGTTAATACAATTCTAGCATGAATAATAAACATTTATCATGATATAAGGAAATAAATAATAACTTTATTATTGCCTCTAGGGCATATTTCCTTCATGTTGGTCCAAACCTGTCAACCGCCGGTGACCGCCAGGGGCAACTTTGGTATTTGGCCTACCGGAAGTTTGGACAATCCGGACGTGGCCTGAGACGAGATACACACGGCTACTATCAGGGTGTCGGCACGTCGGGAGGTCTTGTTGGACTTGTTTTACCATTGTCGAAATGTCTTGTGCACCAGGAATTCCGAGTCTGATCGGGCCTTCCCTAATATACGGGGTAATATTATTATTATCTCTGCTGATCCTAAGAGCTTGTGATGGGCTAAGTTGGGACACCCCTGCAGGGTTATGATCTTTCGAAAGCCATGCCAACGGTTATGTGGCAGATTGGAATTTGTTAATGTCCAATTGTAGAAAACTTGACAGAGGATCCGAGATAAAACACACAACCGTGTGAGTAACCGTGACTGTCTCTTTTCACTTTGAGAAGAGAATACGGTGGGGTTATGTTTGACTCGTAGGTAGTTCAGGATCTTTAGCGATCATTACTAGTTTGCGACCGTTTGCGTAGATGCTCATCTTATTCTTGTACTCGTAAGTTAGCCACTATACATATGCTTAGCCGCTGCTGCAACCTCACCACTTTACCTCTTCCTACCCATTAAGCTTTGCTAGTCTTGATACCCATAGTTATGGGATTGCCGAGTCCTTGTGGCTCACATATACTACAACACCAGTTGCAGGTGCAGGTTTCTGATGACTTGACGTGAGAGCGGTGTTACCTTTTGTTGGAGTTCTTTCTTCTTCTTCTTCGTCAGTCTTGGGCTAGGTTCCTGGTCGGTAGCATGGGATAGCAGATGGATGTCGTCGTGCTTTTCATGTTTGCATCCGTAGTCGGATGTCTTGTAATGATGTTGTTGTATTCATGTGACTTGTATGTATTGTTGAGTCCCCCATGTATTTAATGGTACGATGTAATGATATCCATCTTGCTAAGAGCCCGAAATGCGGTTGTGCCCCAATCATGTATGTGTCACGTGATCGGGATAGAATCGCATCTTGGGCTTGACAACACCTGCACAAACAAATAAGAACTTCACAGCCAACGCGATAAGGGGTTGTCAATCCCTTTACGGTCACTTGCGAAAGTGAGATCTGATAGAGATGATAGTGTATATTTTTGGTATTTTTGTTTATAAGAATAGAAAATAAAAGCGGAAAAAGTAAAGTAGATGTAGATTGATATGTTGAGAATAGACCCGGGGGCCATAGTTTTCTCTAGGGGCTTCTCTCATGATAGCGATATTCTATGGCGAGTAAACAAATTACTGTCGAACAATTGATAGAAAGGCGAATAACTTATGAGACTATTTAGGCATGATCATTGTATATAGGTATCACGTCCGAGACAAGTAGACCGACTCCAGCCTGCATCTACTACTATTACTCCACACATCGACCGCTATCCAGCATGCATCTAGTGTATTGAGTTCATAAGAACAAAGTAACGCCTTAAGCAAGATGAAATGATGTAGAGGGATAAATTCAAGCAATATGATATAAACCCCATCTTTTTATCCTCGATGGAAACAATACAATATGTGCCTTGCTGCCCCTACTGTCACTGGGAAAGGACACCGCAAGATTGAACCCAAAGCCAAGCACTTCTCCCATTGCAAGAACTATAGATCTAGTAGGCCAAAATATCTCTCGCGAAGGTTTCATTCCGTTTGGACTCCGTTTGATATTCTTTTTCTGCAAAACCCTAAAACAAGAGAAAAAACAGCAATCTGGACTGGGCCTTTGGGTTACTAGGTTAGTCCCAAAAATGATATAAAAGTGAATGATAAAGCCCATTAAACATCCAAGACATCATAAATAATAGCATGGAACAATAAAAAATTATAGATACGTTGGAGACGTATCAAGCGTCCCCAAGCTTAATTCCTGCTCGTCCTCGAGTAGGTAAATGACAAAGACAGAATTTTTGATGTGGAATGCTAACCAATATAATTTTTCAATGTAATTCTCTTAATTGTGGCATGAATGTTCAGATCTGAAAGATTCAATATAAAAGTCTATATTGACATAAGAAATAACATTACTTCAAGCATACTAACAAAGCAATCATGTCTTCTCAAAGTATTATGGCTAAAGAAAGTTATCCCTACGAAATCATATAGTGTTGGCTATGCTCCCTCGTTATCACACAAAAATATTCATATCATGCACAACCCCGATTTCAGCCAAGCACTTGTTTTCATACTCTATCTTTTCAAACCTTTCAACTTTCACGCAATACATGAGCATGAACCATGGACATAGCACTATGGGTGGAATAGAGGTGGTTGTGGAGAAGACAAAAAGGAGGGAGATAGTCTCACATCAACTAGGCGTATCAACGGGCTATGGAGATGACCATCAATAGATATCAATGTGAGTGAGTAGGGATTGCCATGCAACGGATGCACTAGAGCTAAATATGAATGAAAGCTCACAAAAGAAACTAGTGGGTGTGCATCCAACTTGCTTGCTCACGAAGACCTAGGGCATTTGAGGACGCCCATCGTTGGAATATACAAGCCAAGTTCTATAATGAAAATTCCCACTAGTATATGACAGTGACTAAACATGAGACTCTCTACAATGAAGAACATGGTGCTACTTTGAAGCACAAGTGTGGAAAAAAGAGAGTAGCAATTGTCCCTTTTTCTTTTTTCTTTCTTTTTTTCTTTCTTTGGGGCCTTTTTTTTTCTTTGGCCTTTCTTTTTTTCTTTGGCCTTTCTTTTTGCGGAGGGGCTTTATAGATTTAGCCTTTCCTCCCATGGGACAATGCTCTAATAATGATGATCATCACACTTTCATTACAACTCGATACTACAACAACAAAGTATGACTCTATATGAATGCCTCCGGCGGTGTACCGGTATTTGCAATGAAACAAGAGTGACATGTATAAAAATTATGCATGGTGGCCTTGCCACTAATACGATGTCAACTACATGATCATGCAATGGCAATATGACAATATGATGCGTGTCATATGAACGGAACGGTGGAAAGTTGTATGGCAATATATCTCGGAATGGCTATGGAAATGCCATGATAGGTAGGTATGGTGGCTGTTTTGAGGAACAATATGGTGGCTGTTTTGAGGAAGGATATATAGTGGGTTTATGGCACCGACGAAAGTTGCGCGGTACAAGAGAGGCTAGCAATGGTGGAAGGGTGAGAGTGCGTATAATCCATGGACTCAACATTATTCATAAGAACTCATATACTTATTGCAAAAATCTACGGTCATCAAAACAAAGCAATCAACGCATTCTCCTAGGGGGGAGGTTGGTAGGAGTTAACCATCGCGCGCCCCCGACCTCCACACAAAGGTTGGCACTCTACAAATACCTCATGCTCTAACTTCGTCACATAGCGGTTCACCATACGTGCATGATACGGGAATCACTAACCTTAACACAAGTATTATTCAATTTCATAATAACTCCACTAGCATGACTCTAATATCACTATCCTCATATCTCAAAACAATTATCAAGCATCCAACATCTCATTCTATTCAATGCACTTAGTGTGATTTTTTTTACTACATTGACATTGGATGTCTATCATGTGAAGACTAGTTTCTTTAGCCTAAACACATTACCATGCTGTTTTAATAGACTCTCAAATAGATATAAGTTAAGCATGAGAGTTCAACAATTTCAACAAAATATTACCACCACCGTGCTCTAAAAGATATAAGTGAAGCACTAGAGCAAAAACTATTCAACTCAAAAGATATAAGTGAAGCACCTAGAGTGTTCTAATAATTTCTAGGCCTTATTTAAGTTTCTCAAATAGGTGTGTCCAGCAAGGATGACTGTGGCAACTACAAAGCAAAGACTCAAATTATACAAGACGCTCCAAGCAAAACACATATCATGTTGCGAAGAAAAATACAGCTCCAAGTATAGTTACCGATGGATGAAGACGAAAGAGGGGATGCCTTCCCGGGGCATCCCCAAGCTTAGGCTTTTGATTATCTTGAATTTACTTGGGGTGCCATGGACATCCCCAAGCTTAGGCCTTTGCTACTCCTTGTTCCATAGTCCATCAAAGCAATACTCAAAACTTGAAAACTTCACAACACAAAACTTAGACACAAATTCTCGTGAGCTCCGTTAGTATAAGAAAGCAAACCACTACTCAAAAGTGCAGCAATGAATTCATTATTTGTTTATCTTGGTGTTAAACCTACTGTATTCCAACTTCTCTATGGTTCATATCCTCCAATACTACTCATAGATGCATCGGAATAAGCAAACAACACACGAAAAACAGAATCTATCAAAAACAGAATAGTCCGTAGTAATCTGTAGGTTTCGCCTACTTCTGGAACTCCAAAAAATTCAAAATAAATTGGTAAATTTGCGTAATTTGTCTACCAATCATCTGCAAATAGAATAAACTAAAAAGCACGCTCCAGTAAAATCTTAAGACTACTTTAGCGAGCGTCAACGATTCTGTTTTTCACAGCAAGATCACATTAACTTCACACAAGTCTTCCCAAAGGTTCTACTTGGCACAAACACTAAAAAAAACATGAAACCACATATAATCAGAGGCTAGATGCAATATTTATTCCCTAACAGCAACAAAAACAAAAAAACATAAAATTGGGTTGCCTCCCAACAAGCGCTATCGTTTTACGCCCCTAGCTAGGCATGATACAAGATAAATCTAGGTATTGCCATCCTTGGAAGGCAATCCATAAGTGATCTCATGATAGATTCATATGGTAATTTGATTTTCTTTTTATAAAAGTTTTCCGTGCCTTTCCTTAATGGAAATTGGAATCAAATATTTCCTTCCTTCATATCAATAATTGCACCAATCGTTCTAAGGAAAGGTCTACCAAGAATAATAGGACATTAAGGATTGCAATCTTTATCAAGAACAATGAAATCTACGGGCACATAACTCCAATTGGCAACAATAAGAACATCATTAATTCTTCCCATAGGTTTCTTAATAGTGTAATCCACAATATGCAAATTTAAAGAACAATCATCAAGCTCATGGAACCCTAGCAAATCACACAAAGTTTTTGGGATAGTGGACACACTAGCACCCAAATCACACAAAGCATAGAATTTATGATCTTTTATTTTTATTTTGATAGTAGGTTCCCATTCATCATAAAATTTTATAGGGATAGAAACTTCTAACTCAAATTTTTCTTCATAAGATTGCATCAAAGCATCAACTATGTGTTTGGTGAAAGCTTTATTTTGACTATAAGCATGCGGAAAATTTAGCACGGATTGCAACAAGGAAATACAATCAATCAAAGAGCAATTGTCATAATTGAATCCCTTGAAATCCAAAGTAGTGGGTTCATCACTACGCAAAGTTCTAATCTCTTCACTCCAACTTTTAGCAATTTTAGCATCAACATCTAAAAACTCTGAATCATTGGGACACCTTGAAGCAGAATCATCTCCAATCCTATCTTCATCAAGATTTATACTAGAAAAGAAGGATCTAATAGGAGACACATCAATAACTTTCAGATCTTCATCTTTATTTTCATGATAACTAGAAGAACACAATTTAATATAATCCTCTCTTTTAGCACGCATTCTTGCGGTTCTTTCTTTGCATTCATCAATGGAAATTCTCATGGCTCTGAGAGACTCATTGATATCATGCTTAGGTGGGATAGATCTAAGTTTTAAAGAATCAACATCAAGAGTAATTCTATCCACACTTCTAGCCAATTCATCAACCTTAAGCAATTTCTCTTCAAGTAAAGCATTGAAATTCTTTTGCGAGATCATAAACTCCTTAACACTAGTTTCAAATTCAGAAGGCATCTTTCCATAAGAGTTGTTCTAGGAATTACCATAATTATTAGAGGAATTACTAGGAAAAGGCCTAGGATTAAAATTACCTCTATAAGCATTGTTACCAAAATTATTCCTATCAATAAAATTCACATCCAAAGATTCATTGTTATGGTCAATCAAAGTGGACAAAGGCATATCATTAGGATCAGAAGAAGCACTCTTAGCTCTAAATAATTTCATAAGCTCATCCATCTTTCCACTGAAAACACTAATTTCTTCGATAGCATGCACTTTTTTACTAGTAGATCTTTCGGTGTGCCATTGAGAATAATTAACCATAATATTATCTAGGAGTTTGCTAGCTTCTCCTAAGGTAGTTTCCATGAAAGTTCCTCCGACGGCCGAATCTAAAAGATTTCTAGAAGCAAAATTCAAGCCAACATAAAATTTCTGAATAATCATCCATAGATTCAAACCATGTGTAGGGCAATTACGTATCATCAATTTCATTCTCTCCCAAGCTTGTGCAACATGCTCCTGATCTAGTTGCTTAAAATTCATAATATCGTTTCTAAGAGAGATGATCTTAGCAGGAGGGAAATACTTAGAGATAAAAGCATCTTTGCACTTATTCCACGAATCAATACTATTTCTAGGCAAAGAGGAAAACCAAGTTTTAGCACGATCTCTAAGTGAAAACGGAAATAACTTCAATTTAACAATATCATTATCCGTATCCCTTTTCTTTTGCATATCACACAAATCAACAAAGTTGTTTAGATGGGTAGCGGCATCTTCACTAGGAAGGCCGGAGAATTGATCTTTCATGACAGGATTCAACAAAGCAGCATTGATCTCACAAGATTCAACATCGGTAATAGGAGCAATCAAAGTGCTAATAAAATCATTATTGTTGGTATAGGAGAAGTCACACAATTTGGTATCGTTCTGAGCCATAGTGACAAGCAAGCAATCCAACACACACAAGCAAACAAGAAGCAAGCAAACGATAAACACACGGCGGAAGAAGGGCAAATAAAACGGCAAGGGTGAAGTGGGGGAGAGGAAAACGAGAGGCAAATAAATGTAATGCGAAGGATAAGGGTTTGTGATAGCTACTTGGTATATGACTTTTGCGTAAGCCTCCTCGACAACGGCGCCAGAAATTCTTCTTGCTACTTCTTGAGCTTACGTTGTATTCCCTCGAAGAGGAAAGGGAGATGCATCACAGTAGCGTAAGTATTTCCCTCAGTTTTTGAGAACCAAGGTATCAATCCAGTAGGAGACCATGCGCGAGTCCCTCGCACCTGCACAAATAAATAAGAACTTCGCAGCCAACGCGATAAGGGGTTGTCAATCCCTTTACGGTCACTTACGAGAGTGAGATCTGATAGAGATGATAGTTTATATTTTTCGTATTTTTGTTTATAAGAACAGAAAATAAAAGCGGAAAAAGTAAAGTAGATGTAGATTGATATGTTGAGAATAGACCCGGGGGCCATAGTTTTCTCTAGGGGCTTCTCTCATGATAACGATATTCTACGGCGGGTAAACAAATTACTGTCGAGCAATTGATAGAAAAGCGAATAATTATGAGACTATCTTGGCATGATCATTGTATATAGGCATCACGTCCGAGACAAGTAGACCGACCCCTGCCTGCATCTAGTACTATTACTCCACACATCGACCGCTATCCAGCATGCATCTAGTGTATTGAGTTCATAAGAACAGAGTAACGCCTTAAGCAATATGACATGATGTAGAGGGATAAACTCAAGCAATATGATATAAACACCATCTTTTTATCCTCGATGGCAACAATACAATACGTGCCTTGCTGCCCCTACTTTCACTCGGAAAGGACACCGCAAGATTGAACCCAAAGCCAAGCACTTCTCCCATTGCAAGAACTATAGATCTAGTAGGCCGAACCAAACCAATAATTCAAAGAGACTTGCAAGGATATTATGAGCACGCATAAAAAGTTCAAAGAAGAACCAAATATCTTCCATAGATAACCTTGATTATACTCTCACCATTCATCGGATCTCGACAAACACACCACAAAAAGATATTACATCGAATAGATCTCCTCGAAGATCGAGGAGAACTTTGTATTGAGATCCAGAGAGAGAGAAGAAGCCATCTAGATACTAGATATGTACCCGAAGGTCTGTGGTAAACTACTCACAACTCATGGTGAGGGCGATGATGATGATGTTGAAGAAGTCTGTGATGGATCCCCCTCCAGTGGTGCTTCGGAACAGGCTCCAAGATGGGATCTTCACGGGAATAGAAGGTACGGCGGTGGAATTTGGGTTTTTCTCTGTTCATGGAGGTTCTGGGGTACGTAGACTTATATAGGAAGAAGGAGGGTACCAGGGGACGCTCGAGGGGGCCACGAGGCAGGGGGCGCACCCTGGGAAGGGGAGCGCGCTCCCCACCCCCGTGGGCCACCTCTTGGTCCCCTGACGTGGTTCTCAAGCTCCGCGTGTGTGATTTTCTCCAAAAATATCTCTCGCGAAGGTTTCATTTCGTTTGGACTCCGTTTGATATTCTTTTTCTGCAAAACCCTGAAACAGGCAAAAAACAGCAATCTGGACTGGGCCTTTGGGTTAGTAGGTTAGTCCCAAAAATGATATAAAAGTGAATGATAAAGCCCATTAAACATCCAAGACTTCATAAATAATAGCATGGAACAATAAAAAATTATAGATACGTTGGAGACGTATCATACACACACTACCATAGTCATACAGGCTAGGCTTCCAGGGTTTAGCCATTACGATCTCGTGGTAGATCAACTCGTAATACTCATATTCATCAATATCAATCAAGCAGGAAGTAGGGTATTACCTCCATAGAGAGGGCCCGAACCTGGGTAAACATCGTGTCTCCAGTCTCCTGTAACCATCGACCTTAGACGCACAGTTCGGGACCCCCTACCCGAGATCCGCCGGTTTTGACACCGACAGCCGCCACCAGGGGGGCGACGCGGGGGCCGATGGGATCTGTTTTTGACCTGTAAGTCTCTTTTCTTTTCTTTTTGGAATAGCTCACTTCTGTGACAAATCGTCGTAGTCTAGTTTTGTTTCCTGATTATTTCAGGATCATAAACATGGATGCACATAGCATTTGATGAGTATTTAAGACTCACTTTGATCTATACAACTTTTGTAGCATGTATGTTTAAATGAGGAAGTGCAACTCTGGTTCATCCTGCGAATGCTCAGATGTTCAGGTTCCTTGTGGTGGTACCAGCTTAGATGTTCAGGTTCTTTTTGGTGGAACCGACCGTCGGTGTCAAAATCGCGGATCTCGGGTAGGGAGTCCCGAATTGTGGATCTAGGATCGATGGATAACAAGTTGTCGGTGCCAAAACCGGCGGATCTCGGGTAGGAGGTCCTGAACTGTGGATCTAGGATCGATGGGTAACAGGAAACGAGAGACACGATCTTTACCTAGGTTCGGGCCCTTTCGAAGAGATAAAACCCTACGCCATGCTTGATTGTATTGTTGGGTGTATGATGATTACAGAGTTGATCTACCACGAGATCTGATGAACTAAACCCTAGATGAGTCGGATGGTTCTTCTTCTAGACTCTGCGGACTAAACCCTCTGGTTTATATAGACACCAGGGGTACTAGGGTTACACATGATCGGTTATCATGAAAGAATAAACATGCCAATTCTCTTATCATGGAGGGCACACCGAGGCTTCAAAGGCTTCCTATCCGGACACGGAGTCGCCTCGTAGCTCGGCCTTCTAGTAGTTGCTGAGCGGCCCACTTATCCGGCCCATGAGAAAGAATAAACATGCCAATTCTCTTATCTTAGAGGGCACACAAAGGCTTCAAAGGATTCCTGTCCGGACACTGAGTCGCCTCATAGCTCGGCCTTCTAGCAGTTGCAGAGCGGCCCACCTATCCGACCCATGAGATATAGACCGGCAGGCCGAGGACCCCTTAATCCAGGACTCCCTCAGTAGCCCCCGAACTAGCCTTCGAAGACGAGACACATACGGGATTCATCGGCTCCATAGAACAGTTCCTCCCTTGCTCGCCTTCATATCAAGTAACCAGTCCTTTAAGGGTTGTTCACCCAAGGTCGGCTTTGTGTTATCCGGATTATATCTCGGTTCCGAATTATAAATATTGCTTAGCCTCGAAGGCCAACCACTAAAGTGTGAATAGTTCTCTTGCCTGACAACTTTCGGCGAAAGGTCACAGCCGGCCACAAACACTGAACCATTGTGAAAACTCAATTCACGTTTGGAGGCTGCTCCTTCATTGGCACATCCTATCAATATGGAGATCGTGCCCCATTTTTTAAGGGATATGATCAATGATTTTGGTTATTCCACTCGCGCATAATGGCACGATTATATCGGGAGGCGACGAGGTCCACGACGCACTAAAGGGACTCTTGGTATCACTGCAGCCTTTAAAAGGAAAACCGTCACCGTCATCTCCGTACGCTTTCCCCTTCCTCTCCCGCCATTGCCTTCTCAATCTACTGATCTCAAGCGCCCTAACCCATCCTCCCTCGAGACCCCCTCCTAGCCACTTCCATGACTCGGCCATGGCCGGATCTACTTCGAAAGGCAAGTGGGAGGCCTGCAGCGTCACCAACGACGACATCGAGGATTTGAAGCCCGGCGGCTACCTTCCAGCCAACGTCGTTCACCAAGCTCCAAAGAAGGGCCAAGCTGTCCCCCTGCCACAGCCAGGCAAGAGGGTAGTATCCGTCCCCCACTTTATCCGGGGGCTGGGTTTCCCACTCTACCCCTTCGTCAGGGTTTTGATGTTCTTCTACGGGCTAGATTTTCATGAACTCACCCCGAACTCCATTCTTCATATTTCGGGCTTCATCGTTGAGGGAGTCCTGGATTACGGGGTCCTCGGGCGTCCGAGCTACGTAACGTGGGCCGGAGTAATGGTCCATGAAGATACAAGACGGAAGACTTCCCCCCGTGTCCGGATGGGACTCTCCTTTGCGTGGAAGGCAAGCTTGGCGTCCAGATATGAAGATTCCTTTCTCTGTAAACCGACTCTGTATAAGCCTAGCCCCCTCCTGTGTCTATATAAGCCGGAGGGTTTAGTCCGTAGAGGCATTCATAATCATATAGACTAGACATCTAGGGTTTAGTCATTATGATCTCGAGATAGATAAACTCTTGTAACCCCTGTACTCATCAAAGTCAATCTAGCAGGAAGTAGGGTATTACCTCCATCAAGAGGGCCCAAACCTGGGTAAAACATTGTGTCCCCTGCCTCCTGTTACCTTCAATCCTTAGACACACAGTTCGGGACCCCCTACCCGAGATCTGCCGGTTTTGACACCGACATTGGTGCTTTCATTAAGAGTTCCACTGTGCCGCGTCGAAAGGCTCGATGGCTTCACCAATCATCTACAACAATGCTGTCGGGAAGGAGATCTTTCTCCCCGTCCAGATCTTCGTGTTTGGCAGCTTCGCGCTGCGTGCCAACTCGCTTGGTTACCTGGAGCAGATCGACAACTATGCCCCTGGTCACCAGATCAGTTTTGGAAAACTGAACTATGTCGCTGATTTCCGAGGAGACTTGATCTTCCAAGGGTTCGCAGCTTCAATCACCGCTTCAGCCTTAGATCCGGAGCGCATTACCAAGTCCGAAGACGGGAGTCTCGAGCCCGCCGGACTATCTGCGGACATAAAGCTCAACGCTGGAGAACCAGAGCGGATAGCGTCACCAGCAGTTATCACAAAGCCGGACTATTCTCCGGACACTAGCTCAGAACCCTCGGAATCCACATCTTGCGAGCTCAGCCAGGGAACTTTGGTCCCCATCCAAACCTCGCTCTTAAACGAGGCTCTGGACTTAATGCGATCCCTCGCCATTATAGAGGAACTGCTTCTGAATTGCACTCAGCCCGGACTAGGGGATGAAGATAGGGAACTTTATTTCGCACCCACCACCCACTTTATAGCCACCATCGTGGATTTAACTGACATGCTCGACTACGCCGAGCAGGGTCAAAACCCGCCATTCGCCGGACGCTGGATGGCCCACTTCCTCATACGACATGTACATGGTGGACACACCTAAAGAAGGCGACGACTATGATAAGAAGGATCCAGTCGAGGAAGAACCTCCTAAGATACCGCCGAAGCATCAACATCAGCAGTGCCGCTCTAAATTGCGTCGTGAAAAAGACAGCAATACCGGCACTGGAGAAAATGATACTCTGGAACACGCCGAAGAACAAAAATAACCCTTCGAACCAACATCCCAACAGGATGATCGGGAGGAGGGGCAAGTCGATCCCGACGGGCAAGCAGGGAGCAAAGACTCTGAAGATAGCAAAAATCAACCAATCTTCGAGGACAACGTGAGCCTCGATAATGAAGATTTTATCGTGCCAGAGGAACCACTTGAACAAGAACGCTTTAAGAGCCAACTCATAGCCACGACAAGAAGCCTTAAAAAGAGCCAGCAGCAGCTTCAAGCTGATCAAGAACTGCTCAATGACAGATGGACTGATGTCCTGGCAGCCGAAGAGTAGGGCCTCGAACGCACAACAAAGAGTTACCTGAAGCGTAAGCTGCTCCTCCAATTCGATAATGAAGCGTGGGAGCCCATAACACCCGCGCATAATATGGCAGATGGACCTGACCGACCGCCACGGGCCAGGATAGAACGACAGCTCTAGCCGAATACCAACCTGCACCACCTCACCGTAAAAGAGGAGAAACAACAGCTCGGGGATACACATATGACCTGCGACAGGACCTGGAAAATAGAGTAGGTCCGACCGGATCAATCTATGGATCGCTGGGGTGTGGCCCAGCACGAGAGAACGGTTACCAATCCTGGCGCGACAAGCAAAACCACGCCCAGGCCGAAAACTGCACACGGACTTCATCTGAACTGCGTCGTGACGTGGCCCGATATAGAGGCGCCTCACACCCCCTATGCTTCACCGATGAGGTAATGGAGCACCAGTTCCCAGAAGAGTTTCAACCCATGAACATCGAATCATACGACAACACAACAGATCCCGCTGTATGGATTGAAGGTTTTCTTCTCCACATCCACATGGCTCACGGTGACGATCTAGACACAATCAAATACCTCCCCCTAAAACTCAAAGGGCCAGCTCGACACTGGTTAAACAACCTTCCAAAAAAACTCTATTGGATGCTGGGAAGACCTGGAGGATGCCTTTAGAGACAACTTCCAAGGCACCAATGTTTGCCCCCCAGACGCCGATGACCTTAGTCATATAATCCAGCAACCCGGGGAATCAGCCCGACAGCTATGTACAAGGTTCCTAATTAAAAAGAACTAGATTGTGGATTGTCTGGACGCCGAAGCCCTCGTAGCTTTCAAACATAGCGTCCGCGACGAGTGGCTCGCCTGGCACCTCGGCCAAGAGAAGCCGAAGTCCATGGCAGCCCTCACTACACTTATGACCCGTTTTTGCACGGGAGAGGACAACTGTCTCGCTCGTAGAAGCAATAGCACCAGCGACCCTGGCACCTCCGAAACCAGGGACGGCAATGGCAAGCCACGATGCGACAAGCACAAGCGTCAGAACAATAACGATGGAACCCAAGACATGGCGGTTAACGCCGGATTCAGCGGCTCCAAACCCGGTCAACGGAAGAAGCCACTCAAGGCACAAAAGGATGGCCCGTCCAGTCTAGATAAAATCCTTGATCGGCCTTGCCAGATTCATGGCACACCCGATAAACCCACCAATCATACCAACATAAATTGTTGGGTTTTTAAGCAGGCTGGCAAACTCAACGCCGAACACAAGGGGAAAGGACCGCCCAGCGACGACGATGGCCATGAGCCTCGTCAATCGAACAAAGGGGGACATAAGCAATTTCCCCCTGAAATAAAAACAATGAATATGATATATGTCACACATAACCCTAAAAGGGAACACAAGCACGTACTAAGGGACGACAACGCCATAGAGCCGGTCACCCAAAAATTCAACCCATGTACGACTTGTCCGATCACCTTCGATCGAAAGGACCACCCAACCAGTATCCGCCAGGGAGGTTAGGCAGCACTGGTCCTCGATCCAATCATTAACGGATTCCACCTAACGTGAGTCCTCATGGAAAACGGCAGTAGTATCAATATACTCTATCAAGACACTGCCCACAAAATGGGCTTCGATTCATTAAGAGTCAAGCCCACTAAAACTACCTTCAAGGGAATAATACCTGGTGTGGAGGCCCGCTCCATGGGCTCAATCACACTAGAAGTTGTCCTTTGGTTCGCCGGACAACTTATGAAGCGAGGACTTGACCTTCGGTATCGTCCCTTTCCACAACGGCTATCACACACTGCTTGGACGCTCCGCTTTCACCCGCTTCAACGCGGTTCCGCACTACGCCTACCTAAAGTTCAAGATGCCCGGTCCACGTGGCATCATTACAATCAATGGAAGCATGGAGCGCCCCCTCCGTACTAAGGAGAATATCGTTGCCATCGCGTCCGACGTATAAAGCAGCCCTGTCAAGGCGCACACCTTGTCGGCTACTAGGACGCCGGACAGTTCCGCATACCGACAGCCCAACAAACCCAGGGCCGGATTAGCAGTTTTGCCTCTGTCGATCGCCACGTACAACAGCGAAATTCGTATCGCGCATGCATAATTATGCACTCAAAATACCTTGGGCATCCGCGGATGCAATACACAGGACATGCCTATAGCACGGTTCGACCTTATATGGCCCTCCCCTTTATCTAATCATCTTTTTGCTTTTTATCATAGGTAAAATCAAAACCTACTCATCCTAAAGACTCACAAAAGACTCGCTCCGAGCCTGGTTCCGTATAAATAGCCGAAGACCATTCCCCTCAAGGAACCTTTCTTACTTAGGCAAAAGCGACGCAGACGTGCGGCAGGAAGGCGCAAGGGATTTCGTAGACCACAAACTCCCCTCAAAGAACTTGTATAGAGCTTTTCCCTCAGCCCTAGACCGACAACATGTAAAATTACCTTGGTGAGTGTGGTACCCTCTGTAAGACTACACTTTGACGTATCAATCAGATTACAGTGAGCCAAATTCTTATTCGGCATCGTCTTTACTTAAATGTCGCCTCTTCAGTTGTCTCACGAACACAGCTCGGCATAAAAGGCTAGGGGCTCTATAAGGTAACATATGTGTTGCCAAACAAAAAGTCCGAATAGCTTAACAACACAATTCGGCGTCCCAAGCTCAGTAGTATATGCATCAGCTCCGAATCTTGTCTTTGGTCAATAGTTCGGTTCCCCAGCTTCTGTGTTTGCTACCTTACATTCCGTCTGATCGGCTAGGGTAGTAAAGGGAGAACTACTACGATTGTGTTTCTGGTTCTCCCGGTTAAGCACCTCAGTAGAGAAAGCCGAAAACTGACTGTCATGATGTGGCGAGAGCTGGTCGGCCGCTCGACGACTTATTACAATCTTTAGTGATTTTTTCCGTATTACACGAACGACTGTTTCCCGGTCACATATGTAACACACCCACATTGGGGGCAGCCGGCTACATACTAGGGGCTACTTTGTAGACCCATCGTTGAAACTCCTATGGCTAAGTGAGAGCAATAAAACCGAATAGTCTGATTGCCTGGTTCGCCGCACTGATACCTCCGTCATAGACCAAGACGTTGGGTTAAGTGTATTCATGTGCAACTCAGAACACCCCGGTAGTATCTACATGGGGGTCGAAGCCAACGACTAGGAACTCTCAGGCATAAAAAAACGGACGCATAGGAAGATAAAACTCTTCATAAGGAAAAGGATATATTACACAAGACTTAGTTCATGATACAAACTCCCGAACAGTTCGGACTCGTTCATTCGAATACTACATCCTTGGAGCATTGGCCTTCTATAAGGCGGACACCCGTTAGTATGTCCACAAAATAGCGCTCTAGTGTGCGGTGGTCCTTGCTATCAGGCGGACCCTCAACTGCCACCTTTTCAGCCTTCATCTTCGCCCAGTGCATCTTGACACGGGAAAAGGCCATTTGTGCCCCTTCTATGCAAGACCACCTCTTGACATTGTCGAATCAGGGCAGCCCATCAATGAGATGCCGCATGAGGCCAGAGTAGCCGTCCGGAATATCTTCGGCCAGCCACAGCAGGACTATGACGTCCTTCATGGCCGTGCTGGACATCTTATGCTGCTCCGCCCATTGTGCCATCTGGTCATTTAGTAGTCCGGGACGCTTCGGCCCCGCAAACTGCGACCAGAAGAGCTTCTCCGTCGCGTACCCCTCCTGTGTTTGGAAGAATTGGACAGCGTCCGCAGCACTCTTCAGCAGATCCGCATATGCGTCTGGAGAACTCCACAGCCGATTAAGTAAGGCATACTTTGGGTCCCAAAATTTAGCCTGTAAAAGAAATGTCTTACCAGCCACTATCTGTCCGGCTTGACGGATATCTTCGCGCGCTGCGCGGGATTTGGACCGCACCTCCGAAGCTTCTTGAAGGGCCTTGGCGAGTTCGGTCCCCTTCTCCTTATTTTCTCTCTGCAAGGACCCGCTCTTAGCGGTGATGTCCTTGAGATTTTGCTCCAGCTCGGCCACCTGTTCCTCAAAATGGTGCCGAGCGGCCTATTCGGCCGTCAAATCCATAGCCGCCTGGCTTACCCTTGCCTGCTCCTTGCTTAGGCAAGCTCACCCCTGAGGGTCTCCACCGCGGCGGCACCATCTGTACATACAAGCACATTGCAACTCTTGAAACTCCACAAAGCACATACATAAAACATGAACACAACAAGATGTATCTTATACCTTGCGCCTGGTCGAGCCGCGTGTTAACAAGGACTAGGTCCTCATCGGATCGCTCCAGTTTCCGTTTGAGTTCGAAATTTCTACCGATTGGGTAGTCGTCGCTAGCAGCGAAACCTGTTTTAATACAAACAGAAAGTATGTTACCACTTGACAACTGACTGCCGATCCTCTGCTCGCTTTTCTTTCAAAAAACAAATAGAGTGTCAGGGGCTACTATCTATATATAGGCATATTTCTCGCAAAAATGACCAAAACATTATATTGTGTACCTCAAAGCCCGCCAGCAGGCTGGAGAAGGCTTCGTTCAGCCCGCTCTTGGCGGACTGAATCTTTTCAAACATCGTACCCATCCGGAGGCGGTGCTCCTCTAGGACAGATGCACTTTGGAGTGCGTCCGCCGTGGTATTTCGCGCCTCCGGATTGGCAGAGGTCGCCGCCCCTTATTCTCCTGCAGGGGGTCGTTCATTAGACTCCGGAGCCCTACGGACCTCCGCAGTAGTATGCGGCTGGGGTCCGGATTGACCAGGACTCCCATCGCGGGTCTTCATGGGGGCTGTACCCCGTAGTCCTCCGGCAGCTGAGGCATTACCCTCTGGCACCGTTAAACCGCCCCCATGCCTCTTCAAGGCTTGGGAAGGGCCTGTGAGATACCACCATCCGCCCTAGGTGGCGGGGAAGCCAATGGAGGCGATTCACTCTCCATCATCTTCGGCGCCGAATCCCCTGAGGATGAGGATAGCTGGGGAAGATTGCTGGCTAGACTAAAAGATAGAACTTAGAGTTATCATCACGGTTCATAGAGATCGGATGAAGTGAAGGATCCCGGGCTACTTATGAGTCGGCTTGGGGCTTGGTCCGTCGACGATGCTTCGAGATGGCCTCGGTGTCTGACTGTGAGTCATCAGGGATGATGATTTTCTCCCTCTTGAAGGCTTCGGCCTCCAGTTCTTCGGAGGCCGCCCTCTTCTTGCCTTTGGGGGGAGGGTCTTCTTCCACCTCCTCCTCCTCCTCGTCATCGTCGCCCTCTTGGGAGGACTGGGCATCAGCTTCTCCGGACATTGCATCCGAAGTGCCCTCCTCTTTCTTCTTCTTCTTTTTGTCCTTCTTAACCGGCGCCTGGTATGGCGTCGGGACAAGCATCCTCATTAGTAGAGGATTGGCTGGGTCTTCAGGGAGCGGAGCCGGACACCGCATCTGCTCCACCTTCTTGATCCGAACATGTTTGTGGAGGGACTACTCAATACTTCTCCTTCGGAGCAAAGAACTTATTGGTATTCAGAGGTTTAAGAATTTGCCTCGGTGGCCGGATGGTTGCAATCGAGGCCGGTGTCGTCTGATGACTTCGACCACTTTTTCTACTTCTTAAAAAGTAGCTTCCAAATCCACTTATGCGTCGTGCCGTAGAACCGATGTAGGGTTCGCGGTCCTTCTGGATTGAACTCCCACATCTGGAGGGCCCGCCGTTGGCAGGGAAGTGCGCAGCGGATCAACATCACTTGGACTACATCAGCAAGGGTAATGTCCTTTGCTATCATACTCCTGATGCGTTTTTGCAACAACAGCACCTCAAGGACTGATAACCCACAAGTGTAGGGGATCGCAACAGTTTTCGAGGGTAGAGTATTTAACCCAAATTTATTGATTCGACACACGGGGAGCCAAAGAATATTCTCAAGTATTAGCACTTGAGTTTTCAATTCAACCACACCCAAAGAGTTGATATCTGCAGCAAAGTACTTAGTAGCAAAGTAGTATGGAAGTAACGATAACGGTGGCAAAAGTAAAAGTAGCAGTTTTGTAGTAATTGTAACAGTGGCAGCGAAAAAGTAACTAAGCATGGATCAATATGTGAAAAGCTCGTAGGCATTGGATCAGTGATGGATAATTATGTCGGATGTGATTCCTCATGCAACGGTTATAACATACGGTGACACAGAACTAGATCCAGTTCATCAATGTAATGTAGGCATGTATTCCGAATATAGTCATACGTGCTTATGGAAAAGAACTTGCATGACATCTTTTGTCCTACCCTCCCGTGGCAGCGGGGTCCTATTAGAAACAAAGGTATATTAAGGCCTCCTTTTAATAGAGTACCGGACCAAAGCCTTAACACTTAGTGAATACATGAACTCCTCAAACTATGATCATCACCGGGAGTGGTCCTGATTATTGTCACTTCGGGGTTGCCGGATCATAACACATAGTAGGTGACTATTAACTTGCAAGATAGGATCAAGAACTCACATATATTCATGAAAACATAATAGGTTCAAATCTGAAATCATGGCACTCGGGCCCTAGTGACAAGCATTAAGCATGGCAAAGTCATAGCAACATCAATCTTAGAACATAATGGATACTAGGGATCTAACCCTAACAAAACTAACTCGATTACATGGTAAATCTCATCCAACCCATCACCGTCCAGCAAGCCTACGATGGAATTACTCACACACAACGGTGAGCATCATGGAATTGGTGATGGAGGAAGGTTGATTATGACGATGGTGACGGATTCCCCTCTTCGGAGCCTCGAACGGACTCCAGATCAGCCCTCCCGAGAGAGATTAGGGCTTGGCGGCCGCTCCATATCGTAAAACGCGATGAATCATTCTCTCTGATTTTTTTCTCCCCGAAAGTGAATATATGGACTTGGAGTCGAGGTCGGTGGAGCCTCAGGGGGCTCACGAGACAGGGGGCGTGCCCCCACCCTCGTGGACAGGGTGTGGGCCCCCTGGTCTTGATTCTTTCGCCAATATTTTTTATAAATTCCAAAAATATTCTTCGTGGATTTTCAGGCCATTCCGAGAACTTCTATTTTTGCACAAAAATAACACCATAACAATTTTGCTGAAAACAACGTCAGTCCGGGTTAGTTCCATTCAAATCATGCAAGTTAGAGTCCAAAACAAGGGCAAACATGTTTGGAAAAGTAGATACGTTGGAGACGTATCAACTCCTCCAAGTTTAAACCTTCGCTTGTCCTCAAGCAATTCAGTTGACAAACTGAAAATGATAAAGAAAAACTTTTACAAACTCTGTTTGCTCTTGTTGTTGCAAATATGTAAAGCCAACATTCAAGTTTTCAGCAAAGGATATGAACTAACCACATTCACAATAACATTTAGGTCTCATGTTTACTCATATCAATGGCATGATCAACTAGAGAGCAATAATAATAAACCTCGGATGAAAAAACTTTCTCAAAGCAATCATAATATAATATAACAAGATGGTACCTCGCTAGCCCTTTCTGAGACCGCAAAACATAAATGCAGAGCAACTCTGAAGATCAAGGACTGACTAGACATTGTAATTCATGGTAAAAGAGATCCAATGACAGTCATACTCAATGTAAATTAATAGAAAATGCAAATGACATCAGTGCTCTCCAACTGGTGCTTTTTTAATAAGAGGATGATGACTCAACATAAAAGTAAATAGATAGGCCCTTCGCAGAGGGAAGCAGGGATTTGCAGAGGTGCCAGAGCTCGAGTTTTGAAACAGAGATAAATAATATTTTGAGTGGCATACTTTCATTGTCCACATAACAACCAAGAGTTCTCGATATCTTCCGTGCTACACACATTATAGGCGGTTCCCAAACTGAATGGTAAAGTTTATACCCCCCACCACCAACAAGCACACTCCACAGCTGGCCCGAAACAACGGGTACCGTCCATACCAACAACAGTCCTGGGGGAGTTTTGTTTAATTATTTTGATTTGATTTGAGCATGGGACTGGGCATCCCGGTTACCGGCCATTTTCTCGTTAATGATGAGCGGAGTCCACTCATCATGAGAATAATGAGCTATTCGAGCATACAAAACAGAATTTCATTTGAAGGTTTAGAGTTTGGCACATACAAATTTACTTGGAACGACAGGTAGATACCGCATATAGGAAGGTATGTTGGACTCATATGGAATAACTTTGGGGTTTATGTAAGTGGATGCACAAGAAGTATTCCCGCTTAGTACAATTGAAGGCTAGAAAGAGACTAGGAAGTGACCACCTAGAGAGCGACAACAGTCATGAACATGCATTAGGATTAATCAACTATGAGTGCAAGCATGAGTAGGATATAAATCACCATGAACATAAATATCGTGGAGGCTATGTTGATTTTGTTTCAACTACATGCGTGAGCATGTGCCATGTCAAACCACTTTAATCGTTCAAAGGAGGATGCCACCCTACCATACCACATCACAACTATTTTAATAGCATGTTGGCATGCAAGGTAAACCATTATAAACTCCTAGCTAATTAAGCATGGCATGAGCAACTACAATCTCTAATTTCCATTGCAAGCATGTTTCATTCATAATAGGCTGAATCAGGAATGATGAACTGATCATATTTACAAAAACAAGATAGGTCGAGTTCATACCAGCTTCTCCCATCTCAATTAGTTCATCATATATTGTCATTGTTGCCTTTCACTCGCACGATCGAATGGTGTGGATAATAATAATAGTGCGCATGCATTGGACTAAGCTGGAATCTGCAAGCATTTAATACAAGGGAGAAGACAAAGTAATATGCACTCTTGGTTAAATCAACAATAATTCATATGAGAGCCGCTCAACATTTTCATCATGGTCTTCTCCTCGTGACCCCCAAAGAAAAGAAAAGAAACTATTTACACGAGAAAAGTCCCAACAAGCAAAAGAAGAGCGAGAAATCTTTTTGGGTTTTTTTTAGTTACTACTACTACATGCATGGAATGTAAACTAGCTAAAAGCTACAACTAATTTTTTTGTTTTTCTTAATGTTTTTCTGACACACTAGAAGGCTTAGAAAAGAGAATAAACTAGCATGGATAGTACAATGGAAAAGTATGAGCACCGACAACTGGGATGAGTGTGTGAACATGAATGTAATGTTGGTGAGAAATACGTACTCCCCCAAGCTTAGGCTTTTGGCCTAAGTTGGTCTATGGCCACTGCTGGCCTGACGGATATCCAAAGTCGCAGTTGGGGTTGTACTACGATGTAGCGGCTATTGCCTGATGAGCTGCAACTTGGAGACGAGTCGCCTCCGCCGTCTCCTCATACTCATTCGCCTCCTCCCTGGTTATAACATATCTCCTTTTTGCCTAAAAGTCAAAGAAAGTGGGAGCAGGGAGAGCAATATGGACAGTGCGACGTCTGTTAAAGATTAGCCGATACTAGGGGAATTGTTCATTCCTCTCAACAAACTGATGGCGAACCATAGCATTATAATCTAGATAAGCAGGAGGCAACTTCATATCATTTTCATGTATGGGTAAACGAAGATAATTAGCCACACGAGTTGCATAAATTCCACCAAACAAGTCTCTGCTTAAACCGTTGAGATGTAACCTTCGTGCAACAATAACCCCCAAGTTATATTGTTTATCACCTAATACTGCACTCTTAAGGACACAAATATCTGGAACTCACATGTGGGAAACCTCATCTATACCGTTAATGCATCTATCAACGAAGAGAGCAAAATAATGTATGGAAGGGAAATGAATGCTCCCTATGGTAGCTTGTGTGATTTCTCTAGATTCCCCCACAGTGATACTAGCAAGAAAGTCTTTATATTCAGATTTTCAAAGTTCACTAATATTACCCCACTGCGGGAACTTACAAGCATCATTAAAATCTTCTAAGTCCATGGTATATGATTTATCATAAAGATCAAATAAAACAGTGTGAGAATTGCGTGAGGATGTAAATTTAAATCTTCCCACAAAGGAATCAGGTAGGTAGTGGTACTGTGGGCACTTATCTGACACGAAGTCCTCAAGATCAGCATTACAGACATATGTGTCAAATTCTTCCTTGATGCCTGCGTGGACCGTAAACTCCTCCAACGAGCATTCACAAGGCTACACTTGAGCTTCCCTCGGTGGTTCATCGTCTGGCTCACGTATTGCGAGCCTTGGTATTTGCTTCCTTGAGGAACCACCTTCGTAGATTTTCCTATGCATTTTTCTCTGAAAAATTTCTGAAATAATAGTGACAAAAAAAAAGTGAACCAAACTCAACAATATTGATAGCAACTACTCCCACAAGTGCCTAGAGGCTATATCATGCACTAGAACAACTTTTGCCCACATAAATTTGACATGCAAGCTCAAGAACAAGGTCACCTAAGCAGCAAACATTTGCACTAAATAAATCACTAGAAAAAAAACTCATTGGACCATTGGAGGAGTCACATACCAAAGAACAATCTCCCCAAACAGTTTTGTGAAAGGAGCTTTGAGGAAGGAGATCGAAAATGGCAGCAAGACGAGCTAGAACACGGGTTTGAGCTATGGGAGGATTTTTTCTGGAGGAAGATGAAGTGTGTGGGTGCTGGAATAAGTGGAGGGGGACCACGTGGGGCCCACGAGGCAGGGGGCGCACCCAGGGGTGGTGGGCGTGCCCTGGATCCTCGTGGCCAAGTGGTGTGGCTCCCTGGTGTGTTCTCAGTGCCAAATATTCTTAAATATTCCACAAAAAATATATTTCATTTTCGGGACATTTGGAGAACTTTTATTTTCGGGTTTCTTTTTATTGCAAGGATAATTCAGAAAACAGACATGAAATACTATTTTTGCTTTATTTAATCTAAATAACAGAAAGTAAAAGGAGGGTACAGAGAGTTGTGCTTTCTAACTTTATCCATCTCATGCTCATCAAAAGGAATCCATTAACAAGGTTGATCAAGTCTTGTTAACATGGAACCGGAGAATTTTCGACTAACACTAGGTTACCTCAACGGGGATATGTATGTCCCCAACAATAAGAATATCATATTTCTTCTTGACAGTAGGAAGAGGGAATTCAAAACATCCAATAGTGATCATTGAAATTTTTCCAACAGAATTGATACTGCGGACTTGAGGTTGTTTCCTCAGAAAGTGTACCGTATGCTCATTACCATTAACATGAAAATTGACATTGCCTTTGTTGCATTCAATAACAGCCCCTGCAGTATTCAAAAAGGGTCTTCCAAGGATAATCGACATACTATCGTCCTCAGGAATATCAAGAATAACAAAGTTCGTTAAAATATTAACGTTTGCAACCACAACAGGCACATCCTCACAAATACCGACAGGTATAGCAGTTGATTTATCGGCCATTTGCGAAGATATTTTAGTATGTGTCAACTTATTCAAATCAAGTCTACGATATAAAGAAAGAGACATAACACTAACACCGGCTCCAAGATCACATAAAGCAATTTTAACATAGTTTCTTTTAATGGAGCATGGTATAGTTGGTACTCCTGGATCCCCTAGTTTCTTTGGTATTCCACCTTTAAAAGTATAATTGGCAAGCATGGTGGAAATTTCAACTTCCGGTATCTTTGTTTTATTTGTCACAATATCTTTCATATACTTACAATAAGGATTTGTTTTAAGCATATCAGTCAAACGCATACACAAAAAGATAGGTCTAATCGTTTCAACAAAGAGCTCAAAATCCTCATAATCCTTTTTCTTGGATGGTTTAGCAGGAAAAGGCGTGGTTTTTTGAACCCATGGTTCTCTTTCTTTACCGTGCTTCCTAGCAATGAAGTCTCTTTTATCATAACGTTGATTCTTTGATTGTGGGTTATCAAGATCAACAACAGGTTCAATCTCTACATCATCGTTATTGCTAGGTTGATCATCAACATGAACATCATCATTATCGTTTTCACTAGGTTCATGTTCATTACCAGATTGTGTTTCAACATCAAAGATAGAAATATCATTGGGATTCTCAGGTGTGTCAACAACAGGTTCACTAGAAGCATGCAAAGTCCTATCGATTTTATTTTTCTTCTTCTTAGAAGGACTAGGTGCATCATTATTAGTTCTCTGAGAATCTTGCTCAATTCTCTTAGGGTGGCCGTCAAGATACAAAGGTTCCTGAGTCATTCTACCCCCTCTAGTCACAACTCTAACAACATTATCATTTTTCTAATTATTTAGTTCATTGTGCAAATCATTTTGTGCTTTAAGGACATGTTCTACTTGAGTGGTAACCAAAGAAGCATGTTTACTAATGAGTTTAAGTTCACCTTTAACTCTAGACATATAATCACTCAAGTGTTCAATCATATAAGCATTACGTCTCAATTGTCTACCAACATAAGCATTGAAGTTTTCTTGTTCAACAATAAAATTGTCAAACTCATCCAGGCATTGGCTAGCAGACTTATTATGAGGAATATCACCTTCATCAAATCTATAGAGAGAATTTACCTTTACTACCCATGTCAGGTTACCAAGACCATGTATTTCTTTAATAGGTGGTAAATTCTTAACATCTTCAGCTTTAATAACTTTTTCTTTCATCGATTTCTTCGCCCCTTGCATATCTTCGGGACTGAGAAATAGAATACCCCTTTTCTTCGGAGTTGGCTTAGGAGTTGGTTCAGGAAGTGTCCAATTATTTTCATTACTCAACATACTATTTAATAGCAATCCAGCTTGATCAACAGTTCTTCCCGTGGAAACACAACCAGCACAACTATCCAGGTGGTCTCTGGAAGAATCGGTTAGTCCATTATAAAAGATATCAAGTAGTTCATTTTTCTTAAGAGGATGATCATGCAAAGCATTAAGTAATTGGAGAAGCCTCCCCCAAGCTTGTGGGAGACTCTCTTCTTCAATTTGCACAAAATTACATATTTCCCTTAAGGCAGCTTGTTTCTTATGAGCAGGAAAATATTTAGCAGAGAAGTAATAAATCATATCCTAGGGACTACACACACAACCAGGTTCAAGAGACTTAAACCATGTTTTAGCATCACCCTTTAACGAGAATGGAAATAGCTTAAGGATATAATAGTAACGATTTTTTCCCTCATTGGTGAATAGGGTGGTTATATCATTCAGTTTAGTAAGATGTGCCACAACAGTTTCAGATTCATAGCCATGGCAAGGATCAGATTCAACCAAGTAATTAACTCAGGATCGACAGAGAAATCATAATCCTTATCAGAAATACAGATAGGTGAAGTAGCAAAAGGAGGGTCATATTTCATTCTAGTATTCAAATACTTTTCTTTCAGCTTAGCTAATAGTTTCTTAAGATCATATCTATCTTTGCAAGCTAAAGATCTCTAGCAGTTTCTTCATCCATAACATAACCCTCAGGCACAACAGGCAATTCATATCTAGGGGGAGAATCTTCATCATCACTTTCATCAATATTATGAGTTTCAATAATTTCATTCTCTCTAGCCCTAGCAAGTTGTTCATCAAGAAATTCACCTAGTGGCACAATATTATCAAACATAGAAGTAGTTTCATCATAAGTATCATGCATAGCAGAAGTGGCATCATCAAGAACATGCGACATATCAGATTGAATAGCAGGTGTAGGTGTCGCAAATTTACTCATAACGGAAGGTAAATCAAGTGCGGAGCTAGATGGCAGTTCCTTACCTCCCCTCGTAGTTAAGGGAAAGATCTTGGTGTTTTCATCTCTCAAGTTCTTCATAGTGATCGACAGATATAAATCCCAAGTGACTCCAAGAATATAGCTATGCTCCCCGGAAATGGCGCTAGAAAATAGTCTTGATAACCCACCCATATTGGGGACCACAACAATTTTCGAGGGTAGAGTATTTAACCCAAATGTATTGATTCGACCCAAGGGGAGCTAAAGAATATTCTCAAGTATTAGCAGTTGAGTTGTCAATTCAACCACACTTGAAAGACTTGATATCTGCAGCAAAGTATTTAGTAGCAAAGTAGTATGGAAGTAACAGTAACGATGGCAAATGTAATAGTAGCAGTTTTGTAGTAATTGTAACAGTGGCAGCAGAAAAGTAACTAAGCAAGGATCAATATGTGACAAGCTCGTAGGCATTGGATCAATGATGGCTAATTATGTCGGATGCGATTCCTCATGCAACGGTTATAACATAGGGTGACACAGAACTAGCTCCACTTTATCAATGTAATGTAGGCATGTATTACGAATATAGTCATACATGCTTATGGAAAAGAACTTGCGTGACATCTTTTGTTCTACCCTCCCGTGGCAGCGGGGTCCTATTAGAAACTATGGGATATTAAGGCCTCCTTTTAATAGAGTATCGGACCAAAGCATTAACACTTAGTGAATACATGAACTCCTCAAACTACGATCATCACCGGGAATGGTCCCGATTATTGTCACTTCGGGGTTGCCGGATCATAACACATAGTAGGTGACTATTGACTTGCAAGATAGGATTAAGAACTCACATATATTCATGAAAACGTAATAGGTTCAGATCTGAAATCATGGCACTCGGGCCCTAGTGACAAGCATTAAGCATGACAATGTCATAGCAACATCAATGTTAGAACATAATGGATACTAGGGATCAAACCCTGACCAAACTTACTCGATTACATGGTAAATCTCATCCAACCCATCACCGTCCAGCAAGCCTACGATGGAATTACTAACGCATGACGGTGAGCATCATGGAATTAGTGATGGAGGAAGGTTGATGATGATGATGGCGATGGATTCTTCTCTCCGGAGCCTCGAACGGACTCTAGATCAGCCCTCCCGAGAGAGATTAGGGCTTGGTGGCGGCTCCATATCGTAAAACACGATGAATCCTTCTCTCTGATTTTTCTTCCCGAAAGTGAATATATGGAGTTGGAGTCGAGGTCGGTGGAGCCTCAGGGGTCCCACGAGACAGGGGGCGCGCCCAGGGGTAGGCGCGCCCCCACCCTTGTGGATAGGGTGTGGGCCCCCTAGTCTTGATTCTTTCGACAATATTTTTTATAAATTCCAAAAATATTCTCCGTGGATTTTCAGGTCATTCCGAGAACTTTTATTTCTGCACAAAAATAACACCATGGCAATTCTGCTGAAAACAGCGTCAGTCAGGGTTAGTTCCATTCAAATCATGCAAGTTAGAGTCCAAAACAAGGGCAAAAGTGTTTGGAAAAGTAGATACGTTGGAGACGTATTAGGGACTGACCCCCTGTCCGGAGCCTTGCCGGTCCAGGATGTGAGCCTCAGCGGCGGTCCAGATCTAAAGGCTGGAGCCGCTACCCATTTGGAGCCGCGGGGTTCTGTGATATAGAAGCCGCGGGGTTCTGTGATATAGAACCATTCCTATTGCCATATCTTGACGGTGTCCACAAAAACCCCTTTTGGCAAGTTAACCTTGGGGAGCTTGCTCACCATGGCGCCACCACAGTCCGTGTGTTGCCCTTCAACCACCTTCGGCTTCACATTAAAAATCTTGAGCCATAAGCCGAAGTGTGGAGGGACACGAAGAAAGGCCTCGCACACGACGATGAACGTCGAGATGTGAAGGAACGAATTTGGGGCCACATCGTGAAAATACAACCCATAGTAGAACATGAGACCCCTTACAAAGGGGTGAAGGGCGAACCAAGTCCATGGAGGAAGTGGGGCATGAACACCACCCTCTCACCGGGCTCCAGAGTAGGGATGGCCTGCCCCGGATTGGGAAGCCTGTGCTTGATCTCCGTGGTCAGATACTGCGCTTCCCGCAGCTCCTTGATGTTCTCCTCCATGACGGAGGAGGCCATCCATTTGCCTTGAGAGCCGGCCATGGTCGGAGGAGTTGCAGAGGGAAGAAAAGCTCGGAACTTGGGCGCTCGAGCTCGAGGATGCAGAGGCAAAGAGAGAATGAGGTGTGGGGCAGAAGAGTTGGATTCCATCCGCTTATATGGACTGCGAATATCAAGCGCCCCCCTCCTTCAAGCCTTAAAACTCGCCTGTTCCCAAGGGGTCGTATGGGCGGCACGGTTAGGTTACCAAAGCTCGTATTGATGAGAATCCTGTAATAAGGGGACATGATCTCTGCTTCGACAAGACGTGTCAATGGGAGTTGTGTATTAAAGCGCAATATGGGAGGCCCGAAAAACGATTCGAAATGATGGCAGAGCCAGAACGTGACGTTTCATCGGATAAAGCTGTCGTTGGATATAGTTTGTGCTTTGGTGGTCAGGAGATTAACCTATTATATACAGAGCCAGATATAGATCTCTTGTCTGGAGGACTACTTTGGAGTATTCGGAGGAGGAACTTGCCTTGCAATGCCGGAGACAATCTGCGTGTCGGACACATCGCCATTGAAGGCTGGTTCATGGGCTACTAATAAAGTCATGGATTACGGGGTCCTCGGGCGTCCGAGCTATGTAACATGGGCTGGACTAATTGGCCATGAGATACAAGACGGAATACTTTCCCCTGTGTCCGGATGGGACTCTCCTTTCCGTGGAACGCAAGCTTGGCGTGCGGATATGAAGATTCCTTTCTTTGTAAACCGACTCTGTATAACCCTAGCCCCCTCCGATGTCTATATAAGCTAGAGGGTTTAGTCCGTAGAGGCATTCATAATCATATAGACTAGACATATAGGGTTTAGTCATTACGATCTAGAGGTAGATCAACTCTTGTAACCCCTGTACTCATCAAAGTCAATCTAGCAGGAAGTAGGGTATTACCTCCATCAAGAGGGCCCGAACATGGGTAAAACATAGTGTCCACTGCCTCCTATTACCTTCATTCCTTAGACGCACAGTTCGGGACCCCCTACCCAAGATCTGCCAGTTTTGAAACCGACAAGCATCAGTTGTGAGGCATTTCTGCGGGTCCAGACACACTTCGGCTTGTAGCTAAAAAGTCTTGAACGTCAAGCCAAAGATACTTGACGGCCAGTAGGCGAACTGCCGGGGGATGGCAACGATGATCAGCAAGCTCGCCCGGGTCGAGTGGCCGGAGGGTACCTTCATAGATACCTTAAAGGTACGTCAAAAAGAGTGGTTCTATATCAATAAAACGCGTGACACAGATTGGGCAGCGGCCCCCAAATTCAGATCCGGTCCTCCCGTGAGGCCAACCTCATAGACCAAGAAGGGCATCAACTGGGTTCACCCACGGAGGTGGAGTTGCTGCAAAAACGCGTCGCCAGCATGATAAAGGCGAATGTCAAGCTGACCAACGTGGTGCTGGTGATGCTCTGACACCGCCACCTACCTTGCCAACAGCGGGTTGTCCCAATGTGGTCTTACAATCCCGAGGACCTAGCCATCGTGCTCCATTTCTATAGCACCACCCACGAAAAGTTGTGGAAGGTGCCATTCAAGCCCCAGAAGGAGTGGCCAACCGAGGAAGAAAGAAAGTGGGCTTGACACCGTGCACCCTCCTTGGGAGGTAATGAGGTTTTATCCGTTGCGTTCGGATTTTTATCTTTTAACAAGAAACTTAACTCTTTTTTCCTCGCATTCACAGGGCTGGCTAAAGAAAGCCGTGCAAATGACTACCCAGCCTCATTGCCCGAAGACCCCGGGTCTGCCCTGTTGGAGGAGGTGCTGACTGTGGCGTCGTACAAGGTGCTAGAGAAGAAAGAGAAGAAGAAGGTTGAGACGATGGAGGCCCGAGAAGTCCTCCGCCTAAGGGGACATCTAGACACCAAGTTCGGTGAAACCCAAGCCCCGTTCGCCCACGAGGGGGAGCAAGAAGAAGAGGAGGACGAGAGCGACTCCTCCCACACAAGGAAGAGGGCAGCGTCCAATGACACAAAGGAGGCTCTGCCTCCTCCTGCCCCAAAGAAGTAGTGCAGGGCCAAGGTGGTCATGTCCGATGATAGCTCGGACTCTGTCGAGGAGTCTGAGGCATAGAAAAAGGTTCCTCAAAGGATCCTCACGGTCAAGCCCCCTTCCCATAGGTACGAATCCAAAGACCTCCCGGGTACAAACCTATAGTTTGATTATTAATCAAATGCATGCTCTTCATTCTGCATCCCGCCGCACGATCTCCCCACCGATCGAGCTTCGGAGGGGGACTCTCCACCAGCCGAGCTAGTGGATAGTGGAACTGCGTCACGCACCACGCCTCCTATGGTCATTGAGGAGACCGAGGAGACATTGATCAAGAAACCCCTCCCGGTCCGAACACTGGGGAGTGTCGCTATCATGGCCGAGGTTAATACCTCGGTTACCAAAGTCCAGGAGAGGGAATCTCTTTTGGCAAGAAAGAAGGGAGAGTGCAGTATGTTGGAGCTCCCCCGAAGACCACTTCAGAGCCATTCGGGCGTCCGGAGTCATCGGTTCCACCTTGTACTAAAGGGGGGACTAGGGTCGCACCACCAGCGCCACCCGTAGCAGAGCCGGCCGTGATTGGGTGGCCAGACGCGATGGAGGAGGCTTTGAATAGCTCCTCCATCGTTGAGGAGCATTGCGCCCTTATAGGCGTGGTTCTAGAAAGCATCCAATCTGTCGACAGCGGATTGTAGGAGGCCTTTGGAGGCCTTTTGAAGGGCTTCAAGGTAAGTCATGTAATACCCTTTTTCAAGAGTTGTTGTTTTGTATAAAATTATACCATCATTATATATAGCAGCCCCCGAGCCCTGGGTGAGTTTGAAAAACTCACATGGGGGTGGAATAGTTTAGAAGCAACTTTTGTCATAAGAAAGGTGAACCATAGCCCTCGAGACTCTGTTAGGATTAAAGATTCCTGGTAGAGGATCAAAAATCGATAATTCAGGAGTCTTACGTGCATGAGTTTTCATGTAGGCCCCATCCCCAGTGTCGGTAGCTACTGCCTTGGAGTTGGGTGAAGTTAACCAAAGGCTCAAGAGCTCCGATCAGGAGCTTGACCTTCTTGACAAGCGGTTTGACGAAGCACAAGGTTAGTCCGGGCGAGACTTTCTCAATACAGCTATGTATTTTATGTCTGGACTATCATTGCACATGAAGTGCTTTATTATAACTGCAGCTGTCGTTGCGGCGGTCGAGAACCTCAAGGCCGAACTCCAAAAGGCTAGGCAGGAAGCCACAAAGCAAAAAGCAGCAGCCGAACAAGCGGCTGCCAAGCTAGTGATGACGAAGACCGTCGGTGAAAAGCACGAGGCCCGAGTAGCCGAGGTGCAACAAGAACTCAAGGATGCCGTCACTAATTGTGAGGCCCTTGAGAAGAAGAATAAGGATCAAGCCATCGAGCTGTCTGAAGTGAAGCCGGCGGTCCAGGAGGCAAAAGCGGAGGCACGGGGCGCGAGACAAGAACTCCGCCAAGTCAGGCTGATCGCCAAGGGTAAGCCATACTTACTGCAGAGTTAGCTTGTTGGGAACAGGTTCGCTTTTCTCACATGATATGCCGTTCCCCGGGCACTTTTGTGGATCTTTCGAGGATTGCAGCGGATGCGGCAAGGTACTATGAGGAGGACAAAGCCGAGCATAGGCTGTTTTAGGCGCAATTCCAGACGTACGAGCACCCACCCCTCCTTAATAATCAGATGAAGCAGCTGATGTAGTTGCATTGGATGGCGGAGCGGACCATGAAGGACCTTTGTGTTAAGCTATGGCCGTCGGGGCCCCTGCCGAGCAGCTAATTTACCCTAGTGCAGAATCTATGCGACGTCGTGGCCCGGATTGACCCCGTGAAGTGCTCTGCATGCATTGAGGGAGCTTGGATGGCCTTCGCGAAGACCACGGTGCATTGGCCGAAGATCAAGCCGACCGAGATGGCCACTGGACCTCCACTTCTTGGGAAGGATCATAGGTGCCCCAATAAACATTCACCCTTTGTAATGGATGGTGCTCGGGCAATAGAGGCCCAGTACATAGAAGATGTAATTTATGAATGAATGTGTTGTCATGTAATCGATAACAGTGAAACTTATGTGCTTTAAGATGCAAGTTTCTTGCATGGTTTACCATGCTTTTGTTCTATTTTTTTGACTCATGTCTGGCCGTTCTAGTCTGAAAGTTACCAGTCATCGGCCTTAGCCCTCTTGAAGATGCTACGAGGGGTGTTCCTACCTCCACGATGTGACCCGTAGCCAAAGTCTCGATGCCCGGAGTGGTAGTGTGTGAGGGAAACGAGGCAATCAGGCTATGAGGCTTTATTGCTTTCACTTAGCCATAGGAGCTTGACTACGGAGCTAGTGACTAGCCCTCTATGTTTTGTGATGTTCGTGTTGGTTGAGGTGGTAGGCGTTATCACATGGTTTGTGTGTAGACAAACCCTTAATATAACATGGGGTAACCTCCATCAATTTTTAGTATCACACTAGTCATCGGATCGTCAACCAATTCTCAGTTTTCGGCTTTCTCCACTGAGGTAGCTAGTTAACAAGGCGAGCTAGAAGTACAATCACAATGGTTCTCCCTTTACCCTCTGTCGGTGTGGAGCCGACGATCTATGGGGCAAGGGCTGCCCCTTTGCTGGTTCAGCGAGGGGGGGGGGGCAGTCAACACAAAGGGCAAACACAACAAAAGACATGGCGATCTTTACCCAGGTCCGGGCCGCTGAGAAGCGTAAAACCATAATCCTTATTTGGTGTATTGGGTGAGTGTGGGAGAAAATACACGGAGTGCTCTGCCCCGACAAGTCGCTAGGAGAGGACAGCTGCATGGCTATCTATGCGTCGGTCACAACGGTTCGAGCCCTTGTAACGGTTGCCTTATCCCTCCTTTTATAGCTCAAGGGGTTACCACAGTTGAAAAAAGGTCATTACAAGGTGATTAGAATGATACAAAACTATCATACCTAACTCTGCTAGTTAAGACAAAAGTGCATTAAATGCACTACTAGTTGTCATGTGGAGGATGAACCCCGGCAAGGGTGATGCACTTCTTATCCACCTACCTCTTATTAGCTTGACATGTCATTAGGATGGGTGTCAATAAAGGTAATCCTCCTTCCCAGTAAGCTGACACGTACGACCTGCCTCCATCTAACCACCTGCGGGCTCGACACCACGCTGATCAGCAACCAGCTAGCTAGAGAGGTGGAGCACTGGCGTTTGGCGGAAGTCTGTGATCGATGAGCTTGCCAGGCCTTGTCCCGTTGGCTCACTCTTGTCATGATCGGTTGCTTCTATTGTGAATCTTGTAACTTGCTCCATGCTTCGATCTTCTTAATGTGCTCCTTGATCTCACAAAGAACATTTTCTCTGGTCTAGTTGCTCTATGAAACTTGATACTTGCCGAGGGAGTTGCAACACGTTTGTGCATAGGGCATATTAGTAAATGCCTATTTTTACTACACCGATTGGAGCCCCGGGGCCTAGATCACACGTGCCGTCGGGCATCGTTGGGCTAGGCCTAATAATGCACATACTCATGTACTAACCTCGCTAGAAATGGCGTTGTACTTTGAGATCTTCTTTGCTTCTTCATTAATCTAGATCTAAGCCAGCCCCCAGCTTCACCCTGATATCCTTGGTGCTTGGATGATGCATGTCAATCGCGTCAAAAACCAGGGGTGCGCATGCACACTGGACGCCGTTAGGGTGCCCACGCGTGATCTGGGGTAGCTGCCATTTCTGCCATTAGTTCCCCCTTTATCGCAGGCTTCCCCCCTTTCCCCGTGACGCGGATTAGGCGTAGGGCATGGTATTGGTGCACAAGGGCGATCATGGTGGTAGTGCCTTGATCAGAAGAGCCAGAATGCCGGATTAGTGAAATTGGCAGCTAGTGGATTAGTGCACTTGCCATGGGCGTAGAGCGCGGGATTGGCAAAGCAGGGGGCTGATCTTGGGGTAGTGGAGAGCCATCCCCAATGCTCTCCCCTATAAAAGCAGGAGGGAGGCATGGGAGGCGATGCTCATCCACTTCTTCTGTTTCGTCCTCTTCGACTTCTGCCACCATCGAGAGGGGAAGAGGCCGTGCTCACGCTTCCATCGTGGCAATGAGAGCTTCCCCTCATGACAATGCTTCTGCCTCGGCTGCGGCAATGAAGGTCGGTTCTAGCGCGCGTGGGGGAGGCGCTTGGCGAGGTCACGGTCGTTGCAGAGGTCGCGACCGAGGAGGCCGGACCGGGACGCTAGTGCTTCCTCCTCTAGTGGCATCGCCCTTGGCTGAGGGACGCAAGGGGGATACCGCGCTTGACTTCATTGTCGAGCTTCACAACCCGCCAAGGAGTAGGCCGCGGCTCCCTCGCCCTTTTTCTAGGGTGATGGATATGGACAAACCACTCGGGTTGTGGTTGCGCCGAACGGTTTCATCAATGGCGCCATCTTGGTGGACGTGGAGTTCCCTGGCAATGACATCATATAACTTAGCCGAGGGTGGAAATCCTTCGTTCGTGACCGCTAGTCCACTTCAATCTGGAGGAGGCCGACGCTCTTTCTGTGTAGATCTTTGGGCCTTTGGGAAACTGTCTAGGGTGTTGCATGAAGAGCTCGAGTGACGACGAAATCTCCCCCTCGAGCGACAACGACGAGGAGGACACGATCGGTGAAGATGACGAGTCCCCTGTCGTCAAGTACGAAGATGACAACTCGGACTCCAGATGAATGCTGGCGGCACCTTCATCATTAGCTTGGTGTCGGTAGCACCATTTTCTGTTGCTGGATGCTTGGCCTGGAGGACTGTCGATGTCAAAACCGGCGGATCTTGGGTACGGGGTCCCGAACTATGCGTCTGTGGCTCGATGGTAACAGGAGACAAGGGACACAGTGTTTACCCAGGTTCGGGCCCTCTCGATCGAGGTAAAACCCTACTCCTGCTTGATTGATCTTGATGAATATGATTACAAGAGTTAACAGGAGACAAGAGATCATCATTACTGAGAAGACCGTGGAGGATCTCCGTAGCGTGGGCTACCTCGCCGCCAACATCGCGCACTGAGTCCCCACACAAGATCACGCTATTCCCGTCCCGGAGGCGGGTGTGAGAGTCATGTTCCACTCACACTTCGTTAGGGGGCTAGGATTCCCTCTTCACCCCATTGTACATGATGGATTTCCATGATCTAGCCCTGAATTCAATCCTTCACATCTCCGCTTTCATAGTGGTGTGTGAAGCTTTCCTCCGCGTTCCCCCACACTTCGGCCTATGGATCAAGACCTTCAATGTGAAGCTGAAGGTGGTGGACGGGCAACATGCGGAGTGCGGGGGTGCTATGATAAGGAAGCTCCCAAATGCAACCTGGCCAAAGGGGTCGTTCATGGAGACAAACAATGATTGGTAGCAGGAGTGGTTCTATATCACCGAGCCCTGCTATGCCCAATGGGCGGCGGTGCCTGCTTTCAGATCTGGACCGCCGGAGAGGCTACTCCTAGACCAATAAGAGTCTGAACTGGGGGTCTCTGATTGAGGTGGTGGCACTCCAAGGCCGCATATCCCGCATGATCACCAAAGGCTACCAACTAACAACTGTGGTTCAGGTAATGCTGGCCCGGCTTGTCCTTCCTTGGCATGTCGGGACTCCTCTCTATGGGAGTTCGATCTGGCAGGAGCCCGGCCCTTGAAGCATCTATACAGCTCCACGCACGAAGAGATCTGGAAATACATCTTCAAGAGCCAGAAGGAGTGGCTAGAGGAAACTAAGGACACAGGCTACATCACTACGTTTACCGCAGTAGAGGTAATCAAAAACTCCGCCGAACATGTATTCCCTTCTTATTTTAACGATAATATGAATTTGAGTTTTTACGTGATATACAGAGCTGGACAAACAAGGTAGTTTAGATCAAGTGTCTGGCCCCTTTGCCAGAAGACCTAGCCATGCCTCACCTGTTTGCGATGCTGGTTCCGGCTCCGTACAAGGCGCCGGACAAGAAGTCCAAGAAGAAGAGCAAGGCGGCCAAGAGCGGCCCCCGCTTTGCGGATGTGAAGTCCGAGGAGATCAACATCCTCTCCTCCGAAGAGGAGGAGGATGATGAAGAAGAATAATCCCCCGCCCAGGGCAAGGGGAAGAAGAGGGTGGCCCCTGCTGACGCACGCAAGGCCGCACCACGGAGGAGGCTGAACCTCCCCGCCCGTTCGGACTCATTGTCCGAACACAACTTTGTGGAGAAGCCCCTAGCCGAAACGTAAGTTGTTTGGATATATTAATTACCGCACTTTGTTTATTTAGCATATTAATGCTTTTTAAGTATTTCTGACCTAATGACCTACAGCCCACCACGAGCACACCCCAATGCCTCCTTATCGGTGGGGAACTCTCTACCGTCTGGAGAGATGGAGAGTGACCCGCCGGTCCGAGCTCCATCGCCCGTGGCCCGCGGGGACACCAAAGTGTCCTCCCAGTGTGCTTCTCCTGCTCAAGGAGATGGGGCGGGGCTGGTGATAAGTTGACCGAGGGTAACACCTCGGCTGCCATTGACCATGGGGAAACGGTCCCCCTGGAGACCGTAGACGGGGGGCCCAAACAATCCGGTGCCCCGCCAAATACTGATCCAGAGCCTAGTGCGGCTCCGGAGTCCAAAGACCATACCCCCAAGGCTGGGGAGGATATAAGTGTTCCTACGGCGCCCGGTGTCAATCCGGAGGTGCCGGACCCTCTGGAGGAAGCACTACAAAGTGCTTCCGTCGTGGAGGATCACCGCACCATAATGAGTGCGATGGTGAAGAAGATTCAGTCCTTCAAAGGCGGACTGAATGAAGCCTTCAACAGCCTACTAACAGGCTTCGAGGTATGTAACGTAATGTTCTTTATGGAATTTTATTTCGTCTATATGCACATATATAGCCAGTAGCCCTGATGCTTTGTGTGATTCTGAACAGAATCAGATGAAGTATCCATAATATAGCATATTATAGAGCTAAACTGTATGCTTTTGCATTTGAATAGGCTTCGCTAGTTGCGGCAACTACACAATCTGCAAAAGTTGCTGAACTAAATCAGAAGCTCTCGGAGGCCAATGCGGACCTCGACCGCGTCAACCAGCGTTTGGATGAGACGCAAGGTATGCGGATTTGAAAAATTGAGAGGCCAAGAAGACTAATAATTTTAATTGATTATGAGTATAAAATCTTTGTGGTATTCTGTGTTAAACAGTTGGCGCACTGAGCTCGAAGTCCTCAAGGGCGACCCCGCGAAGCCCAAGAAGGAGGCCGAAGCGAGCAAGGCAGCCGCTGACAAAGCGGTGCCGATTTAGAGGCCGAAAAGGACGCGTTCCAAAAGCACGAGGCTCGGGTGGCCAAAGTTGAAAGTGAGCTCAACGATGCTATTCGCAAATGCGAGGGATTGGAAAAAACGACTTCGGAACAAGCATCCGAGCTCGCTACGGCAGTCAATGCTGCCCAGGAGGCACGAAGCGAGTCGCGCAGCGTCAGCGAGGAAATCTAGCAGGCACGGAAGATAGAATCTGGTAAGACTTTTCTCTTACAAAGGATCTTCAGAGGGAAGAAGTACCTTGGGCTGACACGGTTATGGAGTTCTCCATGTGTGTTTGCGGAACTCCCGAGGAGCAGTGCTAACGCCGCCCAATACTTCCGATCCCAGGAGGGGAACAACACGGAGAAGCCGTTCTGGTCACAGTTCAATGCGCCAAAACATCCGGTGCCCCTCAACGACCAGATGAAGCAGCGGTTTGAGCTGCACAACATGGCAGGTTCGTCCATGAAGGACTTGATAGTCCGGCTGTGGCCCGCTGAGCCAATCCCAAGTAGCTACTTCGGATTGGTGAAGCGGCTCGTCGAAGCGAGTCCGCGGGTCGATGCGTTGAAGCGTTCGGCCGCCCCTTCGCTTTGAGGGCCCCGCCCCGCACTAGTCCGCTCCCGTCATGAACTCACCCGAAGGCGGCATTCATGAGGTGGGACACTGCGCATGATGGGGGGATGGGACCTTGGCCATAGGCCCCCCTGCCGAGCACCAGGCGCACCGCTCACGTGATCTCCGAGCGCGCTTCGCCCCTTTGGGCTAACATCGTCCGGAGACGCGGCGTCCTGAAGTGCGAGGGGGACCCCACCCTACCCACGCTCCTAATAGCCCCCGAGCCCCTACTGATCAGGATCGAACCCAGCGGGTACGGGATTTCATGAGCAGGGGGACGGAGCCGCGGTCTTGGGCCCTCCTAGTGCGCGTAGGACGGGCTTCCGTACCGCCTCCATACGCACCCTTCGCAGCCCGGGGGATGGTACGCCGGGAGGCACGATGTCTTGAGGCTGAACGGAGGGAGAGAAGGCCCCTCCCCGCGCGCATCATACCCGCCGCCAGCGAGCCCCTAGTGAAATCCAGGGCGGGCTCATGCGCGACGGGTCACGCACGGGGGGACGAGGGCCTGACCCGGGGCTTCCCCTCCCATTCTGTCTTGATGCGGTACCTGGTGAATCTCCCTAGCCTGTCGAGTTCCGGGCCAGGAATGCTGCCCGTCTGAGGCCTACGGCGGGTGCCGCGCGTGCCGCCCCCACCGGCACTTGCGGTGCTTCATTCGCGCTCCATGGCCGTCGGTGACGATGACGAAGGGTTGAGGGTTAAGAGAGGGGGGTCTGTCCCTTGGCCTTCCGCTCCTGAGCCCCCTCGTGCCGGCGCCTGATCGCACCCGACGTCGGGCATAGTCCTGGGGTCGCCTCTTGATGGCTCCTCGACGGGAGGGGTACCTGAGTACAAAGGGCTTCGGGGCAGAGGGGCGGCATCATACGCAAGATTTAGCGGATCATACCCCATGTCGCCCTCGTGGGTCGCCGCAGGTCTTGACCATACGGGCGACTCCAGTACTGGCGGCGTCGAGGAGCTCGGCCACCCTGAGGAGTAGCGCGTCGTGGCCACTATCGAGCAACCGGCACCTTAGCAGTTCCCTTGCCACTAGCAAAGCGACCCTTATGTTCGACATTTTGCGCTGGTCCCATGAGCTCGCTGCTGCGTGCTCCACGGCCCGTGCCGCCGCGCGGCTTTGGCGTCGAGTGGGCGGTGGGTGCTGCCGGTCCCCCGACGGCGGGTCGGTGATGCTCATCATGCCATCCGCCCCGATCAAGGCTGGGTGATGGCGAGTCCCGTGGCCGAAGGGCGATGCCCGAGCTGCGCGGGCGCCACGGGTTTCCGCACACGTCTGATGTGCCTCTACCATCGTGGTTGCGGTTTGTTGAGCCTGGGCGACGCGGGGTCGATGGACGAGAGCGGGACAAGGTCGTCGGAGAGGTGGGATCTTGACACGCCCCCTACTTGGCGCGCCAAATGTCGGATTTAGGGCTCCGCACAACCCAAGAAGTTCGAACACAGGGGCGTGAATGATGATCTCTCCCACTCACGTCTACATAGCGTCTCGCTCTCGTCGGTGAAGAGATTCAAGCAAACAATAGATAGAGCACGCAAGAGTTTACCCAGGTTTGGGCCACCGTGTGGTGTAAGACCCTACTTCCTGCTTCGGTGGATTAGCCTCGGGAGGGCTGGAATATGAGCTAGTAAAGTGGTTCATGAGCTCAGGAGGGTCAGGAGGCAAGTGTTCTTGCTCCTTGCGTGGTGGTAGAGTGTATGGATCCAATCCCCACTCACAGTGGGGATCCTAGCTACTTATATAGGCGGCCACGGTCATCTTCCCCCAAAATGTTTAGGCGGAAAGGGATCCCACAACGGCCATTTTTGAGCGGGAACACAAGGACGTTCCTACCCTGACAAAAGCAGTCTTCGCCTGCAAAAGGACCAGGCGGTGACGCGGTGGTGGGCTCGTCGGTAAAATCCTCCTTGTCGTCCTTGCGGTCTTCGGTCTTGTTGCACCAATGGGGAAACCTTTGCCCCGCTCCTCGGGAACCTGCGGCTGCACTGCCCCCCTTGCACCGAAATGGTAACTGCGCCGCTGGCGAGCGCTGGCACCCGCTGGCGCGGTGCCTCACTGCTAACATCACTGCCTCCTCCTGAGGCAGGCTTGGCCTTGGATTCTCCGCCACTCCAGAGCACCTTGCTGAGGCCGCTCCTGAGGGGGTCTTGACGTTGTTCTCCTCGCGAGGCTTACCTCCCTCGCGATGGTCTAGGGCAGCTGGTCGATCAGCTGGGCTGTACCAGGCCGTGGTAGGAGTGCGTCGCGGCCCGTAGACAGTGTGGCACCCCGATCCGCATGGAACAGGGGGCCTTCGCACGACAGGTCCATGATAGAGCATTGCAGGTACAACAATATTCGTCAAATATCAAGGTATATGATTACAGCATTGATGAATATGATTATCTAGCATAGCCCTAAGGCTACTTACATGGCAGCGGAAGTCTATAAACTTGTGGCGGAAGACTTGGTTTGGGCGGCGAAGAACTCTGGCTGGGCTCCACAACTCACAGGACTGGCAAGATTACGGCCTAGTGCGACGAAGCAAACGATCCAAAAAAGTGTGACCTACAGAACTGGCATGACACGCCAGGTCAGTACATTCAATGTACTTGCAAGACAACCCAATACATAGCATCCAAACAGGTAGAAGACAAAGAAAGAACCAAGCACATGCAACAAACTACCTCATATCAAAATATGGCATGCAAATAAGATAAAGGAGACTGAACTATTACATAGCATCATGACATATCCAATTAATTTCAATATGGTGATAGCAGCATAATAAACTATCTTACTCATGGCATAACTTAATGAATAGAACCGAGCATGGCATGGCATCATGAGACTAAGCTAACAAAATAAACTACTGTTCATACATAAACAAATGCAGACAAAACATATTACAAAATCTAGTACTACCATGGCTTCTTAAAAATGCCAACTAAGTCATGGAAAATAATCAAAGTTGTACACCAATTTCATCGGACTATAATACCAACAGGTTATCTCGTGATCGCAACCACAACCAACACCTGGTCTCCAATATTCACCGAGAACTCATCTCGTGATCGCAACCACAACCAACACCTGGTCTCCAATATTCACCGAGAACTCATCTCGTGATTACAACTTAGTCTAGACTTCACACGACTATTTCATTCAAGTTTCGTATTAACAAATTTATTATATCTGGTTTATCCACCATTCCGATCGAGACCCAATTGTGTGACCTACTACAAACTGTGTGCTATCGATAGACTTTGTGAACACTCTACAGAGGTAGCGCACTGTACCCGCACCACGGAACCTATGGCCTCTTTATCCCATTCGGGTGGACCAACGACGTTCTGACGAAACCGAACTACTGTCATGACACCCTCCCGGCCACTCTGACTCTTACCCTAATGGGTTAGTCCTGGGTGGCTGTCGGGACCCCGATCCTATGTCACACCGGTCTAGCATGTAACACACCATATCACTTTGCGGCCTCACGCACGGTATCCCCACGGGTGCCACCTTACTTGGCCCGGGACCGTTTGCCCATTTTGGCTCACGTATATGATAGTGTCGCTAGCATCCATATGACAGAGAACCCGGGCCGACATGACTAGTTATAATCCCAAGGTGGCACTAACTTACAGGGACAGGCATACATGACCCAGCAGCGAACGTGTCGGTCATCAACGTATGAACCCAAGTCGTAGCAAGCTACATGGACTTAAGGAACAACGCGTGGCATTTCCCAGAGGGACAAACACAGGAATGAAGAAGGACACATGCCGGCCAGCCTAAGTGTTCCGGAGCAGTAGCAAGCTACCAAGGCTCAGTGGAAGCACTAGGAGACATTTCCCCATAAGAGAGGCTACCAAGAGCAAACAACTAGGTTGTCGGATCCCACACATACCAAGCATTTCAATAACATACACACAATATGCTCGATATGTGCAAATACAACATGGCATCACAACAAGACTCTAAGAAACAAAGTATTTATTCATTAGGCTCCGAGGAGCCAGATATTACAAACATGGGTCTCATGACCCAACATTCAGAGCATACAAGCAACAAGCGGAAGCACAACATGTCTGAGTACAGACATCTACAAATGAAAAAGGCTGAAGAGCCTGACTATCTACAACACTCGTCCAAGATCGTAGCTGAGGTAACAAGCTACTTGTCAAAGTCCAAGCGGAACTACTAGTGAGACTGAAGTCTCCTCTGCAAAACATAAATTAAGCAAACATGAGTACAAATGTACTCAGCAAGCCTTACATCAGATCCTATCATACATGCACTTGTATCAAGAAGGCAAAGTGGGGTTTAGTTGCAGCAGGCCAGCTTTGACTCAGTGGCTATCCTGTTCTACGATTGCTGGTAACTCTTTTGAGGTGGCGCACACGAGTCCACTAAGCACCACACAATACACCACTATGGATTCATCCCCGTCTCCCTACGAGAAGGCCGTCCATAGCACTCACACTTGTCTTGAGTATTTTAGAGTATCCACTTCAAGTTGTCTATGTACCACGTAAGCATCCAAGAAGTTCATAACCGTGGACCCGGCTATTCGTAGATCATGCTAACCCTGCAGGGGTGTACTTCTTCACACATGCTCTTGCCACTCACCGCCATGTACACCTCGTGTATTTCGGCAACCTTCAAGCGAAAGCCTGGCGAGGGTGTCGGCCACGACCTGACTAACCACACAAGACTCTAGTCCAGGTTTATCGCCTATTCGGGTTCCATCCGTAAGGAGATCCGGCCGGGGTGTCGCTCACGGCCCCAAATGATGTGTGCAGTGTTCCCAATCCCACCTCGCCGGATGGATCTACGCTTGGTACACCGTGCCACGGTGCCTAGTCTGTCCCAAGCCCACCTGGCCGAGTGCCACTTGGTAGACTACTAGCACTACCTACAAACACCAGAAACTAGTTGCAACTCCTGGACAGAGATCATGTTGATTAATAAGTCGAGAGGGGTCGAGTTACCGGAACCCAATGTGTGGTAGTAGCTAGTCATTGGACAACAAACACAGAACTCAGTTCTTAAGGACGGTTCCAGTGAGACAACCCACCATGTACTCCTACATGGCCTCTCACCACTACCTTTACCAAAACGTGTTCACACACTTGACTCTCAGCATCAGAACATATCACTGCACTCCAATTCATTCCCAATGACTCAAACCTAACACACTCTAAGCAATAGCAGGCATGGCATGGTAAGATCACAACATGGCTTGAATCAACTCCTACACATGCTAGTGGGTTTCAACTATTTACTATGGCAATGACAGGTCATGCAGAGGAATGGGTTCAACTACCGCAGCATGAAGTAGCAGTTGAATCGTTGTTATCCTAATGCAATAACAGAGAGCAGGAGCGAGAGAGGGATTGTATCGACATGAACAAGGGGGTTTGCTTGCCTGGTATAACAACGTGCAGAGCACTGCTCCTCTGACTGGTACTCTAGAACGGTCTCCGGAGCTGGACCTATCGAGAAGAACGGTGCTGACAATCAAACACAAGCATATGCAACAATATGATGCATGAACATGGCATGAAGATGCGATATTATTTGAGCTAATTCAACTAGCATTCTATTTGAAAGAAGTCCATTTGAACCAAGGGTTCAAATGCAATTCCAAATTTAACATTTAAAAGTGCCATTTATGTGTTTTCACCTATACAGCAAGTATAAGTTGGTTTATCATGCATGAAACTGGTACAAATGGATAGATTGAATTTTTCTGATAAATTTTCATATATAAATTATTTCATTCTGAGCTACGGTTGAATTTTTGTGATTTTTTGAAGTTTAAACACTTTTCTGGATTTTCTTGAAATAAAACAATTCTAGAAAATTATTTATTGCGTCAGCACTGCGTCATGCTTGCGTCAGCAAGGCAACAGCGCTGACTCAAGTCAAACCTGACGTGTGGGGTCCACACGTCAGTGACACAGGTTAAACAGGGGGGTTTAGAACTAAACTAATTAAAAGGTTAAGGCGTTGGGGCCCACTGTCAGTGTCACAGTTCTAACTAACAAAGTTAATTAGCACTAACACTAATCCTAACAACAAATTAGCTGGGCAGGGCCCACATGTCAGTGACTCATAGGGGAGTCAAACCCAGCCAATCGGGGTCAAACTCGCCGGAGTTAACCCACGGCTTGTCGCCGGCGTCCACAGACGCGACGGAGGTGATCGGAAACATTGCTCCGGCGGCCATTTGGATAGCGGAGACCATGGGCGAGGAGGTGGAGCTCGTCCGCGTCGATTGGAGCAAGCGGGAGGGCACGAGGTGGCCAGAGCTCGCGGCGGCGGCCGGAGCTCGGTCGAGCTCGGGCCCGTTGCTGCAGGGGCCTAGGCAGGGCGGCGTTAGCATCTATAGCTGCTACGCGATGCGGGGAACATGCTGGGCACGCCGGAGTGACCAAAGGGTCACCGGAGCTGCGTCGACGACGAGCTCAGGCAGCGGTGGTTCTCGGTCGTCGACGAAATGGTAGATGCGGCATGCGAGAGAGGGAGCGGAGAGGGGGAGCAGGGGCAGGAGCTCACGGCGATTCTGACGGCGGTCTCAGCGAGCTCGGGGGAGGCAGGACGATGACGTGCAGACGGTGGGGATCCACGGCGGCCGGTGGTGAAGAAGACGACGGTGGCGTCGATGGAGGCCGTCCGGGGGTGCGTGGATCGACGAGGAGGACGAGGAGGACACGACGAAACCCGTGGACTAGTCGGAGAGGCGAGGCCGTGGCTGTGGGCGCGGCAACGGCGGACGGCGGAGACAGCAGCGCTCGGGTCAGAGCAAGAAAGCGAGGGAGAGGGAGAGGGAGAGGACTCGGGAGAGTGAGAGAGGCCTGGGAGGTGTGTGGCCTCTATCCAATTCGTCCAAGCGTCGAGGGAGAGGAGCAGGCAGGCAGGAGGTGGCGCGGCGCGGCGGTGCACGCGTCGGGTATGCGCCCCTGGCCTCCTGGCAAGAGGTTGGGGGTGAATGGCGTTCCCAGTCACCTGGGCCGGCTGCTGGGCCGAAGCAGATGGGCCGCCAGGTGAGCAGGTAAAACTCTTCCCTTTTATTTTTATTTTCTATTTCTGACATTTGTTTTGATTTAAACTAAATCATTTAAAAAACTTCTGACAAATTTTGTAGGGACTAGAAATAGTATTCGAAAGCCCCTCACAAAATCCAGAATTATTGGACATATATTAATAATAGAATAAATATATATCCAATGCAAGTAATTATTGCATTAAATCCAAATGCCCAAAATAAATATTTATGAGCTCCTAAAAATATTGGTTTGAATTTTACTTCTGACCAAGATTTTCATAGATAAACATGAAAATTTCTTGGACCCTTTTGGAGCAATTTTTTATCTCGGTCATTTTCAAAAAGATTTCTGAGGCTTTCACATGTCCTCAATTCAAATTCATTTGAATCTTTAAACATGATGCAAACACCAAAACTAGCCTAGTGCATACCAGAACTAGGGTTGTGACTGTGGCCCTGTGTCTACCAAAGACACACCGACCACCGTCGTGGCCAAACTGTCCCAAACGGGGAACCGGTACCATAACAAAACAACTACGGGCACACAAGGCTTATGTCCGTCTACCTGATCAGGGTAGAACGCGCCCATAACCTTCCCTCCCGGGAGGCACCGGCGAGAGGCACAGTAATAGTTCGTATTAAGGCCTTCCCATAAAGGCAAATGTGGCTGCACTGAAAAGTTCGATTTGGTGGCACTATGAAACGATCCCATCGATGACGGAGGATTTTGTTATGATTAATTCATTTTTATTATCTCTCCATCATCAGGAGCATATTTAACAAGAATGCAACAATGAGCATGCAACATACAAAAGCATATACAAACTATCGAACTTCTTAGGTGCATAGATTATAACATAAACTATATGACAATACTAAGTACTAGCATATCAACGGTACATTAAAAGCATCATAGCATTTTTAGAACTATGGCATAAAATAAAGTAGAGTAGTAGCATGGTAATAATAATAACAACACCCTAACTTAGCATGGCAAGACAATATTGTGACAACACAAGCATGCATGAACAACACATGAAGGAAAGATAGCAGCTGAAAACAATAAACCAATGACTGCAACTACACATGCACAAGGTACAAGCAAAGTCAACGTGCAAGTTCGGAGCTTATGCTAAGAGGTTGGCTTTCCTGGGGTCGACAAATACTCCGATAAGAAGTGCGGTGAAGCCGCGGAAAGAATCGCCGGAAACATCACTCTCCCGGAGGGGGCTGTTTACGGCAAGGGAAAAATGGTTATTTTTACAGTGTCAAACCATAGTGAAAATGTTACCAACTGAACGGGCTCGGCGAGACGAAGAAGTGGGCTTTGGAATCACCTCAATCTGAGTCTCAAGCAAAAAGTAGTGATAGTTTTTCTACCAGGGACCTATCTGTAATAAAATCATCACAAACAAGCCCTTGGCTGGAAAAACAGAACGCTCCTTTCTGAGAAATACGCTTTCTAGAGAGGAAAGCGCATTCTGGCCTGAAGCAGAGGAGGAATACGCTTACGCGTGAGGAAGACGGCTTCGAGGCGGGGCGCCGCCGATTATCCACGTCATCTGGTCCGAGTCAACGCCTTAGAGACTGACTCACGGGGCCCACGGGCAGGTGGGGTCGACCTGGTCGATCTTCTTCTTTCTCCCGCTCGAGCGCGCGCCTGGCCGAGGGAGGCGTCCGCCTCGACGGTGCTCGCCGGCGCGTCCGGCCACCGCTGGAGGCGTGCGGTCTACCCAGATGACCAGGGGAAGGAGACGCATCGGATGGAGGGGACCACTTCCGCGGAGGAGCTCTGTAGAGGAAGCAGCGGTGCGCACGGCAGAGAGGAGCTTCGGCCTCCGGTGGGTATGCAGCTATGATGGAGAAGGGGAGGGTCTGAGGCTACAGAGAGGTCCACCGGACTCCAGGGGACCCAATGATAGTGAGGGAATAGAGAGAGGGGCGCGGCATCGCCGGAATCGAGCAGGGCTCGAGGTGGCGGCCATGGCGATGGCGGGGGTCAGGGATGAGCTCCGGGCTTGGGGAGAGGCTTGGGGATGGATTGTGGTTGCGGACGAGTTTGAGGGCTCTATTTATAGCCGCGGGAACGAGCTTGAGAGGGAGGGGCGAGTCGACACGCGGCGGCCGACGTGCCCGCGCGCCGGCGATGGCGCAACATCGGCAGACCCGGCCAACGGGCTCGCGAAGCTGCGGGAAGGCGACGAGGGGGAAGCGGACGAGTGCCAGAGCCTCACGGAGACGAGGAAGGCGTGCGGACGAGCGGAGGAAGCGGACCCCGGCGAGGAAGAGGACGAGCTCACAGGCACGCACTGTTCGAGCATGGACACAGCTCGCCGGAGAAGAAAACGAAGGGGGCCAGAGGTCCAGAGGGAAGACGACGTCGAGGGGGAACTATTTCGCATTAATGGCGAGGTCAGAGGCAGCCGGAGCAGCGATGCCGATGACCACAGTGGCCAGACCACCGTTTTGGCTGGTCTGCCTCGTGGTCACCACTGGCATGGCGTGCTCTGGGGGTTTTAACTGTGGTAAGATCATGTCTACCACGTAGTCCTTCCAACGTGGAATGTTACCATGGTAAAGAGAGGGGTAGAGAGAAAGTGAGCTGAGTGAAACAAGCTCCAGAAGTTTACTCATGCAAACTTTACCACACTCCAGAGAGAAAACCAGAGAGGGTAAATGGTAAACTTGATGTTTGGGAGGCTTAGGGTAGAAAGGACTACAATCGTGGGAGTTTTGAGGTAATTTGGACAACTATTTACCATAGTTGCTGTAGAACCACCAAAACTGACCCAGAAACTGAATGATGAACACGCACTCACTAGGAGTGTTGGATTGGGCTATAACTTGGCCAAGCATGATGATTAGGACATACCATGATGCTGTAAAAAGTTCATACCAAATGAACTCACCAAAATGGTACTTCCTTCACAACTGTCATTTCTGTCCAAAAACTTTAGAAAAATCCTCAGTGAAATTGGCTAGATGAAATGAGCCAAACTCTTGAGGAGAGGGATCATATAGATAGGAGAAGGCCTGGACAAAATATTAGCCATAATGGAGCAAGATAAATACACTTGCTTCACAAACTGAAAATGTGGACAGAAACAAAGAATTGCTCCTGTGCTCACATAGTTCATTGGAATGAACTGAATTTGGGTGGAGGCTAATGATTTGTGATACTTGAGAGGATGGAAAAGTTTCATCCCATTTAGAAACACTATGAAGGTACTTCCTTCACAAACTTGTGTTCTTGTCAGAAACTTTGAAAAATTACCCAAGGAGATAGGATGAATGGATTGAGCTCATATTTGGTATCCATGGGTCATTTAACAATGTTAAACACCCTGCAAAATTGCAGCTCAATTGGACTTAGGAATAAAGCACTTCCTTTGCAAAATTTCAGAGAAGGCAGAAACTTGCATTGGATCATGTGCCAAATATTTGAACTGTGGATCAAGATATAATGATGGAACTAATGATTATATAGCAAGGACAAGCTCCACAATTTATGGGAGAATTTTCTCTGCTATAAAAATAATAGTTCCTTTGGAAAGTGGCAAAAATGCAATATTGGCAAAAAATAGGAAAAGGCAATTTTCCTAATTTAATTTTGGCCAATATTCTTGCGAGAGCTTGGATTAGGCATGAGAATCATCTCCACCAATCCTCATGGATTTTTGGGATGCAAAACTATGCCTCTCGATTTTATTCCTCAGACAGACAATACCACGAATAAATCACCATCCAAAAAGATTGCATAGGACTTAGCAATATTTTTGCATATCCAAGAATTATGAAGACAAGGTGGTCTCTGGGAAAGGATAGAGTGATTAACAGATCAAAGAAAGTGATGGCTCCTTTGTAATCACAAGGGCCACCTAGAAATTCCAAAAGCTTGGAATTAGGGTTTGAAAGAAATTTGAGGTGATGCAAATGAGGTCTTGCCCACTGACAAATACATGAGCAAGGTTTTGAAAGATTGAAAATGACTAGAAATCTCAGGGTCATCTAGAAATCTCCATGAGAAAATTTGAAAGAGGGTTTCTAGGAATAAATCACAGCACAAAATTGATAACCCAATTTTGAGGCTATCACAACTCTTCCCTCCATAAAAAGAATCTCGTCCTCGAGATTTCTAAGGTTACTACAACCATAAAAGATAGCCATCCCGGGGAAAAACCCCTGGGATAAATTAACCCTTTCGCTGGATATAGACGAGTTGGGGTACTGATAATTGGTACACCGAAAGAGAGTCATGGGCAAAACAGGGTTACCTCCACGCATAGGGGCACTCGAGATCAGACTCACGGCAAGTGCTGGATGCACCCAAATGAACAGTGGATTCACTCGCTGACATGTGGGTCCAGGGCCCACTGGCAGTCTCCTTCTTCTACCTCTGGCTGGCTGCTTCATTCTGTCACTGCTCCGCGTGCGGCTTAGCGCAGCGCGCATCTAGCCTCTAGGGCGATGAGGACCCTAGTGCCATAGTGCGCAGCGTGCACGGCGACGGTGCAGCGAGCACTCACGTCGCGGGCCAGCACCTTGTTGGCACTGCTCGCGGATTCGCCCCCTGGACACCGGTGATCGAGCGACGAGCGATTTCCCTGGACATCGCTCACCGTACATCGGAGTTGGGCTATAAAAACTGCAGCACGGCTTCTCCTCCAACACACCAACACAATGCCACTCTACTACCTCTTTGGCTTGGACGAAATCGAGCCAAGCTCCTTTGGTGAGGCGGTGTTCTTGGTGGTGCTGCGGTGGTTCCTAGCTGCTCTACTAGGCACGCTGATCGGCTCGTCATTCCTCCTGATGATAGTCATTAGGAACAAGCGGGCTCGAGGCAATGCACGACTCGGGGTGGTGGATCAAAATGCAGGAGAAGACGGTGCACTGGGTGGTCCTCCGCCACGCTTGGTTCTCCATCGCTTTGATGAGAGTGAAGGGGTCCAGATGCTTGTGAGGTGGTTGCGCCAACTCAAGATGCATACTGGGGTGCGAAAAAGAAAGCTTTCGCCGATGATTCCACGAAAAAGTAGGTGTAGAGTTAGAATCAGAATGGAAAACTATACTGCAATCGATATACTGGGGTGGGATAAATAAAGTTGGCAGCATTTCCTCCGGAAATGAAATCGAAAACAAGGGTTAAATACGGGAACTTACCAGATGGAAAGGCCTCTGCGAGGCTCTGATTTTTTGAATGACGGACACATGAGGTGTGCACCGATAGAGAGGAGATATGTGACTTTGCCTGCCCACAAGTACTGCCAAAAAGTACTCATGGGTGAACCAAGTGTGCGTGTGTCATGCAACAAAATCCAAACTCTCAAACAGAAGAAATGCAAGGGAGAACACACCAGTCAAAACATTCTAAAGTGTTTTAATGCTAGCAGGTATATGTAATATTGGTTCACATATACCTACACCAGCACGCATTCTATTATTTTAGACTCGGGACGAGTCAATGTTATTTTAGTGTATGTGATCTACCAATAAAAGCTGGTTAGCGAAATACCGCCAACCCTGTCAAACATTTCTGCTTGACAGAGCGACAAGCAAAAACCAAACAAAAACTCAAAAGCACACAAACATACATATCATACGGATTACACTAGTACAACATCCAACAAAGCACGGACGCGCTAGGCGCTGCACGAGACTACTCTCTCCGGGATACAAAAGGCTATCCTCTTATCGAGGATGAACAGACTGACCCACTTGCAGAAACACCTGACTGCGCGACTAAGGTCATGCAGAAGGTTGAACTTGCCGGGGTTCTCCGGGAGGACGAAGACTGAGCCAATCTCCATCTTCATCGTCTGACAGCACTATGGGTGGAGATTCGGCTACTGCGGGTGTGGCTGAAGTTGATCCCAGTAAATGCTGTTGGTGGATCCGGTAAAGAGCTTGGTCGAAGGAGATGGGGGTTGGTCTAGGCCACATCACAGGCCGAGAAGGTAACACTGGTTCAGGGGGCATGGGATGAACAACTTGAGATGCGAACCTACGAGCTTCATGGTAAGCTTCCTTGACAACTCGTACCGCATCGCTGTCCAAGGTTCTGAACTCAGCAAGAATCTTGGAAATCATCATCCCCTGAGTAGTGATATACTGCACCAAGCGAGCGATTGTGGGATCATCCCCTTGGACAACAGGAGAAGGTTGCATTACTGCCTTTTCCACAATAGGGAAAAAGGAGAACTCCCGCTTTTCTGCCACTTGCGGGAACTTGGTGCGGAGGTGAAGGATGGCCTCCACAACAGCGGCCTGAATAGCCAAATCAGTAGTGGGCATGGCTCTGCCCTGGAGAACCAAGTACTGACCATCTGCTGCGGGACCTGGGCAGATTTTCACTCTAGCATCATAGCGATGAAGGTGCGGGACGGGTGATGACTAAAACACCAGATATTCGGGGCTGGCGTTACAGCCCAAGGCTGTGCTGAGCATCTCAATGAGAAGAGGTGGAAAGCCAGGGTTGTTAACAACAAAGGTGCAGGTGTAAAACTTCGAAGCTTTTAGGGCTCTAGTCATGGCTGGAGTGTCACTGGCTAGGCTTCTCTATAGAGACATGGCGGACTGAGGAGTGAGCGGTCCGGCTAGAAGAAAGGGGGGGGGGGTTTCTAGGCAGCTAAGCGGGACATGCCCGCAGGGTGCGGCACTTTACCCTGATGGGTAGGCGGTGCGCCCGACCAAAAAATATAATGGCGCTATTCGCTCCACGGATAACTAGGCGGGGACAGCGGGGTGAGGACATGTCGGTCCCGACTACGCCACATGTTGATTAATAGTGGCCATGCCGGATGCTGGGAATGGGTCAAATCCCTTAGGGTTATTAAGGGTTGATGGTGGTGGTTATCTAAGGCTAGGATAATCTATGCCAACCTGGCTGCTCTGATACCATGTCCTGTGGCACCCCGATCCGCATGGAACAGGGGGCCTTTGCACGTCAGCCCAGGAATACACCTGACGCACGACAGGTCCATGATACAGCATTCCAGGTACAATAATATTCATCAAATATCAAGGTATATGATTACATCATTGATGAATATGATTATCTGGCATAGCCCTAAGGCTATTTACATGGCAGCGGAAGTCTATAAACTGGCGGCGGAAGTCTTGGTTTGGGCGGCGAAGAACTCTGGCTGGGCTCCACAACTCATAGGACTGGCAAGATTACGACCTAGCACCACGAAGCAAACGATCCAAACAAGAGTGACCTGCAAAACTGGCATGACACGCTAGGTTAGTACATTGAATGTACTTGCAAGACAACAAATACATAGCAGCCAAACAGGCAGAAGACAAAGCAAGAACCAAGAACAGGCAACAAACTACCTCATATCAAAACATGGCATGCAAATAAGATAAAGGAGGCTGAACTATTACATAGCATCATGACATATCCAATTAATTTCAATATGGTGATAGCAGCATAATAAACTATCTTACTCATGGCATAACTTAATGAATAGAACCAAGCACGGCATGGCATCATGAGACTAAGCTAACAAAATAAACTATTGTTCATACATAAACAAATGCAGACAAAACGTATTGCAAAATCTAGTACTACCATGGATTCTTAAAAATGCCAACTAAGTCATGCAAAATAATCAAAGTTGTACACCGACTTCAATGGACTATAATACCAACAGGTTATCTTACCATATAACCGCGATCCTCTCAGTGATCGCAACCACAACCGACACTTGGTCTCCAATATTCACCGAGAACTCGTCTCGTGATTACAACTTAGTCTAGACTTCACACGACTATTTCATTCAAGTACCATATTAACAAATTTTATTATATCTGGTTTATCCTCCATTTCGATCGAGACCCAATAGTGTGACCTTCTACGAACTGTGTGCTATCGATAGACTTTGTGAACACTCTGCAAAGGTAGCGCACTGTACCCACACCACGAAACCCATGGCCTCTTTATCCCATTCGGGTGGACCAACGGCGTTCCGACGAAACCGAACTACTGTCATGACACCCTCCCGGCCACTCCATCTCTTACCCTACTGGGTTAGTCCTGGGTGGCCCGGTGTCTACCAAAGACACACCGACCACCGTCGTGGCCAAACTGTCCCAAACGGGGAACCGGTACCATAACAAAACAACTACGGGCACACAAGGCTTATGTCCGTCTACCTGATCAGGGTAGAACGCGCCCATAACCTTCCCTCGTGGGAGGCACCAGCGAGAGGCACAACAATAGTTCGTATTAAGGCCTTCCCATAAAGGCAAATGTGGCTGCATTGAAAAGTTTGATTTGGCGGCACTATGAAACGATCCCATCGATGACGGAGGAGTTTGTTATGATTAATTCATTTTTATTAACTCTCCATCATCAGGAGCATATTTAACAAGAATGCAACAATGAGCATGCAACATACAAAAGCACATACAAACTATCGAACTTCTCAGGTGCACATATTATAACATAAAGAATATGACAATACGAAGTACTAGCATATCAACGGTACATTAAAAGCATCATAGCATTTTTAGAACTATGGCATAAAAGCAAGTAGAGTAGTAGCATGGTAATAATAATAACAACACCCTAACTTAGCATGGCAAGACAATATTGTGACAACACAAGCATGCATGAACAACACATGAAGGAAAGATAGCAGCTGAAAGCAATAAACAAATGACTGCAACTACACATGCACAAGGTACAAGCAAAGTCAACGTGCAAGTTCGGAGCTTATGATAAGAGGTTTGCTTGCCTGGGGTCGACAAATACTCCGAGAAGAAGTGCGGTGAAGCCGCGGAAAGAATCGCCGGAAACATCACTCTCCCGGAGGGGGCTGTTTACGGCAAGGGAAAAATGGTTATTTTTACAGTGTCAAACCATAGTGAAAATGTTACCAACTGAACGGGCTCGACGAGACGAAGAAGTGGGCTTTGGAATCACCTCAATCAGAGTCTCAAGCAAAAAGTAGTGATAGTTTTTCTGCCAGGGACCTATCTCTAATAAAATCATCACAAACAAGCCCTTGGCTGAAAAAACAGAACGCTCCTTTCTGAGAAATACGCTTTCTAGAGAGGAAAGCGCATTCTGGCTTGAAGCAGAGGAGGAATACGCTTACGCGTGAGGAAGACGGCTTCGAGGCGGGGCGCCGCCGCTTATCCACGTCATCTGGTCCGAGTCAACGCCTTAGCGACTGACTCGCGGGGCCCGCGGGCAGGTGGGGTCGACCTGGACGGTCTTCTTCTTTCTCCCACTCGAGCTCGCGCCTGGCCGAGGGAGGCGTCCGCCTCGACGGCGCTCGTCGGTGTGTTCGGCCACCGCTGGAGGCGTGCGGCCTACCCAGATAACCAAGGGAAGGAGACGCATCGGATGGAGGGGAGCACTTCCGCTGAGGAGCTCTGTAGAGGAAGCAGCAGGGCGCGCGATGGAGAGGAGCTTCGGCCTCCGGTGGGTATGGAGCTATGGTGGAGGAGGGGAGGGGCTGAGGCTACGGAGAGGTCCGCCGGACTCCAGGGGACCCAATGATGGTGAGGGAACAGAGAGAGGGGCGCGGCATCGACGGAATCGAGCAGGGCCCGAGGCGGCGGCCATGGCGATGGCGGGGGTCAGGGATGAGCTCCGGGCTAGGGGCTGGATTGTGGCTGCGGACGAGCTCGAGGGCTCTATTTATAGCCGCGGGAACGAGCGCGAGAGGGAGCGGGCGAGTCGACACGCGGCGACCGACGTGTCCGCGCGCCGGTGATGGCGCAGCGTTGGCAGACGCGGCCAACGGGCTCGGGAAGCGGCGGGAAGGCGGCAAGGGGGAAGCGGACGGGTGCCAGAGCCTCACGGAGATGAGGAATGCGTGCGGACGAACGGAGGAAGCCGACACCGGCGAGGAAGAGGTCGAGCTCACGGGCACGCACTGTTCGAGTGTTGGCATGGCTCGTCGGAGAAGAAAACGAAGGGGGCCAGAGGTCCAGAGGGAAGACGACGTCGAGGGGGAACTATTTCGCATTAATGGGGAGGTCAGAGGCAGCCGGAGAAGCGATGCCGATGACCACAGTGGCCAGACCACCATTTTGGCTGGTCTGCCTCGTGGTCACCACTGGCATGGCGTGCTCTGGGGGTTTTAACTGCGGTAAGATCATGTCTACCGCGTAGTCCTTCCAGCGTGGAATGTTACCATGGTAAAGAGAGGGGTAGAGACAAAGTGAGCTGAGTGAAACAAGCTCCAGAAGTTTACTGCTGCAAACTTTACCACACTCCAGAGAGAAATCCAGAGAGGGTAAATGGTAAACTTGATGTGTGGGAGTCTTAGGGTAGAAACGACTACAATCCTTGGAGTTTTGAGTTAATTTGGACAACTATTTTCCATAGTTGTTGTAGAACCACCAAAAGTGACCCAGAAACTGAATGATGAACAAGCACTCACTAGAAGTGTTGGATTGGGCTATAACTTGGCAAACCATGATGATTAGGACATACCATGATGCTGTAAAAAGTTCATACCAAATGAACTCACCAAAATGGTACTTCCTTCATAACTGTCATTTTTGTCCAAAAACTTCAGAAAAATCCTCAGGGAAATTGGCTAGATGAAATGAGCCAAACTCTTGAGGAGAGGGATCATATAGATAGGATAAGTACTGGACAAAATATCAGCCATAATGGAGCAAGATAAAATACACTTGCTTCACAAACTAAAAATGTGGAGAGAAAAAAGAATTGCTCCTGTGCTCACATAGTTCATTTGAATGAACTTAATTTGGGTGGAGGCTAATGATTTGAGATACTTGAGAGGATGGAAAAGTTTCATCCCATTTGGAAACACTATGAAGGTACTTCCTCCACAAACTTGTGTTCTGGTCAGAAACTTTGAAATTTTTCCCAAGGAGATAGGACGAATGGATTGAGCTCATATTTGGTATCCATGGGTCATTTAACAATGTTAAACACCCTGCCAAATTGCAGCTCAATTGGACTTAGGAATAAAGCACTTCCTTTGCAAAATTTCAGAGAAGGCAGAAACTTGCATTGGATCATGTGCCAAATATTTGAACTGTGGATCAAGATATAATGATGGAACTAATGATTATATAGCAAGGACAAGCTCCACAATTTATGGGAGAATTTTCTCTGCTACAAAAATAATAGTTCCTTTGGAAAGTGGCAAAAATGCAATATTGGCAAAAAAATAGGAAAAGGCAATTTTCCTAATTTAATTGTGGCCAATATTCTTGCGAGAGCTTGGATTAGGCATGAGAATCGTCTCCACCAATCCTCATGGATTTTTGAGATGCAAAACTATGCCTCTGGATTTTATTCCTCAGACAGACAATACGAGGAATAAATCACCATCCAAAAAGATTGCATAGGACTTAGAATTATTTTTGCATATCCAAGAATTATGAAGACAAGGTGGTCTCTGGGAAAGGATAGAGTGATCAACACATCAAAGAAAGTGATGGCTCCTTTGTAATTACAAGGGCCATCTAGAAATTCCAAAAGCTTGGAATTAGGGTTTGAAAGAAATTTGAGGTGATGCAAATGAGGTCTTGCCCACTGACAAAGACATGAGCAAGGTTTTAAAAGATTGAAAAGACCAGAAATCTCAGGGTCATCTAGAAATCTCCATGAGAAAATTTGAAAGAGGGTTGCTAGGAAGAAATCACAACACAAAATTGATAACCCAATTTTGAGGCTTTGTCAGACTACAGAGTTAGGTATGATAGCACTTTTTGCTATCTAACCAACCTAGAAAGACTGATGTGCCACTGTGGCGAGCCCTTAATCTATAAAAGGAGGCCCATGGCAACCGTAGAAAGGATTCGGCCGTTCAAACCCACACACTGATACGCGGGCAACCGCTCTTGCCCGAGGCAACCTTGCTGGGTAAGAGCGTTGTGCTTATTCCCACCATTCCACCATCAATCCACCAAAGAAGGAGTAGGGTTTTACGCCTCGCGGTGGCCCGAACCTGGGTAAAAATTGCCCGTGTGATCTCTATCATGTCGCGCCACAATCTCCGCTCTTTGTGCAACATGCCCATCCCCACGTCGAACCAAAAAGGAACCCCTGTCCCATAGGTGGTCCGGGTATTCCCGCGACACAGGTCATGTTTGCACAACGCGCATTTAATGCACGGATTGGACGTGCACCAGAGAAATCATCATGATTAAGAATACAACAAAAGATTATGGCAGTTATTCTCCGCCACGTAAGCATGGGCATTTTTTTGCGCCTAGCCCAACGCTGCCTCGCATGCGCGTGTGCCCCAGGCCTGGGGATCATGTCGGTGCATTAGGAACTGGGCCATTAGTACCCCAGACTTATGCACAGGTAGTGATAGCTCCCAGCCAACTTTGTTTTCAGAAGGAGAACCAAGTCCAAGTATAAAATGCAAAGAAGGCTTCGAGACTGGAGAAGCCACGAGCCAGAAGAGCCACTGTTTGAGAGATCAAGGAGAACATCAAGAAGACCAAGATTCAAGACTAAGTTGATCAACTTGGCTAAGGAGAAGAACAAGACAAGCCATCAAGATCAACACAAGAAGCAACCCTCACCGGCAAGGCGAAGGCCTGGCAAGATCCCGTCAGCTGCCAGCGCTCCACCTCATCGAGCAGCTAGTCACTGATCAGCGATGTGTCGAGCCCATAGGCAGTTAGGTGAGGCTTTTCGGACACGTATCAGCATGCTGGAAGGATTTTTTTCATTTATTTACACCCGTCCAAATGGCGTGTCAAGCTAATAGGAGTTAGCTAGGCAAGCGGTGCGGCAACCTTCCGGGCTCCTCCTCCTCACGACACTTGACGGTGCATTTAATGTTTTTTGTGCTAACTGGTAGAGTTAGGTATGATAGCACTGTTCGCTATCTAATTGACGTATAATGACTATTTTGCCACTATGGTAACCCATTGAGCTATAAAAGGAGGGCCATGGCAACATTTACAAGGGTTCGAACCAGATTCGGATCCACGCACAGTTGCAAGTGTAGCTTCCTTCTCCTTGCACCTTGCCGGGGAAATCACTCCTTGTACTTGTGCACCCACATTTCTAATACACCAAGGCAGGAGTAGGGTTTTACACCTCAAAGGTGGCTCAAACTAGGGTAAATCTCCCTTCATCCTCTGCTGATTCTGTTGTTTGCGTTTTGTGCATCTCCCATGCCAAACCTGCAAAGGGGCTTGATGGCCCCACATATGGTCTTTCCACAGCGACATATTTCCTCCAACTTGTTTTCGTGCTTGGCAAGCACAACAAAGTATATCCTTGTCAAATATAACATCTTTAACACTAAGGATATGATCACCTTTAATGAATTTATCAAGATTTCACATGCCAACATGACCTAACCATCCATGCCATAACCAACCTTCAGAAGATTTTGCAATTAAACAAGTATGAGGTTGGTCTATTTTAGTGAAATCATCAATATATAAATCACATCTACAAAAGCCGGTAAAGACCATAGTATGATTATCTCGATGAAATACTTGGCAATCTACTTTCGTAAATTGAACAATAAAACTAAAGTCGGCTAGTCTAGATATGGAAAGAATATTCTAACCAAGAGATTCAACAAGCATACCATTTTGAATAGAGCTATCATTGGATATGGCCACCTTACCAAGGCCAAGTAACTTACCCTTGGAGTTAGCTCCAAAAGTCACATACTTGCGTGGACCATCATTTTTGGCAAGCTCGCGGAACATGTCTTTATCTCCGGTCGCGCGATCAGTATATCCACTATGAAGAATCCATTCCTTTCCTCTGGATATGTAATTGTGAAGATTTACCATGAGACTAAGGTTCCTCATAGTCTTCTCATATTCAATGTCAAATTCTTTGTCTTCATCATAATAGCCATGCTCAACATCATCATCAACAAGCATATGATCATCACCTAGGTCAAGTGATTCGTTAGAATTTCTATCAAGACATTGTTCAAGTTTATGAATTCTAATACCTTCTATAATGATGTTTCCAATTATTCTAACATCTCCTTTAGCACGCATAAGATCTCGAATCTCAAAAAGACATTCATCAAATTTAGGATCACTAGGGTCCATCTTATGAAAAGCAATGGTCTTTTGAAGAATCACATTAAGTCTCTTGGGATAATAATTAGGATAGCGCACCTCTAGATTCTTGCCCAAAGTTTAAGCACATTCAAAGTTTTGAATTTGTCTAAGGACAATAGCTGGTAATCCTTTGATGATAAGATTGGTGGTTCTAAGATTACAAAGCATGTCAATTTCCTCCTCATGAGTAGGATGCAGGGGATCAATAGGAGGCATATAAGGAGTATGAACATAGTTGCTCAAGTTAAATCTGTCAAAGATATCAAGCATTCCTTCCCTCAAAAGTTATTGGCAACATATTTGGTGAATCCTACCTAGTTGGTGTGTCCGTGTAGCCACTCCGTTCCAACCCCACGATCTTAATCCTGAGCATCACGTGCAGCCTAGGGAGTAATTACGTTTAACCGCCCGCTTTGTAACTAAACAACCATCTTTATTCACAGAAAACCCCCCAAAGCCTTTTAACCAAGATCGAGTACCCCCACTGCTTCTGTCCGTCTTGCGCCGCCGCCGCTGCCGCCGTCGTCGTGTTCCTCCGATTTTCGTCGACTCGATCCCGACGTCGTCCGGCGCCCACGAGAGGAAGGTAGCATCCCGTCTGATCTCACGCTAACATGAACGTGGCAACCATTGGCAAACGCCCTATGCATCAGTCCGTTGTGCATGTACTTCTGGATGTAGACCTATCTCCCTTATAACTGGTAATACTTTGCTGCAGTGGCAACTGCCGATGAGCAACTAGCAAGTACAACTATTTCATTTGCAATCAGCGACAGGGAGGGCATCAAAAGTTTCAGGTAAAACTACACACAAATTCCGACCTTGTGTATACACGTGTGAGTGTAGGTTGAAAGGCTAATCATATGTGGCCATGTGTGCAGCAGTATGGATCCAATCAATAATGTTCAAATGCATATGAGCCATGGAGGATTTAGTACACCCAAAAGAACACTGACATACCCCTCTTTGTAAGTTCAGTTTGCACTAACAACTGAAACTATGCATGAAGTGCTTATTCGGGTTTATTCTTGACATTGCAGTCTTCATCTTTTACACCTGAATGTGATGAGCACTTGAAGCCTAAAGTGGGTATGACATTTGAAGGACTTGAGGCAGTAGAGAAGTTCTACAAGGCATATGCACATGAATCAGGTTTTGGTGTTCGAATCGGACAACAGAAAAAGATTGATAATAAGGTGGTCCGGACTAAGCGTTTCATGTGTAACAGGGAAGGATTCAAGTCAAAAGATAGTAATGAGACAGATGACCCCTTGAAGAAAAGGCGTAAGCAGACAAATACGCGATGCGGTTGTGATGCCCATATATTTGTTAGACTTTGTGGGGACAAGACCTACAAGATAGACTCATGGGTTGAGCACCACGTTCATGGTATTGTATCACCTAATAAGCGTCATTTGATCAGATCGAATCGTACAGTTAGTGAGAGGGCAAAGAATACTTTATACACATGTCATAAGGCAAGCATTGGAACCTCTCACGCATATAGGCTCCTGCAAGTTAGCGAGGGCGGAATTCCGAATGTTGGCTGCTCAAAGAGGGACTTGCAGAATTACTACCAAGCACTCAGGTATAAAATCAAAGATGCAGATGCTCAAATGTTTGTGGCCCAATTAGCTAGAAAGCAGGAAATGAATTCAGCATTTTTCTATGATTTTGACGTGAATGATGAGGGGAATCTAATGTGTGTGTTCTGGGCGGATGCCACAGGCAGGAAGAACTATAGTCACTTTGGTGATGTCATATCCTTTGATTCTACATACACCACTAATCAGTACAACATGATATTTGCACCATTTACCGGGGTTAATCATCACTTACAAAGTGTATTTTTTGCTGCTGCATTCTTATCAAATGAGCAGGATAAGTCATACATTTGGTTGTTTGAGACCTTCTTAAGAGCAATGGGAGGGATAGCACCTAGACTCATCATTACCGATGAAGCCACTAGCATCAAGAATGGTATTGACAAAGTTCTTCCAACCACCGTTCATAGGTTGTGCATGTGGAATATAGTGGAAAAGGTTCCTGAAAAAGTTGGACCTGTGATTAGAGAAGATTCTCAATTTTGGACGAGATTGAACTCATGTGTTTGGGGTTCAGAAACTTCAACAGAGTTTGAGTCACAATGGAATTCCATCATTACAGATTTTGGGTTGGAGAAAAACGAGTGGCTGAGTAAAAGGTTTAGCATTCGAGATAAATGGATAGCGGCATACTTTATGGATATATCTCTAGCCGGCATTCCCCGAACCACTTCAAGATCAGAAAGTGCAAATTCCTTTTTTAACCACTTCATTCATCGAAGGCTCGCTTTTGTTGAGTTTTGGCTTAGGTTTGACATAGCTTTAGAATGCCAACGCGAGGAAGAATTAATGGCAGACAACAAAAGCATACATACCACGCCGCAACTATTTACGCCATGGACAATGGAGAAACAAGGTAGTGAGGTATTCACATATGAGGTGTTCGAGAAATTTCAGCTACAGGTTATTGCTGCTAGAGACCATTGTTGTGTTCAGAGTATTGCACAAGGTGTGGGGGTAAAAAATGTGACCCTGAGAGGTCGGTCTGGTAAGATTAGGGAGGTTTGCTATGACATTGAAAGCATGACAGTAAATTGTTCGTGCTAGTTATTTGAGTCACTCGGTATTCCATGTCGCCATATTATCCAAGTATTGAGGATTGAAAACCAAAATGAGCTTCCTAGCTACTACATTATGAAAAGATGGCAAAAAGGTGCAAAAGGTAAAAATAATAATGCATGCCAACCGATTTCTTGTCGTTATTCCAAAATCATAGGACTAACAACATTCTTTTGTTTTGCAGAGAGAATATTTATGATGAACAGGGGAACTTACTGGAAGAAAAGCCCATGGATTCACTTGATGCGGCCACAAGAAAGAAGATTTCAGCTGTACGAGATACGATGGAAGAGCTTATTTAAAAGGCGAAACATTCAAATGAAGCATTGGACTTCTTAACATCAAGTGTGATGAACATTGCGGCGCCTTTGGAACAAATGATCCCTTCAGCCACCCAAAGCACTAGGCAAGAGGAATATGAGGCTTTTATTGGTTGCAATATTCCAACTGAAGTTCATATTCATTCATCGACTGATGTTCGTACCGTGGGGAGATGCAAAAGAATAAAGCGAGGAAAGGAGATCAAGGAGGGGGTTCAAAAAAATAAGGACAAAGAAGGCAAGGCAAAGGTCACACGCTTGTGCAAGACGTGCAAGCAAATTGTATTTCATGATAGTCGTAATTGTCCAAGCAAAAAAGGCAAAGGGAGTGTGACTGTGCAAGATATGCAGCCAAATGGTGCTTCCTGATACAGTCCAAGCAAAGAATGATCTTGTCTATGTTATCATGTACACTTTGATGTATTGCATTATGTAATGGATGAGAATTTGTGTTTAGTCAAATTAAAGTTGACTTGATTTCTGACAAGTTTGATGCTTGTAAAATTGCCACAGAATATTGAGCATATTTATCAATTTCAGACATTTTTAGCAGCTATGCAAGCATTATTAGATTGCTTTTTAATATTAAAACTTGTATGTGGCAATACTGCATGTTTATTTCCTCCTAATTTTCTAATCGGACTTGCATTGTCCAGTAGCACACAATGAAGTTTGTAGACATTCAGAAAACTTATGATGGTGACTTTTCCTTATAGCTTTAATCTGAAAGATGGACATAGCTGAATTAGTCACTAGTTTTCTTGGCAACAGCAAAGAGGACTTTTTTTTACCAAATGCCAAGCAAACTAATAGGGAAAAGCTCAACCAAAGCCTCTGATCTGAACCTGCCATCGCCATTCATTATGCTGAAATATTGATACAGTTTAGTGATATGGTCATTTGCACTAGTAATGTGCATGTCAGTCGGCCAAATACAACAGGACAATACTTGCACAAGTACATCTGTTACAGCCTACTTCCTGCATACGAGAGGCTACAGCTTCCTAACGAATCATCCGGGTCGGGGTACCATCCAGGGAGATAGCGCCTGATCTGAGAGGCTTCATAGCCAGAGCCGAACGACGACAATTCGTCATGCTCTGGTCGTCGAGACGACCACCTGGGCCGCTTCGTTGCTGGCGCCGAGAGACTTCAGTTCGTCATGGACTCGCCGTGGAGACATCCAACTGGTTCACCTTGTCACTGGCGCCGGACGACGTCGGGATCGAGTCGACGGAGATCGGAGGAACACGACGGCGGCGACGGCGGCGGCGGCGCAAGACGCATAGAAGCAGTCAGGGTACTCGATCTTGGTTAAAAGGCTTTGGGGGGGTTTTCTGTGAATAAAGATGGTTGTTAAGTTATAAAGTGGGCGGGTAAACGTAATTAGTCCCTAGGCTGCACGTGATGCTCCGGATTAAGATCGTGGGGTTGGAACGGAGTGGCTACACGGACACACCAACTGGGTAGGATTCACCAAATATGTTGCCAAAGTTATTGTACCCGTCATTGAGAATGGGCACTCTACAACAAAGAAACCCCAAAGTAAACTAATCTAGTTTCATCCAAAGGTGATTAAACCAAAGCTATGGAGACCAAATCTATAATACCAATTATAAGATTGAGAAAATGGGTCTAGAGGGGGGATTACACCCTAAACAAGATAAAGTTACTTCTTTTAATTTTCTTTAAGTTGTAGTTGATTTTAGCACATGTTAAGGCGCACAAGAAACATTTCACACAAGAATAAAAAGAGTATAAGCAACGAATAGAGTAAAGCATGCAAGTGCAAGAATGTAAATGGATGGGGAATGGAAAGTGCAAATGCAAAGGAGACATGGAGATTTTTGGCATGGTTACGATAGGTGGTGCTATCGTACTTCCACGTTGATGGAGACTTCAACCCACGAAGGGTAAAGGTTGTGCTAGTCCTCGGAGGGATCCACCCACGAAGGCTGCACGGAAAAGAAACCTTGTCTATTCCACCATGGCCATCGTCCACGAAACACTTGCCTCACTCGGGTAGATCTTCACGAAGTAGGTCATCTCCTTGCCCTTACAAACTTCTTGGTTCAAATCCAGATCATGTCAGAGGCTCCCAAGCGACAAAAAACCAATCTACGAGACACTAATCTCCAAGGTAATGGACAATGTGTTGATGATGAACTCCTTGTACTTTTGCTCCAAATGATAGTCTCCCCAACATTCAACTCTCCCTCGCATATTGGATATGGTGAAAGAATGATTTGAGTTGAAAGCAACTTGGGAAAGGCTAGAAATCAAGGTTCAAAATGTAGAAATGGAATCTCTCGATCACAAAACATGAGTAGGTGGTTATCTCTCAGAAAATGAATGGTGGAACAGTAGGCATGTTCTGATGGCGCTCCTCATTAAGGAAGAAGGGGTGAAGGGTATATATAGCCTCCACACAAAATCCAACTATCACACACTTTTGACCCAACTCGGTGGCACCAATCTGAAATCTTGGTGGCACCAACCTATGTCAAATATATGAGTGTTATGAATATCGGTGGGACCGACTGGGTACAACTCAGATGGACCAATGTGCAATGCATATGGAAAACCCCATCTCGGTGGCACCGATTGCATCATCTCGGTGGGACTGAAGTGAAGCAATAAGGCAACATAGAGTTGGCAAGCCATCTTGGTGGTACCGATTGCAAATATCGGTTAGACTGAAATAATTGCAACAAGTAACAGAGACATGGCATGGCCATCTCGGTGGGGCCGAGATCCATATTGGTGGATTCAATTTGTTAGGGTTTGGCAGTGGCTAAGTCCAGATGATATCGGTGGTTCCGGATAGGCAATTTTCGTGGTGTCGAGTTGGAATGTAGGGTTTGGAAAAATTTGGATAGAGAAAGTGGCTGAGGATTTTCGTGCAATATCACTAAGCACTTGAGCAACTAGGTCATCATCAAAACCTCATCCCCTTTTAATATTCTTAGCTTTCCTATGGACTCAATCTGATCTTGGATCACATAACCAATAATGTGGAGTCTTGAACTTTTGTCAATCCTTTTCCTTAGCATTTTGAAGGGGTCCACATCCTCATTTCCTCGACATGCCACCGCTGAACTTGCCTTAAATATACTAGATAAAATTGTTAGTCCAAAAAATGATATGTTAACATTAATTACCAAAATCTTTAAGGGATCACTTCTTCATAAAAGTTTTTCTGGTGAATGACCTGCCTCAGTTTCTATACCAAGTACCAGAGGGGGGCTTCGACGGGAGCACCACCCACCAGGGCGTGCCTGGGCCCCCTGGAGCGCCCAGGTGGGTTGTGTGACACCCGAAGACCGACGTCCCAGAAGAGTCCAGATGTTCCGGGTTCTCCCGTGTGTTTCTTTTGTGCTTATGTTATTTATTTTGCATTGCATCATGTCATCATGCCATCATGTCTTATTCCTTTTGCATCTCAACCAAATAAATTGTGTGGACCTTCGGTCCATTTAAATCGAGGGAAGTGTGACTTCTCTTTATAACATATCCTCCTAATATTATGGAGCTATTATAATTAAATATTCCATTTGTGTGGAATTAACCCAACACACTTGCATATTTTCCCCATGCCTTCTCTTTCTCTTTCCTTGCCTCAAACCTTGCCAAGTTTTCCTTTTCCTTCTATCGAGGTTCCTCCAAAAATCCGAGCATTTTTGGACTCTCCAATAACCTATGTCCTAGTTCAAACTATTTGAATTTAATTCAAAGGAATTTGAATTTAATCTTGCAATCTTGCCCATTCCTATTTTCTTGGATCAAGCTCATTTTTATGAGTCCGAGAAGATTAAACCCATGCCCTAACTCTATTTCTAACACCTCCTTTCTTTTCTTTTCTTCTCTGTTGTTTTTTCTGTTTTTTTTGGGCTGACAACAGTTAAGTGAGTGAGAGAGGCTGGAGAGCCCAGCCGCAGCCAGGCCCATCCCTCCTAGGCCATCTGCGCCTCCTTTGGCCCAAGGCCATCCATCCCCGCGGCCCATCTGGCCTCCAGGCCACAGCCTCTCTCCCTCTCTCCCAAACCCTAGCCCGCACCTACACCGAGCCCCGACCCAACTTTCCCCCTCGTGTGTCTCCCTCCTGCGCCGCTAGAGTCCCGCATCGCTTGCTCCTCTCCCCCTCTCCCTGCTCCCCTCGTTCCCGCGAGCCTTCCCCCGATCGAGCGAGAGCCCCATCGATCTCCTTGCTCGTCCCCATCTCTCGCTCGCCTCTTCTACATCGCCTCCTTCTCCCTCGCCAAGGCGCGACCGCACCCCGTCGACCCGCGCCTCTGTCTCCAGCGCACCGGCCCCTGCCTCGTCTCCTCATCCCCGTCCTTGCTGCCTCGCCTCCATGGCGCCGCGGCCCACCTGCTCCGACGCCGCGTCATCCGCCGCCAAGATCCAGCGCGTGCCTCCTCCCTGGAGCCGCCGCGCCGTGGCCAGCGTGCTCCCTCCTCCGCCTCGTTTTCACCAAGGCCGCAGCCCGGCGCGCCCCGTCCTCCAGCCCGCACGCGCCTTGTCTGCTCAGCGCCGAGGCCCCGTGTGCCTCATGCTGGCCAAGTACCTCGTCGCCGCCCGGGCCATGGCCTCTGCTCCGGCCACCGGCGCCGCCAAGACCTTGCTGCCCCCTTTTGTTTTGCCAAGTTCATATGTACGAGGGACCCCAAGATCCGTCAAGTTCATCTACATGTGTGTACGACTACACCCGAGGTTGTTTTGGCAAGTACCACGACGATCCGACAAGTTCCACGACGACCCGAACATCTACGGAACAACGAGCTCCCTGAACGACTACCATCGCCATGTACCATTACCGCCGACAAGACCAAGATGGCGCCAAATGACAAGACGATCGTGAACGACTACCGTTACCCCCTCCAAGTTCGACTACCGTCGCCCCGAAGATGTCCGATGCCGCGACAAGTACCACGACATGATAACGGAACGACTACTTCCCTCTACGAACGAGTACAACTACCGTCGCCGAGACCGCGAGTACCACTACTTCCTCTACGGTCTCGAGCCGCCTCTGAGAACGAATGCTTCGAAGGTATAACCCCGAGACGATGCCCGCGAATGTTGCTTGTGTGTTGTATGAGATGTTTCTCTTGTGTGCTCCGTGCCCGTATCATCTTTTGTCGTGCTCCTCGGTTGCCTCATCGCCGACTCGTGGGAACCCGGTGACGGGATCACCCCACCTTTCATCTCGTTCGACTCGCTCTCCACCATCTTTTCTTTTGCACCGGTCTCTCAACGAGTTACCGGAACCGAGATGTTGCCGATGCATCATTTTCGGATCGTTGCCGTGGCACCCTTTCCTTCCACCACGGTGACAAATACTCCTTATCATCTTCATGTCAACTTTTATAAAAATTGCATAAACTTGATCATGTCATCCGCATCATGTTAACAACATTTAAAATGTGTGAATTGTTGTTTGCTTAAACATTGCTAAACATGCATATGGTTTTTTTTTTCCGGAATTGTTGTTAGTTATTTTCCGGCCTCATTTAAAATGTCTAAATAGGTAGTTTGTTTTTGCTTCACCTCTTGCCATGTTAACAAACATTTAATCTTGTCTTGTAAATAAACAAGAGTCAACTAAATAAATAACAGGTGGTGTTTCGTCAATATGCAACTCGTTGCATATTGAGCTCCACTTAACTTGTAGTTTTGTTTGTGCACTTCGCCTTGACATGCATATTTAAACCGGACATGCATCATACTTCGATGTGCATCGTATGCCATGTTTATGATTGTGTGTTTACCGTGTTGCTTGTTTCTTTCCGGTTGCTTCTCTTGTTAGCTTCGGTTTCGTTCCGGAGTTGTGAGGATTCGCTCGACTATGTTGCTCCGTCTACTTCATGGACTTGTTCTTCTCCCTCGCGGAATCCCAGGCAAGATGATCATACCCTTGGATACCTTTACTACCATTGCCATGCTTAGTTGTCTCGATACTATCATTACATGTCGCGCTACCCATCTTTTATGTCAGCCTCTCCTTGTTGCCATGAAACCTCTAACCTTTGACACCTTCCTAGCAAAACGACTGTTTGGCTATGTTACCCGCTTGCTCAGCCCCTCTTATAGCGTTGTTAGTTGCAGGTGAAGATGAAGAATCGTTCCAGGCTTAGGCGCATGGGTGGAAGGCTTGGCCTTTTGCTCGGTGTTTTGTTCCACTCATGCCACCTTAGGCGCCGATAAACCGGCATTATGTTCCTTGATTTTGCGTTCCTTCCACGATGGGTGGATGGGGACCCCTTGACAGTTCGACTTTGAGTAAAACTCCTCCAGCAAGGCCCAACATTGGTTTTAATTTTGCTCATAATAACAACTTAATTAATTAATTAAATTGCATAGGGAGTTAGCGCTACCCGAGGATTCTTTCTACATAGCAGGGGGGGCCAGTGCTGATGGTGTTGGTCCCAAACGGGGAGCCTGCAGGGCCGCCACGGGGAAACTCGAGGTTTGGTTTTACTCGCAGCTTCGCCCATCCGGTTGTGGCCTGAGACGAGATACGCGCGGCTACTATCAGGGTGTCGACACACCGGGAGGTCTTGCTGGACTTGTTTTACCATTGTCGAAATGTCTTGTGCACCGGGACGCCGAGCCTGATCGGATTTCCCTAAGATAAGGGGTGATGATATTATATTTATCACTTCAGCTAATCGTGAGAGCTTGTGATGGGCTAAGTTGGGACACCCCTGCAGGGTTATGATCTTTCGAAAGCCGTGCCCGCGGTTATGTGGCAGATTGTAATTTGTTAATGTCCGGTTGTAGAAAACTTGACAGAGGATCCGAAGTAAAACACACAACTGTGTGAGTAACCGTGACTGTCTCTTTTCACTTTGAGAAGAGAACACGGTGGGGTTATGTTTGACTCATAAGTAGTTCAGGATCTTTAGCGATCACTTCTTTTGCGACCATTTGCGTAGATGCTCATCTTATTCTTGTACTCGTAAGTTAGCCACCACATTATGCTTAGCCGCTGCTGCAACCTCACCACTTTAACTCTTCCTACCCATAAAGCTTTGCTAGTCTTGTTACCCATGGGTATGGGATTGCTGAGTCCTCGTGGCTCACAGATACTACAACACCAGATGCAGGTTCAGCCGAGTTTGATGTAGGTGCTGGTTCAAGTACTTCACTGGGAGCTCGATGAAGAGAGTGGCCGTATGTGTATGGCGTTTTCGACGATCAGTAGTGGTTTCTACTAGGGGCGATTCTGACCTGTGGCTTTATGTTTTTGGTATCTTTCTTTGGATCTTCGCCCGTAGTCGGGTTGTGATGTTTTGAATGATGTTCTGCTTATGTAATGTATTGTGTGAAGTGGCGAGTGTAAGCCAACTATCTCCTTTTACAATTTCATTCCTATTTTTACATGAGTCGTGCAAAGATACCAAACTTGATATCATTCCAGAATGGGCTTATACCTTTAAGTCGTGCCTCGACATGTAGGAGGTATAGTCCCATCCTGGGCATTACAGGTTGTCCCCCACCTCGGTGGGCTCCCACACCGCCTCTTCGCTCTATAAATACCCAAATATTCTAGAGAACCTAGGGGAGTCGACGAAATTTTATTACAGTCACCGCAAGTTCCAGAACCACGAGATCCAATCTAGAGCCTCTTTTCGGCACTCCACCGGAGGGGAACACGATCACGAAGGTGTTCATCATCCTCATTGGTGCCTCTCCCATGATGTGTGGCTAGTTCACCTCAGACCTACGAGTACGTAGGCAGTAGCTAGATGGCTTCTTCTCTCTTTTTTCTCAATACAATTGTCTCTTGGAGATCTATTTGATGTAATGACTTTGTGCTGTGTGTTTGTTGGGATCCGATAAATTCTGATATTATGATCACATTTGCCTTGATTTAATATCCATTCTTGATTATTATAGCCTCATATTTCTGCTCCGATATTTGGGTTTTGTTTAGCTAGCTTCATATATTTATCTTGCAATTGGAAGAGGTGCTTTGTAATGGGTTCCGTCTTGCGGTGTCCTTTCCTAGTAAAAGAAGGGGTAGCAAGGCACGCATGTATCGTTGCTATTAAGGATAAAAAGATGGGGTCTATTCCTACATGAATAGATCTTCTGTACATCATATCATCGTTCTTATTGCATTACTCCATTTTCCATGAACTTAATACACTAGATGCATGCTGGATAGTGTTCGATGTGTGGAGTAATAGTAGTAGATGTAGGCAGGAGTCGGGCTACTAATCTTGGATGTGATGCCTATATACATGATCATTGTTTTCGATATCATCATAACTATTCTCTTTTCTATCAATTGCCCAACAGTAATTTGTCTACCCACCGTTGCTTTTTTTGAGAGAAGCCACTTGTGAAATCTACGGCCCACGGGTCTATTTTCCCATCATATACATTCAAATCTATATTGCTACTTGCTTTTTCCTCTATTTGCAACTTTTATTTTCAGATCTATATTATCAAAAACATAAAAATACATTGGTTTCTTTATTTGTCGTTCTTCCATTTGCATCTATCAATCTACCTATTTACCAATCTACTATGCAGGAGGGATTGACAACCCCTCTTACACGTTGGGTTGCAAGTATTTGTTATTTGTGTGCAGGTACCGTTTACATAGTGTTGCGTGATTCTCCTACTAGTTCGATAACCTTGGTCTCATCACTGAGGGAAATACCTACCGTAGCTGTGCGGCACCATCCCTTCCTCTTTGGGGAAATACTGACATAGTTCAAGCGACATCAAAAGGAATTTGTAGCGCCGTTGCTGGGGAGACATCGCCAACATCTATCAGGTTCCAAATAACGCCATTTTCCTCTCATTTTCATCTCCCCCACGTCACAAAAAATTGCTGTTTTATTCGCCCACTTTTTCGTTTGTCGTTTTTTCCGTTAGATCTCTTACCTTGCTTGTCACCATGAGTGATTTTCGTATGGCAGAAACAAATGATGGCCTAACTCCTAAAATTGGACGATCAAGCAATCTGGATGCTAAAACCTTCATTTTGGGGCAAGGGAATGTTATGGGGAAAGAACATATCCAAGAATTTTTCAATTGTGTTGGAAATTTGATTCTTGATGACACTCTGATACTCAAAAGAACAAAATCCTATGCGGAAGCTATTTCAGCACTAGTACTAAAACTTAAGAATAGATTTATTCATACCTATCCTACCTTGCAAAGATTGTTTTATGAGCTACCCACTTTAAAGGATCCTAAAGCTAAAAATTAGCTACCCATGTTCTTATGAATAAATTTGATTACATATTAGGGGAAGCTTCGGAAATTTTTGATTTTTATGGTATTAACCGTGAAAATCTGGTTAAAGATGAGATCCTTTACAATAGTGATTATATGTTGAGATACTTTCTTGGTAATAATCATTTTTTTGACGAAAATCTTAAGAAGACAATCTCCGTTTTAGATATAATTCAACAAGTTTTCAATGATATTAACCAACAATAGTCTTGGATTGTGGCTAGAAATCAAAGGGGACATGCGGATGGGAAACTTGATAATGCTAAAATTTCTATGGAAAATGTGTTTCAAGTTTTTTTTACAAAACCTCATGGTGAGAACACGTCTATGGAAAATAAAACGAAAGCTGAGAATACTCGGGATCTATGTGTTATGCCTAGCTAGGGGCGTAAAACGATAGCGCTCGTTGGGAGGCAACCCAACTTGTATCTTTTTGCTTTTTGGTTTTCTTGTTGTTTTCAAATAAATACACAAATATACCTCTAGTTGAATGTGCTTTGTGGTTTGAAGTAGTGTTTGTGCCAAGCAAAGCCTTTGGGATGATTTGGTAAATAGTTGATTTGATTATGTTGAAAATCAGAAACTTTTTGCGCCAGTGCCAGAATTGTTGCCGGCCACTGGTATGTTCTCAATTCTTGAAATTTTTAAACGTTATCAATATAAAAAATTCCCACATTTTCCTAAATTTTCAGAATTTTCAGAGTTACATAAGTATAATAAAAAACGTCTTTACAAACTATTCTGTTTTTGACAGATTCTGTTTTCGTTGTGTTATGTGCTTGTTTTGATGATTCTATCTTTTTTTTCAAGTTTTTTTGCCATGGAAAAGTTAGAATATAGTACATATAATACAATTAGAAAATATGAATTGGTTTTCTACAGTACTTAAAGTAAAGATTGGTTTTGTTATACTAATGGATGTCACGAAGTTTTGTTGAGTTTTGTGTCATTGAAGTTTTCATGTTTTGGGTGAGATATCGATGGATGAAGGTATAAGGACTAGAAAAAGGCTAAGCTTGGGGATGCCCGAGGCTCCCCAAGATAACCTTTAAGAAGTATCAAGCAACTAAGCTTGGGATGCCCCCGAGTGGCATCCCCTCCTTCTTCTAACAACCATCAGTATTTTACTTGAGACTATATTTTTATTCGTCACATATTATGAGTTTTGCTTGGAGGGTCTTGTATGATGTGAGTCTTTGTTTGATTTGTTTGTTAGTTTGTCACAATCATCCTTGCTGGACACACCTATTTGAGAGAGCCAAACTTATCCTATGATTTGTTAGAATTCTTCTTATGCTTCACTAAAAAAAGTTAGAGCTATGCAATTGCTCTAGCACTTCACCTATATCTTATTGAGCACAATGTAATTTATTATTTTTTAAGAAATTCTCTCATGGTTCACTTTGATTAATTTGAGAGATGAAAAATTTATGCTCATGTCCTTCACTTAGATTTGTTTGAGCTTATCAAAAGCAACATATGAAACTAGTCCCAATATGATAGATATTCAAGAGGCATATGATAAAAAAATTCATGAAGATCATTGGACAAAATAAACTCGATTCATTGTAATAGTTTTGAGATATGATGATAGTGATATGTGAGTCATGTTAATGAGGAATTATGTTTTATTAAGAATATTGATGCTAAGGTTTGTGATTTCCTATGCAAGCACGAAAGTCATTTTTTATGCAATGAAATTACGTCCTACTTGTGGTGCATTATTCGGTATTAGTTATGCTCAATGCTCGCTTATGTGATATTTCGTTTCTTGGTTGGTTGCTTCTCAATATATTTTCTAGCCTCCACTTGTACTAAGTAGAAATTCTACTTGCTCATCCAAAATCTTTAAACCCATTTTTCCCACATAAGTCCACCATACCTACCTATATGTGGCATTCCCTTGCCGTTCTATGCAAATTTGCACGTGCCATCTCTAATTTTCTAAATAAACTTCTGTTTTACGTGCCCGTACTGCTCATGAGGTGGTGAGGGGTGGCCGATATTTTTCCATGCTAGATGTGTTATTCTCAAGATAAGTGTCTATTCACTTGTCATTTCACGAGAGTACGACAAAGGTATTAAGGATGCCAAGTCCCGAAATGAAAAATGAATTTACTTTATGTTATCAAATAATAAATTCCTTCAAAAATGTTGGTATGGAGGGCACCCGTGGATATGGATAGCCATGGATTATAAAAGAATGGTGGAAAAAGGAATAAACTTTAGTTTCTATTTGGGAACCACCTATGATGTATCTAGCATGGAAAGTATTGGGAAATCTAAGTCATTTTTGTTAACGGGAAAAGTATGCCTCCCAAAAAAATTATCTCTCAATTTAAGCTTTGAGCTCTGGCACCTCTACAAATCCCTACTTGCCTCTGCGAAGGGCCTTTCTATTTACTTTTATGCAAATTTATGTTTATTTGAGTCTCCATCTTCTCTTATAAAGCACCAACTAAGGGGCACTATGATCATACTTGAGCATTGGTTGTAACTAACATACGAGTGTGTTTCATGAATGGATCAATGATTGAGCATGATGGGTTAGGGATAACTTGCTAGTATTGATATTTTCAAAGACATGGTTGCTTGTAGGTATGCTTGAGTATTAAAGTCTTCATGTCAAAACTAGACTATTGCTTTGAACCATATAAAAGTCCAGATGTGCATGCTATAAAGAAAAGAATATGTGATGAACATGATAGGCAGCATTCCACATCAAAAATTATATTTTTATTATTTACCTACTTGAGGACTAGCAGTAATTAAGCTTAGGGATGCTGATACGTCTCCAACGTATCTATAACTTTTTATTGTTCCATGTTGTCATATTATCATTCTTGGATATTTTACAATCATTTTGCACCATTTTTGGGACTAGCCTATTGACATAGTGCCCAGTGCCAGTTGCTGTTTTTGCTTGGTTTTTACATCGCAGAAATTCAATACCAAATGCAATCCAAATGCAGTGAAACTTTTTGGAGATTTTTTCTGTGCCAGGAGACATAGGATGGGCCGAAGAAGTACCAGAGGGGGATCGGAGGGGAGAACCACCCACCAGGGCGCTCCTGGGCCCCCTAGCGTGCCCAGGTGGGTTGTGCCCACCTCGGTGGCCTCCCACACCGCCTCTTCGTTCTATAAATACCACAATATTCCAGAAATCCTTTATTCCAGCCACTGCAAGTTCCTGAACCACGAGATCCATTGCAGAGCCCTTTTCCCGCAGTCCGCTGGAGGGCAACACGATCACGGAAGGGTTAATTAGCCTCATTGGTGATTCTTTGATGATGTGTGAGTAGTTCACGTGTGACCTACGGGTCCGTAGGCAATAGCAAGATGGCTTCTTCTCTCTTTGTTTTTCAATAAATTGGTCTCCTGGAGATCTATTTGAGGTAATGACTTTGTGCGGTGTGTTTGTTGGGATCCAATGAATTGTGAGTTTATGATCAGATTTGCCTTGATTTAATATCCATCCTTGATTATTATAACAACGTATTTCTTCTCCGATATTTGGGTTTTGTTTGGATAACTTGATCTATTTATCTTGCAATGGGAAGAGGGGCTTTGTAATGGGTTCGATCTTGCGGTGTCCTTTCGTAGTGACAGAAGGGGCAGCAAGGCATGCATGTATCTTTGATATTAACGATAACAAGATGGGGTCTATTCCTACATGAAAATATATTGTCTGCATCATGTCATTGTTCCTATTGCATTACCCCGTTGATGTGTGGAGTTATAGTAGTAGATGCAGGCAGGAGTCGGTCTACTAATCTTGGACGTGATGCCTATATACATGATCATTGCTTTTGATATTGTCATAACTATTCGCTTTTCTATCAATTGCCCAACAATAATTTGTGTACCCACCTTTGCTATTTTCCGAGAGAAGCCACTAGTGAAATCTACGGCCCACGGGTCTATTTTCCCATCATATACGTTCAGATCTATATTGCCACTTGCTTTTTCATCTATTTGCAACTTTTACTTTCAGATCTATATTATCAAAAACACAAAAATACCTTGTTGTGTTTTATTTGTCGTTTTTTCATTTGCGTCTATCAATCTACCTATTTACCAATCTACTTCCCGGGAGGAATTGACAACCCCTCTTACATGTCGGGTTGCAAGTATTCGTTATTTGTGTGCAGGTACCATTTACATAGTGTTGCGTGATTCTCCTACTGGTTTGATAACCTTGGTTATCACTGAGGGAAATACCTACCGTAGCTGTGATGCATCATCCCTTCCTCTTTGGGGAAATATCGACGTAGTTCAAGCGACATCATCATTATATTTTTATTTATTTCTTTTACTGGTTGGGTATACAAACTCCATTCGTGTACTGAATCGATGATTTTATTTCATGTGTTAATTTTGCAAGGGCTTGGACCTTATTTGGAGAATTGTAAGGCATGGTGCCAACCATATAAAAGATCCACATAAGCCACTTGGTTGCTTCAACATGATGATCTTCACCAACAAGTGCCCGGTAAAGTTTTCCAATACAAACCTTGCTCAAATAAAAGTTTCTTTGAGTTTCTCACCTTAAGTGGGGAGGGGCTGCACAGTTGTGTTTCATATTTTGTCTCACGCCTACTACACCTTTAATCTAGAAGTGTGCATGCTTCTAGCGTAGTTTTTTGTCTTTAGCGAGGTCCTTAGGCTTATGAACTGATCATTGTGAGGCTTGCGTTTTCACCATTTGTGTTGCTAATGCTTTGTGCTAAAAAAACGAAAACTTATAAAAGCATAAATATATTTTCTTTTCTTTTTAGTTTGTTTTTAGCAGGTTCTATCGCAAGGCAACCACCGGACCACAACAAGGAGATCACATGAAGCAAGGTCCATGTCTATTAGAAGAGAGATCATATGTGCCTCAACGATAGAAGTGTCTAACCCTTTGCCTAACTAAGCTTTGGGGATGTAACTACTTTTCACGCTCTCTTTTAACTACTGCAGTTTCTCTTTACTTTCATTATCTTCTTGAGTCTAGTATGTAAAGTTCTAAGCGTGGGGAGGTTACTTTGGCATGTATAGTGTCTTGTGCAATGCTCTTCATCATAAGGTTTTCGTGCATTAGTGTGCCACTATTTTGACATTCTTGCTTTGCACTTGTTTGACTTAGTTTGTGGGAATCTTTATATCTTTTGAAAACCATTGCCATGTTCTTTTAGCAAAAACTCACTAATGGAGTCCATTGGAAAGTTGTCTTTATTTCACCTAATAACATAAGTTGAGGGTTCTAGTGGTGGCTTGATTAGAAATTGAATGATTGTAGAGGCTTTTTCTCGATGAAACCATCATCTTTGGTTGATCCCGGATGCGTAATGGGGTTTATCTCTGCCAATCTATCCCTTCGTGGTACTTAGCTATTGAGTCATATGCAACATGACACCACGATACTCTTGTGTAGTCTTTTAGGTCTTTATGACGAAGGCAAGTTCGAAGCCTTTTTACGCTTCCATTCATCTTATTTTGCTAGCATCTACGGTACCGTGCATTTCCCACTATCACATTGAGACTTGGTGCATACTTTGCAGGTACATCAAAACTCGTGGGAGGACTTTCTCTTGTTCTCCTACACATAAAACACCTCATCTCCACAAAACAGCCACCATACCTACCTACATGGCATTTTCATAGCCATTCCGAGCATATCACAATGCACTCCCATCATTTTAATTACATGACTAGAGACATGTTTTCATTTGCCTTGCATGATCATAGTATGGCTAGCTCAATATTTTCATGGCTTGTCCGTTTTTGATATCCATGCTACGTCGGATCATTGCACATACTGGTACACTTCCAAAGGCATTTATCATATAGAGTTTCTCTCATGTTTTCAGTTTTGAGTTATGATAACATTCAGTTGAAGTGAGTCATTATATATGTGTGATGATCATCCTTATTAGAGCAATGCCCATTGAGAAAAAGAGTGGTGGAGACTTATGATTCCTCAAAAAAGTGATGATGAGGTCCATGAAGCTGTTCCCAAAGAACCGAGAGAAAAAGACAGAAGGGGCATGCTACTATTCTTTTACCACACTTGTGCTTCAAAGTAGCACCACTTCATGTGTTGTAAGGTAGAAAGTTTCATCAGCTTTATGTTTCATTCTAGTGGGGAACCTACACTATATAACTTTCCTTGTATATTTCGATGACGAGCATCCTAAAAAGCTCGAGATCTTCATGAGCAAGCAAGTTGAATGCAACCCACTTAGTCCATAGAAGAGAGTTCACATATTCATATCTCTATGTGCATCCTAGTTGCATGGAGATAACTAGTCCTTATGTTGACATCGATCATAAAGCCTTCCCCATTGCCTAATTGTCAGTTGCGTTGACGCAAAACTTTCTTTATTTTTACTTCTTAAAACCCCAACCACTTTCTACCATTCCCTTTAGTGCGAGGCATAGTCTTGCACTCAGTGTTGCATCTGTAGTTGATCAGTTTAATAACGTAGACATACGATCTTGCTATTGTATCTGGTATGCCTCGGGTTGGTGTTTTTGAAGCGATGGGTGATGCTTGATTTCTTTTGTCTTTGATAGTCACTACTTTGTTCCTAACATAATATTGACCTTCTGTCTAAACCTTTGGCAATGGGAATTTGGTCTCCACAAAAATATTTTCCACTTTCTGGACCTCCATGGCAGGTGAACTAAGCGGCTAGCTAGTATTACTCCCTTGCTAGTTTACTTTTGCATGCTTGCACGATGAACATGGATATCACTTTTGGGGTTTCGTTTGATGTATGCTTTAGAGTTGGTAGAAATGAGTTGTTAGTCAACCTTCTTACTCGAGGACGATCAAGGATTAAGCACGGGGAGGTTGATGGCTCTATATTTTACTCATTTTTGAGCTCATTTGTTGCATGTTGTCTATATATATCATGTCAAATTGAACCAAATAGTTGTCCATTATGCATGTTTATAGGTATTTGCACTTCTCATTTGGAGCATTGCACATTTACTATTTTATTTGGTTTTTATTTATTTTCTTTGTCTTCTTGTGTCTAAAGGTATTTTGGAGCAACCTAGGACAAAGCACGATGAAAGGACCAAGGATGAGATCAATACAGAGTCAGCTAGGGGTCAGAGTTAGCCACTTCATAGGTCGGAAGGAATTTATTTTTCCAAAGTACTCCAAATCAAGATCTAAGATCAAAAATGGATATGTGTCATTCATATGAATTCAATGAGCTCAAAAACGTCAAATTCCGAGTTCGAATTAAGATTTGGCGGCCGTTTTATGAGAGAAGGATAGCACAAAAGAGGACGTTCCGAACGACTACACGCGGTTGTGTCAGCGGTCATTTGACAGGCACACATTGTCGGTGTCAAAACTGGCATATATCGGGTAGGGGGTCCTGAGCCGTGGATCTACAATCAATGGGGAATAAGGGATGATGAACATGATGTTTACCCAGGTTCGAGCCTTGTCGAAGAGGTAATACCCTACGTCCTGCTTGATTGTATTGGATGTATAATCTAGTTACAGAGTATATCTACCTCGAGATCAGATGAGTTAAACCCTAAGTCGATAAGGTGATGAATGTATCTCCCCCCTAAAGACTAATACCATCGGTTTATATAGACACTGATAGGGTTAGGGTTACATGAGGTCAGTTACAATGAAGGAAAGATCACGCTAGTCTTGACTTGGAGGGCACACCACGACCTAGAATATCTTCCATCCATACACGGATCCACACTCTATCAAGGCTCCACTGCGGCTCATCCGTCCAGCCCATATGTAGTGGGTCGGCGCCCTGCGGAGCCCTTAGTTCATGACTCCCTTAGTAGCCCCTGAACTAGCCTCTAACGTCGGGGATTGTCTTATGGCATCTTCATATATTCGGCTTGCGAGGCATGCTCTTCGCTTCTCTATACAGCTCGGAGCCTTGTTCTCGTGCCAAATATTATCCGGTATTCAGATCAGTGTCGGAAGCTCGCCGATCAATGCGACCCGCCCTGATCACGGGCTCGGGCTCGACCGGCTTTAACAATCAGGAACGCAGACGTCTTGAGATCATGGTGGGACCATTGGAGTTTAATGCTTACCTCAGGGCATGGGCTAGCTTTAAACATTGCATGCCTTTTTAGAAGGCGTGCATCAAAATGCCACCTTTTGTATGATCCCGTTCTTCCAGCTTCAAGACGAGATGCATATTTGTAAGTCCAAAGGTGCAGGGGATGGTTGACCCACCCCTTCCACAAAAAATAGCGCCGAAGAAACCATGGCCGATGTTTCGGGTTCATCTTCGCGCCCTCATGGCCCTCTCCTAGGTGATTGGTCAAGTTGTTATGCCTCGCACCTCTAGATGAGAAACCTACAGACGTAGAGCTATCTTTCGACGGCGGATCTGGTTCCCATCCGCGCTGGATTACTCTATGTCGATGGCCAAGCCCTCGCCAAGAAATCCCCTACTCCAAGTAAGGAAGAGAGGGTATGCTTCATGCCTTTCCTTCTAACAGACCTAGGCTTTCCCATTCACCCCTTTCTACGCGGTCTATTAGAGTTATATGGGATCTAGCTCCACAACCTCACGCTAGGGTCTATACTGCACATTTCTGGTTTCATGGCCCTTTGCGGGATATTCTTGAGTTGTGAGGCCCACTTTGATCTGTGGAGTAGCTATTTTTTTCTCGTCCCCCGTACCTGGGGGTCCATGTTTGAAGTGGACGGAGCCGAAGTGTGGTGGATAGCCGGGACAGTGTATCCCATCGGAACCCCACAAAAAGACCTCGTGGAGTGGACCTCAGAGTGGTTTTATATTGAAGATGTTCCTTTTACCGACCGAATCCGGCCAGGCCTACCTGAATACTCAAGCTTCTCGCTAATGAAGTGGTTCAACTGGCGGCCCAAGGGCCCCTCCCAATCGGATAGTGAAGAGGTACGCCTGTTTGCTACCAAAGTCAGGCTGCTAACTCATAGCAAGTTGACCATGCTTGGAGTGATGGCCATTGCCATAGCCCAATGCATGCAACCCTCTAGCAGACGGGGCATCCTTTATGGTGCTATAATGGGACCAGTGACGCAACCCACTACATGCGACAGGGACCGGACAATAAGGCGGCTATTGCCAAAATATTGGCCGGCCTCTTCACATGGGAGGAGGCGGATTTCGCCCAAATGAGTATCCGAGAGGGTTGCTCCGACTACAATCCGGCAGACATGGGTAAGCCATAGTCAATTGTCTTAAGTTTGAATATTACGTCCGAACTCTGACTGGTTGTATCTTTTTTCTTCAACAGGGTTGGAGGTGTCAAGTTGAGTCTGTCAATTGCCCTTCCCCTCAACTGGAGGATCATTCCCGTGACGACGATCTGGGATATCATGATGACCCATAGACGTCGATCGATTTTGAAGACGGGGCCTTTTACTAGGAGAGCCTTGATGGCACCATGGTTGCCTTGATGACCGACCACCCTAGAGATCTTCCCTCCTCCATAGTAAGTGAAGAGATGACCTTTTCCCGAACTGGGCACTCGTCTCGCACCATCCCGAATGTGCTGACTTCCACTCCCAAGGGTCACTGTACTATGCACCGAAAAGTCGCGGGAGGAGCGCAGACCAAGCCAACTTCGGCCCCTAACAGGAGATCCAAATGGAAGGCTTCCGGTGGAGCGGAAACTACCACTGCCCAGAGGTAACATGTTTGGAACCATGGCAAGAGTCGTTCTTAATACCCTTTCTCTAAAGCTTACTTAGCTTTGCAGAAGAAAAGTACCACTACATCAATTCGAAGACTCTCGGGGCATTCTGAGGCGTGGTTCTGGTCCAGGGTCTTCGGCACAAGCCGGAGGCTCCAACGAACACGTGGCGGCTAGCGCACCTCCGGAGGATTTCGACGATGTTTTAGTTACCAACTCCGAAGTTGAGAGTGTGATGAATCACTGCCGCCAGAGGGAAACTTTACGTCATACTGCCTTTGCCAACAAGGAATTCGTTGCATTTAATTCAGTGGACGCATACCTTGGAGCGTCCTGAATATGTCTTGAAGGATAGACAACCTTTTTCCTGCCAAATTGCAGGTACACGATTTAAACAGCTCAAGAGCAGAACGTAATGCAATAGTATTGTTGTGATGCCATGTTGTATTTGCACATATCCAGCATATTGTGTGTATGTTATTGAAATGCTTGGTATGTGTGGCATTCGACACCTAGTTGTTTATCCTTGGTAGCCTATCTTAAGGGGAAATGCCTCCTAGTGCTTACACAGAGCATTGGTAGCTCGCTACAGCTCCGGAACACATGGATGGACCGGCATGTCTTGCTCCTGTGTCTGTTCCCTTCGGGGAAATGTCACGCGGTGTATACCAGAGTCCTGTTAGGTTGCTACAGCCCAGTTACACTCAATGTTGACCGACAGGTGCATTGATGGGTCATGTATGCATGTCCCTATACTTTAGCGCCACTTTGGGTTTACGACTAGTCATGTCGACCCGGGTTCTCTGTCATATGGATGCTAGCGACACTATCACATACATGAGCCAAAAGGCGCAAATGGTCCCGGCCCAGGTAAAGTGTCATCCATGGGAATACCGTGTGTGAGGCCGCAAACTGATATGATGTGTTACATGCTAGACTGGTGTGACTTAGGATTGGGGTCCCGACAGCTTTGGTATCAGAGCCTGACTGCCTGTAGGATTACCATGCCAAACTGGTCAAAGTCTAGTCTAGAAATTATTTAGTTATATAAGGGAGTTGATTATGGAAGGGAACATAAGGCTCTTTTTAATCCTTTACCTTATGTCCTTCTGATCCGAGTCACCCTCTTCTTTTCTATGGGGATTAAGAACTAGGCTTGTCATCAATATATCAGGATCACATTAATGGTGGAATCAACTCTCAATTCAGTTTCAAGGACTTGGTTTGTTGAACTATTGGTCTCAGAACATTGATATTATGATGTTGAGTGGTTATGCTACCATTTGCATCAGTCGCAAAAATACTTTTTGAACAATTACATCCGTTATGTTGTCCGAGTTGCCCCGGGTTTCTAAACGATCTAATGCATTTCCAAATCCTTTCTTTCCATTTTCAATGTCCTTTTAGGCCAGATTAACCACACCAATCGGTGTGTTGAGGTGCTCTGTTGTCTCGACATGCTTGTCGAAGTTATCAGGAAACTAGGATATCATAGATAGCCACCCAATAACTCAACCTTGTGTAGTGCTCTCAGTGTGATGATTCTAGCCACCATTCCCAAAAGCATCTCGTGATGCCCTTTAGTTAGTAGGCATTCCATTTCTAAGTTTTTAAACCCAAGATTCATTAGACTTACTTCATGTTGATATTGTTTGCTTGTTCCTTTAGGATATTACTAACCTTTGTGACAATCCTTGAGGTCTGTGGTATATCATTCTTCCAATACCATGAACCATTATGGCGAAAGTTCATCTTGAACCAAAAGATCACAACAAGAGTGCTCTCGATGAGTCCTCCATTTTTTATTGTGAGTCTGTCAATCCTACCTTTCTGCATGGGTTACCCGAAAGAAATATGTTGAACTTGTTTGACATGCTAATCTATGTGTCCACAACTCAGAAAAATCATATGTTCCTTTGAGTTGTTCCTTTTGTAGTTATATTTTGACATTCGTCTATAAGTTGATAGTCAGAAGTAGTTGTGCATTAATGTCCATCGGTGCTTATTATCGATGCGGTCCATTAATCCATTCTATTCCGGAATTACTAGCAGAAATAAACTCCAGTACCTTATCCATATCTAGGATTGGGTCAAAGTAGTTGTATTCCGTAGATCAAAATGACACTCTAGCTTTTGTTTTGTTATACCTTGGTGTATTACCCTCTTTATGTTAGGATTGTCATGAGAATTGCACCACCTCTTACAAGATCTTGACGTAGTGATACTTCTCACGATCATTCGTTATTTCTTGGTCTCCGTGTTATTTCAACATGAATGCCGACAAGTGAATCGTGATGTGTGAAATCAATACTCCTAGCGACCCCATTGATTGGTAGTTAATGGACAATAAACTCATTCATAGCATGTTGGTTAATGAATCCTCATTCTAATTATCGATCATGCTACCTAGTCCATTTTTTGGTGCACTCTTTGATCAATGAGTAAGGATTGTGTTAATCTCTCACTCTTTTGATCATATCGTCTGGCCATGAAAAGCAAGATTGTTCTCGACCTTCATAACATATCGGTGGTTTGTGATTTTCCGAATATCTTCTCGAAAGTATTACCAGGTTGTCCCCTGGCCGCTATGTTGAGTTCGTGATCAAGTTGGTTTTCCTTTAAACCACCCCTTCTCCAATAACCTGTGTTGGATACTGATACGTCTATTTTTCATCATGCTTTTATGTTGATATTTATTGCACCATGGGCTGTTATTACACGTTATGTCACAATACTTATGCCTTTTCTCTCTTATTTTACAAGGTTTACATGAAGAGGGAGAATGCCGGCAGCTGGAATTCTGGGCTGGAAAAGGAGAAAACATTGGAAACCTATTCTGCACAACTCAAAAAGCTCCGAAACTCCACGGGACACCATTTCAGAAAATATAAAAAATATCTGGCGAAGGAGATTAACCAAGGGGCCACCACCTGTCCACGAGGGTGGTGGTGCGCCCCCCCTTTGGGCGTGCCCCCTGCCTCGTGGGGCACACGATGACCCCCCCCCCCCCCCCGACACCCATCTTCTCCTATATGAGGTGTTTTGACCTGGAAAAAAAATCAAAAGGAGGCTTTCGGGACCAGACGCCGCCGTCTCGAGGCGGAACCTTGACGGAAACCAATCTAGGGCTCCGGCAGAGCTATTCTGCTGGGGATACTTCCCTCCGGAAGGGGGAAATCGTCACCGCCGTCATCACCAATAACTCTCCCATCTTGGGGAGGGTTATCTTCATCAAAATATTCACCAGCACCATCTCCTCTCAAACCCTAGTTCATCTCTTGTATCCAATCTTTGTACCCAAACCTCAGATTGGTACCTGTGGGTTGCTAGTTGTGTTGATTACTCCTTGTAGTTGATGCTAGTTGGTTTACTTGGTGGAAGATCATATGTTCAGTTCCATTATGCATATTAATACCCCTCTGATCAAGAACAATATTATGTCTTGTGAGTAGTTACTTTTGTTCCTGAGGACATGGGAGAAGTCTTGCTATAAGTAGTCATGTGAATTTGGTATTCGTTCGATATTTTGATGAGATGTATGTTGTCTCTCCTCTAGTGGTGTCATGTGAACGTCGACTACATGACACTTCACCATTGTTTGGGCCTAGAGGAAGGCATTGGGAAGTAATAAGTAGATGATGGGTTGCTAGAGTAACAGAAGCTTAAACCCTAGTTTATGCATTGCTTCGTAAGGGGCTGATTTGGATCCACTTGTTTCATGCTATGGTTAGGTTTACCTTAATACTCTTTTGTAGTTGCGGATGCTTGCATTAGAGGATAATCATAAGTAGGAGGCTTGTCCAAGTAAGTATATCACCCAAGCACCGGTCCACCCAGATACCAAATTATCAAAGTACCGAACGCGAATCAGATGATCGTGATGAAAACTAGCTTGACGATAATTCCCATGTGTCCTCGGGAGCATTTTCCTTCATATAAGAGTTTGTCCAGGCTTGTCCTTTGCTACAAAAAGATTGGGCCATCTTGCTGCACCTTATTTACTTTTAGTATTTCTCACTTGCTACCAATTACCTTATCACAAAACTATATATTACCGATAATTTCAGTGCTTGCAGAAAATACCTTGTCGAAAACTGCCTATCATTTCCTTCTGCTGCTCATATGGTTCGACACCCTTACTTATCGAAAGGACTACGATAGATCCCCTACACTTGTGGGTCATCAAATACCCCTAAGCTAGACGGTTAAGCTTAGACAATAACTTGGAGAGTTGGAAGATAAAAGCTTTCCCTAAATTAGTTCATCCTAAAGGGATATTCCGCGTGTGTGTGTGTGTGTTGAATTAAGATGATATCTTCATCGGCTCACCCTCGTGATCAGTTGTTGGACCTATCATATTATCCAATCCTTGATTTGAGTGTGAGCTATCATCAAATCAAATCAGAGCCAATGGTGTTCATAATGTTGTCTTACTTGTGGTTGTTTCCTCGGTCACACACCATTATATTTCTTGGTCAGACCAATGCTATCACTTTGTTCACATAGTTGTCGAATTATGTCATCATGGAAATCTCGATGTTATGTTGTTGAGCCCATTGAAAACATTTTCATGATCTCAATGATTCATGTTGAACATTTAAGTTAGTATTGTAAACATTTGTAAGCATTATCTTCATGTTCCGTTCATGAAGTATATGTTTGATGTAAGAAGTGACTTCCTCTAAATCATGTGCATTTGATGCAAGTTGTTTTCATGAATTCGGGAAAGCTTGTTTTTGCTTCCTCTGGAATCATTCCAAGTCAGTCTTGCATATGTGTGAAGTATTCTGTGGTTTGGAGACTTGCAACCTTCATTATATTTGTATCCCTAGCACACCAAGCCATTGATTGATTTGTTGAAGGAGAAGAAGTTTGTTCTTAAGATCCAGACTTACGCAAGGAATTCGATATCCTCGATGATGGTACCCTACCAGAACTCAGTATTATTCTGTTGTAAGACCTCTATGTGACCATAATTGTCTTGGATAGTTTGTTAATGTGTGTCTTGCAATCCAGCTCATGTTTTGGAGCTTGCTATCCTAGTTCATTTCGCGAGAATCTCGCAACGTCATCTCGTTGATTTGTGTTGGAAATTTTCCCTTCCCAGAAATGTTGAGTCTAAAGCATCTTGTCACCAACCAGATCTGAATCTCAGGCAGATATGATGGTTGGGACATTTCACAGATTTTGATCTTAGTTTCTCTATAATCTCGGTAACTCAATATAGTGGTTACTTTGTTGAGTCAAGACATCATCCACTCTCCATGATGATTTGACTTATAGCCCCCTTCCCAAGTAGAGTACGCCATTTCTTCAAACCATCATTTGTGATTGACTTAACCTAGTATGAAGAGTTTAAATGATCTATGTAGCAAAAAGTAATTCTAGTTGCCACTTAAGGGAATAATTCAAAGAGTCACCTGCCTAAGGTGCCGTTATGGAATCATGGCAATTTATATCCTTATGACTTTGACACTTATGCACCATCCTACCTAAGAGTGAATTGTTTCCTACCACATTGGACCTTTATCATATGTTTCTTACCATCCCCCTTGTTGTGTGTTTTGAGTCTAAGCTCAAGAGATGTTTGCACGTCTCAATCCATGAGTTGATATTGAGTTTCTTGATATTCGAGAAGATTGATTCATGCAGAGCTTCTTTCTTTCGCCATAATGTTCAATTAAGTTCTCGAAGGCAAAGACATCAAGATCATGTGATGCAATGAATCAACATCTTCGAGAAGGGTAGTTGGATCGAGAAGATTGTGATAGTTTTGTGACCCCTTTCCTCTTACCTCACATGTTGAATCTCACGACCAGATTCTTGTTTAGTGGGGGTGAGTTGTCACACCCCTAGATTTTTCTATCTTGTCTTTGCATCTCATCATGTCATCACCATGATAATTTATGAAAGTTTACTTGAGGTCAGTTGAAATCCTCAGATATCATTCCCTGAAATGATCAAGTTAAAAAAACATTTCTTCAAATAGGTCCAAGAAAATGTTCATGTTAATCCCTGAAAATAATTGCACCAGGTAAAATTCAAACCAATATTTTCAGAGGATTAATTATTTTGGGCATTTGAAATTAAATCATAATGTATGTGAATTTGATTATTTGTGGTATGAAATAAATACATGTCGAATTATTCTGAAACTATTTGTGGGGCTCTCGACATAACCATCTAGTTCCCATATTAAATTTAGAATTTATAAAAATGTTTGATTTTAAAATCAAACCCAAAACAGTTGCAGAAATAGAAAACATAAACACTTTAGACGGAGAGAGAGAGAGAAGGCATACCTATGTGGCTTGCTGCTGAAGCCGGCCCCGCCCACCAGGCCGACACAGCTGTCTTCAACCTCTGCCAGTAGGCAGAGGCGTGTCGATGCACGCGCGCCCGAGCCTCCACCTCGTCCCATCCGGCTTCCCGCCTCCCCGAGGGCCTATCATCGCGCCCGTGGAACGCCTGCAGCCTCCTCTGCCTCACCCCTCGCTCTTTGGCCCCTCACCTTCTCTCTAGCTCTTCCCCGAGCTTTGTCAGAGAGCGGTCGTGTGCTGCCGTCACGCGTACGTGTAGCCACCATCCCTTTCTCGTAGCATCGTCATGTCCAGAAGCTCCATCATCGAGCACATCATTCCCACACCGAAGGAAACGAGCGGAGGGCTCCGCTTCGTCGCCATCATCGTCGTCTTCACCGTCAGCTGTCGGAGATCGCCATCATCGTCCCGTCGTCTCCAAGCCTTCCCCAAGCCGGCTAAGTTGACCATTCGACGCGCTATGAACCCCTAGCCTTTCCTCTCTAACCCCGCATCCATTTTCTCGCTGCATCCATTGGTTCCATCAAGCTCGAGCTCCTCGCCGCCGTTCATGAAGCCACCATGGCTAGAGCGAGCGACGCTCGCGTCCGAGCAGACAATCGTGCTCAGCACGTTCCCAGAAGCCCAGAATACCCATCCATTCGCCATGTGGTGCCCCGTTGCGATGATTCAGTCATTGGCCGAACTCCGACTGCCACGAAAGGGGACACGACCGTCAAACTCTATCACCGTTGCTCCAGCCACCATAACCACTCAACGCATATAAGCACTCGCTATGGGTAAGTGCCCTCCGCCACGCGTTTGGTCCCCAGAGAAGCAATCCCACATCGCTCCGCCGCGTTTTCCGCCGGTGGCAATGGCCTTTTGACCAGGGCTTTGACTCCTCTGGGTCAATGACAAGTGGGGCCAGGCCCTGACTAATAATAGATTAGGGTTTTAGTTAGCGTTAATTAACACTGTACATTAGTTATTACACTGACATGTGGGACCCACATGTCAGGTTTGACCTGGACCGTTCTTGTTGACTGGCTGATGTCATAGTGACAAGGGGCTGACGCTATAAAACATTTTCTGGGATTTAGTTTAATTGAAATAACCATGAAATTCCAGAAAATGCTTTAAACTTAGAAATATCATAAAAAATAAACTATAACACCAATGAAAATAAAGTATATATGAAAAATTATCAGAAAAATCCGAAGAACCTGTTTATGGCATTTTCATGCAGGTTTGAACAACCTAAAGCTATTGTATATGAAAATTTGTATAACTGGCATTTGAAATGTCTTATATGGAGTTTGAACTGAACCTAGGGTTCAAATCAACTTCATTTAAATTGTTGCTAGTTGCATTAGCTCAATCAACAGCATGTTGCCTTGTCATGATCATGCATCATTGTCGGATTTAGGGCTCCACAAAACCCTAGTAGGTTTGAACTCTGGGGTGCGTGCGAAGATCTCAACCTTGCGTATCTATCTAATCATCATCTCACAAACTAGCACGAAGAACTGGAATGTATAAGAGACATGCGGCAGTTTATCCTGGTTCAGGCCACCTAGCGGTGAGTGGCCCTACTCCAGTTGTGTGGTGGATTAGCCTCGAGATGGGCTATGGGCGAACGAGTACAATGAGCGAACTACCTCCGGACGTGAGGTGTTCTTGCTTGGTGTTGGAAGAGAGGGTCTGAATCCTCTGTCCCCTTGTTGGGTGGTGGCTATCCTACTAATATAGTGGCCTTGGTCCTCTTCCCCAAAATGTTTGGCAGGAAGGGATCCCACAATGGCCAATTTTTAAGGGGGGCAACTAGTACATCTTATCTTGACTAAAGGTGGTCTTCACCTGGAAAGCCTATGATCCTAACGCCACGGTGGGATCGGTTATGACCTCCGTCCTGCCGTCCTAGCGGTCTTTGTCTTGTTGAACTGGAATGGAAACCTTTGGCAGATTCCTCAGGACTCCGCGTCTGAGCCCACTTCCTTAGGCCCAAAGAGGAAACTGTTGTACTGCGCCTACTGGCGCCCGCCTGGCCTTGGTCGTCATGGCTTGCGTCATGCAAAACCTCGCGAGGTGGGGGGTTGCATAGAGTTCTTCGCTACTTGGGAGCCAGCCAGATGAGGGTGCCCCTTCCAGAGATCTTGGTGTCGTCCGCCCCGCGAGGCTTGGTCCCTCGTGAGGGTCTTGAGTATCGATGCTGAAGATGGCCCGTACCAGGCATGAAAGGAGCCACGTAATGAGCCGTAGGCAGGAAAGTCTGGGTACCCTCGTTCGTAGAACGCTGATAGTAGCCCCTGGACCCAAGGTGCGCTCAGACTTGGCTTTGAGGCGAAGCCAAATGGCAAGAGCGAACAGCCGTGGGCTCCAATCGCCTGCGGTCCTGGTCGACCCGTGACGCCTGGATTGGACGTGTGCGTCTCCAGTCTCTGCCCTGCCTTGGCAACCGTTCGACTAGACTAGAGGGGGCCAGCACCCACTTCTGGTCCTTCTCTTCTTTCCCTTCGTCCTACTCCAGATCCCCTTTCTTCCTTGCCGCAAGCGCTCCCAGATCTGCTGAATCCTTCCCCCAAGTCCAGTGCCGATGGCCTCAGGAATGACTAAGCCTTCAGCTTCTCCTCTACGCCCCGTTGCCAACTCCGACCCAGCCGTCAGCGTTTCCATCACCAAGGAGAAGGACCTCGCCGCCGTGCTCCGTCTCCTGGCATCCAGCCACAATGAGGGGGGGGGGAGACGGTGGTCCGGCTCGGCTCCACCCCACCAAGTTCCTTGGGTAAAACCTTCTACCCTCTCTTTCTGCACAATCTCTTTGTGGGGCTCATCCCCCTTTCTCTCGATTCTTCTTTGCCATCCTGAAGCATTACCAGATCAACACCCTTCATGTCCATCCCATCTCCACCTTCCTTTTGTCCATTTTTGCCTTTTACTACGAGGCGTTTGTTGGGATGCTACCCTCCGCCGCACTGTTCCGCCACTTCTTCTACCTCGGGGTTAACACCGACCAACGTGCGGGGG
>LR738711.1:348068842-348108494 GCA_902687465.1 Secale cereale
GGGGGGGGGGGGGGGGCTTGTCTTCGTCGCGGTTCACCGGGGCAATGTGATTGTCAGGACCCCGATCCTAAGTCACACCGATCTAGCATGTAACACATCATATCACTTTGCGGCCTCACTCACGGTATCCCCACGGGTGCCACCTTACCTGGCCCGGGACCGTTTGCGTATTTTGGCTCACGTATATGATAGTGTCGCTAGCATCCATATGACAGAGAACCCGGGCCGACAAGACTAGTTGTAAACCAAAAGTGGCACTAAATTACAGAGACAGGCATACATAACCCAGCAACGAACGTGTCGGCCATCAACGTATGAACCCAAGTCGTTGCAAGCTACAAGGACTTAAAGGAACAATGCGTGACATTTCCCTGAAGGGACAGACACAGGAACGAAGAAGGACACATGCCGGCCAGCCTAAGTGTTCCAGAGCAGTAGCAAGCTACCAAGGCTCAGTGGAAGCACTAGAGGCATTTCCCTGTAAGATAGGCTACCAAGGGTAAACAACTAGGTGTCGGATCCCACACATAGCAATACACATTACACGTACGCATAACATGCAAGTATGTGATGTAGAACATGACATCACAACATAACCCAACGACTCATATAGATAAGGCCCAGAAGAGCCATCAGCATTTATTACAAGCAGTGGGTCTCACGACCCAACATTAAGAGCATACAGGCAATGGAAGCATAGCATGTCAGAGTACAGACAACTACAAATGAAAAGGGCTGATAAGCCTGACTATCTACAAGACCCTCACAAGGGTACAAGATCATAGCTGAGGTAACAAGCTAAACGTCGAAGTCCACGCGGAACCACTAGTGAGACTGAAGTCTCTCTTCAAAAACATAAATTAAGCAAACTTGAGTACAAAAGTACTGAGCAAGACTTACATCAGAACTAGCTACATATGCATCAGTATCAACAAAGGGAGTGGTGGAGTTTGACTGCAGCAAGCCACCTTTGACTCGGTGGCTATCCTGAACTACGACTACAAGTAACTCTTTTGAGGTGGCGCACACGAGTCCACAAATTCACCAATTAATACACTATGGATCCACTCCCGTCTCCCTAGGAGAAGGCCATCCATAGCACTCACGCTTATCTTGCGCATTTTAGAGTATCCACTTTCACTTGTTTATGAACTCTACAGGTAACCCAGAAGTCCTTTACCGCGGACACGGCTATTCGAATAGATCATTTATAACCCTGCAGGGGTGTACTTCTTCACACACGCTCTCACCACTTACCACCGTTTAGAGGACATGTACTCGCCAACCTTCAAGCGGAAGCCCAGCGAGGGTGTCGGCCACGACCTGACTAACCACACAAGTCCCTAGTCTAGGCTTATCGCCTATTTGGGTTCTATCCGTGGGGAGATCCGGCCGAGGTGTCGCTCACGGGCCCAAACGATGTGTACAGGGTTCCCGAGCCACCAAACGGGCGACTCGGTACACCGTGCCACGTACCTGCCGCATCACAGCCCACCCCGAGGGTCAACGCTGCGCACGACCTCCAGTATACTACAAACACCAGAAACTAATTGCATCTCCTGGACAGAGGACAAGGGCGATTAATAAGTCAAGAGAGTCAATTAAAGATCCCAATTTGTGGTAGTAGCTGTTCATGGATCACAAACACAGAACTCAGATCCTGAGGACGGCTTCAATGAGACAACCCACCATGTGCTCCTACATGGCCTCTCATCGCTACCTTTACCAAATCGTGTTCACACACTTAGCTGTCAACAGTAGGACATGTTCACACACATCCAATTCATCCCCGATGAGTCAGACCCGACACAACTCTAAGCATAGCAGGCATAACCAGAAAGCATGAATGAGTAGGCACAACATGGCTCGAACAACTCCTACTCATGCTAGTGGGTTTCAACTATTTACTATGGCAATGACAGGTCACGCAGAGGAAGAGGGGTTCAGCTACCGCAGCAAATAGCAGTTGAAACGTTGTTGTCCTAATGCAGTAAAAGAGAGCAAGAGCGAGAGAGTGGGATTGTCTAAGAATGCTCTATGGGGTTTTGCTTGCCTGTCACTTCTGAAGATAGTATAGCTCTTCATCGGTGTCATCGATGTCATCGTCGGAACCATGTCTACTGAGAGGGGACAAACACCGGCAAACAAGAGAGAACACAATCAATGCAATGCGACAGTATGATGCATGATCATGACATGGAAGTATGATGTTGATTGAGCTAATGCAACTAGCAACCATGTTAAGTGAAGTTGGTTTGAACCAAAGTTTCAAATTCAAACTCCATATGTGATTATTTAAATTCCATTTATTCAAATTATCCTAAACAGTGGATGTAAGTTGTTCAAACATGCATGAGAATGCCATAAACAAATTCTTTGGATTTCTCTGATCATTTTTCATATATAAATTATTTTCATTGGAGTTATAGATTATTTTCTATGATTTTTAGAAGTTTTTGCTATTTTCTGAAATAAATAAATCATTTAAGATTTATTTTAAATTCCAGAAAACATTTACTGCGTCGGCATGATGACAGCATGGCGTTAGCAGGTCAACAAACCGAGTCCAGGTCAACCCTAACATGTTGGGCCCACGTGTCAGTGTTAGCACTAATTAACAGAGTTAACTAGCGCTAAGTTAAATACTAAACTAAGTTAATTAGGGCCTGGGCCCACATGTCAGTTACTACTCTTGTTAATAGGATTAATTACCACTAAACTAACCCTAACCTAGATTAATTAGGGGCCAGGACCCACTTGTCATGGACTCAGGGAAGTCTAACCCGGTGGGCTTGGGTCAAACCCACTGGTAGTTAGCCGCCGGTGACCAAAGGCCACGGTAGAGGCTTCGGAAATCGCCATTCAGCGATGGTTTGACACGCGACTAGGCTCTACAGAAAGCCTGGAGTGCTCCGCTTCCAGTGGTGCAGGAAGTAGCAGCTCCGGTGGCCTAAATCAACGGCGGCATCGACTTGCGTGGTGGCCGGAGTTCGGGCATCGACGGAATCGATGCTGCGGTGCACGAGGGGACAAGATGATGATTGCTACGGGCTCCTGGAGGTGCACTGAATGCGAAGGAGTGCTTGGACATGTGCTTCGGAAACTGTGGCCACGACGGTGACATGGCCGGCGGCGAGGAGCACTTGGCTCCGGTGGTTGATGCGGCTAGGTGATGAAATGGGCGACAGGGCATGGGGGAAACGATACCGAGGCTCACTGCGGTTCTTCTGGTGTTGCTGGCGAGGCAGGGGAGGCACGGGTTCCAGTGAAACGACGTCGGGGATCGCCGGCACCCGAGGTCATAAACGGCGGCGTTGGCGAGGCTCCAGGGCGTCCGGCGGGGCGTGGCTTGACGGAGAGGGAGGATGGGTCACGGCGGAGCTTCTGGTCACTTCGCGGGGGCGTGGGGGAGGCTGTGGCCGCGAGGTTCATGGCGGCAAGCTCGCACGACTCTCGGCATGGCGAAAGGAGGCGAGGGAGAACGAAAGGGGAGAGTGAGAGAGGTCGGGTGGATCGGGACGACACCGAGGCGTTCATACACGCGTCCAGAGGCTCGACAGTAAGCAGGAGGTGGCCGGGGCGCGTGCCGGCAAGCGGTGGCCATGCGTGCACTATCCTCCTGGTGGGAGGTCAGTGATGGCTGGCAAGTTGGGCCAGTTGGGACGCCACAGTGCCAGGCCTCGGGTGAGTTCTCACTCTCTTGTTTCTGTTTTGTTTTGTTTTTTCTTTTTCTTTTACTTCTGAAGTGTGTTTTGATTTAGTAAAAATACTAAATCACTTTGGAAAATCCTGAAAATAATCAGAGGCAGTTTTGAGATTATTCCCAAGAGCCTAAAACTGCTTTCAAAATTATTTGGACACCTGAAATATTTATAGTATTTTATATGTCCAAATGCAAACAGTTATGACTTAATTCAAAGATCCAAAATGGCTCCCAAAATTATGAAACCATTTTTTGGCAGAGGTTTTAGCCAAGACCAAAAATGATGAACATTTTGTGAAGGGCATTTTGGGTACATTGAAATTCAAATTTGTTTGGACTAGTTTTTCAAAGGGGTCCTAGGGTTGGTTAATCCCCATTTCAAGTTTCCTTTGAAAAAATAAACATGATGAAATGATGAACATGCAGGGATAAACAAAGGCTAGTCTACGGCTCTGACAACTCACCCCCACTAAACAAGAATCTCATCCCGAGATTCAAGACGTGAGGTAAGGAGATAGAGGGGACACCAGCTAACACAATCTTCTCGATCCAATTGTACTTCATAAGAATGTTGATTACCTGCCTCATGTTGATCTTGATATCCTTGCTTTCGAGGTCTTTGTCCAACACAGTGACGATGAAAGAAACTCTACAGTACTTGATCTTCCGAGGATCAAGCAACTCAAGATCAACTCTTGGAGTGGGATGTTGAAATATCTCTTGAGCTGAGACACAGAACACACATCCAGAGGGATGGAGCAAAACAAATGATGAAGGTTCACTTTGGTTGGCAAGAATTTCACACATAAAGAAGATGGTGAACAATGTCACCAACGGGGCACCTTAGAGAAGGTGACTCGTTGTCACATCCCTAGCTTCTGTTACTGCCTAGTGCTAGCATCTGGTGTTGCATCATGTTTACTTTCACAGAAAGTTGAAATGGGGATGTTCAAACCCTAGCACCAAATGATTTCAAGTAGGGTCAGGAATAAAATAATTTCCAATGACCCAAAATGCCTTCATCAATGTTTGATAATTTTCGCAAGGCTTTGAGACCAAACCAAAATTGGTGAACATTTTTGTAGAATATTTTGGGCACTAAATTAAATCATACCTTATTTGCATTTGGGCATTTAAATTTTATGTATTATTTTAAATGTCCAAATATTCATGAACTAGAATGTTTACTGTTGGAGATAATCCAAACAGTAGCCTCAAGCAGTTCCATGAATTTTGAGTTTGTTTTGGTATTTTATTTAAATCCAAAAACAAATACATAAAATAGACAACAGAAACAAATTAGAAAAGGAGAGAGAGAATTTACCTGGCCCAAGCTTACCTGGCAGCCCAGCTGGTGGCCTAGCCCACCATAGCTGCCAGTCATCTCCAACCTCTCGCCAGGAGGACGAGAGGCGCGTGGCCGTCGCGCACCGGCACACGCCCGAGCCACCTCCAGCTTCCGCCGACGCTGGGTGCTGGATGGAGACGCCACGCAACCCCCCGACCCCTCTGGCCTGTCCACCCCTCCTCTGTCTCTCTCGCACGCAACCACCGAGCGCCATCGTCGCCGCTGCTCGCAACCACTGCAGCCACAGCCACCGCCCTGCCTCCCCGAACTGTCCCCGAGGTCCGCCGCGATGCTCTCCATCTCCAAGCTGAAGGAACCGAGCCCGGATGTCCTCCATCGTCGCCATCATCGCCTTCTTCACCACCGGCCACCGAGGACCTCCATCGTCGATTCGCCACCGTTGTCATTTCCCCGGGCACGCTGGCCATCCCTACGGCACCGCTGTGAGCCCTCGGTCTATTTCCCCTAACCCTGCCTCCGTTTGGTCACCGTAGTCGTCGCCCCCTTAATGACAGTAGCCGCCGCCGCACGGCCTCGTCGCCGGCGAAGCCCCGGTGACCAAATGGTCTCGTGCGTGCCTCCGTTGGGTTCGTGAGCTCACGTAGATCATGTAGGTGCCCCGCAAGAGCTTGCCCGCCCGGTGTAGCGCCAAACCCGAGCTGGCCGAACTCCGGCCGCCGCCGCGAGCTCGACTCCGGTGAGCACACCGCACCCCATCCGCTCCTCCCTGCTCCATTTGATGCGGAAGAGCATGGGCTTCCTCCTGGTAGTCTCCCCGCACCTAAACGCAGCCCCTAGCACCGCCCAGTAGCAGCTCCTCCGCGCTGAATGGTCGCCGCCGGCCAGAGTCCGGCGATGATGACGTGGTGCGTCATTAGCAATTAATCACCTGCTAATTAACCACATGACTCACTTACAGAAGGGCCCCACGCCCTTAATTAACCTGGATCAGTTTCTGTTTAGGATTAGATTAAGTCCAGTGGGCCCCGGCTGTCAGGTTTGACCAGCCCCACTGGCCAGCCCCTGTTAAATTAGTTTAGTTCAAAACTAAACTTAAGCAGGCCCTGAGAGACTGACATGTGGGCCACCCCCCTGACACTTTAGTTAGGTTTTAATTAGCACTAATTAATAGGGTTAGCTAGTTGTGTCACTGACCAGTGGGTCCCACTAGTCAGGTTTGACCTGGACCAGCCCCTGCTGACCTGCTGATGTCAGCATGAGGTCATGCTGACGCAGTAAGTATTTTCTGGAATTAAAATAAATCAGAAAATAATTTATTTATTTCAGAAAATAGCTAAAACTTCTAAAAATCACAGAAAATAATCTATAAATCAGATGAAAATAATTTATATATGAAAATTGATCAGAAAAATCCAAGGAATCTGTTCATGGAATTTTCATGCATGTTTGAATAACTTACATGCACTGTTTAGGATAATTTGATTAAATGGCATTGTAATAATCACATATGGAGTTTGAATTTGAACCTTTGGTTCAAACCAACTTCATTTAATATGGTTGCCAGTTGCATTAGCTCAATCAACAGCATATTGCCATGTCATGATCATGCATCATATTGTCGCATTGCATTGATTGTGTTCTTTCTCTGTTGCCGGTGTTTGTCCCCTCTCAGTAGACGCTGTTCCGACGATGTGGTCGATGAAACTGATGAAGACACAGTTATATCTTCAAAAGTGCCAGGCAAGCAAAACCCCATTGAGAATTCCGATACAATCCCACTCTCTCGCTCTTGCTCTCTTTACTGCATTAGGACAACAACGCTTCAACTGTTACCTGCTGCGGTAGTTGAACCCCTTTCCACTTCATGACCTGTCATTGCCACAGTAAATAGTTGAAACCCACTAGTATGAGTAGGAGTTGTTTGAGCCATGTTGTGCCTACTCATTCATGCTTACTGGTTATGACTGCTACTGCTTAGAGTTGTGTCAGGTCTGATTTATCGGGGATGAATTGGAATGGTGATGAACATGTCCTAATTTGTGTGAGCTAAGTGTGTGAACACGATTTGGTAAAGGTAGCGATGAGAGGCCATGTAGGAGTACATGGTGGGTTGTCTCATTGCAGCCGTCTCGACTTATTAACTTCCCTTGTCCTCTGTCCAGGAGTTGCAACTAGTTTCTGATGTTTGTAGTTTACTGGAGGTCGTGCGCAGTGCTGACCCTCGGGGTGGGCTGTGATGCGGCAGGTACGTGGCACGATGTACCGGTCGCCCGTTTTGTGATGTGGAACCCTGTACACATCGTTTGGGGCCGTGAGCAACACCCCGGCCGGATCTCCCCATGGATGGAACCCAAATAGGCGATAAACCTGGACTAGGGACTTGTGTGGTTAGTCAGGTCGTGGCCGACACCCTCGCTGGGCTTCCGCTTGAAGGTTTCCGAGTACATGTCGTGTAAACGGCGGTAAGTGGTGAGAGCGTGTGTGAAGAAGTACACCCCTGCAGGGTTATATATGATCTATTCGAATAGCCGTGTCCGCGGAAATGGACTTCTGGGTTACCTGTACAGTTCATAGACAAGTGAAAGAGGATACTCTAAAACACGCAAGATAAGCGTGAGTGCTATGGATGGCCTTCTCGTAGGGAGACGGGAGTGGATCCATAGTGGTGTATTGATTGGTGAATATGTGGACTCGTGTGTTCCACCTCAAAAGAATTACATGCAGTCGTAGTTTAGGATAGCTACCGAGTCAAAGCTGGCTTGCTGCAGTCAAACTCCACCACCCCTTTGTTGATACTGATGCATATGTAGCTTGTTCTGATGTAAGTCTTGCTGAGTACCTTTGTACTCACGTTTGCTTAATTTATGTTTTTGCAGAGAGACTCCCGTCTCACTAGTGGTTCCACGTGGACTTCGACGTTTAGCTTGTTACCTCAGCTACGATCTTGTACCCTTGGAAGGGTGTGTCCCTCGAAATGGAGCTTCAACATATCCCACACCTCCTTCGCCGTTGCTTTGGCGATCAGGTGCTGGAGGACATCTATCGGCATCATCGAGTAAATTGCCGATGCCGCCTGCCGATCCTTGCGGTGCTCGGCTCCCTCCTTCTTGAATGCGTTGACTCCTGGGTCGACCGTGTCCCATAGCTCGTTGGTGCGGAGACCACATTCCTTGAGGGCTTTCCAGACCCCGAAGTTCTCGCGATCAAATCGTGGGTACGACGAACTCGCCGGAGCAGCAAATAATTTAGCCGCACCGGAGTACTCCGCCAGCTGCTTGTTCTTCTGATCGTCCGCCATGATCCTCAGTTACTAGAAGATCAACCTTGCTCTAGATACCAAATGTTGGCCCAGACTCCACGCAGAGAACTTTCCGGTGACGGTGATGACCGACAAACGAACGACGACGAAGAATAGAACTTGCTGACTGTCTTGGTTCCTGCCCCAAGCGGCCTGGCCTGGCGAGATACTTTACGCCGAGATCCGCTGTATGTAGCTAGCCTGATCCATGTCCAAGCTAGTTAGCTTTGCCACCGGCTGGAATACAACAATGCACGCGTATACATAAATCGGTCTATGATTGCCACACGCACGTATCGTGCGTTTTCTTTTTTGCTTTGATCAACTCACGGTGGTATTAGAAGCATGGGGTATGTGCATATAAATAGTAGTACAAGCTAAGCTATCTAGAGTAATACTACTTCTAGACTAACTCTAATTCAAGTACTAGTCGAGTACATGCCCGTACATGAATCGGACACCACCAGCATGGAGGGTATGTTGTGTTTAATTCCAACATTGTCGATATAGCTGAATGGCGCACTTCCCAATTGTTGTCATGGATATGAAGAGTTGGAGTGTCACCATCAATGAACACGAGGTAGCTAGTGTCAGATTGATCAAATTCTTCGACGGCCTCATCGATTCAGAAAAGATATATCATGACGACAGGTACGCCTCATTCACTAACGAATCACGACAATTTGCGCGCGGCATCATCTACCATGTCTTTCTCAAGCTTGCTCATTGCAATCCCGGCCTTGATCTCTCCAGAATCTTCAAGAAGATACCATAGGACACTGATGTCGCTGCCGGCGACAAGATTTCTTCTCCTCCTGCCGGCAAGGTTCTCCAAGTTCCTAGGATCCAAGGCGATCATTGGGATTAAGCTTGTTGTTATATCCACCGCTTGTGCTGTCACGTAAAAGATACATTCGATCTCATGTTAGATCCGCACTGCTTTTGCGACGTAATATAAATTGTGTTGATGACTGAATGTATGCTATCTCCCTTGTTTCTCTTTGTCTTTCTATGATTTGATTTTATACCCTACGCATACCAGAAGCATGCCCGCGCACGCACTTGCCACGAGCGCTTGGGGAACGGGTCCCCAGCAGTGTGCCGGTAGTGTTGCTACCGACAAGTTTCTCCTTTGACGCTTTCAATGCAGCTACTTAAATTGTTGAGCGGACTCAAAAAAATTAAGAGTACGAATGATCACGACAAGGTTCCTTTGCGTGATGGTTTTTCATACAAACATAAAATCTTTCAAAGAAAATTGCAAATGTAACAAGGAAGTTGGTTCAAAGTTTTTCAGCTTAGCTTTTCCTTGTACTATCTTTCTTGTCGTACGAAATGACCACTTGAACGCCATTAAATGGTATCCCCAGTGTCACTCCCCCCGAGAAACTTGCACGCGAGGAATCCTTCTCTCCTTTGTGAAAAAGAAAGAAGAGAAAAGAGCGGTTTGGGAACCTTGGCGGTTCATCAGCCATTTCATATAAATTAAAGTGTAATCTCAACATCACATGTATTTATACATAAATTAATATGTACAAAGAGTTCCGAAACACAAAGAATTTTATTGGGCTAAGCTTGTCATTTTAGTCCTCTGGTACTTCCAGCTTGAAAGCCCGAAAAGATGGCCATCAGACTTCCCGCATATCGCGACTGAAAGCTTGGCATCAAACCTCGTAAGGTAGATACCCGCCAACATCGGGCACATGCTCATTGACAAATAGGCAGTTGCACACGTTGGATTGATGGCGCGCTTCCCGACATCGTTCAATGGTGGTGGGAGGGTCCTCTACTCGCCTATCTTGTAGCGCCGGTCGCTGATCTTGGTGGGCCCGTGGATCTAGGGACGCCATCGACATCTTGTTGGGCTCCGCGGTTCGCTGGGTTTGTCGCGGTTGCTAATGTTGCTCTTGTTGAGGTTGTTGCCGTGGAGGCGACTGTACCATTGGTGCTACACCTACAACACGATCACCAGTTTGAGCTACTGGTACTATCCGCGGACGTTGTTAAGGCTCCACTTGCTGTGACTTGCTCGACCCTGCAAATTGAGTCAAGATCTGTACGGTGGCTCTCCACTCATCCAGCTTGTCTACCACTAGAGGAAAGTTCAGCAGCATCCGGGCTCACAGCATTGCCTCCGCTGCCTTGTTTCCATGGCCTGGAGCGAAGATCGCGACGGTGCTCGACTCTTGGCAGAGCAAGCAAGAGCATCTTTGCGATCTTGCTGCCGCGACTCATGCACAAAAGCTGGTTGGCGTGGCGGAAGTGGTGCCTGGAAATCTTGGACATGATCAACAGGCGTCTTGTCGTGCAGACGCTGCTGTCTATGATGAACAACACCGCTCAGGGTCACGTTGCGCCCATCTTGTGATGGTCGCTGTGTGTGTCTTGTCGTTATATCTCTGACCATTGCTAGAAGATTTTAACTCGCGTCGGGCCGGGAATTATCACTCCGGTGACTGCGCTCGCCTGTGAGTTGAGGAGGTGGGAGTTCTCCATTCGCACTACCCACGCCATTGTGATTGTGCCCACCGGAGGGTCGTGGAAGTGGACCGCCTCCAGCACCTCCGCATCCTGCTCCGGCCATAGTGAGCACGGTGACCGGGCCTCCTGCACCGAAAGTGCCAACCGCGGTGTTCGCACCGCCCGTATTGGTCACGCCACCCGCGCCGCTTGCGGATACGTGTGAGGGAACTTTAGAAGTGGATGGATTTCTCATCGTGATGCCCTTCTTCTTGGGGGCCATCAACGATGAAAAAGGTGATGAAGCTGATGAAATCGATGCGCAATGTGTTGATTCAGGTTCGCGTAAGCGATCCCCCTACCCGGCGCACAAAATATGTTGTGGGTACAACCATCTATGGGGCCATCTAGCCCCTTTGTGGTTCGTCTAGGGGAATGCACAAGCACAAAGAGGATAATCAACATAGAAGTCAAAGGCTTTTACTCAGGTTTGGGCCACCATGAGGTGTAAAATCCTACTCCTTCTTTGTGTATTAAATGTGTGTGAGCACAAGTACAATGAGCGCTTCACATGGAAACCTGTAGACAGAGCAGATACACATGTAAGTTGTGCACAGGTTTGAAGGGTCTGTCCCTGTAAACGTTGCCTTGGCCCTCCTTTTATAGCTCAAGGGGTCACCATAGTGGCAAAACAGTCATATGTACTGACTAGATAGCGAAAATTGCTATCATACCTAACTCTACCAGTTTAGGACAAAAGCAATTAATGCTCCGTTAGGTGTCATGCGTAGCAGGAATCCCGGCAAGGTTTCTGCACAACTCACCCAACTACCTCCTACTAGCTTGAAACACCCATTGGAAGGGTGTCAATAATGGTAATCTCCTTTCAGCATGCCGACATGTGTCCGACAAGTCTCACCTAACTACATGCAGGCTCAACACCTCATCGATTAGCGACTAGTGGCTCAATAAGGTGGAGCGTTGGCAGCTAGCAAGAGCTTGCCGGGTCTTCACTTTGCCGGCAAAGGTGTTTTTCGTTGCTGAACTTAATGTTCTATGTTGATCTTCTCCCTTGTGGCTTGTGCAACTAAGCCTTTAATCTTGATCTTGGTCTTCTAATGCGCTCCTTGATCTCATGAAGAGTGGCTTCTCTAATTCGGAGTTCTTCTTTATAGTTTAGCAATCTGGTCTTTCATTTGTCTTGGGCTATCTTCCAACAAGCCTCCTTGCCCGGGAGATGCCACTGCATGTGCATAAGTCTGGGGTACTCAAGAACAATTCTTAGTGCACCAAACATATGTCTATCATATGAAGAATAAAGTCATTTTATGCTAAAAAAATGTCCCTATCCAAGGACCGTAAATGACATTGTGTCTTGTCCCACAACACATGTTGTACTAGTACTATGCTAATAAAAACTTGGATTGTATTTTGAGTGATAACACTCTCTTACATTGTATAGATGTTCAATTAATTCAGATCAGAGGGAGTAACAAACTGTGGTTCCTCTATTCTCACAATATGAATGCAGCTGAGACCGAATGATTCTATTGGATAAAGTACAGATAATACCAGGATTCACCTGTTACTTTTCACAATATGAATTGGTGATGAAATTTATTCTTGACCCGATTGGGGGAAACCCATTATTTCCGACTGAATATCGAACACACCATTTGGAATTTTTTATTAGGAGCTCGAATTGGACTTCCACAATTTGGTAGCCCGAGCGACGTTGCTTGGTTGGTCACAACATTTAGGCAAGGAATTGAAGCCCAATATTACATGCCTCACGACAACAAGCATGTGCCTTACTCTCTAATCTAGAGCCAAATACCTCGGCTTTATTAAGTATTCGGCCTGCACCCCTTACCCTATCACCCACTCGTGTGAAAAGGAGAAGAGTGACTTTACGGGACAATATAAGAAGCGGCCCACAACAGAGGTCGATGGCACCATGGGGTCGATGGCCTATCCCATGGGTCCACCTTCTCTCAGATCTCTGAAGAGCTGTTACAATCAAATTATCACTGGCAACACACCGAGTATAGTTTAGATCAATTCAGCTCAATAGAAGAAGGATTGAAGATATAGGGTAGCAATCAAAGAGGGGGAAATGGAGTTTAGGACTTAGTTCTTTTGTTCTTTGAAAGTGTAGGTGTACTCCCAGATGGGGGTGAATGGGAGAGTTTTAGAAATTCATCAAACTCTAAAGAATTTGATGAAGACCAGAGTTAAGAAATAGAAACGCGAGCGAACTAAATCATCATAGAATCAGAGTACATGCATACATGATACATAAGGGTGAAGTACATACAATCATTAAGGACAATAAAACTGAACCACATCCTAGCCCTCTCACGCCCTGTGTAATTTTGGCCGTCAAATCTCGTGTTTCAACCGTTTTCAGCCATTTGATCGCTGCCTCATGATGTCTGCTAGAAGTACTTCGGTATTTCTCCAAAGAGGAAGGGATGATGCAGTATAGTAGTGGTATGTATTTCCCTGAGTGATGAGACCAAGGTTATTGAACCAGTAGGAGAACCAAGCAACACAACGTAAATGGCACCTGCACACAAATAACAAATACTCGCAACCTGACGTGTAAAAGGGGTTGTCAATTTCTTTCGGGTAACGGACGTGATAGAGTTGTAAATATTGATAGATCGAACACCAAATAAGATAAATGGCAGCAAGATATTTTTTAGTTTTTAGTTTAATAGATGTGAAAATAAAAGCAAAGGAAAATAGATCACAAAGGCAAATAATATGAAAAAGAGACCTAGGGCCACAGATTTCACTAATGGATTCTCTCGAGAAAATAGCAAATGGTGGGTGAACAATTACTGTTGGGAAATTGATAGAACTTCAAATAATCATGACGATATCCAGGCAATGATCATGATATATGCATCACGTCCAAGATTACTAGAGAGACTCCTGCCTACATCTACTGCTATTACTCCACACATCGACCGCTATCTAGCATGCATCTAGTGTACTAAGATCATGGAAAAACGGAGTAATGCAGTAAGAAGAGGACATGATGTAGACAAGATCTATTTATGTAGAAATAGACCCCGTCGTTTTATCCTTAGTAGCAATGATACATATGTGTCGGTTCCCCTTCTGTCACTAGGATCAAGCATCATAAGATCGAACCTACTACAAAGCACCTCTTCCCATTGCAAGATAAATAGATCATGTTGGCCAAACAAAACCCAAATATCGGAGAAGAAATACGAGGCTATAAGAAATCATGCATATAAGATATCAAAGAAGACTCAAATAACTTTCATGGTTATAAAAAGATAGATCTGATCATAAACTCAAAGTTCATTGGATCCCAACAAACACACCGCAAAAGAGATACATCATATGCATATACAAGAGACCATTGTAATGATAATCAAGAGAGAGAGAAGAAGCCATCTAGCTACTAACTATGGACCCGTAGGTCTACAAGCAACTACTCACGCATCACCAGAGAGGCACCAATGGAAGTGGTTGACCCCTCCGTGATGGTGTCTAGATTGGATCTAGTGGTTCTAGACTCTGCGGCGGCTGGAATTGATTTTTGTCGACTCCCCTAGGGTTTCTGGAATATTGGGGTATTTATAGAGCAAAGGGCGGTCCAGGGGAGCGCCCTGGTGGTTTGGGCTCCTTGGAGCAACCCCCCCCCAGGTGCTTCTCCAGCCCACTGGATGTCTTCTGGTCCAATAAGAATCAACAAAAAGTTTTGCTGCGTTTGGACTCTGGTTGGTATTGATTTCCTGCGATGTAAAAACATGTAGAAAACAACAACTGGCACTTGGCACTATGTCAATAGGTTAGTACCAAAAAATGATATAAAATGACTATAAAATGATTGTAAAACATCCAAGAAGGATAATATAACAGCATGGAACAATAAAAAATTATAGATACGTTGGTGACGTATCAACATCCCCAAGCTTAATTCCTTCTCTTCGTCGAGTAGGTAAATGATAAAAACAATTTTTTTGATATGGAATGCTGCCAATCATGTCATATCATATTATTTTCCTTTATAGCATGGACATTTGGACATTTTACATGGTTCAAAGCAATAGTCTAGTTTTGACATGAGATTTAAATACTCAAGCATATCAACAAGCAATCATGTCTTTCAAAATATCAATGCTAATATAAGTTGTTCCTAGCCCATCATGCTCAACCATTGATCCATTCATGAAATACACTCGCATATAAACTACACCCAATTCTTAAGTACGATCATATTGTTTCCTAGTTGGTGCTTTATAAGAGAAGATGGAGACTCAAATTGAAAATAAAAATTGCATACAGTAAAAAAAGGCCATTCGCAGTGATAAGTAGGGATTTGTAGAGGTGTGAGAGCTCAATGCTTAAATTGAGAGACAAAATTATTTCGGGTGGCATACTTTTCACACAAACGAAAACGACTTAGAGTTCCCAACACTTTCCATGCTAGATATATCATAGGCGGTTCCCAAACATAAAATAAAGTTTATTCCTTTTTCCATAAAACTTTCACTTTGCATGGCTAGCCGAATCCATCGTTGCCTTCCATACCAACACTTTCCAATGAATTTTTTATTTGACAACATAAAGTAAATTCATTATTCATTTCGGTAGTGGGCATCCCTAATACCTTTGCCTTACTCTCGTCCAATGACAAGTGAATAAACACTCATCGTGCGAATAACACATCTAGCATGGAAAATATTAGCCACCCCTCACCGCCTCGCGAGTGGTACAAGCACAAGAAATGGAAATTAATTTTTAAAATTAGAGATGGCACATACAAATTTGCTTCGAATGGCAAAGGAATACCGCATATAGGTAGGTATGGTGTACACACGTGGCAAAACTGGGTTAAAGGATTTTGGATGCACAAGTAGTGATCATACTTAGTGCAAAATGATGGGTAGCAAAAGATTGGGAAGCGACCAAACTAGAAACGAATAATCTTGTAAGTGAGCATTAAGCATAATTAACACCGAATAATGCACCACAAGTAGGATATAATTTCATTGCATGACTATTGACTTTTGTGCTTGCATAGGGAATCACAAACCTTAACACCGATATTATCACTAAAGCATAGTTACTCATTAACATGTCTCACATATCACATCATCATATCTCAAAACTATTACGAGGAATCAAGTTTATTTTTTCCAATGGTCTTCATGAAAGTTTTTATTATATCCCTCTTGGATATCTATCTCTTTGGACTAATTTTCATGTGTTGCTGTTGATAATCTCAAAAACAAATAAGTGAAGATCATGAGCATTATTTTTTTCCTTCTCTCAAAATAATTTAAGTGAAGCAAGAGAGAATTTCTTGAAAAATTTACTAACTCTCAAATAAATCTAATTGAAGCAAGAGAACATTTCTTCAAAAATATTCAAGCACACCGTTCTCAAAAAGATATAAGTGAAGCACTAGAGCAAATCCATAGCTCATAAAAGTTTAAGTGAAGCAAAGAGAGCTATTCTATCAAGTCATGGCATAATTATGGCTCTCTCAAATAGGTGTGTACAACAAGGATTCAATATTTAAAAAGCAAAACAAAACAAGAAAGTAATCATATCATACAAGACGCTCCAAGCGAATCAAATAATATGTGATGAATAAAAATATAGCTTTGACTAAAAACTAATGGTTGTTAGAAGAAAGAGAGGATGCCACTCGAGGGCATCCCAACGCTTAATTGCTTGCTTCTCTTTGGATAATATCTTGGTATGCCATGGAATCCCCAATCTTAGGCTCTTCTTACTCCTTGTTCCTTCATCCATAGTAAGATAACCCAAAACTTGAAAACTTCAATCACACAAAACTCAACAAAACTTTCGTGAGATCCGTTAGTATAAGAAAACAAACCACTACTATAAGTATTGTAGAAAACCAATTCCTATTTTATTCTTGCATTATATATACTGTATTCCAACTTTTCTATGGCAAAACCTCACCATAGAATCATCGAAACAAGCACACAACAGAAAGAAAACAGAATCTGTTAAAAACATAACAGTCTGTAGGAATCTGGAATTTCGAATACTTCTGTAACTCTAAAAATCTTGAAAAACATAGGACCGCGTGGGCACTTCGTATATTAATCTTCTGAAAAAATAATCAACTCAAAATCACTCTTCTGTTAAAAATGAGAATTTTTCTCGTGAGCGCAAAAGTTTCTCTTTTTTCAGCAAGATCAAATCTATTATCACTCAACATGATCCTAAGGCTTTGCTTGGCACAAAACTTTATTCAAACCACAAAAACACATCTAAACAGAGGTATTAAAGGGTATTTCATTGAAAACATCAAGGAAATCCAGAAGAAAAAAGATACAAGTTGGATTGCCTCCCAACGAGCGCTATCATTTTACGCCCTTAGCTAGGCAAAAGGCAAAGATCTCAAGTGTTGTCATCCTTGTTGGATGATCCATATGCTGCCCTCATTATAGATTCATAAGGCAATTTTATCTTTGTTCTAGGGAAGTTTTCCATGACCTTTCTCAAGGGAAATTGGATTTTAAGATTCCCTTCTTTCATATCAATCACCGCGCCAATAATGCGCAAAAACGGTCTACCAAGTATAATAGGACAGGACGGATTGCAATCGATGTCAAGAACAATAAAGTTTATGGGTACATAGTTCCTATTTGAAAGAAGAAGAACATCATTGATCCTTTCCAAAGGCTTTTTAATAGTAGAATCCGCCAAATGCAAATTAAGAGAGCAATGTTCAATATTGGTAAGACCAAGAACATCACAAAGATATTTCGGAATCATGGAAACACTAGCACCCAAATCATACAAAGCAAAACACTCATAATTTTTAATTTTGATTTTGATAAGTAGGTTCCCATTCATCATTCAACTTTCTAGGAATTGATACTTCTAATTCCAACTTATCATCTAAAGCTTTCATCATAGCATCAATAATTTGTTTAGTAAAAGATTTATTTTGTTCATAGGCATGGGGTGAATTAATCATGGATTGAAACAAATAAATACAATTAATCAAAGAGAGAATACCATAATTAAAGTATTTGTAATCCAGAAGATTGGGCACATCACTAGTTAAAGTCTTGACATCTCCAAACCCACTTTTATCAATTTTCTCAACAAGATTTTCACCCTCCGAATTAAAGTTGACTCTTATCCAGTCCCTTTTTCATCAATTTGAACTTTACTAAACAAGGAATCAATAGAAGAAACACCAATCATTTTAAGATCTTCATCATTTTTATGAAAGCAATTACTAGAAAACACTTTTTTCAAAAAATCTCTTTTAGCTCTAAGCATAGCAGTTCTTTTCTTACTTTTATCCATAGAAACATAAAGAGATTTAATTGATTCCTCAACTTTAGGTACAAAAAATTTCAACTTAGGATTTTCCACATCATGAGAAATTCTATCAATACTGCTAGACATATCATCAATCTTATTAAATTTTTCTTCTATGGAAGCATTGATAAGCTTTTGAGTATTGATAAATTCTTTAATATTGTTCTCTAGATCAGAGGTATTCCTATTTTTATTGTAAGAATAATTACCAAAGGAATTACCATGACTATTAGAGGAATTTCCTGGGAAAGGCCTAGGATTAAAATTACCGCTATAAGCATTGTTAATGAAATTATTTCTGTAGATAATATTCACATCTATGGCATCGCTGTTTTTTTCAATCAAGGTAGACAAAGGCATATCATTGATATCAATAGGAGCACTTTTGCTAGCAATCATTTTCATAAGAGCATCAAATTTTTCACTCAAAGAATCAATCTCGACCGAATTAACTTTTTTGCTAGTAGGCGCCCTTTTGGTATGCCATTGCGAATAATTCCGCATAATATTATCAAGAAATTTGGTGGCTTCACCCCAAGTAATTTCCATAAAAGTACGACCGACGGCAGAGTCTAAAAGATTACGAGAAACAAAATTCAATCCCGCATAAAGATATTGTATGATCATCCAAAGATTTAATCCATGAGTTGGGCAATTCCTTAGCATCATTTTCATCCATTTCCAAGATTGTGCAACCTGCTCATGTTCAAGTTGCTTGAAATTCATGATCTGGGTTCTAAGGGAAATAATTTTCACGGGCGGAAAATACTTAGTAATAAAAGCATCCTTGCATTTATTCCGAGAATCGATACTATTGCGAGGCAAAGATGAAAACCAATTTTTTGCAGAATCACGTGAAGAAAATGGAAATAATTTCATCTTCACAATGTTGTTTTCCACATGTTTTTCATTTTGCATATCACATAATTCCACGAAGGTATTAAGATGGGACGCGACATCCTCATTAGTAGTACCGCAAAATTGATCTTTCATGACAAGATTCAACAAAGCAATATTAATATCACAAGACTCCGCACTAGTGGCATGAGGAGCAATCAGAGTGCCAATAAAATCATTGTTGTCGGTACTAGAAAAAGCACACAATTTAGTGTTCTCTTGTGTCATCCTTGAGCAATTGTAAGCAAGAACACAAGTAGGCGATAGATCTAAATGGAAAACGGCGAACGAAAAAGAAGGCGCATAAAAACGGTAAATTTTTGTGAAGTGGGTGAGATGAAAATGGAAAATAGTGTAAATTGTGAGGAGATGAGATTTGTGATTACAAACCTGGTATAAGTTGAAGATCCTCCCAGGCAACGGCGCCAGGAATTCCTTTTGATGTCTGCTAGAACTATGTCGGTATTTGCCCAAAGAGGAAGGGATGATGCAGTATAGCAGCGGTAGGTATTTCCCTCAGTGATGAGACCATATTTATCTAACCAGTACGAGAACCAAGCAACACAACGTAAACAGCACTTGCACACAAATAACAAATACTTGCAACCCAACGTGTAAAAGGGGTTGTCAATCCCTTTTGGGTAACGGACGTGATAGAGTCGTAAATATTGATAGATCGAACACCAAATAAGATAAATTGCAGCAAGGTATTTTTGGTTTTTTGGTTTAATAGATCTGAAAACAAAAGCAAAAGAAAATAGATCGCGGAGGAAAATAATATGAGAAAGAGATCCGGGGGTCGTAGATTTCACTAGTGGCTTCTCTCGAGAAAATAGGAAATGATGGATGAACAATTACTGTTGGGAAATTGATGGAACTTCAAATAATCATGACGATATCCAGGCAATGATCCTTATATAGGCATCACATCAAAGATTAGTATAATGACTCATGCCTACATCTACTACTATTACTCCACACATCGACTGCTATCAAGCATGCATCAAGTGTATTAAGTTCATGGAAAATGGAGTAATGCAATAAGAACGATGACATGATGTAGACAAGATCTATTTATGTAGAAATAGACCCCATTATTTTATCCTTAGTAGCAATGATACATACGTGTTGGTTCCCCTTCTATCACTGGGATCAAGCACCATAAGATCGAACCAACTACAAAGCACCTCTTCCCATTGCAAGATAAATACACCAAGTTGGCCAAACAAAACCAAAATAGAAATACGAGGCTATAAGCAATCATGCATATAAGCGATCAAAGAAGACTCAAATAACTTTCATCGATACAAAAAGATAGATCTGATCATAAACTATAAGTTCATCGGATCCCAACAAACACGCCGCAAAAGAGTTAAATCATATGGATCTCCAAGAGACCATTCTATTGATAATAAAAAGAGAGAGAGGAAGCCATCTAGCTACTAAATACGAACCCGTAGGTCTACAATGAACTACTCATGCATCATTGGAGAGGCACCAATGGAAGTGGTGAACCCCTCTGTGATGGTGTTAGATTGGATCTGGTGGTTCTGGACTCTACGGCGACTAGAATTGATTTTCGTTGACCCCCCTAGGGTTTTTGAAATTTTGGGGTATTATAGAGCGAAGAGGCGGTCCGTGGTGCACCTGAGGTGGGCACAACCCACCAGGGCGCGCCTGGGCCTCTTGGCGTGCCATGGTCGATTGTATTCCCATTGGAGCACCTACGTGCTTCTGCAACCCACTTGATGTCTTCCGGTCCAAAAACATTGCGCAAAAAGTTTTGTTGTGTTTGGACTCCGTTTGGTATTGATTTCCTGCGATGTAAAAAACATGCAAAAACCATAACTGGCACTTGGCACTATGTCAATAGGTTAGTACTAAAAATGATATAAAATGACTATAAAATGATTGTAAAACATCCAAGAATGATAATATAACAACATGGAACAATCAAAAGTTGTAGATACGTTGGAGAGATATCACCCCATCCCGTAATACTGGCTACCTAGGCTAGGTTGGGGATCATGATCAACTCTTAAGCTATTTAAATCTCGCGCCTAAAAATTGGCAGAAATAAGACTGGCGATCCCTTCAAGCCTTGTTCGGGATGCTCCAGGCTACGCGTCCACCGAACTAAGTCCATCGAATTCCTGATTGGTGAAGGTAGCATGATGTAAGGATTCCCTTCAGCGGTGATAGATCATCAAACTCTGAACTTTGGAATTGCTGACCGAGACGTCATACAAATTCTTTGAAGGTGCGCCTGCTGCTTCTTGCTCGGCATGGCCCCTAGTTGGTGCCGGCCTAGGACTAGAACTGCGTCGTAACACGACCGGTGTATCTTCGGATGGGCATGATGAGGTTCTCCTTCTGCAGAATCGAACGAACATCAGGGAAAGAAATAAATCGACCCTGCTGACGATCTCGAACACCGCACCTTTGAGCTAATGGGTCAGCCGCTTCCGCTTCCATAGTTTCTTTTCGCTTGGAAGCCACACTACGGGTTGAGGTTGACACATCCGGAGCCCTTCTCGCAGTTGTTCGGCGCGTAGTATGGCGACCCTTGGGAGTAGAAGTCACCACAGTTGGGATGGCGCAAGGGGTCGCCTTGCTCCGGAAGAGGTCTTCCGTTCACTTACTATGGAGGAAAGAAGGGACCTCGGCTGGTCCACCGTGAAGGCAACCTTGGTACCATCGAGGCTTTCCTTTTTAAAAGTCCCATCTTAAAAATCAATCGGCATCTCCAGGTCATCATGGAACCCCGAATCGTCGTCACAGGAATGGATCTCCAGTTATCGAGAGGGACAACTAATAGACTCGACCTGACACCTCCAACTCTGTTGGAAGAAGAGAGGCATCCGATCAATATCCGTGCATGGACCATGCAGTGAAAAACAAAGAGATAAGGCTTACCCATTCTACCGGATTGTAGCTCGAATAACACTTATGTGTTCCGGATTGGATAAAATCTTCCACCTCCCCTTTGAAGAGGTCGGAAAATATCCGGGCCAAGGCCTCTTGATTGTCCGACCCTTGTCGTCTATGATGAGTCATGTTATTAGTCCAATTATAGCACCACAGGGGATGCGTTCTCTGCTGGAGTGGTTGTACGAATCGGGTTATAGCAACAACCATCACATCGATCATGGTCAGTTTGCTATGGCTTAGGAGCTGTATCTTGGTGGCTAGAGTGCGCACCTCCTCGTTGTCCCTTTGGTAAGGACAATTTGGCCTCCAATTGAATCGCTTTTTGAGTGGAGAGTTTGAGTATTTGAGTAAGCCCATCCGAACTGGGTCTGATAAGGGGATGTCCTCTACATAAATCCATTCCAAGGACCACTCTTCGGGCTCCTTCCTCGGGATCCCAACAGGATACCCGGTTCCAACTATTCGCCACACCACGGCTCCTCCTAGTTAGAATAATGTCCACCTCAAGTACGAGGGACAAGGCAGAAGTATTTCCTCCCTAGGTCAAAATGGGCCTCGCAACTCAGAAAAATCTCGTAGAGCGCCATGAAGCCGAAAATATGCAATGTGGATCCTTGGGTGAGGTGGTGGAGCTGGATCCCGTATAACTCAAGCAAATCCCGTAGGAAATGATGGATAGGAAAGTTAAGGAAAACATACCCTCTCTTCCTTGCTTGGAGAAGGTGAGCTCTCGGCGAAGGCTTGGTCATCCACAGAAATTAGTCCGATGCAGACGGAGACGAGATCCATAGCGAGAATATAGCCTTGCCTATGCAGATCGCTCAACTTAAGGCATGAAACAGACCAGCTTGCCCAGTCGCTTGGAAGGGGGCCATGAGGCCGTGAGGACGATCTTGGAGTGTCGGTCATAGTGTCTATAGTTGCTTCGGCGTTGGCATCTATGGAAAGATGGGTTGGTCATCGCCCGTACCTTTGGATCTATAAATAGTCGCACCATCCTAAATTGAAAGGACGAGACCACAAAACGGGGGATCTGATGGTTCACCTTCTGAAAAGGTGCACGGCAGTCCAGATTTGCCATTGCCCCGAGGTAAACATTAAACTACAATGGCCCCGCCATATTTTGACCAGGGTCCTCCGGTTCTGAATTATTCAAAGACCGGTAGGGCATGAATACATTACTGATATGGATCGGCCTAGGTAGTGAGCCTTTGTTAATCCGGGTTCCGGATACTATCCGGTCTATAGAAACTGCTTTGAACGATACAAGAATGGGATGAAGAACTCGCCTCGCAATTCAACAACCATTGGATATGTGGATGCCGGATACAAGCTCCAACATTGGAGGCTTGTTCGGGGGCTACAAAGGGAGTCCTGGATTAAGGGGTCCTCGGGTTACCGGCCATTGCTTATGCGCCGGACAGATTGGCTGGTATGGGGCCAAGCTATAGCACGGACCCGTGGCCAGATAGAAGATCTTTGGAGCCGCGGTGTGCCCCTCAAGTCAAGACTAGGTGGTCTTTCGTTTATTATAACCGACTGTACGCTACCCTAACCCTATCGGTGTCTATATAAACCGAAGGGTTTTTGTCTTTAGGGCTAGAGCTACATCTAACACCCCATCCACCTAGGGTTTAGCTTAGCTGATCTCAAGGTAGATCAACTCTGTAATCATATCATACACATCGAATACAATCAAGTAGGATGTAGGGTTTTACCTCCTAGAGAGGGCCCGAACCTGGGTAAACAATGTGACGCTCGTCCCTTGTTCCCCATCAACCCTTGATCCACAGCTCAGGACCCCCTACTCGAGATCTACCAGTTTTGACACCGACACCCGTCCGCGGCGCTACACATTTCAGCGCATCATCGTATGGAGTCCTCCTCCGAAAGACCTCGGCCCCGTATCGAGAGGTTGTACACCCTTCCACTGCGCGTCATCGCAAGCGCTACGGTCGCTTGCGGCTGCAGCGCTGGATTGAAAATGCGTGGATGTCCAGACCGCGGAGGGAAATGTGGCGGCCCTCGAGTTCGACGGGCCCACCCTCAACCTCTTGGAGGGATCACTCGACGACTCCTTTGAGGGGTCCAAGTATGAAAGACCGAGTCGGCCACTGAGGTTCTTATGGGGGACAACGGCAAGCACCACGCGCCCCCGGGATATACGGACTACAACATGGGCGCATCACACAACACCAATGGCGGCGGAGATGGCCATGAGTCATACATACCCCAGGCTCTCACTTGGGAGAAGCGGGACGAGACACGTCGTAGGAACGACCAATCCGGAACCACTCCGGATGCACTGGCCATGGAGTCGACTTGCCTGGCCACCCTGGCCGAGCGCGATCGCCTCGAACGGCTAGAAAGTGAGTTGGACGAGCGTGAGTGACGTGAACCCAGTTCTAGTTGGCACAAGCATCGTCTCTACTCAAGCGACCAACCTCGTAAGTTTCATGTCCTTAGTGCCCCATTGCAAAATCTGGCGGCTCCCACTCGGATCGCGCATTCCATCCAGCCATCCGGCTCTATGGCGGAGAAGGGATTTCGCAGATCCAGTCGCTCGTCAAGACGACGCTATCACAAAAAGCGGCGGTGACTTTGTCCTGAGATTGTATCAACTACACATCGGTGCACGCAGAAACCGTTCAGTAGGCACACAGCCCACTCGGCTCCGGCAGGCCTCGAGGTGCTTCCTCCTCAAGAGATCGCCACAAAGATCGGAGTTGCGATCAAGTCATGTTGCTCCTGCGTCACGACGACTCCGAACGCGCCCTCATACCTCCACCACGAGATGGCGCGTACGGGCTCCAGCGCTATGACAATAGGCAGTCACATGGCAGCGATCGCAGGCCGAGTCCCACTCATCCCATGATGGACACTCGAGAACCAATGTTCAACGTGATGTCAATCCTTGGTCAAAGCTTGGGCGACAGAGTCCGGGCCTTCCGGGAGGGCCAAGCTCACGACGTACCAGGTGCCTTCGTACCATCATGTCCCGAGTGCTTCAGCCATTACATATGAGAAGCTGACATTCCCAACAACTTCAGGCGAGCCACAGGGATCAGCAAGTTCAAAAGCGAATCCAAACCTAACATTTCATTGGAAGACTATTGACTGGTGGTTCAGATTGGCAACGACAATGACAATGTGGCCATGAAGCATTTGTTGATGATGTTGGAAGGCTCCATTCGGGCCTGGCTTACACAGCTCCCAGCGGGTAGCATATTCTATTGGGATGAACTGGCAAGAGTGTTCATCAAGACTTTTGAAGGCACTTACAAGAGACCAGGTGGCCTGGCTGAGCTACAGCACTACATGCAGAAACAAAATGACACTATCCATGAGTTTATTGAACGGTGGACCACCCTACACAATACGGTGGAGAACGTCACCGAGCACCAAGCAATATGCCCCTTCAAGGCCGGAGTTAGATACCAGGAGCTAAACATGAAGTTCGGCCGAACTGAGACCACGACTCTCAGTTCGGCTATGGATATAGCCAACCGGTACGCCAACGATGAAGAGGAACACCGACTCAAGAGAAACAAAAGCCGAGCAAGCAACGCCCATCAGTCGGATAAAAAGGGAAAGAGACACAAGCGGAAGGCCAATGCTTTAGGGAACGCTGATGCTGCGGCTCTGGCTCCCCAAGGCAAAGGAAAAAGCTCCTAAAAGCAGAAGAAGGACTGGACGGGGAAGAAGCTAGTCGCTGACATCCTCGACCAACCCTGCCAGATCCATACAAAGAAGGACAAGGAGGGCAATTTGATTCTGCCCAAGCACACCACTTGGGAGTGCCGACTCCTGAAGCAAGAAATGCGACAAGATTTCTTCGGGGAAAAGGATGATGACGACAACAATGGAGGCAGAGGTACTTCTGGGTAGCCCAACATCGAGAACATCTTGATGATCTTCACTGACGTCAAGATCAAAACTGACTAAAAGTCATTAACCGAGAGGTCAACATGGCGGTTCCGATTGTCACCAAATACCTCGACTGGGAAAAGACACCCATGACCTTCGATTAGTCGGTTCACCTAGCCCACATACCGACCCCCATGCACCAGGCCTTGGTGGTAGGCCCAGTCTTTGGTGGAGTCCGACTGTGTAAAGTCCTGATGCATTGTGGCAGCGGGCTTAACATTATATATGCTGACACATTGGATGCAATGCGCATCCTGATGACCCGGCACAACAAGAGAAACATGTAGTTCCACTGGGTAATTGATGACCCACAAGTGTAGGGGATCTATCGTAGTCCTTTTGATAAGAAAGAGTGTCAAACCCAACGAGGAGCAGAAGGAAATGATAGGCAATTTTCATTAAGGTATTCTCTGCAAGCACTGAAATTATTGGTAACAGATAGTTTTGTGATAAGGTAATTTGTAACGAGTAACAAATAGTAAAAGTAAATAAGGTGCAGCAATATGAACCAATCCTTTTTGTAGCAAGGGACAAGCCTGGACAAACTCTTATATAATGAAAAGCGCTCCCGAGGACACATGGCAATTATCGTCAAGCTAGTTTTCATCACGCTCATATGATTCACGTTCGTTACTTTGATAATTTGGTACGTGGGTGGACCGGTGCTTGGGTGCTGCCCTTACTTGGACAAGCATCCCACTTATGATTAACCTCTATTGCAAGCATCCGCAACTACAAAAAGAAGTATTAAGGTAAACCTAACCATAGCATGAAACATATGGATCCAAATCATCCCCTTACGAAGCAACCTTATACTAGAAGATGGTCATCGGGGGGCTGCTAGGTGGCCCACGAGGCAGGGGGCGCGCCCAGGGGGGTAGGGCGCGCCCCCACCCTCGTGGACGGTGGGTGGCCCCTTTTGGTGCTTTCTTCACCTGATATTTTATATATATTCCAAAACTAACTTTCGTGGAGTTTCAGGACTTATTGAGTTATGCATAATAGGTCTCCAATATTTGCTCCTTTTCCTGCCTAGAATTCCAGCAGCCGGCATTCTCCCCCTTCATGTAAACCTTGTAAAATAAGAGAGAAAAGGTATATGTATTGTGGCATAATGCGTAATAACAGCCCATAATGCGATAAACGTCAATATAAAAGCATGATGAAAAATGGACGTATCAGTAATCCCTGGGAAGAAAGCCAAATCACTCGGGCAGATCGCCCTCGATGTCGTATTCCGTAAAGAGAAGAACCTCCGGAAGAAACTATTGACGTTTGAAGCGGTAGACTTTCGAAGTGCTTACCATGCCATCCTGGGTAGGCCCACCTATGCTTGTTTCATGGCCCGTCCATGTTACGTGTATCTTAAGCTTAAGATGCCAGGGTAGAAAGTCGTGATCTCTATCACTGGTAACCGGAAATTAGCCGAGGAGTGCCTCCAGAAGGGATCTCAAATTGCTGATGAACATATGGCGATGGTCGAGTTAGATGAATAAAAGAAGGCAGTGGACTCAAGCAAGTAGTTGAAATCCAAGAAGCCGACTGTGGAATCTGCTTTCTAGTCGGCAGGGGAGACAAAGTTGGTGCACATCCATCTGGAGGACCCGAACACTGCCCCGACCAACATCTCCACCACCCTTGACAGCAAATAGGAAGTCGAGCTCATCTAGTTCCTCCGTGGGAACTGGGACATCTTCGCATGGAAACTTTTAGGCATGCCAGGTGTTCCCAGGGAGCTGGCTGAGCACAAACTCTGTGTCGACTCGATGGTGAAGCCTGTCAAGGAGCACCTTCGGTGATGTTCTACTTAGAAACGTAAGGCGATTGGCGAAGAGATAGTGCGGCTTTTGGACGCCGACTTTATCCGAGAGGTGTACCACCCCAAGTGGCTCGCCAACATCATCTTAGTGGCAAAGAAGAATAACACTCCAGATGTGTATAGATTTTAGGCACATTAATCGGACCTGTCCAAAGGATCATTTCCCTCTTCCTCGCATAGATCAGATAGTAAGATTCTACTGCATGGTGTGAGAGATTGTCGTCTCTAGATGCGCACTCCGTGTACTACCAGATCCGAATGTATGGTACTAATGAAATAAAAACAATGTTCATCACCCCATTCTTGTGATTTTGCTATATCACTATGCCAATTGGGTTGAAAAATGTTGGGGCCACATTTCAATGTATGATTCAGAAGTGCATGCGGAAACATATCAGTTGGAATGTATAGTATTACATGGATTACATCATGGTCAAGTCCAGGAAAGGTTCCGATCTCCTGGTCGACCTTGCCGAGACCTATGCGAACTTGGGCACTTATGAAATCAAGCTCAACCCAGCTAAATGCACATTTGGTGTACTAGCAGTCAAATTACTCGGATTCCTCGTTTCCGAACGTGGGATCGATGACAACCATGAGAAAATTGGGACCATAATCCGAATGAAACAACCGGAGCGCCTCCATGATGTACATCGCCTCACAGGCTGCTTGGCAGCCCATAGTAGATTCATCTCAAGACTCGGTAAAAGGCCCTGCCGCTTTACCAATTGATGAAGAAGTTAGACAGGCTCGAGTGGACTCCCAAAGCGCATGCTACGTTCCAGGAACTTAAAGCCCTGCTTTCCGCCCAGCCGGTGCTAGCTGCCCCGAGTAGCAAAGTGCCTTTGCTCATATATATCGCAGCCACGGGCCGAGTCGTTAGCATGGTCCTCAATGTGGATCGGGAAGACAAAGGAAAAACCTTCAAGCTCCAACGAACAGTATACTACATGTATGAAGTCTTGACCCCTACCAAGCAAAGTTATCCGCAATATCAGAAGCTAGTATATGGAATATACCTAACTACTAAGAAGGTGGCGCATTACTTTCAAAAACACTTAGTCACGGTGATAAGTGCTGCCCCTCTGTCTGAGATCATGAACAACACAAAAGCCACTAGCCGAGTGGCTAAGTGGGACATCGACCTCCTTTCGCTGGACACCAAGCATGAATCCAAGAAAGCCATCAAGTGACAAGCCTTGTTAGGTCTCCTTGCCGAATGGATTGAGCAAGAACGACTCGTCCCAAGTGTTCCCGAACACTATACGATTTTCTTAGACGGACCCAAGATGCTCCACGGCTCAGGGGCCGGAGTAGTCCTGGTGTCTCACAAAGGCGATCGGCTCAGCTATGTGCTTTAGATTCACTTCGACTCCTCCAACAATGAAGCCGGATACGAAGCTCTCTTGTATGGGCTGCGAATGGCAATTTCTATGGGAATTCTCCGACTCATGGTCTATGGCGACTCGGATCTGGTGGTCAACCATGTCATGAAATAATGGGACATCTGCAGTTAGGCAATGACTGGCTATTGCAATGCCATCAGAAAGCTAGAGAAATACTTTGAAAGGATGGAGCTCCACCATGTACCACGTCTCAAGAGCCAAGCAGCTGATGATTTGGCCAAGATGGGCTCCACTCGGAAAGCGGTGCTCAAAAATGTGTTCCTAAGCCTATATTCACCCACGATCAAGGAAGATCCTTTTGTGGAAGAGCTCCCGCAACTAGTCGGTCCTTCCAATCCGACTGAAGTAGAGATCCCTGCAGTAATCGACCTAGTCCAAGAAATCCTTGTCATGACTCCCGAGTGGACTGGGCCATATCTAGCATACCTGCTCAGGCAGGAGCTCCTAGAAGACGAAGCTGAGGCCCGATAGATCGTCCATCTATCTAATGCCTTCATCGATATCGGGGATCAATTGTACAAGAGAGCACGACTGGAGTCACTCAGCGATGCATATCGCCCGAGGAAGGGCAACAAATTATGCAGGAGATCCACTCAGGAACATGTGGACATCATGCGCCCTCTCAGACCTTGGTCACCAATGCATTCAGATCCAGGTTCCATTGGCCCTGAATCAATGAGGCCGCCCGAGATATAGTGGATCAATGCGTCGAGTGTCAATTCTACGTGAATCAATCGCTCAAGCCAGCATCCGCTGTGAATACAATTCCCCTCACCTAGATGATTGCCATTTGGGGACTCAACATGGTCGGCCCACTTCGAACCGGAGTGAGCGGCTGCACACATCTATTGGTGGTGGTCAACAAGTTCAGCAAGTGGATTGAGGCCAAACTAATAAAGAAGATAGACTCATCCACCGCGATTTAGTTCATCAAGAAAATAATCTTCGGATTTGCAGTCCTGCACAGCATCATCACCGACAACAGGTCGAACATCGAACCGAACGAGTTCCGTGAGTTTTGCTACACCCAAGGCACTCGGGTTGACTAGGCCTCCGTGGTGCACCCGTAGTTGAATGGACAGGATGAGCGGGCGAATGGGCTCATACTCCAAGGGTTGAAACCCCACCTCATGCGTGACCTTACCCATGCGGCAAGATAATGGGTTACCGAGCTGGCATCAATCCTTTGGGGCCTACAGACGACCCCGAACCGATCCACCAACCGCACCCCATTCTTCATGTTGTATTGGTTAGAAGCGGTCTTGTCGAGTAATCTGCTCCATAATTCTTCCTAGGTGGATCTGTACTCTGAGGCCGAAGCTGAAGAGGCCAGGCAAGATGTCCTGGACCTTCTGGAAGAAGAGCATGAACTAGCTCTTATAAAGTCAACATTGTACCAACAAGACTTGCGCCGTTACCACGACAGGCACGTCAGAGGATGCGCTTTCCAAGAGGGAGACTTGGTCCTCCGAGTGGATCACCAGAAACCTCACAAACTAGCACCCCATTGGGAAGGGACATTCACCATTTCAATGGTCCTACATAATGGAGCATACCGGCTCTACAACTTTGCTACAGAAATAGAAGAGAAAAGAACTTGGAACATGGATCTACTCCACAAGTTTTACACTTAGAATAAAATTTCTCCCTTGTAATAGTTAGTCCAAATGAACCAAGATGGATGAAAGTCTCACTTTTCCCCGTATATCATCTAGTTCGGCCTAAGGTCACATTTCACTCAGGTGACTAACTACATTCGGAAACTAACACACCTCTGGTGGGTGTAGAGAGGACAAAACTTAGCAGCGAACCAATTTTTCGCTTAACTTCAAAAAACAATTCGAGTGAGGATTTGTTCCACACTCGGGGGCTTGGCTGCGAACTAGTTTTTGCCCAAGTTCAAAACACAATCCGAGTGAGGATTTCTTCCACACTCGGGGGCTTGGCTGCGAACTCGTTCTCGCCCAAGTTCAAAACTCAATCCGAGTGAGCATATGTTCCACACTCGGGGGCTTGGCTGCGAACCAGTTTTCGCCTAAGTTCAAAACACAATTCGAGTAAGGATTTGTTCCACACTCGGGGGCTTGGCTGTGAACCAGTTTTCTCCCAAGTTCAAAACACAATCCGAGTGGAGACCTGTTCCACACTTGGGGGCTTAGCCGTGAACCAGCTTTCGCCTAAGCCAAACAAAACATAAGAAGCGAATAGTGACTCAAAGAGTTTCGGACTAAATATTCAACCTGATCGAATGTTCTAGGCAAACATGCAACGAAGCCAGGGCTCCATAAAGTATACGGTTACAACAACCACCTGGCATTCTGGGGAAAATTTAGCCAAATGTTTTATGCTTGGGGCGGGGGACTAGCAGGCTCGACGAAGGTCTCCAAGCCTATGCCGTCGGTGATGTGTGTGGCTACTTCAGCGAAGGTCTCCAAGAAATCCTCGAACTTTAGGTTCTTCTTGTTCATCACTCGGAGGCCCTTCAACCTCTCCTCATCCATGTTCCTACAATGAACGCGGACGAGTGATAGCGCCACGTTAGTGTCACTCCTTGCGGTTGACTTCTTACAGGCCTTCATGCAGGCAGGAACCTCATTCAGTCGCATCATGATATCCTCCAAGTCCTTCGAGCTCTCCTCACCCGGATGCAACTCCTGGTTGATCTCGCCCACATCACTTCTCATCCGAAGGATTTATCCCAAGGCATTCTCCAGACGGTCGTCCAGTCGCAGGATGGCGAGGGCCTCTTTGTCAATGACGAGTGACCTGGAAGGGTCTACATCCCTCTGGATCCTGTCCATATCCAGCTCCTTATTGCAACAATGCACTACAAAAAACACTTATGTGATAATACAAGTTTGTCACAGTAGGTCACATTTTCTGTCATGCATGTACATCCGTGATGATTTTATGACAGAATCAAGATAGTCATACATGTGTTGTCGTAGAAGTGTTCCATGACAATACCAAAATTATCATCACGGAAGTGTCCACTTCAATGGCGATAAATGCCGCATCATGGAAGTGCTTTCGTCAAGGGTAACCGACACGTGGCATCCACCATAACAAGTCACCGTTAACCTATCAGGTTGGGTTTTGGATCCGATAACGTGCTAACAGCCACGACCAATGTTGATTTTCCACGTGTAAAATTCTCATTGGTCAAAGGAACCACGTGCCAGCTCCGCGTTGGCATAGATGTGTCGGTACAATAATCCCTGGGTCTGTTGCCCTAAGTGTGCTTAGGCACGGGAGAAAGATTAAGTGTCACATCCCTAGTTAGCACTTGCATTAGGTCTAGCTAGAGTGTGCATCATGTCTACTTATCAAAAAAACTTGAAATGGGAATGACAGAAACCCCAGTACCACTCTTCTAACAACTAGGGTTCGATAAAATCTTTTCCAATGTACCCAAAATGCCCTTCAAAAATGTCCATCATTTCTGCCTTGGTTTTAAACCTCTGCCAAAAATGGTGCACAATTTTCTAGGACATCCAAGGTCTTTGGATTAAATCATATGGTATTTGTATTTGGGCATTTAAATGCTATAAAATACTTTAAATGCTCAAATAATCGTAAACTATAATGTTCCATACTGTTCATATTATATAAAGTGGGCATGACTAGTTTTATGAGTTATAAAAATGTTCTGGCATTTTTAGTAATTAAACAAAGTTGCAAAAGAAATGAAACAGAAAAGAAATAGGAAAAAGAAAGAGAGAGAAAGAACTTACCTGAGCCCAGCACTGTTGCAGGCCGGCCCAGCCCACCAGCGCCGCTCCTATCGCCTTCCTCCTCGCGCCAGTAGGCAGCGCGCGTGGCCACCGCACGCCGGCACGCACCCGGCCACCTCCACCCTGCTTGCCTGCATCCCCGACGGCCTAGACGCCTCCTTGCGTCGCCACGCAGCTGCCCCGACCTCTCTCTCACTTCCCCTCGTCCTCATCTCCTTCCCCTGGCTCTCTCCCTCTCATCACCGAGGCCGCCCGTCGCCGCCGTTCGCCGTTGCTGCACTTAGAGCCTCCCCCTCGTCCCGTGAGAGTGTCCAGAAGGATCGCCGTGACGCCCTCTTCCTCCTCGCTGAGCCACGGATCGCAGGGAGCCCTGCAACGCCTTCACGCCGTCGTCCCCCTCCTCGGATCACCGGAGCTCCTCGCCGTCGATTAAGGAGCTGCAGAGCGTCCCCGACCTCTCCGTCGAGCTCGCTAGCACCGCTGTGAGCCCCTACGTCGAATCCCTCCCTCCTCCGCTTCGTTTGCGCCGCGTAGCTGCTGCTCCGCTGATCACCGAAACCCGCCGCCGCCGTGCTTGCCGCCGGTGATGCTCCGGTGACCATTTGGTCACGGACGCACGTCCATCTCGCTCGCCGCAGCACGTAGATGAGCTAGGTGCCACGCACACATCGCCTAGGCCACCGTAGCCGCGTCTCCACACATGCCGGAACGCCGGCCGCCGCTGCCGAGCTCGTCGCCGTCGCCTCCGGCCACAACAGGCCCGGCGGCTACCACCTGTCGACGCGCGCCAGCAAGGGCTCTCCAACGCGCCCAATCGCGGCTCGAACCGTGCCCTGTAGGCGATTTGCGAAGCTCGCCGCCGCGTTTGGCCTCGCCGGCGTCACTTCGCCGGCGAGTTTGACTCATTTGACCGGGGGGTTGACCACCCCTGGGTCGCTGACGTGTGGGCCACCCCTCCTCTAATTAGCTAGTTTAGTTAAGTAAATGTTAATTAAATCAGTTAGTTAGTTTAGTCACTGACCCGTGGGCCCAGACCCCACTGACAGCTAATTAGTTCCTAGATTAACACTAATTAACTTTGCTAATTAGCTATGACACTGACATGCCGGGCCCACATGTCATGTTTGACCTGGACCAGCTCCTGTTGACTTGCTGACGTCAGCATGAGGTCATGCTGACGCAGTAAAGAGTTTCTGGAATTTAATTTAAATCTTAAATGATTTATGAATTTTAGAAAATACCCAAAACTTCTAAAAATCATATAAAATCAACCGTAGCTCAGATGGAAATAATTTATATATGAAAAATGATCAGAAAAATCCAATCTTTCCAATGGCACTGGTTTCATGCATGTTTGAGCAAGTTAACATTGCTCAAACCTTTCTGGTTATAGTTGCATTAGCCCAAAACACATGCATCTTGCCATGTCATGAGCATGCATCATATTGTTGCATTTGTTTGTTTAATGATTGTATCGCCAGTATTATCCGTGTTAGGTCCTGCTCCCGAGGATACTCCTGCGTATCCAGCTGAAGAGTAGTACCCGACAACCACTCTGTCAGGCAAGCAATCATTGATCATTCCGATACGAACCCATCTTCTCGCTCCTGCTCTCTTTTACTGCATTAAGGCAACATCGTGTGAACTGCTACTTGCCGCGGTAGTTGAACCCTATTCCCTTGCATGACCTGTCATTGCCACAGTAAATAGTTGAAACTCACTAGCATGTGTAGGAGTTGATTCAGCCATGTGATGTGTGATCCACCATGCTATTTGCTTATGTTGCCTGCTATGCTTAGAGTTGTGTCTGGTCTGGTTCATCTGGGTGATGGATCAGAGTGAAATGATCATACCGATAAAGAGAAGGAAGTGTGGAATATGCTTGGTAAAGGTATCGATGAAAGGCCATGTAGGAGTACGTGGTGGGTTGTTTCATTGGAATCGTCCATAGGACCCGAGATCTGTGTGTGTGATTCAAGTTACAGTTACTACCACACATTGGGCCCTGAAATATGACCCCGCTCGACTTATCGACTGCCATGTTCTCTGTCCAGGAGTTGCAACTAGTTTCTGGTGTTTATAGTTTACTGGAGGTCGTGCACAGCGCTGACCCTCGGGGTGGGCTGTGATGCGACAGGTACGTGGCACGGTGTACTGGTTGCCCGTTTGGTGACTCGGGAACCCTTACACATCGTTTGGGGCCGTGAGCGACACCCCGACCGGATCTCCCCACGGATGGAACCCAAATAAGCGATAAACCTGGACGAGAGACTTGAGTGGTTGGTTAGGTCGTGGTCTACACCCACGTCGGCTTTCGCTTGAAGTCTGCCGAGCACATGTCATGTGCAGACGCTAAGTGGTGAAAACATGTGTGAAGAAGTACACCCCTGCAGGGTTATCAATCTATTCGAATAGCTGTTGTTCGCGGTACGGACTACTTGGTTACTCTTACAGTTCATAGACAAGTTGATGGATACTACTAAAAGCCTCAAGATAAGTTTGAGTGCCGTGGATGGCCCTTCCGTAGGATGACGGAAGAGGATCCTCGGTAGTGTATTGTTGTGGTGAGTAGATGACTCGTGTTCGTAATAACATCTTGCAATCCGTTGAGAGTTGTAGTATATGTTAGCCAAGAGTCAAAGCTGGCTTTCTGCTATAAACTCCACTGCCCCCTGTTGATAATGTTGCATGTATGATAGGTTCTGTGGTAAGACTTGATGAGTACCTTTGTACTCATGTTTGCTTAATAACTGTTGCAGAGGAGAACCCTGCCCCTGCTGATGGGTTCTACATAGACGTTGACGTCGACGAGTAGCTTGACACCCAGACGGAGATCTGGAGCTTGTGAAGAGCCTTGTAGATAGTCAGGCTACACCAAGCCTGTTTTATTTTCTAAGTTGTCTGTACTCAGACATGTAGCTTCCGCTTGTGCTTGTATGACTGTATGACTTGAGTGTTGGGTCATGTGACCCCTACCGGTATGGATATGTTATGTATGGCTCTTGGAGCCTCTTAAATAAAGTACTTTGAGTCATAGTGTTCTGCTGTGATGCAATGTTGTATTTGCACATATTGAGCATATTGTGTGTATGGTTGAAATGCTTGGTATGTGTGGGATCCGACACCTAGTTGTTTTCCTTTGGTAGCCTACCTTACAGGGAAATGCCTCCTAGTGATTCCAATGAGCCTTGGTAGCTTGCTACTGCTCGAAACACGTAGGCTGGCCGGCATGTGTCCTTCTTCGTTCCTGTGTCTGTCCCTTAGGGGAAATGTCACGCGTTGTTCCTTTAAGTCCATGTAGCTTGCTACGACTTGGGTTCATACGTTGATGACCGACACGTTCGTTGCTGGGTCATGGATGCATGTCTCTGTAATTTAGTGCCACTTTTGGTTTATAACTAGCCATGTCGGCCCGGGTTCTCTGTCATATGGATCCTAGCGACACTGTCATATACGTGTGCCAAAATGCGCAAACGGTCCCGGGCCAGGTAAGGTGGCACCCGTGGGGTTACCGTGCGTGAGGCCGCAAAGTGATATGGCGTGTTACAGCTAGATCGGTGTGACTTAGGATCGGGGTCCTGACAGCGTTGGCATCAGAGCTGGACTGCCTGTAGGTTTCTCAAGCCAAACTGGTCGATGTTGAGTCTAGAAAAATTCTTAGTTATATGTAGGGGAATTGATTGTGGAAGGGAACGTAAGGCTCTTTTTACTCCTTTACCTTATGCCCTTCTGATCTGAGTCAGTCTATTCTTTCTACGGGGATTTAGGACTAGGCCTCTTATCCTTGCTAGGTTCACATGTTACTAATCCGTAGACCCTTAGGATTGTTGGTTTTAAGCCTCAGTTCAGTTTCTATCCTTTTAGTATGATGATTGTTGGACCCGGAACCTTGAAATGGAACTGTTGAGTGGTTATGCTATCATTTGTATGATGTCTCAAATCTTTGTTTGAGCATTTACAGTTGTTATGCTGCCCGATTTCTTCCAGAAACACTAATGCCTTTGCATTACTTCGTGTTTCAGATGTCTGGCCGCACCCCTCACCAAGTGGTTCGTTTGACTCGGTGCATTAATGTGCCCGGACACACGGTCATGCTAGTCCGTGTGCCGACTGAGACCGGTTATCGCTGGTATCCTGAGTACACCGTGGAGGAACAGTACCGGGATTTCAATCAGAGTCAGTATTTCTGCACAGTCCGGATATACCCCTCATATCCCGGAGCTAACGACCCCATCCATTGGTCTTATGGACTCGGGGTTACCATCGAGATGGCAGTACAGGACGCCGCCTATTCGATGATGACCATTCTCCGGGCTAGGCATGCCCTGTTGTTGAACACTGAGTTCTGTTACATGACAGCCTCACTTCCCGGAGAGGAAGGCTATTACACTTGTCTGTATACTGATGTTGCTCATGAAGAGCCACTGCTTCAGACTACTGTTCAGATGCTGGAGGATAGGGACCGTGAGGTCCGTGCCCTCCGAATGGAGTTGTATAACACTCGAGCCGCCCACTGGACTACTTTGACATGGCTTGCACCTGCTGTGCACGCCGGATATCTGGACATGCGGGATTTGTACCCCGTGCGGACTCGTCTGCCTGATCGCATGGATTGGCGTGACGTTGGGGGTATTACACCTCCACGTGGGCGTCGGTTACCACCAGCATCGGGACCGAGGCCACATCCATGTCCCTATGGTCCACAGCCTTCGAGTGCTCGCGAGTTTCAAGATCCGTCTGTTCCACTTCCAGATTACGGTGGTAATCTTTACGAAGATTACTACGGGAATGTCTGAGCTAGACCGTGGTAGTAGTAGTATTGTAGTAGTTGTATTCCCACAGTCCTGCGCGTCTTGTGGAATATGACTTGGTGTGTACTGAGTTCCGGAGGTGTAGTTAAATAATGTATAGGAGCTTGGAATGCCTCTGATGGGATGTATCGTCTTTCACCACAGTTGTACTTTAGCCTTTGCTTGTACTAAACTATGTATGGTGTGTATGACCACTAGTGTATATATAGCAGTTTCTATATTACCATGTCGTACGGATGAACATCTCTACATTCCGTGTCATCCATTACATTCTGCACTCCTATGTCAAATTTTTGCCATCCTTGACTAAACCGTTGCTTTGTTTTCTGTCACACCCTGCATTTTGTAACATGTTATTTGCATCAATGAAGCATGAAAATTTGGACCAGCAAATTTTTTTAGCATCATTTGGCTTTTATTTGGAGTTGAGTTTTTCTTCATGTGCTTTTTCATGTGCTCATTATAGTCAACTATTACCTCTTGTAGAATTCATCTCCATACCCAAAATTTCTGCCCAATGATCATGCCAAGTGTTATATAACAGTATAGTATTTTCTTACAAAATTAATTTGGCCAAAATGTATTTTATAAATTTAGTTTTCCCAAAACCCCTGAATTGGGAATTGCACTGCAAGTACTTGATTTAGGATGAGAAAATTATTTCAAAAGGTACATTTGAAACCTAGTAGTCATAGGACTCCCAGAAACCACAAAAGTATAATTTTAAAAGTTATTTTCCTATTTTATTTAAAAGCTTTTTCTTAAGGCCAGAAATGGTCTTTAATAGGGAAAAATTATTTAACTATTTAAAAAATATTTGCCAAAATTCAGGGAGACTCATAGGACATATATTGTCCATATATAAGAGTTTCAACACTTGGTCATGTTCAAAATAATGGGCTAATCCCTCTAAAACCCTTCCTGGATATTTTAAGCATTTGAAATATTTACAAAGGAAATATTCTCCAAAAATTCCAGGGAAATTCTATCATGTCATATATGACATATTTGATGATCTTGCCAAGTCCCATGCCCTGGGAAGAAAGAAAACATCATCAAAACCCTCCATAACCATTCTGTCCATATTTGAAGTTTGAGCAACTCTACATTGCCAAACTTGTCCAAATGCTCTCAAACTTGGTGCACATGCTAGAAATGCCTAATAAGGCATCTAGACCAAATGGCACAAGATTTGGAATAGAGCAACTTGATTAGAACACCCCAAAACCCTTTCTGTTCAAATGCAAATTTGAACAACTTTACATTACCAACCTTTTACCTGGAGCTTCAAACTTTGTGGGCATGATCAATACCCCAAATGATGAAACTACACCAAGTGGTGCATCAAGGGGAGATGATTAGCTTGACTCAAACAAGATGAAGCCATTTTTGTTGATTTCTAGGGTTCACCAAAGTTACATTGGCTAGTCTCTTCAAATGAGCCCAAATTTGGTGAATCACCCTATTTTCACATGTCATTCAATCCTGTTAAGTGTCATGGCAAGTGGAGATCATTTGCTTGACCAAACACTGATCAAACACCTTCTGCAGAATTACTAAAACCCTCTTCTTGGTCACTTTTACCTTTTACCTTGGCCTCAACTTTCTACCACACGTTCATCTGGTTACTAGCTACCTCCAATAACTTCCCCAAGTCCCCAGCTCCATCATTGAGGGGTAAAAACCCTAGTTCACCCAGCTGGACATCCATTTCTTACCAAGTCACCAGCTTCCTCTCTCTCTCCTTGACTCTCCAGAGCATCCAAAGCTTTGGCCATAGTGCTTGCATCACCCTGCACCCCCCAGACACGGTGGACGCGTCCAGAGGCCCAATGGCATGCCGTGGCATGCGATAAGGGCGCTCCAGAGCGCGCTACAGTGCGCCCACGCACTGTAGCCTCGGCTAATCGTTTGCCCCCGACAGCCTCGGGCTCCCCCCTCGCGCCAGTCGATGCCCCTCGACGTCCGCAACCACCCCGGCGCTGTCCCCCCCCCCTCCTC